>JAREIK010003183.1:718942-1918942 GCA_029783825.1 Sapria himalayana | reverse complement strand
AGCTCAATACTTCAAAAACCAATCTCATTTTAGTAAAAAATATGTTGATCTTATGATAAGAGATAATTTAGAGACTACATAATTAAACATAACGTGAATCTCATTTTTATGATCACAATCATGATTTCTTCATGCTATATAATATGTCAAGAACTTCAGTACTTTGATATAAGATCACTATCAATTCATTAAATTATATGAACATTAAAGAAATGAAGATGTATCTATTATAAATGAATATAAAGTACACAATTATAAGTACAAAAGGTAATGGCCTCTTAGCGTACTTCTCTAACATTAAGGGCCATAATTTGTGAAAATGGTCAATTTTGGGCTCTCTACGTTGCTATATTGTGACATGACGTAATGGGAGATTTAAGTAGTTTTTGTAATATTCAGCGACATGAAATTCTATGTTGGGACATGGCAGCCAACTTTGAGCTCACAACTTCAAATGATCACAACTCTCTCATCTTTATTCCAAATGCAATGGTTTTGCTCTCTACAAAAATATAAGAGAGAGTAGACTTTACTAGTGTGCAGCTCTGATTCATAGGAAGCCATTGGGTCCTGTATGTGGTGTTTTTGAAATTTTTGAGGAGACCTACATGTTGTGTTTTGGAAAATCCTGCCTTTTGACTTTACGAGACCATATCCTTTTGGTTCGGACTCAGAATTGGGTGATCTAGGCCTCTTTATAAATATTGAAATGTTAAAACACATTGCTAATTAGAGCAAAGCCATTTATTTCCACTATTAACACGAAAAAATAAAAATATTAGATGCTTGTTATGTGTGGCGGCTTCTTGATCTTCTTTGGTTCCATTTATATATTTTTTTTTCTTTTTTCTCCAAAGGTTGATTTAATCACCAAAATGAGGTAGTTAATCATTTAAAAAATACGTATCATCATAATAATCATTAAAAATGCACAAAAAATGAGATGATAATCATTGTACGAAATGCATTTATGATGCTTTCATTGCTCTAAGGGTTGGTGGGTAAGCATTTTTATTTCACGGTCTAACCATATAAGCAGACTAACATAGATTGCAAGAGGAATGAGAATCTTGCTCCATGATGTTATGGTCCAATCTAATTGACAAAAAGGTCAGAAAAGTTGCTTATGCTCTCAATCTCTCAGCAACTATTAGAATCCACAACATCGTCCATGTATCTTAGTTGAATAAAGATGTAGGATCTCAACCAATTTGTCCCTCCATCCCATCAACCCTTACCTGGAGCTCATTCACAATGACTTGGAGCTCATTGTTGAACCATTAGATGTACAAGGAGCGCTCCCAGTCACTAATGCCCCTAGGACTAAGGTTTTAAGATGCTAGAAATATTTATCAGCATGTGAAGTATCTTGGGATTCTACAAATGTCATTACCACTCAATTCCCTTCTTTCAACAATAGTTGGGAATTCACTCTAGTTTTGGTCAACCCAGCCAGACCGCAGGTGGGTCGGGCCTGTCCAAGCCTAAATAGGTCAAAATTGAAAAAACATTTTAAAAAATAAATTTATAATTATTTTAATATTTTATAAAATATTTTAATAAAAACATATACGTTGTTTTATATTATTAAAAAGCTATATACTAAAAGTCTAATAATTTCTTTAATATTATCTTATTTTCAATTAAATTTCATGTGAGTATGAATTTATTTAATTTAAAATAATTGAAATAACAATGAATATTGTTTCTTGTATTTTTAATAAAAAAAAGAAACATGTAACTTATATAACTAGAAAATTAACTACTTTAAATATATTAACAAAAACATGGATAATTATTTAAAAAATAAAATGATAAATATATAACAATATTGTAAAATATTACATAACATATTTCAAATGTTGATAAAAATTATTTTTATGATGATTTAAAAAAAGTAATAAAAATGGGTTTATAAGAATGTGTTTGTAATAATAGTAAAAAATAGCTTTATCCTTGCCATAATAATTGAGGCCTAACCCTACTAAAATTGGGGGTCCAAATTGGGTTGGCCCATATTCCAAGTTCTACCTCAGGCTTCAACCTTGAGGACAAGGTTGCTCTTTGGGTGACGGATAATATTTGACCTATATCCAACTCACTTACTCCATGCATGAGGGCATAAGTAGAAGAAATGTGCCAACTAACACTTATTAGTTATTTGGTTTTGGAGAAGCCCTTTTGAGGGCTATTATTATATAAATTTTCAAATTCAGTTTTGTCATTCTTGTGGGAATTGAATTTTTTATGTAGAGAGTTATTTATAGGAGAGGGGGAGAAAATATTTTTGGGATTGATAGAGTCATTCTTGCGAGAGAGAAGAAACTCTCGAATATCTTTTAACCTCCAATTTTGTTTGTTTTTTCTATCAAATTTAAATCCACGCAATTCTTTTAGCACTTTGTTTTTTTTTTTTTTTTTTTTTTACTTTGTTGTTTGGGAAGTCTTTATGTTTGATTGTTTGATTTGTTAGAAAGTTAAAAAATAGGGTTCTATCAAGAAGCTAATTGGTTCATTGATAAATATATATATAATATTTCTTTATCAAAATGAATGGAACAACAAAATGTGGCATTAAAATCATGGAAACACACCCGATTTGCTAAGCCAGAGTCATGCCACATAAATTTGCTCAGCTTGAGTCACGCCACGTGGATTTGCTTAGCCAACCACATGACGGGTTAATTTAAAGACACCACCATGTGTACCTAGGGGTGGGGTCGGCTTGGTCTGATTGAACCGCACCTGACTCCCACTGGCTCAGCATGGCATGAGCTATGCCTCAAGCATGCATGACTCGGATCTTGGCACGATTTTAGACCGTACCTTGCAAGGTCAATCATGGCTCAGTCTGGTCATGAACAGGCTGCCCGGCCCACTTTCCACCTCTAATTTGTTCTGAATGCACTACATTGTTGAGTTGAAGATAAAACAAAGCACAACATTATTGGGAGCAAAATCTAAACTATAATTATATGATCATTTAAAACTTGGACATGATGGAGTGTTCCATACTGACAACACAATTTAGTTCTTAGTTTCTTGGATGATACACAGTTTGTGCACTAGAACTGAAATGGTAATTAGGGAAACATCATGAGATCAACATCTTTCATTCCACAAGTCCTAGAACTTGTTAGAAGATAGTCCAAAAAGAAATCCTAAGTTGTATAAACATAAGTAAATGATTTAGGCCATCCTTAGAAAGATTTAACCTATTGAGCCACCTAATGTTAATATGCATTTGCATATCTTTTTAGTCATCATTTTAAGGTAGTGAAGATCATCATTAAACCATTATGATAATAATAACCTTTAGCAAATAACCCAATTTACCGAATGTATTTTTTTTTTTTTTGTTCAATTAGGTTCACATTTTTTATATAATTAATATTACCTATTTTATATAATAATATTTTCATTCTTAAAAATAAAAATAGAAAAGATTGTTTGGTAATGGTGAATAAAAAATTAATTTTCTGCTTTTATTAATGAAAGCAGAAATAATTATCTATGTAACAAATAATTAATTTGTATTAATGTGATGTTTTTAGATTGATTTTTAATTTTTTTTTTGAATTTATCTATGTAACAAATATTTATCTAGGTATAGAAAATAATTAACCATAGACATGCAAATTATAATTTTAAAATATATATAGATATATTTACAAATTTTCATTATCAAATAAAGTTTCATTGTTATAAACTATTGATGTTACCTGATTATCTTATAATTTTAATATAATATTTTTAATCTATATTATATCTTTAAGTCGATATTTTTTAATTGAATTTCAACTTTAATTATTTTATTTATACATAAATATATAAATTTTTTAAGTTTATACTTTTTTTATTATATTACATCCTTATTTTATTTATGCATAAATATTAATTTTTTTGTTTTTTTTATTTGTAATAATTATATAGATTCAATATTCATTTTAAATTATATATTAATTTTTTTTACTTGTTGTTATTTAACATGATAAAATCATAACTCAAAATAGACTCTATTTCAAAATGATTTTTTTTGTGACATTTATAAATATATTAAGATAGAGATAAAATTAAATAAAAAAAGAATATGAAAAATTTAAATATCATAATTAATTTTATGTCCTAAATTATATAAGATAAAATAAAAAAAATAACAAAAATTCATATATGACAAAATCACAACTCAAAATAAATTGTACTTCAAAATGAATTTCTTATAGAATTTATATATGGAGAATTATGTTTTGGTGCATCTTATATAAAATAATTGAAAAAAAGAACATAAGTTTTAATATTTAAAAAATGCACCGAGCTCATTACTAATTGATTTTTAGTGCACTATAGTATAGTAATACCAAAATACCCTTAACTTAATCACTCAACCCATAATTAATCATTAATCAATTTTAACTCTTTCCTTGCCTTTGCCCCTCACAAATCACACGTAACTCCAACGATGCCCGTAATTCCATGGAGCTCCATCGAGCTCAATGGAGCTCCTCGGTGGAGCTAATAGAGCTCCATCGAGCTCAATGGAGCTCCTCGGTGGAGCTAATAGAGCTTCATCGAGCTCCTTGGTGGAGCTCGACCTTGGTGTAGCTCGTTATTAGATTTTAACATTTTTTTTAAATTTGGAGTTCTAGTCACATAATAAGTTAAGTTAGGTTATTTAGCTTTTAATATAAGGGTAATTTAGTATTAATATAAATTAGTGCACCAAAATTTAATTACTTAATAGTTTGATGCATCTATTTTTAAATATTAAAACTATGGTTCAGTATTTTTAATTTTTTTTGATTGGTGCACCAAAACATAATTCTCCCTTTTAAATATATTGCTTATTGAGATACAAATAAAAAGGGTTAATTACATAAATGGTGTCTAAACATTTTTTTTTTCTATTTTAGTGTCTTCAAACTTTATTTTTGTTCAACCAAGTTAATTAATTTTTAGATTTTTTTTTTTCTTTTTTCTTTCTCAAAATAGTTATTCATTTTGATTCATAGTCATCACGTAAGGATTCAGAATCAATTCCACTTCACAAATTTATTTGTTGTTTTGAAGAAGAATGGACAATTTGTTTACATTTTATAGTTTCTAGATTTTTTTTTTGCTAAATTTTTGAATAGTTCTTCGTTCTTATTATTTTTATTTTTTTTTGTTTTAGTTTTTCTAGAGGTCGGATGAATGGTTTACATGGTATGGTTTTGATTGAAAATTTTTAGGTATATTTTTCTATAATTTACCTATTTGAGCACCATCAATATAGTAGTCTGATTGACAAATAGGTTATGATGACTCAATCCTAATGACATAAGTACATTCATGAGAAATGTCGGATATATTTTTTTAGGATATTTTTGCTAAAATTTCAAATCATATAATTGGGATGGAGACTTTACATGCTCCGATCTTGGGGCTCGAAAGCATGAGCTTTTGAGGAAATTATGTTGTCACCATAATTTTTTTAATAATACCCTAAAATATAAAATATTTATTTTTTTGCGCCCAAAACTATATCTTAAAACATAAAATATTTACATGTTGGTAACCTTTCAAAAACACAACTAAATGTGAAACAACTTTTCCAAAACTAGTTTCATTTTTTTAATTAAACGTTATATATATAACAATATAGTTTTGGGATATAGATTTATATATACTTATGAATATAAATATACATGTATCTAGATACATATATATGTTTTTGAAAGGATGCCGAAAATATATTATTTATACATATTTATATTTTCAAAGACAACTTTTCAAAAATTTATAGGTTTATATATATCTAGATCTTTAAATATATTTATGTACACACACACACACACACATATTTATTTTATTATATATATATTTATAGGTGTGTGTGTGTGGGTGGGTGGGTGTGTGTGTGTAACATTTATATATATATTTATATATAAGCCTAAATAATGTGTGGTGTGTATGTGAGTGTTGTGTGTGTGTGTGTGTGTGTGTGTGTGTGTGACTTTTAATTGAAAAAATGAAACTACTTTTCAAAATCAAAAATAAGTTTCATAGTTTATGATTGGTTTATAAATTCAAAAACTACTTAGCTTTTATTTTTTAATGGTGATGTGTCTGAAGCAAAATTAAGTTTTTAATTTTTATGATATATATATATATATATATATATATATATTATTTGTTATGTAAATGATTTAATACTTGTAATTTGATGGACATGAGGGCATTTTTATCATAATGAGGGTCTCGGGTTTGAACTACCGCATCATCACTTAAATATTAATCCATATTTTGAAAAGTCATTTTTAAATTTGAAATAAATAATTCTGAATTTGAAACAATAATTTTTGAATTCAAAAAATAGATTTAAATTTTCTTTTATAATTTTCAAGGGTAAAATCAGGTTGAATAATTTCAGTTTAGTACACAAAAATTTAAAAATTTGAGTTTATTATATATTTTTAAAATTTTGAAAAAATATTTTTTTAACAACTGTGTTTGGATACACAATGAAAAAAAGACCCCTGTGGTGGGTGTACACTAAATTTCCCTAATTGTAATACCCAAAACAATAATAATAAATAAAAATAATATCCCAAGACCTAAAACAACAATAAAAATTAATAAATAAAGATTTTGTTTCACTTGAATTAACGCCTGACGTCAATTTCTTTAAAGACAGATATGACCACTGTTAAGACTCCGATGGAGTGAAACGACAATCCGCTGTTCATATATAGGCTGACATCTGATCCGCTAGAAGTTCAAGGCTAGTCTGCTTCGGCATCGTCCTATACCCACACTCTCAACTGGCAGACCTTTTCACCAAATCCTTATCAGCTCCTCAAGTCAGTCATTTAGTTTCCAAAATCAAGCTGGTCACTTTGACCTGCATCATCCCTCGGTCTCACCGCTCCAATCTGAGGGGAAATAAAGAATTACAAATATAACACGTTCTGTTGAAAAATATTTAAAAAAACAAAATTATACTTGCAAAATATCATGTAGCTTTTACTTTTAGGTTAAAGACCAAATGGCAGAGAAAGAATGAAAAACGAACAAGATGAAGGATAACACATCTCAATTTAAAAGAAAAAAATTATGGATAATAATGTTTTGGTATGTCAATTAAAAAAAAATTTAAAAAAATTAAACTTAAATTTTAATATTTTAAAATAGACACCCCAAATTCTTAACTAGTAATGTTTTAATGTATTTAATATTGTTAATATGATTTTTTTTTTTTAATATTACTAACTCATCCAACGCTGAATCCCATTATCTCGGAGCTCTTCGATCTCCATGTTTTGGTGCATTGGAGCTCCATGATTTCCATGGACCTCCCCGATCTCCATAAATTTCTTGAGCTCCTTGAAGCTCCTCTAGCTCCACGAAGCTCTTCAAGCTCATGGAGCTCTTTAGAGATCATGGAGTTCTTTGAAGATCGTTGAGCTCCAGTGCACCAAGACATGAAGCTATGTTAAGCTCTCAAAGCTCGACAGAGTTGCACGAGCTCCACGAAGCTCATCGAACTCCACTAGCTCTGTCGAGTTCCATGTTTTGGTGCACTGGAACTCAATGAGCTAGTTTAGCTTCGTCAAGCTTCACGAGCTCGTGAAGCTCAATGTTTTTGGTGCATGGAGCTCCATGGAGCTTGTGGAACTCAATGAACTCCATGGAGCTAGAGGAGCTCGTGGAGCTCTATGGAACTCCAGTGCACCAAAACATGGAGTTCCAAGATGAAGAGATTTAGTGCTTAGATAAGTTCGTAATATTAAAAAAATTAGTTTTTTCATATTAACATTATTAAGTGCACCAAAACTTAATTAGCTAAGAGTTTGATACACTCATTTTAAAATATTAAAATTTAAGTTATATATATTTTTTATTTTTTTTAAAATTGGCATACCAAAACATAATTCTTCCAAAAAATTGAACTTCCACTGTACACATATTTACACATGTATAATTTATATATACAAGAAAATAAACATTGGAAAACTAATAAATAATAAAAAGGTAATTTGATGTTAGTTGTCTCACATGCATTCATTATTTTAAATATTTTATTAATTTTAACACTCCAATTTGATGAAATAGTTCTAAGTCCAAGTAAATTCCTAGATTGTTGTGCTTTTTTTTTGGCAAAATTTTTGTTAGAATATCCACAACTTGATCTTCAATGTTGTAGTAGACTAGTGTAGCTTTTAGGATTTCAATGAACTCCTATTTGAAATGGTAAAGCAATATGGTTGATTTGTTGTCACATGATATGAAAGTGCCTTTACATTTTTATCATTTAGGTTTTATAGTAAACTTTTCAATCAAATTGGGTATGAAGTAGCAAAAGAAACAAAAATATATTCTACTTTAACCATGAATAATGCCACAATAAGTTGCTTTTTAGAGACTTTAAAACTGAAGTAGTATCAAGATAAAAGATATATTCAGATGTGCTTCTATAATCATTCAGGCATTCTCCCCAATCACTATCATAACAATCAAATAATTATATGCTTATTGTTTTAATATTTTTTAAGCCAAGAAACATGGTCCCTTTAAGATATTTTAAAACACATTTGGTAGCACCCAAGATGAAAATTATTTGGAGGATACATGAAATGAGATAAGATATTTATAGAGAAAACAATGGAGTCTGGTTGTAGAGGCATACAAAAGACTCATATTAATAATCCTACTACCAATGACCCTGAGTTTTTGATTAGTTATTAATGTGATATATACTAATATATAATTATCTATCCTAAACCTTTTCAGAATGGATTGAATATAATTGGTTTGTAAGATAAATACTTCATAAATTTCTTGTATTATATCTATTCCAAAGAAATGATTGAGAAGCTCCAGGTTGTGCATCTCATACTTATCCATCATATCAATCTTATATTTATAATCATGTTTTTATTATTACTTAAAAATATGATATCATCTACATATAAAATAACAATTAAAATGTCAAAAGTATGATTTTTAATAAGGATAATGTTAGCTTTTTCAAGCTTCTGATGAACGCATGATTCAATAGATATAAGTCAATATGTGTATACCAAGCTTGTGGAGATTGCTTAAACCCATATAAAGTTTTATGCAACCTCTAAACACAAGATTCTCAACCTTTTACTATAAAGCCACGCGGTTGATCCACATAGACCTCTTCTTTTAGACTCTCATTTATAAAAATTGATTTTATATCTAATTAATACAAAGGCCAAATGGTCTGTCCAGCCCAAACTATTATTTGCCTTACTATTTCCATCCGGGCTAATGTCCAAAAATTTTGAATAGTTTATCCCAATTTTTCATGTGTACCCTTTAGCAACCAACCCTACTTTGAAGAATAATTTGTTGCTACTAGTTATTAGGTTTTCTGGTTTGTATAACCACTTAACACCATAACATTATTGTTTTTAGATAGTTTCACAAAAGAACATGTTATTTAAACTATGGAGTCAGATTCTCTTTCCATGACTAATAGCCAATTATGAAGCTATATATCCTCTTCAATGTGTTCAAGCTCTGTAGTAGTGAAATTACATTATTTATAGATATCTTCAAGTGAACTATACTTGACTGGTATATAAAGTTAAAAAGAAGAGAAAGTTTCATAAGAAGAAGTGGATGTGGAATTGTTCGATGTTTAATTTATTGAATATTCTTGTGTATTTTGGTGGTTGATAATAAGATATAGATGTGAAAATGAAGCTAATATGTATTAATTTCATGATTTTTTACATTTTGGAGAACTTTAAAGAATAGTCATTAAATCAAATAATTTTTGGAGGTATTTAGTTGAAGAGATAGATTAGTAAGTCTCACGTAGTTTTGGTATTTATTCTTGACCACAACTCTATATAAATTGTAGGTAGTAATTCTTTTGTCATAACTCTACTAACTCATTAGCATACTCTTTTAATTATGAGACATATTCTCAATAACTGTGATATTAGCATAGAGTTACAACTATACTTAGCTCAAAAAAAAAATTAAAGATTTAGACATTAATTATCCATCACATCAACCAACAACCACACTAATGCTCAATGTCATGACCAATTTCTCATAGCTATGATTGTATCTTTATATGACTTGGTATTCTCAAGTCAGAGGTATGATATTTTTACAAAGTTATGACTCTTGCGCTATAAATAATACAGTGTCATAAGTACTCATGCTAGAGTCATTATAATTATTGAAAGCTATCCCTTATGGGACACTCAATATTATAAAAGATATTACTCAAGTATGATTATTTTCATGGCTATAACTCATATCCTCAAAAGAAGGTATATTCACAACTTATATGGGAAAGCTAAGTGTAAATGTCATAGCATCCTAATAGTGTAGTGGAAATATGTTTTATGAGAGAAAAAAAAGGTCAATGTTATGACCCCTCATAGTGTTGCATGCACTTAAGAATTGAAGTGTTACTTTTGCATCATGACCTTCACATAGTGTTGTTACTGTAAAATGATATATGAATCCATTTCTGCTCCATGATTATTTCACAGTAGCATGACCCTCTATGAAATGCAAGCAATGAAGGCATGATGAAATGACTAGTTCATAGTACCATGATATTGTCTTATAGAAGATTATGCCCAAGTCATGGTGATTCCCAGTATTATGAGTAGAGGTGTCAAACAGGTCGGGCCGGCCCGACCCAGCAAGAGGCACGGCACGGTTCGGCCGTGCCTGGGCCGGCCCGGCACGTTCAAAAACCGTGCCCGGGCCCGTGCCGTGCCTGGCCCGGCACGGCTCGTGCCTAGGCACGGCACGCCGGCACGGGTCCATCCCGTGCCGGTCCTGCAGGCACGCGTGGCACTGGCGGCGTGCCACGCGTGCCGTGGCGTGAGTCGCGACTCACGAGTCACGACTCACGGTCACGACTCACTGAGTCGTGACTCGACCCATCCGGGCCCCCCCGGTAAAAAGACCGCGGGTCGGGTCCAAACAGACCCGACCCGCGGTCTTTTCTGCCGAAAACCGACTCCACTGACCTCAGAACCGAGAAATTCGAATTTTCCAACGGAAAAAAAAAATTTCAAACTTTGAGCGAATTTCAGCCCTTGGATTCGCCTCCAACGGCTAGGGGGCAGAATCCGACGGTCCTCGTGATTATGCCCCTTAAATATATTAAAAAAATTCAAAAAAATAATAAAAAAATAATTTTTTTTTAAAAAAAAAACTTTATTTAGCCTATAAAATCTACCCCCCTCCCTATCAAATTTATGTTTTTCAAAAACATAAATCCTCTCAATATTTTCTCTCTCTCACATAAACCGTGCTTCTCTCTCTCGGCCCTCGTGATTTTGATTTCGGCTTGGATTTTCGTGAAACTCAGCTTGAGTTTTGAACATCAAAGCTTCATGCGGTGCATCTTGCACGTGAGTGACCTCATTGCTTTTACCGGGTAATATAATTTACTTTTTTTTTATTTTCTCTCTCTAAAGCTTCTCTCTCTAGAAAAAAGTACGAAAAAAAAAAAATGACAAATTCACCTAACACATATTTAAATTTGGAAAATGAAAATGTTAGTGTTACACAAACGTCTGTGGCTCCTGAAACTTTGGTTTCTCCTGTCATCTCAGCCCAAAGTTCTAAAAAACAAAAAACTAGGAGGACTTCTGTAGTTTGGACACATTTTAAAATCATAACACAATTAAATGTTATGGATGAGGAACATGAAATGGCACAGTGCAAATATTGTATGCGACTTTTAACATGCAAGAGTACATGTGGGACTGGGCACCTAAAGAGGCATGCTGAAATATGCTCCAAAAAACATGGACCATTAGATCCTAGGCAAACCCAACTTGGCACTACATTTTTTGAGACTGGATCGAGTTCAGTCTCAAAGTTTACTCCCTTCGTATACTCCAGCGAGTTGGGTAGGGACGGCATGGCCAGGCTCATCACATTGATGGGTCTTCCGATCAGATTTTCGGAAGATCCGAGGGTAGTGCGCATCATGCAGACTTATTTTCAGCCATCCTATCGTAGAATTCCTAGGTCCACATCTAGGAGTGACATACTAAAGATATATAAGTTAGAAAAACAAAAAATAATTAAGGAATTTTTGGCATTTAGTGGAGTGGTGTCCGTGACGTCCGATATATGGACATGTCACGATGATTCTTCTTATGCATGTATCACGAGTCATTATGTCGATTCAAACTGGACAATAAATAAAAAAATATTAGGATTCACTGAGATTCTTCATCCTCATGATGGCCCGGCCATTTTTGAGTGTATGATGAAAATATTTAGGGAATATAAAATTCAAAATAAAATTTTTAGTGTCACTTTCGATAATGCTGCGAATAATGGAGTAGCGATCAATATGTTTGTTAGGAATATTAGAGACGCACCTTTAGGAGAGATATTTCATGTCAGATGCATGTGTCATGTTATTAACCTGATAGTTCAAGCGGGTATGAAGCTGTGTTCCCCCGCGTTGGAAAATATACGCAATGCACTCAAGTATATTCGCACTCCTCGCAGACTACAAGAGTTTGGTAATCTCTGTTTGTCTGCGAATCTTAAGAAGAAGAAATTCCAATCTGATGTGAGACATCGTTGGAATTACACGTACCTGATGTTGGAATCATGTGTTGGATACGAACACGTGATATCCGACTACGTCAATAGTAAGAGTGGCGAACTTATTGTTGACGACATTGACTGGGATTCAGGAATTTCATTTATGAAATTCCTGAAGATATTTTATGACACGACGAACATGTGTTCGTCGGTTTATACGCCCACCACTTGCATTGCACTCCGTTGCATATGCAACATTAGTAGCATGTTTAGGATGTATCGAGCGGACCCGACGCTCAGCCATATGGTTGCAGAGATGGAGACCAAGTACCTGAAGTACTGGTCCACCATTCCATCTCTTTATTGCCTCGCAGCATGCATGGACCCTAGGGCTAAGGTGGAAGGGGTTGAAAACACCCTGACTTTCATTTCCTCGTGCATGAACCTGGAAGAGCCACCTCAAGGGTTCATTTACGAGAAGTTGACAGACCTGTTCACATACTACGATACTAGGTATGGTGGTGGTGGTGTTGAGACTGTGAGTACGGACTCTGATACCTTGTTCGGAGATGACGCTTATTCCATTAACCTAGCGAGGGGGAAACGTAGGGGTGGACCTTCACATAGGAGCGAGCTGTCTCGGTACTTAGATACCGATTACTGCTCAATCCTATCACCTTCTGACAATAAGAATCTTGATTTATTACAGTGGTGGAAATCATATGAGTCCGCCTATCCCATGCTATCTAGGATGGCACGGGATCTACTGACTCCTCCGGTGTCGAGCATAGCATCGGAGTCTGCTTTTTCTGTTGCAGTGAACGTGATTTCGGATAGGAGATCGAGATTACGTCCAGATATGGTTGAGACCTTGGCATGTTTGAAGGATTGGGAGGAATCGAGATTTAGCATCAGTGATCGTGCTGAAGCTGGGACTGTGACAGACACTGCAGTCGCATCCACATCCACTACGATGGCGGAGGAGCTGATTGCCGATGATGATGACCCATATGATACTGATCTTGATGTTGCGGCTGATGATTCTCATGATATGCCGCTTGACGATTGATGCTCATCTGCTCTTTTTTTTCGATATTTTTTTATTATTTTTATTTATACGCTTTGTTTGTACTTTGTATTATACGTTGTGTTGAAACTTATACTTTTTTTTTCGGAGTATTGGTTTCAAAAGCATGAATGGTAATTTTTATTTGTGTAGTTTAAATTTTTTTTAATTAAAATTTTTACTAACTTAATGTATTTATTTATTATTTTAAGATTTAAATTTTATTTAAAAATTTATTAACTTTAAATTTTAATATTTAATTAATACATTATAATATTAAAATATGCTAAACTTAATTGAAAAAAAAAATAAATTTTCTAATTTTTGTTTGTTACATACTTACATTTAATTTTAAATGTAATATTTTTTACAAAAAAAATTTATTTTTTATTTATTACATAAACTCTAAAGTAAATACAGATAAACAGAAACTTAATAAAAAAATTAAAAAAAAAAAAAATTTTTATAATCTGCCAAGTGCCAAGCACGGGCCGTGCCCGTGCTTGGCTTTCGGACCCCGGTTGAGCCGGTCCAGGAGACCAGGTCCAGCCATGCGGCTCCCGCCCCGCCCCGCCTCGCCTACCATGCCCCTGCCGTGCGCCCGTGCCGCCTGGCCAAGCCAACCGTGCCCGAGTGGGCCGGGCACGGCACGGCACGGCCTTGCCGTGCCCACGGGCCGTGCCGTGCCCGACTTTAAAATACCGTGCCGTGCCCGGCACGGCACGGTTGCACGGTCATTGTTTGACACCTCTAATTATGAGTTTATATTATGGAAGAATTATGTTTCAAGTAGTTAATTTGAAAATAAATGGGAATGAGATACTAAAAATTGATATTATATTAGTCAGTACACTTGAAAATAAATTTATTGTGATTGAGGAACTAATTATTGTAGGTACTACCTTAATGTACTATAGGTATTACCTATTAAAGTAGGACCTACAATAATTAGTTCCATAAACATAATAATATTTTTAAGTGTACTGACTTATATAATATCAATTCTTAGTAGCTTATTCCTATGTATTGACAAATTAACTACCTAATTAATACTTTCCACTTATATTATAGAAAGATCAATATGTTGAATAGAGTCACGACTATTTAATTTTTTTAGATTTGAAACCTCAAACAAAAGAGATGAAGTAGGAAATTGTGATGTTTTTTTGAACGTCATGTCCTACTTAGAGGAATGTAAAGTTGCCCCAGTATAAAATGGGAAGTTATAATTTTCAAGGAACTTTCCATTACTTTTCTTCTCCCTCACAGAATAAGCAAAGCCATAACAACTATAAATCATATAGACAAATTATACACTTTCTAAAAGTTCCACAAGTAAGCAAGGGATACAAGACTTATGCCATTCCCTAGAGTTAGGGGGCATGATTTTCAAACTCCCCTCTTCTAGAAATAAATTTGAAAATTTGTATGAAATTAGCATGATTTATGATTTATATAATTTGAATTATATGATATAATTGGTTTGGATTATGAATACATTAATGATTTGATTTATTTTATATTATGGATTGATCAATTATGACTAAATAGAACTTGAATTATGATTTTAACTAATATTGAGTTTGTGTGAGATTGTCATGGTGAATGAGGATAGGTAAGCCATGAGCTCACTTGTATATACAATAGAAAGCTAATAACTATTAAATAAACATTAAATGTCCATTTTTAATGCGGAAGATGAAATGTCAAGAGTCAGCAGTTACTTTTACGGGTGATAATGATTTTTAATTTTCAGTTTTAGAAGGGCAAACTATATACTATAAATAAATTATTGTATTGCTTGTAAGAATATAGAATAAAATAAAAAACCTCTCTTCAGAAATAATTCTTTTTAGTTATAGTTTGCAGCCAATAATTTTTTTTACAACTTGGTATCAGATGGATGGTGAGTATAATCAATAATGTCTCACTATCCCGATTAATAAATGTGAACTACGAGAATTGGAGCATCCAAATGAAAGCTCTTCTTGGTTATGTGGATTGTTGAGAGGTGGTTCATGAAGGTTTTAAAGAACCAAAATCTACCAAAGGACATACGGCGGCTCAAAATAAGGTGTTGAAAGAAATGCAATCAAAAGATAAGATGTCATTATACATACTGTTCCGAGCTATTGATGAGTCAGGTTTTGAAAAGATTGCAAGTGCAAAAACTTTAAAAGAAGCGTGAGACATCTTGCAGACTACGTACAAAGGAGCCAACCAAGTTAAACAAGTTCGCCTTCAAACTCTTCGCAATGAGTTGGAAGGCATGAAGATGAAGGAGTCAGAAGGTGTATCCGATTACATCACACGTGTTCAAACCGTAGTGAATCAACTTAATAGAGATGGGGAAAAGTTGTCTGATGCACGGGTCGTGGAGAAGATTCTGAGGTCATTAACTGATAGTTTTGAGAATGTGGCATAGAAGAGTCAAAGGATCTAGCAACGTTCACGGTCGACGAGCTTGCTGGTTCCATAATGGCACATGAATATCATATGAAGAAGGAGGAGGAGGCACTTGAGGAGACACTTCAAACCAAAACATCGTTCAATGATGAAAAGATATTCAATTCTCAAAAATTTCGTGGTAAATGGCATGGCCGTGGTGGTCGAGGAAATAGTCGCGGTGGGAAAAGCCTCAGTCAAGAAGGATATCATGAGGAGAATGGGCGATCAAACTAATAAAATTAGCATGGAAGAAGACATGGTCATGGAAGAGGTAGTCATTTAAATTATTCCAACATCAAGTGCTACAAGTGTAGCAAATATGGTCACTATGCGAAGGATTGTAATTCTGATAAATATTATAATTGTGGAAAGGTGAGGCATTTTACAAAATAATATCGAGTCGAGAAAAAGATGGAAGAGACAACCAACCTAGCCATGAAAGATGAGGTGGAAGAAAGTTTTTTCTTAATGGCATATAACAAAGTCAACACCGACAAAGACACAGTGTGGTACCTCGACACGACTACAAGCAACCATATGTGTGGGCACGAGCAATGTTTCAAAGAGATGCGAAAAGTTGAAGCTGTATTCATATCATTTGGAGATGGCTTAAAGGTTGAGGTAAATGGCCAAGGTTTGATTTATTATGTACAAAATGATGGTTTCATTGGGTCAATCCAAGATGTGTATTACGTATCAGACCTCAAGAGCAACATTTTAAGTATGGGGAAACCCATGGAGAAAGGTTATTCGGTTTTTATGAAAGATCAAATATTACTATTAAAAGACAAGCAATGGCGTTCAGTCGCACAAGTTGAAATTGAAAAAAATCAGATGTACAAAGTGAATTTGAGAAGTGTATGAGAAAAATGTTTGCAAGTCAATGTAGAAGACAAGGAATCACTGTGGCATCTCTGTTTTCGTCACCTACATCATGAAGGCCTAAACAAGTTGGCAAAGAAGAACATGGTGCACATACTACCGGACATGAAATACGAGGAAAGATTTTGTGAAGAATGTGTGCTCGGAAAGCATGCAAGAATGTCACTTCAAAAGAAGGCAGAATATCAGGCTAAGCAACCTCTCGAGTAGGTTCATTCTGATATATGTGGACCAATCATCCCTGAATCTTTCAACGGCAAAAGGTATTTCATTTCTTTTATTGATGATTTCTCACGAAAAATTTGAGTTTATTTTCTAAGAGAAAAATCCGAGGCATTCGAGGTGTTCAAAAAATTCTAAGTGCTGGTAGAAAAGGCAACCGGTAAATACATCAAATCTATACAATCCGATAGAGGTGGCGAATACACTTGGACAGTTTTCATAGAGTATTATGAGGAGCAAGGTATAAGATGATTTCTAACATCACCGTACTCTCCACAACAAAACGGTGTGGCCGAGAGGAAGAACCAGATCATTCTTGACATGGTTCGTTCGATGCTCAAAAGCAAGAAAATGTCGAACAAATTTTGGACGAAAGCCGTGCAATGCACTGTCTATGTTCAAAATCAGTGTCTACATGCGAAGTTGTATGATCAAACACCACAAGAGACATTTAGCAAACAAAAACCAACAGTCTCTCATCTCAAAATATTTGGCAGTTTGGCCTACGTACACGTGCCAAATTAGTGAAGAACAAAGCTCAAAGACAAAAGCAAATGATATATTTTTATTGGGTATGATGATAAAATAAAAGGATACAAGCTATTCGATCCGATAAGCAAGAAGATTCTAGTAAGTCATGATGTACGAGTTCATGAAGTAAATGAATGAGATTGGAATACAACAATAGAGGATATCATCAAAGTTGGAGAATCATCAACTGTTATACCAACAACCATACCGGAAAATTCTAAAACTATTGATGATGAAGATAAACTATGACAACCCAAAATACGAAGCTTACAAGATTTGTATGATTCGACAAATGAGGTACACCTTGTATGTCTTTTGGTAGATTCTAAGAATTTAAGTTTTGAACAGGCTGTGCAAAACAAGAAGTGGCAAACTGTCATGGACGATGAGATTAAAGCAATAGATCACAAAAACACATGAGAGTTAGTAGAATTATCGAAAGGAACTCAGCACATTGATGTCAAGTGGGAATTTAAGAGAAAGATGAATGCTCATGGGAAGATAGAATTGTATAAGGCAAGACTCGTAGTAAAGGGTTACAAGCAAAATTCGAGAATCGACAATGCCGAGGTGTTTGCTTCTGTTGCAAGAATGGAGACAATCAAATTGCTTATTTCACAAGCAGCTCAATTCAAATTACTGATATTCCAAATGGATGTCAAGTCGACATTCCTGAATTGTGTGCTTGAAGAAGAAATTTATATTATACAACTACCTGGGTACATGAAAATTAGAGAAGAAACGAATGTGTTAAAATTGAAGAAGGTACTTTATGGGTTGAAACATGCATCGCGGGCATGGAATACTCGTATCGATGCATACTTCAAAGAGAACGAGTTCGATCAATGTCCCTACGAATATGCCATTTATGTAAAGAAGAGTGGAGATATTTGTTATTTGTTGCTCTTTATGTTGATGATCTCATTTTTATGGGGAATAATAATGAAATGATACAAAAGTTCAAGAACACAATGACACGGGAATTCGAGATGACAGATTTGGGCTTGATGAAGTCTTTCCTTGGTCTAAAGGTAAGACAAAGAAAGATGGGTATCTTTGTATCCCAAGAGACATATACAAAGGAGATTTTGAAGAAGTACAAGATGTAGTCATGTAATCCAGTTTCAGCACCAAAGGAACCAAGTGCAAAACTCTCTAAGTTTGATGGAGGAGAACGAGTTGACACAAGCAATACCAGAGTTTAGTGGGAAGCCTTCGCTATCTCACATGCACAAGGCCGAACCTTACATTAAGTATCGGCATTGTAAGTCAGTTCATGGGGGAGGTAGTCTATTCAAATTGGAAGGCATTAAAGTGAATTCTATAGTACATCAAAGGAACGATGCCACTCGGGTTATTCGATACAAATGCGGCAGATTACAAGTTGGTCAGATACTCCGACAACGATTGGTGCATAGACTTGGATGATCGAAAAAGCACATTGGGTTATGTATTTTTTGTGGGTGACACGACATTTACATGGATTTCAAAGAAGCAACCAGTAGTGACACTCTCGACATGTGAAGCTGAATATATGGCAGCATCTTTGTATGTACGTCATGCGATATGGCTTAGAAATTTGTTGGGCAAGATGGATCAATAACAACTCGGTGTGACTGAGATACGTGTTGGAAACAAATTAACAATTGAATTGAGCAAGAACTCGGTCAATCATGAGAGAAGCAAGAATATTGATGTTCATTTTTACTTCATTCGAGATCAAGTGAGGGAAGGAAATATAGAATTAGTATACAAGGCAAGTTGGGATCAAAACGTGGATATCTTCACGAAACTGCTACCTATGATACTACTCGACAACTACAAAAGATTTCTTGGCATGAAAGATGACAGAAGGATTTAAGTTTATGGGGGAGTCTTATTAAATAAATATTAAATGTCCATTTTTAATGCAGAAGATAAAATGTCAAGAGCCAGCAGTTACTTTTACGGGTGTTAATGATTTTTAATTTTCAGTTTTAGAAGGGAAAACTATACTCTATAAATAAATCATTGTATTGCTTGTAAGAATATAGAATAAAATAAAAAGCATCTCTTCAGAAATAATTCTCCTCAATTATGGTTTGCAGCCATCAATTTTTTTTACAGTAACAACCCTTCCAATTTTGATGCACAAGATATACCTATATGTTGAACTCTAAAATTTATGTTAATAGTCAAAAGTATAACATCTATGAAGTCAAAAGTACAAATATATTTACATGTCAAATTATTGTACACATCTTAGAGGAATTGAATCTCAATTGGAATGGATGGTATATAGAATATTCTTCTAGAAAAATCACCTTCAGTTTGGGAGTCATGTTATTACCGAGAAGGATAGTGATAGAAAATCATTGAGACGTGTGTTAGTATGTTGTGACTCGTAAGGTAGTGATAATCCTTGTGAGCTATTTTTACTTATATGATTACCATCAGTAAAACTCGAGGAAAATATTTGTTAATTTTATGAGTATGATATTTACAAAGCCAAAAGTATAAGTGCTTACTACATATGATAATCATTAGTATTTATGATAGTGGAGGCTAGAGAATAAGAGTGTGTATATGCAATAACCATCAAGGGTAATTAACAAAGTTGCTTAAAAGATATGTAATTGTAAATAAATTTTGTACAATGATCAATTATTATCTTAGTGATGATGCTGAGAAGATAGCTAACATGAGACCACCATTGGGAAGGAATTAATAGTTATAACCACCTTATTTGAATTTTGTAAAATTGGTCATTACATAATACCTTAATCTTCATTTTATATTTAACAAAAAATTTGTCAAGTGACTTAGTGAAATCATATAAATTAAATGTTCAAATAATGGACCTAAGATTGTTTTATAATATGAGTATATGTTTTTCTAAAAATGGGTTGTATCTTAGTGAATAGCTAAAATATCAATACTATGAGATCGATATCAAGTATATTATACTACTTGTATGACTCATACACTTGTAAATCTCAGTTGATAAGATACTTTTATAAATGAGTTTTTTGGGATGTTAACTAACTAATTAAATTAAGAAAAGTAATAAAGTCATAATAAATAAGTATCTAGATGAGTATTGTGTGTATAATTAAATTCCAAAATCTAGATGAGTTGATGAGATACTTTTATAGATGAGATACTTGTAGAATTAGTTTTATAATGAGTTTTATAAATGAGTTGTATCTTAGTAACTAATTAAATTCCAATATCTAGATGAGTATTGTGTGTATAAGAAAGACACTGGAAGCATGGTAGAAATTCTTGATGTTATACATAGATGGCATATTGTGCAATATAAATGATATTGGAATTTTGTCCTTAGTCAAGGTATGATTGTCCAATTAATTTAATATGACATACTTAGGAGTAGCTAATCACATTCTTGGGATTAAGCTTTTGTTAGATCACAAGTTAAAAATAATGGGTTTATCTCAAGTTGTTTATATTAACTATATATTAACCCATTTTATCATGCACGATTCTAAGAAACATTTTTAGACTCTATAGGGCAGACAAAGTGACTATAATTCTTTGACTATCACTACCAAAGATGATTCTCTTATAATTTTCCTCTTAGTATTTCACCACCAAAATAATAAATTATTTTATTTGTGGATCATTTATATGCATATCTACTACTTTAGACAAATCATCAACTATTATTGATGATTGTCTATAATATGCAATCTTATTTTCTGACCTATAATATCTTAAAGGTGCGAGATAGCATAGAAATAAATATATTTGGCCTTTTAACTTAATAGACGACATACTCACGATAATTAATACATATCTTCCAATGAATCATACCCATGGAAATCATATAAGAAACTCACATGGCTATCACCATCAAATGAATTACCTTCTATTGCATGTGCTATATGACTTACCAATCACCATCTGCCATAGCCAACACACAACTCCAATGCTATTGTTAAACTTTTAGGTTAGATATTTTACTTTACTCTAAAAATAGTCAAGATTAATTCTTCTAAAATATGTACAATAGATTCATATTAAGTGTGTTCGTGCTTTGGGCTTAATAAGCACCATATTAATAATAATTAAACTAACCTTAATTAGAGGTTTTCACACGTAGTTTTATATCACACATTAAGGTTATAAAGGCTATCGCTTCTTTCTTACCTTACTTTGTGAGTGTGTCATGTGACATACTAGCCATCATCTGTCATACTTGACATGCATAAAAATAAGATATAGCAAAAATTTCAAAATTACAATTCTATAACACATCAATATCTATCAATATTTCACAAAATAATATTAACACAAATATCAATAAAATAAATATAATGTATCCATCATATATAAGTATATAACTATTATGCCTTGGTGAGGATACCATAACTCATTGTTAATTAATTGATCTCAAAATATAGTGGAGTGAGGATCTCTCATCAAATGTAGCTCTGCAAGTATATGGATCATATAAATACTAAAATAGATATAAGTCTATATATTAATCTCACATAGATTATTTTGATAGCTTGATCAATTAACAATGGGCTAACAACTATATAAGTTGAATAGATGTACTTTGTTATTAAAATTATACCGAGACTCAAGGGTCGGTGCACATATTTATGCATGATGATGTTTCTTAGTATTTGATCAATATCAAGTTTTATTTTTAGATAAAAGATAAATTAGTATAAAAATGCTTGAGTACTATCTTGGCATACAAAGTAGCCATCATTCACTAGACTATTACTACTAAGAATGAGTCTCTTGTAGCTATTTCCTTCATATTTTAATGCTAAAGTAACATATCATTTTGTTCTAGTATCATTATCATATCTATTCTTTTTAGGCAATATGTCAATTATCCTTGATTATTACTTTTAAGTATATACTTATATTCTCCAACCTCCAATTATATAAATGACTTGAGATAATATGATAATAATTTTATTTGTACTTTTGGCTTCATAAGTACCATACTAATGATAATTAAACAATTGTGTTCCCATGAATCTCACCCATATAAGTCATATAAGTAGGAATGATTCACAAAGCTATTGCCACCATATAAGTCTCCCTCACTTTCATGCCTTTTGTGACATAAATGTCACCATATACCATGACTGACACATTATTATGAAGCTTTTAATTAAGATATTTTACTTAATCCTTATATTACTTTACGGTTAGTTTCTCTGAATAGTACACAATAAATAGATTTTTAATATGTTTGTACTTTTAGCTTTGTAAGCATCATACTAGCAATGATTAATATACCTCAACTTTGAGTTTTTATACATTAGTTTATCTTAAGCATTAAGATTAGAAGTGATTTCACTTCTTTTTTATCCAACCATATTAGTGTATATTATGACTAACCTATCACCATACACTATAGTTGACATGCATAAACATACTTATTTTTGGAAACCCTAATTATTGGTTCTAATTTTTATCTTGACCCATCAACATCAAAATAAAACATAAACATAAACTTAAATTCATAAAATCATATATTCATCATAACACAAATATTTTGTCAACCCTAGAATTCAATTTAGCTAGACATTAGGGAGAAAATCATATGAGATAGATTGAAAGACATCTAATAGATTTCAGGTTTCCAATGAATATCCAAATGAATTTCTAAGTACAAAACCCTAATTCCAGTCAAAGTTACTTATTGTTTACCTTATATTTTTCCTTAATTAGGGTTAAAATTATATGACTCAGGGTTCTTGGTGTGCATGTCATTCATCTTTCACAAAAAAAGAGTTTTCGTGATTATGAGTTTTTATTCTCCAACATTTAATTGTAATTGATGATTGGTTTGAGTATGAATTTCTATTCTCCAATATTTATTTTTCTCAATGGCTTCAGATAATATGATACTAATTTTATTTACTTTTTTGGCTTTATAAGTAGCATACTCATGATAATTAAATATGTCTTCTCATTAATGTCACTTATGGATGTCATACAAGCAGGAATGATATATCTATCAAAGGGAAATCAACATCACAAGAGTCTCACTCACATGTAACCCATGACATACCCATCATTATCTATAATTGTCGACCCATGACTCCTATATTACTCTAAGATTAGTTCATTTTATAGTATAAACAATTTGATTTTTACCATGGTCATTATATTAGCTTCGTGAGCATCATACTCAAAATAATTAACATACTTCAACTTATAATTTTTATTCATTAGTTTATCTCATGCTTTAAGATTAAAAGGATTTTCACTTCATTTTTTATCAAACCATGTAAGTGTTTCCCATGACTTACTTGTCACTCTCATCCATGGTCAACATGCATAACATGACATATTTATAAAAATCATAATTTTGGTTTTTAATTGCATCCATATTCATCAACATTCAAATATAGCATAAATATAAATATAAACTCATAACATAATATATTAATCACAACAAAAATAAATTACTAACCCTAAAATTTAATTTGACTAGACATTGGAGAACAAATCACATGAGATATATTGAAAAGCATCTCATGGAATTTTAGGTTCCTATTAAACACTCAAATAAAATTTTAAGTATAAAACTTTTATTTAAATCAATGCTGCTTGTTGTTCACCTTGGATTTTCCCTCAATTGGGTTTAAAAATGTGTTAGCTTGGATTCTTGGCATGAGTGCCATTCCTCTTTTTTCTTTTTTTTTTTTGTATTTTCTTTAAATATAGCTTTTATTCTTAGGGAATCTATGTGATACTTAAATTTGGAAGTTGTGACATATAATTGAAGTCGCGACTTTCACAACTTTATAGATCTTTTCAATCGCACAAAAGGCATGGTGTTGGGGTTTCCATTATGGGTGCTTATCTCTATGTAACACAAAGTCACATCACCAAGAGAATGGTTGTGACTTTAGTCATGACTTTAAGACTAAAATATCATGATAGTAATATTATTGTGATTAGAATATTTTCCTTTGGAGCCTAAAGTTGTAGTGCTAGGATTAGCCATGACTTTGGTCTTTTATATCTGGAGCACAAGGTCATGGCTTTTATTATGGGCTGTGACCGGAGAAAATGTTTTTAAAACACAATATTGTGGTGGAAAATGTCATTTTGACCTAGAGCCTTTAGCATTTTTTGCTTTGTGAGGAATAAGTCATGGTGCTTGATTTTTTCCATGACTCTATACTAGTAGGTTATTTAGATCGTGTGACATAGAAATAATGTCACGACCATTATATGATTCAAAGCTAGTGTGACCATTACTCTAGGAAATATCATAGCTATGATGATTATATAATATAGTAAAATGATTGAGACAACTTGGTGGTATAGTTATGACATACAAAAAAATGTTATGACTATTTTAGTAGAATTATGGCTAAAAAAGAATGTCAAAAAAAAATTAAAAAAAATATGAAATGGGTATCATAAGTCATGACAAAAGAATTTTCCTAACTACCCATCACCTCTTTCTTCTACAAGTCTTTACTCTCATGTGTCCATATATTTCACCAAAATTATTCATGATTTCTCTAAAATTTGGCAAGTCCTCACAAAGGTGGAATTTAGTGAAATCTTTTCATTAAATACTAAATACATGCAAACACACTTATATTTACTCCCTAAATAATACAAATTATTTGGTATTTGAAGTATGAAATAATAACATAATCTTATATCTTAATTTAGTCTAACATTAGGGAATAATTTATGCAAGGTGCATTGAGAGGCATCTCGTGCAATTTGAGGGTTCTCAATGCAAGCCAAAACATAAATTTAAGTGTCAAAACCTAAACTCAATCAAGTATTGCCCATGTTTGCCCTAAATTTATTTTTATTTTGGGTTGGAATCATGTCGTCTAGGGTTTGTGGTGGCTCATGGCTCAAAACCTAATCATCTTTCCTCTTTTTGGATTTTTTTCTAAGTGTTGCTTAAATAATTCAAAGAATTTATATGATCCTTTCAGTTGAAAGTCATAGTTCTTGCTTGAGATTGTAACCCTCATGTCTCATCAAATCTTTTCAAGAGTTCCAAATTCATAGCCATAATGAATGCTATGACTCAAGTAACTCATCTATGGAATACAATGTCATAGCACTGAAAAGGGTCACGTGTTAGATAATTTCTTTCTAGAAAAAAATTTTATGAAAATAGAATGACTATGATCAATTTTTCTCTCTATAGCAAAATGTTATGGCACTGAAAATTACTATGACTATGATGATTTCTTTTTATAGCATAAAGTCATGGTGCTATAAACTATAATGACTAAAATAAATACTATATGGAATGAATTGTCATGCCAAAAAATAATACCATGACTCAAAATATATGATATTTTGGCTTTGTAAATGAATAAGTTGAGGTGTTAGAATTCGTCATGACTAATTATACCAGTTGAGTATTTGGATGTCATAATGTAAAAATAATATCTTGACCATTAAATATTTTAGAGATAATATAACCATGACTACAATATATTATCTTAGTGATAAAGAATATGTTGCATAGTGTAAAGACTATGTTAACTCGGTGGTAGAATAGTGGCCTATAAAGATTTACATGATTAGTTTTGCATACTAGTAAGGTATATTAGAGACATATGCGACCATTAATATAATCTAAAAGTGTAGTTTCATTATTCAAAAAAAAAAACTTGCAAGAAAATTGAAAGCTTCTTGAAGCTTTACTATACCTTATATTATTGGAGATCATATATTTTAGAAGATATTGTGTGACTCATGAATAAGTGTCAACTTGATGCCCTTTTTATTGCATAAAAATTAAATCTTACAAAAATTACTCTAGCATTTCTTTCTCTTTCTCAAAATGGTGGATTGAACTATCAAGAACCCAAATGGAATCATCGAAAATATATTAGTCAAGGTTGATATTTTTATTTTTCTAATAGATTTATTGTTTTGGATATGGAATAAAATAAATAAATATTATTTTAAATATGCTACTTTAATTTTTGGATGATCATTTTTTAACATGGGACAAAACTTCATTAATGTCAAGAATGATGAGTTGACTTTTAATATCTGAGAGGAATAAGCAAAGTTTAATCTTTATAACGACTAATGAAAACTAGACAACAATGAAATAGGATGTTGGAGAATCGATGATCTACTCCATACCATATTACAATAAAAAGTATATTTCTAGTGAAAATACTTTGTAGATGACTTTTAACCTAATGAAGACCAAATATATCAACTAGAAAAAAATATACTTTGTAGAAGACTTTAGAGTTTTGAGAGTGACAAAATATATGAAATAGAAGAAAAACTATAAAAATAATGATAGTGATGTAGAGATTGAACCAAAAGAAAAAAGTGGAGCTATAATAGTAATTAAAACAAAGAATATGAAGAATTATATTGGAGTTATAAAAATAAGAAAATAGATAAATATGATGGTTATGAGCTCGTGATATTCTTCAAAGACATGACCTCTAAGGAGTTTTATGATGATACATCTAATGAAGAAAAAAACATCTTGGAAAAAAAACAAAGCTGGGACAAAAATCACGGATAGATAAATCATAAACAAAGTTGTAATCATTCTCAAAGGCATAACTTTGTGGTTTCATATTGAAAATAGCCAAGGAAAAATCAAGACAAATCCGTGATTGTACCATGCACCGTGACTTTTGTGTTATAGAATAAAAATGATCAAGAAAAGAAAGAATACAAATCTATGGCTATTCCCAGTACTATTATTTTTGTGATACATAATAAATTAGTCTTTCATAAGCATAAGTACAATGCCATGAATATGCATGGTGTTGTGACTTTTGAGTTACAAAAATAAAAGAATAAATAAGAAGTATAAAACAAAGACACAACTTCAATAATAGCCATGAATTTGGAGATACAAAAAGAAAAAGGAAAAGAAAAGCTTAAAGGAAAAGCTATAGTAGTACTCGGTATTATGAATTTGGATATCCAAAATGAAAATGAATATAGGAGTGGAGGATCTATGATATTCACTAAAATCACCACATTAAATGAGAAATCAACTCTAGAAACAAGTATAAGTGAAGAAAGATTGAATGAAAAGTAGAATAAGAATAAAGTGAAGTAGTATACTTAAATGATCGCATGGACATCATAGATCTCTAATATAGTTAAATAAGTTTTAATTTTATAGTTATCTTTATTAAATGTAGTTCTGCTTGATAGGCATCCCAAATTTTTTTCTACATGTATGATATAATAAACACTTATATCCATCACCTAATTAAATACACACATCCAATGACCAATAAATATAATCATGGAACTCAAACTCTATCACGACTATTAATATGTCTGCTTGAAGTTTTTTCTACTGTTTATAGACTTTATGACACTCACAAATAATCATAGAATTTATTGTGATGATAAATCTTTTTTTTGAAGGGGCGGTCATTGCTTAGGGATGAGTAATTATTTTAGTGAATTTATTCAATATTCAAATTACCAAATATTCTTGTTTATTTGGATGGTTTATAATATTGTGTAGATTTAGTAATGAAACTAATAATTATTAATGTTATACTTTTTGGTGTTTTGAAAAGTTGTAATGAATAATCATGAAATCAATCAGTTTTTGAAGGTTTTAGTATAAAAGTTAGATCAGTAAGTTTTGCATAATTTAGATATTCATTCTTGACAAAAACTATACCTAATTGATTAGAGTAATTTTTGTATGTCATGATCCTACTAACTCATTAACACAATCTTTCAACTATGTAACATATTCTTAAATGATGTGATATTATTATTGAGTGGTAATAATACTTAGCTTAGAAAATTTAAATGGTCACGACATTAATACTCCGTCATAGCAACCAAGTACCACACTAGTGCTCAGGATTGCAGCTAATTTTATAGTATCATAATATTATCTTGATATGGCTCGGTAATTCCAAGTTAGAGCCATGGTAGTTTTTAGAAATATATAACTTTTGAACTATAGAAAATTACGGAACTAGAACTACTCATGCCCAAGACACTGTAATTATTTAAAACTATGAATTTTGGAATACTAAATATTATAGAAGATATTACTTGAGTATGACTATTTCTGAGGTCATAACTCTCAGTCTCATCCTAAAGGAAGACGACATAGTTGTGACTTTTATGTGCAAGCTAAGTACTAATACCATGACATCATAATAATGTCATGATAATATGTAGTATGAAAGAAGAAAAGACCAATATTACGGCCTCTCAAAGCGCCACACATAATTAAGCTATATGAAGGATTACTTTCGCACAGTGACTAGTTACAATATCGCAACCACAACCAACACACAAAAGATCTTTTGCCAATGCCATAGCCTCCACACAACATCATGGATATATAACAATATGAGAAGCTATCTCTACTCCACATCCACTTCACAACACAATAACCCTATACTATATGGACTACAAATCAATTAATTCATAAAGTCCTAATTATTTCATAGTGCCACAATTTTGTGTTAAAGTGAGATTATGTGCAAGTCATAATCGTTACCAGTGTCATGACTTTGAATTACATAAAGATCAATATGATGATCAAGGTCATATTAGTTTTCAAGAGTTGCGACCTCAAATTGAAGAAATGAAAACTAAAGTTATGATTTTATTTTGAAAATTACAACTTCCTATTTAGAGTAATTCAAGATTGCTCGAGTATAAAAGTGAAAAAGAATTTTCGAGAAAAGTTACATTTTATTAATGTCATAATAACAAGCATGGTTTTACTAATGTCATTACAAACATTTTCAATTGTAATGACATCACAAAGATAGTTTGTGTTTATAACATTATATTTAAATTTTTTATTATTAATGTTATAAATTGACTTTGTATTTGGGTTATCATAATTTATGACAAAAGACTATTTAATAAGTGATTTTCTCTATAAAATATAATATTTTTAAAAATAAAATCATATCTAATCACATCCAAGAAAGAATTAGAAAAACTTTATTACTCATTGCAAGAACATAATAATTATTTATCAATTCTATTATAAGTCCTGAAGACAGAGATAATGAGTAAGTTCTAATAATAAAAGAAATAATCATTACTTTCATTACTAACACATAGGTCTACCACACATTTAGCAATTGTTATAATTTTCTTAGATCCTTCACATTAACATAAATTTGAGATCTACGACTAGTATCTAGTATCCTAAAAGCATAAGTAGATAGATTACCTTTTAAAACATAAATATGTTGAGTAGTGTCGCTACCTTCTTTTTGTTTATATCTTTCAAGTAAAGTTTATAATTTCTTTTCTAATGACTTGACTCGTGACAAAAACATATTCTCCTTCCTTAGGTTTCTTTGCCTAATGATGAAAATTATGATTGGGTTTGGCATCTTATTATTCCTAGCATTACCCTTACTATTTTTTTTCTATTCATTCACTTAACATTTTGTGCATTATTTATATTCTTAATATTTTGCTCAAACAACTTTAGCATCTCATGTAGTTAAGTGATTGATTTCTTCATATTAGGCATAGATAATTCATAAAAAAACTATCATATGCATATAGTGAAGTTTGCATAATAATATCAACATTCAACTTTTGGCTAATCATTGTACAAAGTTTCTCTATATAATCTAGATAACTTTTTATTTTAAGAATGTGAAGGTTAACTAAGCTATCAACAACCATCTGTGGGCAAGTAACACCTTAATAATGGTAAACCTTTCAATGTTGACTTTCTCTTTTAACATTTTCTTGAGATGAAATACATCATAAATGTCTCCATATCTACTATTATTTCATAGATTTAGTAAAAATGAAAAGCATTAGACAAGTGAGACCAAGAAAGTTATTTTGATAGTTGCGATAAGCATCTTTTGGGATTCTAGGAACTTTTTCAATAGGTTTCTCAAAGATTTGTTGCACTATGTCATACAACTTTCTCTATTGTATAAGGACAATTCTTAATCTTTTATATTAGCCCAGGTAGTTTGTCTCATTTAATTTTTCCTTCTTAGAGATTGATCACGAAGATAAATTAAATGTGTTGTTTGATATCATTATCTATAAATCATGTGCCAAATATTTTATTAAATTTTAATGCGGCAAAATTGGTTTCCACTTATTATTAACGAATTAATAGCCCTCAAGACACTAATTCAATAATTTCAACACGTTAAATTTAGAGAGCCAAGATTCATATTTCACCAAACCATTAGTAATGTTTGGCATATCACCTAAAGTTTGGTTATATATGTAGCTAAGTCCTTATCAAATACATCTCATGTAACTTTTGGGTCATTATGGGATTTAACATTACATGTAATATCACATGTAATTTGATAACTTAGTGTACAATTGTGATTAGTGAAGAATTATCCATCTTGAGCTAATATACCCTACTTTGGAAAAAACTTATATATAGATAATTGAGACATTGACATGTGTAGAATTATTGTAAGAATTTTAATAACATAAATTTTGGTGAGAGATTTATTTTCTATATTTATTCATTTAATGCATTTATATATAATATCACATGTATATATGTGCATTTATATATAGCACCACATATATAGTATCATGTTTGTGCGTGTGTGTCAAATGAAAGCATAAAATAAATATCTCATAGCATGACCCATAAACTAGATTGATCTTCATTAGATAATATTAAGATCAATGATCAACCTAGGGAAAACTTTGCCTCCATGGATTTCTCTTGATTCCAACCGAAAGATCTCCATCTCCATCACGTGTCCTTGGACATTGATCTACATTATAATTTGTAATTTAAGAAATAGCAAATAAAAAAATGACAAACAAATTTGTCTTTAAATTATAAAACAAATAAAAAAAGAAGTGAATCAAATTAGCATGGATTCATTATAAAAAAATGACATACGACATCAATTTGTTAATTACACATTAATAATTTCACATTTAATTAAATTAAATATAATAGATTATCAATTACCTTTTAATATAATCGAATTAAATTAAATAGTTTATTAATAACCTAGTAAAATAATAATTGAAACATTATGATGAATTAAAGTTAGTTACATATTGATTTTATATCCACAAAGGCTCAAGATAACAAGTTAATTAAATTAAGAATACTTCTAATGCCACTATCGTGTTTACATGATAGTAAAATCTGTACAATAGATTATTTTCATGGTGGAACATTTTGGTTAACCCGGTGAAAGATCCATAGATTTTAGTTAACTAGTTTTGAGAAAAAAAAATTAATTTGATTATCTAAAAAATCCTTGCTTCGTCTTGTTAGGTATTACTTTGATTATCTAAAAAAAAAAAATCCTTGCTTTGTGTTATTTTTTCAAAAATTAAACAACATTTCTATGTTTTCCCACATACTTTGTGAAAATATTTTTTTTATGTTCACCAATATAATTTATTATATTCACGAATATAACTTATTAGGTTCACCAACATAACTTATGAATTAAACATTACTTATATTCACTAACATAAGTTCTAACACTTTTTTCCCGTCTTCTTTATTTCTATATTTTTCTATACATCTCTCACTTATATATAATGAATTTGTTTTGTGATTTTTCTTAAAAACATACACATGGACATGTGTTTCTTAAAAACTTGTATATAATAGAGTGATCGGGTATGTTTTTTAATAAAAATGGGTTTTACGTGTTTTTATTTAAAACATGTGTCTCTTGTATTTTCAAAAAATGCATTTTATGTATTTTGTTAAAATTTGCATTTGCATGTTATTTGTTAATTAACAAGTTTTGTTTTTGTATTGAAACAAACCCTATGTTATTTTCCTTATAACAAGACTTTTGTGTTTTGTGAAAACATGTATTACATATTTTTCTATATACCTCAAGTTTTATTTTCTAAATAAAGTGTTTTTATTAAATATCCATGTTTTATGAAAACATGGATATTTTAAAATCATATTTTATAAACTATCTTACAATTTTAATAAAATAATTGCATTAAATTTGATCTTAAAATTATTTTAATTCTAGAAATACCTCAAGCTTAAATAGATCTAGTTATTATAAACTTAATATTTTCTTTCAACTGATTCTTGGTGTACAACCTTGTAGGTTCACATAATATTTACAAATTTTCTAAAACCCATTAAATGTCTACAAATCATATAAGTGACATCTCCCATGATATTATTGCTATCCAATCTTAATGAATGTCCAATATAACCTTATCATTAGTCAATATCATAGTCATTTTATCACATGATATTTTTATTGAAATTCAAGCATAAATTAAGTTACTTATACATGGTTGAATCATGTTTATGAGCCTAAAAGTTAATTGCAAAATAAATAATATTAGTAGTCTTTATTAATTAATTTGAGCAAGATCGTGTATTTTATAGTCTCATTTATTTTGTGGCTCAAATATATTTGTTTTCAAAAGAGAGAGAAATTCCTTCTCAATCACTCATATCTCTATGCATAATTTATTTTATATCCAACCATAATATGCATTATCACCTTGTTACAAATAATATTGCAATGTGATAAAATACAAAGCTCCTCATGTAAGGATCTATGATGACCTTAGATCTGAGGATAAGATATATCATTATAATGAGAATTACTAATGATATTAATTTCTTCGAGTATTTTTTATAATCTATTGGTTTAGTATATCATTCTTCAACATGTAATTATGAGTTGACTTAATAGCACTTATTCAAGATCAATAAATTATAATCATTAATTGGAGTCTATTTTAGTCTTATTTCTTTATTCTTCTACCAATACTGAGTGATTAGGGATCATTTGGAGTAGTACACCATTTAGCTTAAGAGTTTTATTATCAAATCACATGCTTGATGATGATAAACATAGAGCACAATTATTACTTGTGGGACAAACAAAGAAATTGAGTTTTTATGACATATATATTTTATGTTAAGTGGCATATTGCACAATTTTCATTTAAAAAAACCAACCATTTTATTGGTAGAGTACAATCACATTGTCAAAAAATTCCAATTATTTAAAAAGAAAAAAAGAAATTACACTAATTTATGAACTAAAATCTACTTGAAACTTCCACTTGAATCCACCTACAAATAAAATCTATCATGCATAACTCTAGTACAAAGGTGAGATTTAAACTTAGACCATATGAATACATAACAGTACCTACTACTACTACTACTACTACTACTACCAATTGAGCCACCCTGTCCGAACAAACAATTCAATGGTGGTGCACATTACATAGCACCATAACGCCACCTACTAGCTACTACCATATTGTGTGTTAAAAATATGTATACAGAAAATAAAAAGGTAGAAATATGTTTTGGTTCACCATTCAAAAATATTGAAAAAAAACCCAAACTTTTAATATTTAAAAAAGAGTACACCAAACTCTTAAGTAATTATATTTTGGTGCACTCATCTATATTATTACAAAATTACCCTTAATTTCAAACAAAAGAACCTAACTCATAACCACATAACCACAACCTAACTTTGGACTCCATGAGATCATTGAGCTCGCTGGAACTCTACATAACCACGTAAACACAGCCTAACTTACGAGCTCCATTGAGCTCGTCAATGGAGCTAGTAGAAGCTCCAAGAGCTATTAGAAGCTCATGTAGAGCTTAAACTAGCTCCATCGAGCTCCATTGATGAACTCGATGGAGCTCTTTGAGCTTAATGGAGCTCTAACATGAGAGTAATTATGTGGAAGTCATGGTTAGAGTAATTATATATGGCTAGATATCCATACGACATAATGACTTGGTCAAAATGAGGATTCCAAGATTTAGATACTTAATTTAGTCTATAAATAAAATTTTGAATTTATATAATATGTACTATTAGTCCTTTTCTACAGAACTATTAGGCTACAACATATTGATGCACTCTTCAAGATAACCATTTATAATTGCAAACTTTACATTCATCTACCAAATCTCATAATTATAATGAGTTATAATGGATAAGAGAATCAAGATATACTTCAACATCATTACTAGTTAAAAAGTTTCCTCATAATCAATTCTTTCTCTGATTAGAATCTTTTGTAATAAGCCTAGCCTTATAGGTCTCAATGTTACTATTTTTTCCTCAATTTTTTTATAGATCCACCTATATTTAATGAATCAACAACTACTCAAGTTGAGATGATAATCTTGAGTTTTTAAAAACATATTTAGACTCTAGGGTTGACTTAGTTCTTTGTGTGTCACTATATTTTTCTAGTATTTGGTTAATATTGTGTTTGATTATTGAATGAAATATAAAGATGTATATCCAATTTACTACTTGATGATCTATATACTTGGGGGACTACGTTGGGCTAGAGACAATTTTTCAACGAGGATTTAAGATTGTGTCAATCCATAATAATATTTGATACCCTCGTAAAGTCACAACAAATCATTTCCTTTCTATTTTCTTCTTACTTATTCATACAATAGGTTTTCCATGGAAACATGCATTGAAATGTCACCTCCAATAGTGTTATGCTTAGAATAATTAAAAAGTTATTCTAGCTATCTAGAAATGAGCAATGTATTGGGTTAGCAAGCATCTAATCTTTCAAGGTATCTTTATATGTGCAAATTGATTCACTAGCCCTTAAAAAAATTGATGTACTTTGATATTAGATTTTCATCTATGAACTTCAAATTAACTAAATGTCTAATAATTAACATGTTATTTCTAAACATATTATTTTCAAACATAAACAATAGTGTCTACCACAACTTGTCTGCCCTCATTTCATCAGCAACATGGCTAATAAGTATCATTGTTTATCTATAGTTGATTGGCTGCAACGTAGTCAAGCATTCTCTTTTTCAAAATAGAATGGTTAGTACTCATTAACTTATTATTACATAGTGATAAGAGAGAGAGAGAGAGAGACATAGATAATGCAGTGTTAGAATGAGGAATTACATAAAAGAGTAAAATATTTTCTTCTATACAAACCTATCAAATATTACATCTTTTGTCATACATAAGTTCATATATGAGCCGGAAGCCAAAGGGGTGGGATTAGGTAAGAGTACGATATTTATTTCAACAGCATGCTATATCTGACCAACGGACACTCTCATGCTATGTGCTTACATATTGTTGATATTATATCTTTTGCCATTTTATTTCAAGTTAGTGTAACAAATTAGTATTATCATATTTATAAGTAGATGTTATTATACATATAGTATATATAGTTATAAATAGTTATAAATAGTTAAACATATAGTTATACACACACACACACACACATATTCATACAAGTAGTTATATATAGTTATACATTAATGTATACAAAGTTATAAACAAATACATAGATTTACATATAGGTATACATATATGGATACATAGTTAAAAATATAGTTATATTTATTTATATAGAGTTTTATATAGTTATACAAATATTTATATATAGTTATACACATATAGTTAAACATAATGTTGTATGTTGTTATACATGTAATTATAAATATAGTTACATGTGGTTATACATATAGGTACACATATAGTTAAACTTATATTTATACATGTAGGTATATATATTTTTTCATAAAATTTTATATATTTATACATATAGTTATGTATAGGTATAGATATAGTAAAATACTTTTTTATATACTAATGTATACAAATATATATTAAATATAAGTTGTAAATTATATATTTAAATATAGTTATGTATAATACTTTTATAGTTATACATATAGTAAGATACAATTATTTATAGTTATATATTATTATACATATAATATATATAGTTATGAATAGTTATATATAATTAAACAAATAGTCATAAGTAGTTATACATAAATGTATACAAAGTTCTAAACAAATATATAGATTTACATATATGTATACATATATGTACACATAGTTACAAATATAGTTATATTTAATTATATAGAGTCTTATATAGTTACACAAATATATATAAATAGTTATATACATATAGTTAAACATAATGTTATATGTTGTTATACACTAATTATAAATATAGTTACATGTGGTTATACATATAGTTACACATATAGTTATACTTATTTTATACATGTAGGTATAAATATGTTTTCATTAAATTTTATATATGTGTTCATTTAGTTATCTATAGGTATAGATTTAGTAAAATACATTTTATATACTAATATATAAAAATGTATATTAAATATATGTTGTTAATTATATATTTATATATAGTTATGTATAATGTTTTTATAGTTATGCATTTAAGCAAATTCAATTATTTATAGGTATACTTTCTTATACATATAGTTTATATAGTTAAAAATAAAGTTATATATAGTTTAACATATAGTTATATATAGATATATTCATATAAGTAGTTATATGTAGTTATACATAAATGTACACAAAGTTATAAACAATTATATAGATTTACATATATGTATGCATATATGTATACATAGTTACAAAAGCAGTTGTATTTATTTATATAGAGTGTTACATAGTTATACAAATATTTATATATAGTTATACATACATGTAGTTGAACATAATATTGTATGTTGTTATACAAGTAATTATAAATAAAATTACATGTGGTTATACATATAGTTATACTTATATTTATACATGTAGGTATATATATTTTTTCATATAATTTTATATATTTATACATATAGTTATGTATAAGTATAGATATAGTAAAATACTTTTTTATATACTAATATATACAAATATATATTGAATATAAGTTGTAAATTATATATTTAAATATAGTTATGTATAAAGCTTTTATAGTTATATATATAGTAAGATACAATTATTAATTTATAGTTATATATTATTATACATATAATATATATAGTTATAAATAGTTATATATAATTAAACAAATAGTTATATATAGATATAATCATACAAATTGTTATAAGTAGTTATACATAAATGTATACAATGTTATAAATAAATATTTAGATTTAATTATATGAAAACATATATGTATATATAGTTACAGATATAGTTATATTTAATTATACAGTGTTACATAGTTATACAAATATTTATATATAGTTATACATATGTAGTTATAAATATGTATGTAGTTAAAGATATAATTATATATAATATTTATATAGTTATACATTTAGTAAAATACAATTATATATAGTTATATAGAATTATACATATAGTTATACATTATTATATAGTTAAAAAATTAGTTATGTATAGTTATAAATATAGTTATAAAAATAGTTTACATAATTATAAATATAGTTATAAATACTTTTATATATAATGGCATATGATTATATAATTAAACAAGTATTTAGATATAATATTTGTGTTTAAAATATTTTTATAAATGTTACTTATATATAATTATATATATGTAACACTTTTATAAATTTTATATAGTATATATATCACATTTATATAAACATTATAAATATTCTATATTTATATAAAAATTAATATGTTATATAAATGTTTACAAAAATGTATAAACATTTTATGTTATAAAATTATAATATAAAAAATTATATAAATGGATAGTTTTATGTAAATATTGTATAGATATTTATAAACATTAATACATATGTATAAATATTTATATATAACATTATATGTTAATATAAACATATCAGTATTTATATATAATGTAATACATTTATTTATATTAAAGTATAAACATTTATATATAATGTCATATGGTTATATAAATGTATAAAAGTTTATATATACTATTATATGTTTATATTATATTTGGAGAAAACAAATATATAACCCATTAACATTAAGTTTGTTTTTTATTAAGTTACAGAAGCAGTAAACATCAAGCATTATTTATTTTCTTAAGTTACAGAAGGAGAAAGTAAAATGCAAACATTTAGTATTTGAATTAATAAAATCCTAAAAATTTAAATAGGATAGAACAAAGATTACACTGACAATTTATTGCTTCATTAATGGTGTAACCTCAAAATTATATAGGTGACATGAACATAGAAGCAAAAAGAAGGAAAATTTGGGGAAAATAAAAAAAAAGTTAATATCCGAATATTCTGTAAAAATGAAAATCTACTAGTGGTAATCAAATTGAGAGAGATAAATATATGTATATAGCATTCTGAAGGAGAAGAACAATGATAATATTACCTGGTAACAAGAAGAGATAGATTTTCTATGTTTCTCTCATAGTTTGTTTCGCCTCTTCTTCTTCGTTTGAAAGATAGAAAAATTGCTAAGTGTTAAAGACTTAGCATTTTTTTTCAATGAAACCTTATATAACTACTAAACTGGATGTAGATATATATAAAATAAAATACAATAAAATAAGACTAAAATAAAATTATAAAAAATAAATAATTTAAATAAATTAATTGAAATAGATTTTATTTAACCATAAATGATATAATTTAATAAATAAATAAAATAATATTATATAATAATAAAGTATTCATATATATATATATTATATGGTTCTAAATTTATAAGAATTCAATTTATTTTTTATTAAAATAATATGAAATAATAATAAAAGCATAAAATTTGAATCTTTTAGTCATTATAAATTTTAATGTTTGAAGTGTTCATTTAATAACCACACTAAAATATTAATTTTTTAAATAATCAAAATTTTTTTGGTGTAATTAAAACATCAATATATTAATCTTAAAATATCAACTTATTTTCTTTTAATTTTATGAAAAATTTAAAAATTTTTATTATAATTCAAAATTTTCAAATCTTTTGGCCATTATATTTTTAAAAATTTTCTATAATAATTAAAATATTATTTTATACTTTTATTTTTATAAATATTTACTTGTTTATTCATCTATTCATATATTTTTATAAATTTTTTATTTAATCAAACAATTATTTATTTTAGTTTTTTATAAGTAGTATTATTTATTTATTAATTAAAATAGTTTAAAAATATTATAATTATAAAATAAATTATATAATGTTTTTTAATACAAATATTTAAATATCATTAATAAATATTTCAGAAAAAATTAAGTATAATTTTTTAATTAAATTATAATCAAAAATAGTTATTTTATATTTAATATAATTTTTTATTCATATTGATATATTTATTAATTTTTTGTTTATAATATCATATTTTTATTATTATATGAGGAGATTGTGTCTTTTAAGGTTCACTCATCTATAGACTGTGACATACCTTTAATATAGAAAATTATATAAAATATTAAAATAAATAATGCTTAAAAAATATCATTGAAGATTATCGAAGGAAATTATAACTAATTCAAATAGTTATAAAAAAATCCCTAGCTAAATTTATATATTTTGAGAAAATAAATATTTAAGGAATTATCACTTCCAATTATATATAAAATCATAAAAAAATAAATTCAGATAATTATTTAGTGACAGATTTAAATTAGCTAGGGAAATTCAATCATTGAATTTCCTACTTTTTCTTTGAGTGGAATTTATGAAAATTTTTGTGATAGATTATGTTTGGATCTAATTAGTTAGAAAAAATCTGTCACTAAATACGCCACTAATAATTAACTAAGGAAATCCATTGCTAAATCCGTCGCTAATAATTAGTTAGATAAAATTTCATCGCTAAATCTGTCGCTAAATTCCATGCTTTTCTTTGCACAGAATATACGAAAATATAAGTGATGGATTATGTTGGGATCTAATTAGCTAGGGAAAATCCGTATCTAAAATTCATCGCTATTAATTAGCTAGGAAAATTCATCACTAAATTACTCGATTTTCTTTGCGTGGAAATTTGCGAAAAAAATAGCGACGAAAAATTTTCATTCAGCCAATTCCATCGCTTATTCATCGCAAATTTTTATTTCAATGTAAAATCAGAAATCCTTTACTATTCCCTAGCTAATCTCTCATAATTTGGCTAGGGATTGATCCCTAGCAAAATTTCGGTAGCTAAATTAACATTTTCTTGTAGTGAATCACACAAATAAAATGCAAAATTACCACCAAAAAATGAAAAAGCATTACCACCAACTTAAATCTATTCCATGTGCATCCAAACGAATCTAAACACATGAAAAAAAACTCAAAAAAAAAAAAAGCTAGTAGGTATCGATTAACAGAGGTCAGAATTGCTTTTTTAATATCAAGGATGTTTACCTATACCTATGTATATTTAAACCCGTGATAGTTCCATATATGATATGTCAAATCGGCTCTAAAACCATTTCTTGGATCTTTTAGATTCAGATGCATCGTATATGAAAAATGCACTGCCATTTTGAATTTATACTCATATACATAGATGGGGGTAATTTATTCAAAAAACTTACCTTAAATGGAAGAATAGAATTTTCTACCATATGACCCTTTACTAGCTTTGTGAGGAAAAAGACAATGCTATAGTGGAGTATGCGTTGTCTTTGCCACCCATATTTTATAAAAAATAAAAAATTTAGGGGGAATTATGTTTTGGGGTGCTTCCCCAAAAGTTTTTAACAATTATAAACTAAACTTTTGATACTTGTGAAAAAATCACAAAACTATAAAAAAATTTAAAATAAGGGCACTCGAATACGTAATTCCTAAAATATTCTATCCCCTCTCCCCTGGTCCTCACCCCTCGCCCCTTACCCCTGGTCCTCGCCCTTGCCCGTTTGCCCTCACCACCCCCTACACCTCTCTTCCACACCTCTCCCCTCTGCACCTCTTCACGATGGAGCTCACTGGAGCTCGAGTGAGCTTGACCATGGAGCGCACTGGAGCTCAACGAGCTCCGACATGGAGTTCCGTCGAGCTCACTGGAGCTCCAGTGAGCTCGACTATGGAGCTCACTAAAGCTCCTCGAGCTCTATTGGGTGCTCGACGAAACTCCACGAGCTCCACGTCGGAGCTCGTCTAGCTCTAGGGAGCTCCACGGTCGAGCTCGCTGGAGCTCTTGGATCTCCAGAGAGCTCGGTGATGGAGCTCGACGAAGGTACTCACTGGAGTTCCTCTATCTCCATCATGGAGCTTGACGGAACTCCACGAGCTCCACGTCGGAGCTTGTCAAGCTCCAGTGAGCTTTACGGTCGAGCTCACTGGAGCTCCTTCGTGAAGAGGTGTGATGGGAAAGGTGTGGGGGAGAGGTGTGGGGGGTGGTGAGGGCTGATGGGCGAGGGCGAGGGCGAGGGTGAGGGCCACGGACGAGGGCCACGGGCGAGGGGTGAGGGCGAGGACGAGGGCTAGGGGAAGGGGATAGGGTATTTTAGGAATTAAGTATTCAAGTTCCCTTATTTTTAATTTTTTTATAGTTTTGTAATTTTTTCACAAATATCAAAAGTTTAGTTTCTAATTTTTAAAAAATTTTGGGGAAGCATCCCAAAACATAATTCTCCCAAAATTTTAAATAGATGAATTAAAAAATCAATATATATCACATCACCATCAAGAGTTTATGTGACATCTGCTTTTATTTCTTTTATTTATTTATTTTTTATTTCTTTATAAAGTAAAATTAAATATTGATTGTGTGTGTGTGTGTGTGTGTGTCTAATTAATTCAAAAAAAAATCAATTAATTTAATTTAATAAATCAAATAATTCGATTTCAGTTAAATTAATTACTTTGATTATATGCATATAAATATATTCCAAATAAACAAAATATATAATACATTCCTATGGAACTAGACAAAACTATGGAAGAGACCCTGATAGGAATAAGATCTTGGGCTCGTATAATAAATTATTTCACATTATAATTTATATTAACTATAATTTATACTACTATAGAATTATAGCTATACTTCCTTACTTATTCAATATAAATTTGTATCAATTATTATTTAATACTTATGTAAACTTCTCGTGTTAAGATTATAGATACTCGTTAACTAAATTAAATTATTGACACTCTACTTCAATCTATCTATAATTATTTTCTTGAGATTTTCTAATTTACTTATTTGAGATCCTGGATCAAAATCAACATCTAAAGTTTTGTAATATCTAAACTTATGAGCTTTCTCAAAGAAATTCATCTATCCTTCTAATAGGACATGAATTTTATCAGCAATCAATATTCACCATAAACTTGATAAAGTTATCAAATTCATAGAGTTTATAAATCTATTTTTAGATACTACTCTTTATGAATCAAAACAATCATTAACAAGTACACTTAAATATTAAGTACTTCAATAATAAAACAATTAGTGTTTATAATAATATTGATATATTTTATGTTATATGTCAATACAAAATAATTATACCATGATGGTCTCATTCAATATACATAAGTCTATTAGTTCTAAAAGATAGAACTACATAATTCTTCATAGTTAGTATAGTCCTACTAAAATCTCATGTCACAATCTTACTGATACATTATCTAGTTATATTTAGAATTGATGATAATTTATTGTGAATAGAACTTATATTCTATAAGAATTGATGCTTCAATTTTACATGCATAAATCAAACTATACGCACTAAATCATTTACTATACAGAATAAATAATATATACATTTCCACAAATTTAGCTCATTACAAATTTATTCATTAAAAAAATGATTTAAACCAATCAAAAGAAAAAAAACAAAAAAAATGGATGAGTATAAAATAATTCCAACAATATATATGCACGTGTGCATGTGTGTGTTTGTATTTATAACAAATAATATAATTGTGTGATTAGCAAAGGAGTAGACTACTCAACCATAAGGACACATATTCGATTCATAGAAATATCAAATATGTATTCTAAGGTATTTTTGTCATTTGCTCTATTCATATTATTAGAAATGGAGCCTTAAATGTTTTGATCATAAGGCTCCTAGACTTATATATAAACTAATTGTTAGTATATGTTGAATTTTCCAGAAAATAAGATAAACAACATATGTTTTATATATATATATATATTGATATCAAAATATATATATAGTGTATTTTGATAATAAGGTATTTTTGATATCAAAATATATATATACATATCATGTATATCATGATATATAGTGTATATCACTATAGATATTGCTGTATATTTAATTTGTTTTTTTGAAACTGTGTTTGTATAACCAAAATTTTCTATTTTAATATTTTCATGTAAGTGCAGGAAAGGAAATAATAAAAGGCCGGGGATGCAGCAGTAGCACAATAACGGAGGTCCCGCTGACCAGTCCCATGATCCGACCCACTCCAGTTAAATGAACCGATAGAATTTTTATTATAAAATGTTTTGTAATTTTTAATTTTGGGTTGCTGTTTTTTGGACCTGGGAACTGTACATCATCTTCTCTCTCTCTCTCTCTCTGTGCGATTTATTGCGACTGCTCTGTGCTGCACATATTATAAGATATTTTGTTGGTTTAATATGTAACGCATAAGCATTTTCTGGTGGATGTAGCTAGTCGTACTGAGCGACTAGCAAACCACGTTATTTTTGGTATTTTATTTCTCATTTTTTTGATTCTGTCATGGTTGGATTGTGAATTGAATATATATTGTTTGTTGTTCTATTGTTCTTGTTGTCTTCTGTATCTTAATATCATCACCGTGAAAGTGCAATTGCCTAACAAATATTGTGATATTGAAGGTTTTCAATAAATTTTTTTTTATTATATAAATGATAATGTGTATGATTTAAAAAATGAATAACATTATAATTTTTATTACAATTGATGGGGCACCAAAACATAAGTAGTTAAGCCTTTGTGCATGATAAAATAAATGATAATTTTTGGATAATTAAAACATACCATATTTCAATTTTAGTGTGTCAAACCCAATCTCTCTTTTTTTTTCTTAAATATCATTTTCTTCATCAAAATTTTATTTTTCTTTTTTATTGGAAAAATATATATAAATTAATTATGTTTCATATATGACTAGAAAAACATTTTAAATCATTAATGCTATGGCATTTTAATTTTGCACGCATTTTTCTCCACTTGTAAAAAAAATAGATTTTAGAATACTTTTTGTTGACCTTGACATTAGCATAATTGAATAAATAGATACAATATGAGATGGATTCATTTAATTTGATGTGGCCAAAAAACATTAAATAATATGATTGATCGTAGGGAATCACATCTAGAGAACATGAAGAGGCTTGGCAGCCACATCCTAGACATAATATGTAACTAATGAGATGCGTACTTGTAACATTTGGGTTGCAAGTAGCAAACCAAACCAAAACTACTACCATGTAGTTGCTTAGTTTTAGGTTGTGGGTTTAACATACATGTTTATATTCAGGGTTTAAGGTTTAGAAACTTAAAATTCATTTTACTTAATCTTTTAAAATACTTTTCTTTTATTATTATTCAAATATTTTCACTTTCTTAACTTATTAAAAAATTTAATTGAGTATTTTTTTCAAATTTCCAAAACTTATTAAATAATGTGAATTTGGTTATTGAATAATACAATAAACACTAAACATTGTTATATTATTATCATTATTGTCACTTATAAAAACAAGTTGATTAGTAATATTTAGCATAAAAAAGTCATAGAAAAAGGAAAATTTTATTCCATTATTTCATATATTTGTTTTTTATTTATTGGTCGATTTATTAGTTATTATGAATTAAATTTCATAAATTGGTTTTTAAATTTTTTATTTTTTTTGTTATTTAAGTAATTGTTTATTTTAAACTTGTATAATTTCCATATATTTCCAATAGAGAATATATGAATTAAGAAATCAAAGACAAAAAAAAAAGGAAAAAAAATGTAATGGTTGTCAAGGATGAGTTTCAATTATCTTTAAGCTTTTTAACAACCAAATGATTTTTTTATCATTGTCTTTAAGCTTTTTAACAACCAAATGATTTTTTTTTAGTTTAAAAATAAACAAATAATACATGTAGTAATTAATTAAATTAATAATAAATATCAACTTATAAAAGATCAAAGAGAATGAAATAAAACATTCTTTAATCTTTCAACAAATTGCATAAAAAAAAAAAGAAAAGCATCAATTGTTTTCATTCTTTAATCTTCACTCGGCATCAATATGTTGAACATCACTTGTACATGGAGTTTTAATTTCATTAAGTTTTATGCATCCATTTTTTCAAATCATTCAAATTCGAAAGAACTTATATATCTATCATGTAAGAATTTCTTTTAATGCCTGCAATTATATTAACATTAATACAAAAAAAATAGATACTAATACATTTTTATTTTAAATAATATATCACACATCATTTTTAATAGTATGAGAAATATAGAATCATATAAATTTTGATACTTCATAATGTCAAAATATTATGATTTATCAAAAAAAATATATGATTAATAATTAATATCTAAATAATTTGAAAGACCCAACTTTTTGAATGAACCAACGCTATGACTTTCCCTCAAGCTTTTGTATGAAAAATTGATTATTTCCACATGTAGGTAGAAACATCATGCTCAAAAAGATAACATTATATTTATTACCATTATATTTATATAAGTTATTTAATTATTTATATATCATATATTCTAGTTTGGTTGGTAGGATCATACAAATACCTATAAAATTTTAAATATTTTTGCATGTTCAGTGTTTTGATCTATGCAAACAACTGAGCAATGTAGTATTGGAATGATCATCCAATATTTTTTTTTGCAAATTTCATTAAGAATTAGGTGTTCCATATTTTTGTTGAAATATATATATTTTGTTGTACAAATATATTTGTATAATGTAAGATATAGATATGTATACTATATAATATATGTCACTAGTATTATAAAAAAATAATAATAATTTTAAAATAAAAATTTATCTCCTAATCATTTGAAGTTATTATAATGTTATCAATCTCACAATTTAAAAAATTTAATAGAATATTTTTATATGCTATAGAAGAGGAATGAACAATGAGATTCTTTTGTTTAACATATTGATTTGTATAAAGTATTAAATTCATTTAAATTGTTAGGTTACTGAATAGATTTTACAGAATATCAAGAAAAATTCCATGAGAGGTATGTTGATTTTAAAGAAGCTTTTATGATTAAATTAATAATATGACAAATATGTCTATCATGAGAATTTTAATTAATGGGCTTTATCTAGTTTTTTCGATAAATAAATATATTGTACTATTATTCTTTAACGCATTATAATAACAAATAACATACTACAGTTTTGGTGATATATCTTTCATGAGAATAAAATATTTGATAAAATCATAATATTTTTTGAATGTCTACTTTGAATTAACATAATAGTCATATATATGTGATATTATAGTTTTTAAATTTCGTAATTATTTATTTATTATTATTATTATTTTATTTTTATTATTTTATTTTTATTATTTTATTTTTATTTTTATTTTATTTTATTTTATTTTATTTTTATTTTATTTTATTTTTATTTTTTTTTGTAATATTTTATGACATCATTATGAGAAGTTTCCTTATAAATCTTATTATAAGATCATTGAACATACTTATGAATAAATTGTATAATTCTAGGATCTTCTCCAAATTGTAATGAGAGTCACATACTAACTATTATTCTAGCCGATTATTTTCTTACAAACTTGTTGGTTGTTTATAAATGGAGTTATTAAAGATTAACTATATCCAATCAAGGTTATTAAGTTATGATCGCCAGAGTCTAATATGTCATATTTTTTATTATTATATTTGACACGTGTTTTGAGGTGACCCATATTACTACTAGTTTTGTGATTATATATTTTTTATAATATTTATATTGAGCTAAATGTCCGTTCTCTAATCTAGTACATTTTTTATTTATTATATCTTCATGATTTCATACTATAGATTTTCATTTATTAACTCGTGATTTTTGCTTTTTAAGGAAGAGACACAAGAAGATGTAATAGTCTCTTTGTCTTTAAAAATATTAATGGTTTTTGCTTAATGAATGCATTATATTCATGGTTTTTATCATTTTGGTAATCATCATCAAATATAGCATAAAAAAGTTAGAGGAACTCAAGTAGAAGAGATGTTTAATTAAAATTATAAAATATACCAAATCCATTGATAGTGGATTTGTAGTTATTTCACTAGAATGAGTGAGTGCGCTAGACCACATTATAGTTGCACAACCCATGACATGGGAGGCAGATAAGTAATGACTTATAGTGCATGCGCATGTCACAAGTTGGGTCAAAGGTCATGGGCAAGATTGGCATGATGGGCTGACCCTTCAGCCTAATAAATTGTCTTGCTGGCCCATGCCTTTACCATAATCTAGAACATGTTTGTGCCATGTCGGGTGACTATTTGGCAGGCCATACCATGGGCATGCAAAGTTGCTCATCATCATTGACACCTTTAGATACATATTATAAGATGGGTAATAAAAATAATTACTAATATTTAGTGGATAACACTAATGAAGGCACATGACAAGGATAGTACCTAGCAATGATTGTCTCAATAAAATTGCTAATAGGATTGTCTCAATAAAAAGATAGAAAAAAGAAAATGATCTTCCATTTTTTTCTTTATTGTTTTTAGTTATTCATGGTCAATTTATTAGTAATTAATGAATTAAATTTTATTTATATGCATTTTAATTTTGTCACCTTTATATATTTTGAGTAATTGTTATCTTCATTTGGTATCAATATCTTGAATATAATCATCTATATGAAGATTCAATTTCTCAAAATCTTTGATGAATTCATCTCCTAAAGTTTGTGAACCAAACATCCATCTTTCCAATTCTTTTCAAATATGTAAAAACATAAAGAAGATTTTATGATTAAATTAATAATATTACAATCATATTTAACAATAAGATTTTACTTATTGAACTTTTTCTAATTTTTATGAGAAATAAATATACTGTACTATTATTCTTTTAAGGCATTATATATGATAACATTAAAAATTATGCTTTATATGTCAATTCTGTATAAATATTTATTAAAGAAGCATGTATTATATGACCATCATGAAGATAAAATATTTGATAAATCCTAATATTTTTTTTGTCATGTCTAGTTTGAATTAACGTTATTGGAAATCTTATGTGTGGTAAAAATTTTCTTTTGATTAATCAATATAATTCATGTCATTGATACAATGATATTATGATTTTTAAATTTTTTAATTATTTTCTTTTTATGTTTATAATATTGTTTGACAATGTTATGAGAAGTTGTCCAAGAAACCTTATTACAAGATGAGTGAACATATTTTTGAATAAAATGTATAATTCTAGGATTTTTCTAAATTGTATTTATTGTAATGAGGGTCACATACTAACTATTATTTTAGATGATTATTTTCTTAAGGATTTATTGGTTGTTTATAAAGGGAGTAGTTATTAAAGTTTAACTAAATCTAATTTTGGTTACTAAGTTAGGATTACCTAAAGTCTATTATACCATATTTTTTAGTATAATATTTAGCATGTATTTTGAGGTGAAAATATCACTACTAGTATTATATTATTTATAATATTTTATTGGGCTACATTTTCTACCTCTCATCTAGTATATTTCCTATTTATTATATCTACGTGATTTCATACTCAAAAAGATATTATTATATTTATTCTCAAAATATTTATATAAGTTATTTAATTATTATAGTATATTACCCCTCTAGTTTGGATGATAAAATCATATAAAGTGTGATGATATTAGATATTCCTTATATTTTTGCATCTTTGACATTTAAATGCATTCAAGTACCAAAGTAATATAGTGGTGCAATAGTCATCTAATATTTTTATTTTATTTTCATTTCAAAACAAATTTCACTAAAAATTAGATGATCCCAAAATTGTGGAAATATATCTCTTATGCTTCAAAACTTATAAGTGAGTGTTATGATATTAAATTTTTTTTATTTTAATTATTTTGCATCTTTTTCTTATTTTAATGAACAAATTTGTAAAGAGTTGAATTTATGAAAATGTATGTCATTTATAAATCTATAAATAATTTAGGTAGAGCTATCATGAATATGGAGAATAGTGAAGTTAGTATACTTGTATGAATTTAATGAGACCATAATGGTATGATTAGTTTATATTGACATCTAAAATAAAATATATCATTATTATTATAAACACAATTACTCTTATTCTCGAAGTATAATTAATATTTACATGTACTTGTTGATAGTTATTTTAATTCATAAAGAATATGATCCAAAAATAGATTTATGAACTCTTTGAATTGAATAACCTTATCAGGTGTATGGTGAATATTAATTGTTGTTGGAATCAATGTCCTATTTGAAGGATTGATAATGCCCCCTTGAAGAATTTTGATATTACAAAACATTGTAGGTGAATTTTGATCCAATATTTCAAATGAATTAAGTGGAAAGTCTTGAGAAAATAATCAGAGATTGATTGTATTAGATTGTTAGTAATTTAATTCAATCAATTAATATATATAATCTTAATATAAAAAGTATAATAGGTTTTACATAACAAAAAGCATAAAATATTTTAAATAAGTAGGAAAGTACAATTATAATTTTACAGAGGAATGAATTATAATTAATGTAAATTATGCTATAATATAATTTATTTTAGGAGCCCGAAATCTTTTCTAGGTCAGGGTCTCTTCCATAGTATTATCTAGTTTAAAATAAAATATTTTAATGATTTTGTTTATTTGTTTAGGATATATATATATAATTAGAATAATTAATTAGATTTTAATCAATTTTTTTGATTTTATTATTACATCGAAATAATTAATTTATATTGAATTAATTTTGATTATATATATATATATTATAAATAAATATATATTAATTTAAAATTTGATGAAACCAAATTTATCACAACATTAAATATTCTTTAAGAATTGATATAATGTATGTTGATTAATTTTTTGATTTTAAAAATATATTATTATGGCATGAACGACACTACTCCACTGTATCATCATCTTCTTCGTAGAGAGGTTAGATTAAAGGCTTGTGAAAGATGATGCAACTATCGACAAATTCTCATTTGAGGTATGTTCTTGTTAAAATAATGATAATTCCAAATGAAAGAAAACAATCACATCCTACGCACATTATTACAATAAAGAACCCCCAGGCCTCCCACCCATCAACAATGATATCAGAGGGTCGGTGATGATAGCATGCATGAATATATTATATTTTAATAATTTAGGTGCTGAATGTACAAATGCCTTGATTAAGTAGAGACATTCTATCCTCTATTGATCGAACTATATAACACAATTATATTGTTATAAATATATAGTTTTAAGTACTTCAATATATTTATTGATGATTACTCAAGATATGAGTATATATATTTGATATGGCATAAGTTAGATGCTTTTGAGAAATTCAAAAAGTACATAACAAAAATAGAGAAACATCATAAAAACTATTTTAAGACACTACAATTTTATCATGGTGATGAGTACCTCTTGGAAGAATTTATGGACTACTTATTATATAAATGGATTATATTATAGTTATCTATACCTGACATACCATAATAAAATGGTATGACAAAAAGAATAAATATGACTCTCATGGACATGGTAAGATAAATTGAGTAATTTGGATATACCTAATTTGTTTGGGAAATGCATCAGAAACAATAACTTATATTTGAACTTAGTTCTATCTTAGATTGTACCTTCTATTCTAACTAAACTTTTGACTAGACATATGCCTACTCTGAAACATATTTACTTGTGAGTTTGCCCAATACATATGCTGAAAGAAAAAATAGAAAAGTTGGAACCAAGAACAAAAGTTTGTTTTTTCAAAGATTATATTGGAGAACTAAAGTTAACTTGTTTTATAGTCCAAATGATTAGTAGGTCATTGTTAGCACCAATGCTTGATTATTGGAAGAAGATTATATAACAAACTACAATCTCCAAAGTAGGATTGTTCTAGAAGTATTTAGATGAGATAAACTAATTCAAACTTCATCAATACTAGTAATAGAATAAAAAAAAATATCACAAGATAACATTTCAATTACCTCATTGTCTCATTCTAGTGGAAGAACTATTGACAATGATATTGATACTAGACCCTATGAACTTATCATAATAGTTAACGAGGATCAATATTTATGCATCAAATTACTAAAAGTATAGAATCAAGAAGAGTGTCTCATCATAGTGAGAAGGTTATTCATCAATCTATATTGTATACACTCTTGGGAAAGTCTTATAATAAAATCTCTAAAGTGGTAAATACTAATCCTAAAAGCTATGATAAAATACTTAAACATAAAAATGCAGAATTGACAAAAAAAATATGAAATCAGAGATACAATCAATGGAATCCAATCATGTAAGGAATCTTATGGAACCACCTGAATGGATAAAACCCATCAAGTACAAGTGGATCTATATTAAAAAGAGAGGAACAAATAATAACATTGAGACTTAAAAGGCTTTAGCTTGTTGTAAGAGGTTTTACTCAAAAATAATAATAATTATGAGGAAACCTTTTTGTTAGTAGTCATGCTAAAGTCAACCCAGATTCTCTTGTCCATTGCAACTCATTATGATTATGAGATTTGGTAGATGAATGTGAAAACTACATTTTTGAATAAATATTTAAAAAAAACATTTATATGATGTAGCCTAATGATTTTATAGAAAATATCTAAAATCACAAGTTGTATAAATTAAAGAACTCCATTTATGAACTAAAACAAGTATCTATATCTTAGAATATTCATTTTGATCAAGCCATTAAGTCGTATGGATTTAATCAAAGTCCAGATGAGTATTGCATATATATGAATTGATGTGGTAGCATAGTGGTGTTCTAGGTATTACACATTGATAATCTATTACTTATTGGAAATGAAATGGGTTTGTTGTCTCTAGTTAAGGTCTGAATGTTTAGTCAATTCAATGTGATAGACTTAGAAGAAACTACTCATATTCTTTGGATTAAGTTTTTGTGAGATCACAACCAAAGAATGTTGGACTTGTCTCAAGTTATTTATATTGATAAGATATTGACTCATTTTATCATGTGTGATTTCAAGAAATATTTTCTTACTTTTAGACATGGAATTGCACTTTCAAAAGATTAGTGTCCCAAAACACTCAACAAGATAAGGAAAATGAAGGTAGTTCTTTATGTATTAGTAAAAAGAAGCTTGATGTGTGCAATACTTTATACTAGACCTGATATCTATTTTATTGTAGTTATGGTAAGTAGACACCAATCTAATCCTAGAAAAAAACATTAAATGGTGGCAAAACACATAATTAAATACCTGAAAATGACTATAGATTATATATTAGTATACCAAATAGAAAATCTTGTACCTATTGGGCATATATATTTAGATTTCTAATTATATGAGACTTTGAGATAGTCCACCTCAGATTTTGTATTTACCTTTACAAGTGAAGTTATAAGTTGGTGAGGTATCAAGAAATCTTTTATTATTGATTCCAACATGAAGGCTGACTAAATGCCAACTTTAGAGGCAGCTAAGGAGGTTGTATGGCTCAAAAACTTCTTAATGGATCTAGAAGTTATTCATTTTGTGTAACTACTTATTATACTTCATTGTGATAATAGTTGAGTAGTTGCTAACTCAAAGGAACCTAAAACCAATAAAAATTACAAATATATCAAGTATAAATATCATCTAATATGAATTATTATAAAAAAAGATATAGAGGTGATAAAAGTAACTTTGGTAGAAAGTTGAGTAGACTCTTTTACAAAGAACCTCCCAACTAAAACTTTTGATGGACATGTAGAAGGAATGAGAGTCGGACATGTGACATCATGACTTTAAGTCTAAGTGGGTGATTATTGAAACTATTTATTCTAAAAGTTTTTTTTTGGTTATTTTTCTTTTAATTAGTTTGCATTATTTTCTTATTTTAATGCATGAATTTGTAATGAGCTGAATTCATGAAAATGCACATGTCTTCTATTCTGCATAGTAGATAAAGTAGTACGTAAAGTTTCACATATTAACGGAAGATCAAATCATTAAATCTTGTGGAATATAGCTTTATTATTCATAACCTTGATAAAACTAGACAATATATTAGTATGATTGTAGCATAAGATTTTATTAGGTCTATCTTGATTATGGAGACTAATGAAGTTCTAACTTTTAATGCACTATTATTATTATAAACACTATTACTCTTATTCTTGAAGTAATTAATATACACGTGTACTTTTAATATTTATTTTGATTCAAAAAAAGTAAGATCTAGAAATAGATCTGTGAACTATATGAATTAAATAACTTTATCAAGTACACGATGAGTCTAAATTATTGATGCAATCCATATCATATTAGAATGATTGATGATGCCCCCTTGAGGAAGCTTATAATTTTTGATATTGTCAAACTTAGCATATAGATTTTGATCGAGGATTTCAAATGAGTTAATTGGAAAGTCTCAAGAAATAACTAGAGATTGATTGAATTATATTGTTGATAATTTAATTCAATCAACGAGTATCAGTAATCTTGATATGATGAGTTAAATAACTGTTAAATAATAAAAGATACAAATTATTTTAAATAAGTGATGGAGTACTATTATATTTCTATATTGGTATGAATTATAATTAAAATAAATTATGGTAAAAAAAAATTTACACTACAAGCCTGAGATCTTGTTTAGGCCAAAATCCTTTCCATAGAATTATCCAGTGCCATAAGGAATGTTTAAAATTTTTATTTATTTATTTAGAATATATATGTATATATATTCTATTAAATTAATTTGATTATCCAGTGCCATATCATATCAGAATAATTAATTTGATTATAATCAATTTTTTTATTTTATTATTAAATCAAATTAATTAATTTATATTAAATTTATTTTGATTATATATATATATATATATAATATTTTTTTTAAATTAAAAGATACTAAATTTAACATGCTATTAAATATTTTTTTAATATTTGATATAATGCATGTCAGTTAATTTTTCAATTTATAAAATATATTATTGTGGCACAACGACCTTTCTTCATTATAGTGTTGTTTTTTTCACATAGATGTTTGGAACAAATGTTTATAAGAGATGATGTAGCCATCGACACATGCTCATATGAGGTATGTTCTTGTTCAAACAATGAGAATTCCAAATGAAAGAAAATAATCACATCTTATGTACATTACCATGATAAAAGATTTTTAATCCTCGATCCACCAATATAAAAACTTATCTCGTAATTATTTGATGATGCAACATTTCCATTGGTCATATTATTTACAAAATATGATAGAATGGTTCATATCTTAAACAAGATGAATGAATAATGAAATTCTCTTTTTAAGACATTGATTTATATAACGTGTAAATTTTTTATAATTTATAAGAAAAAATAAAAAATTTTGTAGAAGACCAAATTGTACCCAATGCCAATGATATTAATCTTAAAAAAATTGTAATATTTATTTCTTCCCCATTATCATCTCTCCCCTCCCCATATCTAACTCATATTATCTCTTGACCCTTGGGGCCATGGTGAGGGTAGGCAAGACTCTTGTCCTAACTATATGATAGATGATCTAGCACGCACCCTAAGAAAATATATTTGGTATCCTTGGGGATTGAATTCATGACTAGGGTTGGAGCATGCATTCTCTTTTGCCAATCGGACTATCATGCGATTGATAGCAGCTAGTAATGTTATATTTATAATATGACAAATATATCTAATATAAAAAAAAATCACTTAATGGGCATTCTATAAATTTGTAAATAAATAAATGTATTTCACTACAGAATAAATATAAAAAAAATGTATTACACTGTTATTCTCTAAATCATTATCAGAGATAATATTAAAAAATTTACTATATTTAGAGAATCATATATTATATGTCCATTGTGAGAATGAAATATTTGATAAAAACATACTATATATTTTTTAATATCCAATTTGAATCAACATAATGGGTAGTTAAACATATAAAATTATTATTTTTATAAGTTAATATATTCTAGGTCATAGATATAGAATATTATTATTTTTGTTAGTTATTATTTTTATTAGTTAATATTACAATTTTTAGAAAGTCAAATTTAGAACATAGAATGTTAAAATGAAAAGAAAAGAGATGAGATATAATTATATAAGAAAGAATTAGAACTAAATAATATTTTATAACTATTTTGGAGGTAAAACATGATAAAAATATTTCTTATTAGTGCTAGGCATTGTGTTACTGGCTTAATATCCATTGATAATGGATCTGTAGTTCAATGTTTCACTACTAATGCCATGGGAGTTAGACAAGTCACGACTCACAATGCACAAGTCAAATCAAAGTTAATGAATGGCTCACGAGCATGATTGGCACATGGGTTGACCCCTCGACTTGGGATTTGTGATGGCTGATGCCCCCACCATGGGTGGGACATGTCATGTCATGTTTGGCAATCTTTTTGGCAGCCCATGGCATGGGCATTCCTAGAGATGTCAAACGGGCCGAGTAGCCTGGGCATTGCCCAGGACCTAGCCTGGTTCAGTCGTGCCTGGCATGGCACGACATAGTTTAGAACCATGCTGCGGGTTAGGTTGGGCCGATCCTCAACACAGTTTGTGACATGCTAGCCCGACATGAGTCGTGCCTCGTGCCAAGTCAGGCATGAGTAGTGCCTCATTCCGGGCCAGGTACGACTAGTGTACCTAGCTCAACAGCATGGTTAATTGGCATGGAGACCATGTTGGATTTTTTTTTTACATTTAGCTGGAAAAATCGAGTATGACCCGGCAAGTCAAGTCACAAGCCAGCTCGACCCGACAAGTCAAGTCACATCTCGACTCGAACTGGGTAGGAGCCGAGCTGGGATGGCAGTTCTCAAGCCGTGCCGGGAATGGCACGTTGGCCCGATTGGGCCACTAACAAATGGGTCAGTCGACTCGGGCCGACCCGTATGCCACCTCTGGGCGTGCCAACCAAATTTCTTATCTCACCATGACAACCGCATCTAAACTAAATATAGATAATAAGATTACTAATAAAAATTTTAAACAAAAAAAAAGGAAAGTAAATTTTAACATAAAACTAAATCATCAAACACGCATTGATTATATAATTAATATGAAATGATTGATTTGAACATAATAAAAAATATTAAAAAAAATAACAATTGATAAATGACGTTAAATAAATAGAAACAAAATTGAAGATAATATTTTGGTAAAAGTAAATTTTATTTCAAAAAAAAAACACTTTACACCATATATTTATATTTCAAAAAAAAAAGACAATATATGAAAATAATAATAATTATAAAAGATATTTCTAGTCCTGTTAAAATGAATCATATCTTTGACTCATTGATACAAAACACATGATTAATTTTTTTGATATGTCAACATTTATTATATCAAACATAATGGGAAAAATTAGGGGAAATACATGTGATCATTTAAACTCATCATTTATTTTAAAAATAGATTTTTTTCCCATCATAATTTTTTTTAATGTCTAGAATAGTGACACTCATAATCAAAATATGTTTATCTCATAATGTCTATCACCCTAGGCACATGTTTATGTTCCAATTATTAGTGTAGCTCTTATTATTGTCAATACACACAACACACACACAAACACACACACACTTTTTTATTGTGAACATAAAATTATATTGTCCACTATTTTTTATTTCTCAGTGTTGATATATGAGCCTTAGAGCCTAGAGCTTAGAGGAAGTAACTCCCCCTATCCCAATAGTATACTAACATAGTCCAATGAAAGTGAACTCATGACACTCTGAGGAGAGTATCCAACATGTCTATGGATCAAACTCATGATCTTAATTAGGGTGAGCATGTCCAACTCCTGCCAACCAAATCATCATGTTGTCGATATATTGACCATTATTTTTTTGTCAAGATATGTCTCCATTAGTTAGTATGCCAATATAGGTTTAAGATATGTCAATATCATTAAATTCATCACAATAGGCATATGTTGCTAATTTAATCATTAATATAAATTTTTTTTACTATATATATATATATATATATATATATATATAGATTTTTATTAATACTCTTCAAATTTTCTAAAATAATATTTTTATCTAAGCTAAAATAATATTATTATCACTTGTTATTTAAAGAGTTACTTTATTGATAAATACCACTAAACCATGTTATTAAAATAAATTTTATTTTCTATAAATTATAATATAAAATTGAATATGATAGAAAATTGAATATGATAGAAAATTGAATATGGTAGAAAATTGAATATTTTCAAATTTCATAATAGAATTTTTTTTTTCCATGCAAAGAAAGTGATCAACTTTGAAATTTGTATGATCATGATGTGTTACTTCAAAAATCATTCGAACTTATAAACTCAATCATGCAAATCAAGTCTTCCATATGAAACATTTTTTTTAAACTATTTAATCTTTCCATGATAAACTTGAATTTTCCTATCATAAAAGTATTTGAAATTGGTATTTGGACTATCAATCACTTGTTATCAATTTTTTAACATAAGATAAAGTCAAACCTTATGTTGGTTTACACTAGTAGGGTAGACTATCTTTTAATTTGGTTTGTGTTTCTATTTAATTATTCTAATTTTAAAATAGTACTATATAATTGTTATTGTATTTATGTTTATTTTATTTTTTTAGTTACTATCATATTTAGTTTTTTTTTTTATTTTTTTGCAGGTGTGGAGGATGGTGGACCAAGAATGAGGATAATTTCACACATTCCAAAATTCAAAAAAAAAAAAATGAAAATAAGATATTTCCATGTATGACCCGTCTCAAGAGGCACATGTTGTTCCTCTTATAGATGGGAGAGTGCCCTCATTAAACACTCTATTAACACACACACACAACATGATAGAGGGCTGTGTTTTTTTTAATCAATATAGAGATACAAAAGGTTTCATCGTTTAGAAGATGGGTTGCATTTTTTGAATTGCCAAGGGGCTTCAAACGTTCATTTTTCATATAGAAGTAGAATATTTTTATTGTGATCCAGTGTTCTTTTTTATAGAAAAATAAAAAAAAAATTACAATTTATTGTTTTTTTTAATTCTCATCTACTGGATTGTGGTGATAATGTGAGCTATGTTGTAGTGCCATTAAATGTTGAGATGTTGCTATTGTGATGCTATTTTGTGTTGTGTCGTGTACTAATGTGTGTGTTGATGTACTAAAGTAAAAAATAATATTGCTAAATAGAATCTTCTCTTTTGTCCAATTATTAAATATATTGAAGTAGTGATTTCCTAGCCAATTAAAATTGATAGATTGAATACTTGATTTAAATAATAACATGGAATAATTTCTGGAACATTTTAAAAATCATAGGTTTATATGTTATTGTTATGAATTATGGATTTATATAATAAAAAATTAATTTTAGTTCGAAATGTAATTTTTGGCTTTGATTATTTTTCAAAATTTAGCATGTGTAAGGGACTCTTTAGCATACGTTTGTTTTGGTATTGTATATTAGATTTTAGGGTTTAATGTGCATGTTGAATTTTTTCTGATTCTGAATTGTGAATATACATTTAAATTACAAATTTAATTTATGGGTTTTAACTTATATAAAATTTTTGCACTAAATTTTATTTAATTAAAACTTCAAACTTTTCAAAACAAAAATTTGATATCAAATATTTAAAACACACTTTTAATAGCTATAAATTAATCACTAACTAACTAGCTTCCCCAACAAATGGTATCAGATGGAGATTCCCAATATCACCAAAAAAGTTGTATTAAAACTTTTGTTGTGAAAGTCATACATTAATACTAACATGGTATTTAGTTTATTTGTTTTAATTATATTGGCATCAAATTTTTCCATTCCAACATAGTGATATCAAATATTATTTGAGATATTTGGATATTACTTATAATCGACATTAATTTTTATTATCATAGAGGATCACTATGTAATAATAAGTTAATGAGTACTAACTATTCTATTTTGAAAAAGAGAATGCTTGACTACGTTGCAGGCAATTAACTATAGATAAACAATGATACTTATTAGCATGTTGTTGAAGAAACGAGAGCAAACAAGTTGTGGTAGAAATTATTGTTTGTGTGAGATAACATAGTAATAAATATATTTATACTTTTAACTTCATAGACGACATACTCACGATAATTAATACATATCTTCCAATGAATCATACCCATGAAAATCATATAAGAAACTCACATGGCTATCATCATCAAATGAATTACCTTCTATTGCATGTGCTATATGACTTACCAATCACCATCTATCATAGCCAACACACAACTCCTATGCTATTGTTAAACATTTAGGTTAGATATTCTACTTAACTCTCAAAATAGTCAAGATTAATTCTTCTGAAATATATACAATAGATTCATATTAAGTGTGTTCGTGCTTTGGGCTTAATGAGCACCAAAATAATAATAATAATAATAATAATAATAATAATAAACTTACCTTAATTAGAGGTTTTCCATAGTTTTATATCACACATTAAGGTTAGAAGAGCTATCACTTCTTTCTTACCATACTATGTGAGTGTGTCATGTGACATACTAGCCATCATCTGTCATACATGACATGCATAAAACTAAGATATAGCAAAAATCTTAAATTACAGTTTTATAACACATCCATATCTATCAATATTTAACAACATAATATTAACACAAATATCAATAAAATAAATATAATGTATCCATCATATGTAAGTACATACCTATTATGCCTTGGTGAGGATGCCATAACTTATAGTTAATTAATTAATCTCAAAATATAGTTGAGTGAGTATCTCTCATCAAATGTAGCTCTACAAGTATATGGGTCATATAATTAATAAAGTAGACATAAGTTTAGTTATTGATCTCACAGATTATTTTGATAGTTTGATCAGTTAACAATGGACTAACAACTATATGAGTTGAATAGATGTACTTTGTCTTTAAAATTATACTAAGACTCAAGGGTCAGTGCACATATTTATTCATGATGATGTTTCTTAGTATTTAATCAGTATCAAGTATGATTTTTAGATAAAAGAAAATTAGTATAAAAATGCTTGTGTGCTATCTTGGCATACAAAGTAGCCATCATTCATTAGACTATTACTACTAAAAATGATTCTCCTATAGTTATTTCCTTAATATTTTAATACTAAAGTAACATATCAATTTGTTCTAGTATCATTATCATATCTATTCTTTTTAGGCAATGCGTCAATTATCTTTGATGATTACTCTAAGTATATACTTCTATTCTCCAACCTCCAATTATCTAAATGACTTGAGATAATATGATATTAATTTTATTTGTACTTTTGGCTTCATAAGTACCATACACATAATAATTAAACAATTGTGTTCTCATGAATCTCACACATATAAGTATTATATGTTGGAATGATTCATAAAGCTATTGCTACCATATGAGTCTCCCTCACTTTCATGTCTTTTGTGACATAATTGTCACCATCTACCATGACTTTTACATTATGATGAAGCTCTTAATTAAGATATTTTACTTAACTCACATATTACTTTATGGTTAGTTTATATAAATAGTATATAATAAATAGATTTTTAATATGTTTGTACTTTTGGCTTTGTAAGCACCATACTAGTAATGATTAATATACCTCAACTTCGAGTTTTTATACATTATTTTATCTTATGCATTAAGATTAGAAGGGATTTCACTTATTTTTTATCCATCCATATTAGTGTATCTCATGACTTACCTATCACCATACACTGTAGTTGACATGAATAAACTAACATATATGTGGTAACCCTAATTATTGGTTCTAATTTATATCTTGATCCATCAACATCCAAATAAAACATAAACATAAACTTAAATTCATAAAATAATATATTCATCATAACATAAATATATTGTCAACCCTAGAATTCAATTTTGCTATACATTAGGAAAAAAATTATGTGAGATGGATTGAAAGACATCTAATAGATTTCAGGTTTCCAATGAATTTCCAATTGAATTTCTAAGTACAAAACCCTAATTCTAATCAAAGTTACTTATTATTTACCTTATAGTTTTCCTTAATATGGTTAAAATTTTATTATTCAGGGTTCTTGGTGTGCATGTCATTCATATTTCACAAATTTAGAGTTTTGGTGATTATGAATTTCTATTCTCTAACATTTAATTGTAACTGATAATTGGTTTGAGTGTGAATTTCTATTCTCCAATATTTATTTATCTCAATAGCTTCAGATAATATGATACTAATTTTATTTACTCTTTTGGCTTTATAAGTAGCATACTCATTATAATTAAATATGTCTTCTCATTAATGTCACTTATGGATGTCATACAAGCAGGAATGATATATCTATCAAAGGGCAATCAACATCATAAGAGTCTCACTCACATGTAACCCATGACATACCTATTATTATCTATCATGGTCGACCCATGACTCCTATATTACTCTAAGGTTAGTTCATTTTATAGTATAAACATATTGATTTTTACTATGTTCATTATGTTAGCTTTGTGAGCATCATACTCACAATGATTAACATACTTCAACTTAGTGTTTTCATTCATTAGTTTATCTCATGCATTAAGATTAAAAGGGTTTTAACTTTATTTTTATCAAACCATGTAAGTGGGTCCCATGACTTATTTGTCACTCTCATCCATGGTCAACATGCATAAATCGACATATCTATAAAAATTATAATTTATGGTTTTAAATTGCATCCATGTTCATCAACATTCAAATACAACATAAATATATATATATAAACTCATAACATCATATAATAATCACAACAAAAATATATTACCAACCCTAGAATTCAATTTAACTAGACAGTGGAGAACAAATCACATGAGATATATTGAAAAGCATCTCATGGAATTTTAGGTTCCTATTAAACACTCAAATAAATTTTAAAGTACAAAATTTTAATTTCAATCAAAATTACTTGTTGTTCTACTTGGATTTTCCCTCAATTGGGCTTAAAATTGTGTTAGCTAGGATTCTTGGCATGGGTGCATTCCTCTTTTTTCTTTTTTTTTTTTGTATTTTTTTTTAAATATAGCTTTTATATTTAGGGAATCCATGTGATACTTAAATTTGGAAGTTGTGGCACATAATTTAAGTCGTGACTTTCACAACTTTATAAATCTCTTCAATGGCACAAAAGTCATGGTGTTGGGGTTTCTATGATGGGTGCTTATCTCTTTGTAACACAAAGTCACATCACTGAGAATGGTTGTGACTAAAGTCATGACTTTATGACTAAAATATAATGACACTGAGATTATTGTGATTAGAATTTTTTTTATAGAAGCATAAAGTTGTAATGCTAGGATTAGCCATGACGTTGGTCTTTTAAATATGGAGCACAAGGTCATGTCTTTTATTATGGCCATAACCTGAGTAAATGTTTCTAGAACACAATATTGTGGTGGAAAATATCATTTTGACCTAGAGCCTTTGTTATTTTTTGCTTTGTGAGGAATAAGTCATGGTGTTTGATTTTTTCCATGACTCTATACTCGTAGGTTATTTAGATGTTGTGACATAGAAATAATGTCACGACCATTAAATGATTCAAAGATAGTGTGACCGTGACTCTAGGAAATATCAAGCTATGAAGATTATATAATATAGTAAAATGATTGGGACAACTCGGTGGTATAGTTATGACATACAAAAAAATATTATGATTATTTTAGTAGAGTTATGGCTAATAAAGAATGTCAAAAAAATAAAATAAAATAAATATGAAATGGGTATCATAAGTCATAACAAAAGAATTTTCCTAACTCCCCATCGCCTCTTTCTTCTACAAGTCTTTACTCTCTTGTGTCCATATATTTCACCAAAATTTTTTATGATTTCTCTAAAATTTGGCAAGTCATCTCAAAGGTGGAATTTTGTGAAATCTCTTCATTAAATACTAAATACATGTAAACACACTTATATTACTCCCTAAATAATACAAATTATTTGGGAATTGAAGTATGAAATAATAGCCTAATCTTATATCTTAATTTAGCCTAACATTAGGTAAGAATTTATGCAAGGTTCTTTGAGAGGCATCTCATGCAATTTGAGGGTTCTCAATTCAAGCCAAAACATAAATGTAAGTGTCAAAACCTAAACTCAATCGAACATTGCCCATGTTTGCCCTAAATTTATTTTTATTTTGGGTTGGAATCATGTCGTCTAGGGTTTGTGGTGGCTGATGGCTCAAAACCTAATCTTCTTTCCTCTATTTGGATTTTTTTTTCTAAGTGTTGCTTAAATAATTCATGAATTTATATGATCCTTTCAGTTGAAAGTTATAGTGCTGGCTTGAGATTGTAACCCTCATGTCTCATCGAATCTTTTCTAGAGTACTAAATTCATAGCCATAATGAATTTTATGACTCAAGTAACTCATATATGTAATACAATGTTATAGCACTGAAAAGGGTCATGTGTTAGATAATTTCATTCCAGAAAAAATTATTATGGTAATAGAATTACTATGATCAATTTTTCTTTCTATAGCCAATTATTGTGGCACTGAAAGTTGCTATGACTTTGATGATTTCTTTTTATAGCATAAAGTCAGTGTGCTGTAAACTATAATGACTAAAATAAATACTATCTGGAATGAATTGTGATGCCAAAAAATAATACCATGACTCAAAATATATGATATTTTGGTTTTGTAATGAATAAGTTGAAGTTCTAGAATTTGTCATGACTAATTATACCAGTGGAGTATTTGGATGTCATAATGTAAAAATATTTTCTTGACCATTAAATATTATAGAGATAATATAACATTGACTACAAGATAATATCTTAGTGATAGAGACTATGTTGCATAGTGTAAATTTTATGTTAACACGATGGTAGAATAGTGGCCTATAAAGATTTTCATGATAAGTTTTGTAGTGTTATGACCAAGAAATAATACTACAACGACTTAGTAAGATGATAGATGGTAGAATCAAGTTATGACATAATAAATATTATGACTCTCCATAACTTTTCTTTCTCCTATCCAAGCTTTTGTTTCACAAAGTTTACCACTTTTTACCTAAATAGCTATGAGTTCACAAACATTGATCAAAATCTCTCAAAATATAGAGTTAGTGAAATTTATTTTATAAAAACAAAAATATGTGTAAACACACCAATACATATATGCCAAACCATAAAAAAGTTAGTACATGAAGTGTCTAACAAATTTTTAATGATATCCTTGTTTTTGAGTGATGTGAGAGGAGATCCACTAGGCACATACATAATGATGGAAAAATATATTCTTCCAATGGTAAGTCACAAAATAAAAAAATAATAAAGTATTATCATGGTAACATTATGGGACGTGTAAAAAAAGACTATTATTCTTATTTTAGAAAGTTTGTAGTAACAATACATGAGAGGAGATATACATAAGAGAGAACATAACATCACCTTTTAAGGTGACTTGATGCTACTTAGATATGATAATTTTGCTAATTAAGTATCTTAGAATAGTAATTAGCTTATTGACTCAAAAGCTTCATTTCATATCACTTTAGTATTTTAATTTCTTTACAAAATATATTCTTATTGATTATGACATAGTAAAGATGAGTAATAATAGAACATCATAAATTTTGGGGATGAAAAACATTTGTCTGCATATACATACATGACATCAATTGATGTTAAAAGATATTTGATATGTACGATAATTTGTTTGAACTTAATGTTCATAGCCATGCTAGATGACATGGGATGTTATTCATCACTCCATATACCAAATATTATTGTTTTTTTTTCCATGTGCTTGATGATATGTTTGTACATATTTGAGCATTAAAGAAATGGATTTCACTAAATGTTTTTTTTATGGATTTTAATGAAATGTAGTGAAAACAAAGTTTTTTTTGGTGGACATTAGTAAATTTGGTAGAGAAATAATTTGAAGGGGAGAAAAGCAATAAATAATTATGATATTTCTAATTTCATGACTTGGGTATACCTTTCACTATCCTATTTAGTAGTTGCATCATCAGTTTCCCCTGACAAAGATTTGATAAAATAAGCTATGTCAATCTTTGTTTACCACTACTCAATCATAAAGATGATACGATATTTTTACTATCCAACTCAATCTTTGTGACCATGATATTTTCATAGCATCAATACCACACTAACTCTAAAACACCATAATAATCATGACCATATTTTCACATCATGGAAACCAAGTATCTATTCAATATGCCAAATATTGAATATTTGTAGTTAGTTTGGTGAGTATTCTTAATTCATTTGTTTTAAAAATGTCTTTAAATATAATATTTTCATGAAATTATAATTTTGATAGATTATAATAAATATTAATAAAATCAGGTAGAATCTGTATGTAATATAAGACTTGGTAAAATTGTCGATGTAGGAGGAGAGCAATGATTCATATAAAGTCATAGTATTTATCATGTTATGACTTTGTTATACTTTCAAGGGCATATAGAGTAATTTCAATATTCATTCTTGGTCCAAACTATATACAATTAGTTATGTCAATCTTCATATGCCATGATTCTACCACCTTATTGACATTATTATTTCACTATGCAACATATTTTTTTGGTTATAAAATTTTCTTTGATTTGCATCCACACAAGCTATTTAACACATTGATGGTTGTAATATTAATTTTATGTCATAATAACCATAATTTTCAATAGTACTAAAAGTTATAATATTTTCCAAAGCTATGATTTTCTCTTTCTAGAATCATAAATATTAAGGAAAATGCTATGACAATTCTCTAGTACCATGAATTTTGGCTATAAAGAGTTAAAGAGATCAAATTTCTGAGCCAAAATAATTGTAAGAGTTAAGACATTTTGCTCTAGATAAAAGGCTAAAATTATGGTCATTCCTAGCAAAGTGACTTTGGGTTATAGAGATGAAATACACAAGTTGTCGCTATTCTTATCAATATGACTACATGTTATAGAAAGAAAATGTATGAACCATGGTCAATCCCAATAGCATGACTTCATGTTATAGTAAAAAAATGCTTGAGTCATAGCCATTTCCATTATCATAACATTCTAATAAAATAAATAGTCTAAATCCATAGTCATCTATAGTGCCACAACTTGTGTTATTGAGAGGTAAGGCTAAAGTCATGGCTATTTTCTAGTGCCATAAAATTCCTACTTGAACATGTACTTTGACATGAGAGTAAGAAAGCCATGAAATCAAGAAAAAAAGAAAAGGAAATGGGTTGAAAAAGAGAATAGTTCATGAAGGAGAGAAAATAGGGTGAATTTTGCCAAACCCTAGTATGGATCCACAAGCAAGGAGGCGATGCAAGGCATAAGCTTTAATCTTAAGGGAGGAATATCAATTCTGACCCCTACTTAGAGGCAGATCTGAGGCACACTAAAAGAGAATATTGAGTTTAGGTTTTTGAATGATAGATTCTTCTAAAAGCTATTTTAGGAATCCAAAATTTTCTAAGGTATATTTTGAATATATACGTATAAATTTCTCTCCAATATCAAGCTTAAATTGATGTCTTGGATTAGTATTTTTTTTATGTGTGATGAATATATATTTAAAAAATTGTATGTTTTGTTTGTGTTGTAGTTTAGTTATTGAAGGAAATGATATTTATTTAGAACTATAATTATGATTTTACTATTGGTAGGTTTGTACATATTATCATGGTGGATGATAATAAATAATTCATGAAGCACACTCATGTTTAATGGTAGGAAAAAAAAATAACCCTTTTGATTATGATATATAAGATAAACCTATATTTTAAAACCTAAAATTGAGATAAGAGTAATAATTATGAGTATGATGCTTAAAAAAGCTACAAGAATGTATACTTTTATAAGCCAATCCTAAGTGCATATATTAAATAAACTGACTCTCAATCAATGTGCAAATTTTATATACTATTTTTTAAGGGTGATACATTTAGTTTGAGGCTCATTTGTCTTCATGATGAATTGTGATAGGTAAGTCATTAGACATACATGAGGGAAAGTGATTCATAAGATAGTGATAACCCTATGAACTACTTTCTATCATATTTCTACAAGTAAGATTTAAGAGAAGTTATATGTTAATTTTCATGAGCATGATACTTATAAAGTTTGAAGAAAAAATGATTTTAATGCTACATCAGTTCATGTCTTTATGATACACGAGATCAGATAATAAGAATATATATATAAATATGAAGGAACCATTAAGGATAGTTAATGAGTTACATAAAAGGTATAGACTTGTGAATGAACCTCGAGCATGAATAATTTATTATTTTGGTGGTAAAGTATCAAGAAGATAACTATGAAAGAACCATCATTGGAAGGACATAATAAATGATAATCACTTTGTATATTAGTTGGGTATCAGAGCATTCTTATAATAATTTAGCCTTCATTCTATAACCAAATATAATAATAACTAAGCAATTTAGACATACTATGATGCATAACGAAATAGACCAACCCTAAAATCTAAGATTCATATATAAAACTCAGATTTATCTTTCTAACTAGAGTATAATTTGACTAGCTATTGGTTGATTAAACTACTTACACAATCCATATGGGATTAATGTCAAGATAAATGTCTATTACTTGCAAGACTCATATAATTTTAGATCTTTACTGGATAAATGTCTAAGTATTTTGAGTCTACAATATTTTTTGTAGTGAATTTTTATTATAGAGAGCATTTACATTGACGTGATATTTATTCTGCCATGACTTTGTGCTCTAGTGAGTTTTTACTCAATTATGATATTTCTTGTTATCATGATTTTTGTACTTAAGAAAGAAAATATATTAGTCATGGTATTTATAGTGGCATGATATTTTTTTTAGATAAAAAAGACCAAAACAAAGATTTTTCCTAATATCATGACTTTAAGAGCCAAATAATTTGTTTCAATCATGATATTCCAACCACCATGACATTATGCTCTAGAAGAATTTTTCTCTAGAAGTTAATTAAGTTGCATCATTCATTACTGCCATGACTTTTGGACTCAAAAGAAGATCTAAAGTATTGGGCAATTGCGCTTCCACAATACAACAATACAACAATACAACAAATAATATATATATCCAATTTACAATCCAACCACGGCAGAATCAAAAAAACTAAAGAACAGAAACCAGAAATAACGTGGTTCACTAGTCGTTCAGTATGACTAGCTACATCAACCAGAAAATACTTATGCATTACAAATTAAACCAAAATGTCCAGAATTCTTACAGTATGTGCATCGTAGAAATAGTCATGATAAATTACGTAGAGAGAGAGAGAGATGAACAGTTCTAGATCCTGAAAAATAGTAACCCGAAAAATAAAATACAAAATATTTATATTAAAAACTTTCTCAGTTCAATTAACCGGAGTGGGTCAGATCATCGGACGGGTCAGGCTCAGCTCCAAAAATTTCTGCCCGCTAACTAGACAGTGAGACCTCCGTTATTGTGCTACTGCTGCATCCTCTACCTCTTAATATTTTCTTTTATGCACTTACATGAAAATATTAAAACAGAAAATTTGGTTATATAAATAGATTAACAAAACAAATTATATATATAGCATAAAGAAATAATAAAAGCATGATTCCAACCTAGTGCCACAACTTTTTAGCTAAAGAATTATATGGACCCCTATTGTATAAAAAATGATACATAAAGAAATTTGAGAAAAGATGATCGAGCCAAAAGATGCAAAAAACCTTAGATGAACTTGAATAAAAATTATTTGAGATTAAGTTTTGAGACATAGATCTTCATTATGTTAAGCATTGCAAACCCTCAATTCCACGAGATGCTACTCCTAATATTCATGTTAAACTTTTTCCAATATTAGGCTAAATAGAGATTTTTGGTTGGTTTTGCATAATTTTGTAAGGTTGATTTGATTTTATAAAGTTTATGTTGTGTTATAGAAATTGATGAATATATTTGTTATTTAAAATTAAAATATAAGGTTTTCACTATATCATAAGTTTACATATTTCAACCATGACAGACAATAACATATAAGTCATGTGCCACACTCATGTGGTATGGTAAGAAGAAAGTGACAACCTTTCTAATCTTAATGAATGAGATAAACTCATATATAAAAACCTAATATTAAGGTAAGTTTAATTATTATGAGTATGATTCTAATAAAACAAAAAACACAAACATACTTGTGACTAATTCATTATGCATATTTTAAAAGAATTTACCTTTAAGTAATATGAAGATTAAGTAGAATATTTAACTTAGGGATTTCACCATAATATGGAAGTCATGTGTCAGCCATGACATAAAATGATATGTATGTCATTACACACTTACAAATGGAGGTGCTTCATATGGTGGTGACATCCCTGCAAATTATTTTCTCTTGTATGATTTTTATAGGTGAGATTCATTGAAAGATTTATATTAATTATCATATGTTCGTTTGAAAATGAATCCTCTCTTGATGAGTCTATGGACTATATGGCTAGTAAAAGCCACATAACATTTTTTCGCTCTCTATCACTTTCGAGGATATTGAATATTTTAAATCTTACTTATACTCATGTATGCTCTATGTAGAGTAGAATACTTAGTATAGCCATTTGTTTTGTCACATTCATTTATGATCAATATATTAAAGTTTGGGCATTTATACTAATAACTAAAGATCAAGTCTTTCACGTCTTTATTGATTTTTACACTATAATCCAAAGAGAGATTAGTAGGAAATTAATCTTTATATATTTTGATAATGGAAAGCATATCAAGGTATGTTTGAGAGCTACTATGTATCCCATAATATTAGATATGAAAAGTCACTAGCCAAGATGTCTCAATTAAATGATATGGCTGAAAGGTTAAATCAAACTAGTGAGGAGAGAGTCTGGTGCAGGCTTTCTTAAATGTATATTTTTAAACAATATTTGGGAGAAACTATGTATATGGTTGTTAATATAATTAATACATGCCTTACTACCACCATGGATAAAGATGTTCCCAACACAATCTAGATTGGGAAATATATCTCATATAATTACTTGAGAGTTTTTGGCAACAATACTTTCATTCATATCCTAAAAGCTGAATGATCAAAACTAGGTGATGTTACATATCTATTCATTGTCATTGGCTATGGACATGATAAGTTTGAGTACAAATCATGAGACTTGATCACCAAAAAGATTATTTGAAGTAGACATATGATTTTTCCAGAGAACCAATTTATGGATGATAATCATCTAAATAGAGGAAAGTGATCTCATATAGATTATTATTTCCACAAATTGAGTGTTAGTTCCTTCTAGAGATCAGTCAGATTAAGGAAGAAGAATTGAGCAGCTGCTTGATAACTCTTAATATATAAAATTCACTTAATGTTCATGAGCCCTAAGATATGCCTCTCGAGGAGGTGTATTTGGTACTCCAATTACTAAATAATTTGTCATTGTTTAGCATGGTTTTATGGTTTTTACTTATTGCAGCATTAAATGGACTAATTTCACTGAATTATTATTTGGAATAAATTTGTAGTGAAATCAAAGAGATTTTTAGGTGGAATTAGTGAACTTGATGGAGCAATGAGTTTTAGGGGAGAAAAATGCTCATGAGTTATGACATTTCTATTGTCACAACTAGTTTATACATTCTCTGATGTTCTTTAGTTGTTATGAAATCCTATCTTGATCATGACTCTATAAAACACAAGTTCAAAACACATAATAGTTGCAGCCTTATTTTTAAGTTATGGTAGCTAAAAAACTTGCTAGTATAATTAGTTATGCTAATTGCTAATACCATGACTTAATCAATATAGAGTTAAAATATCAAGTAGTTTGAGTTATGGTAATATTTTCTACCCTGACTTTTTACTATGGTGATCATTGACTCAATGTTAGCATTTTCTTTGATTGCGACCATTGTGATCCATAGCGAATTGTCTCAGACATGCCCATTCATAGCTCCATGCCATTTTACTCTAGGTAGAAAGACTTAAGTAATGATTATTCCGATTGTCATGATTTTTCGATCCAGGAAGAAATGTCTTACTCATGGAATTCATAGTGCATCAATACTTTTTTCTCCAAAAAGAATTTCTTGCATTATGGAAGTATTCATAGCTACCATGACATTTTGACTCCAATGAAGATAAGAACAGGCAAGAAAATTACGACCTCAACTAAGTTCTATGAATTATATTTTAAAGAATTTCATAGACCCTATGAATAATAAAAACTACACTTAAAAAAAAGAATACAAAAAAGAAAGGGGATTCAAAATTTGAACCAATATCAATTCTAACCTTTTCCAGCATGATTTTGACATTAATTTAGGGTAAGATCTAAGGTGAATACAAATAATGATTGTTTGAGTTTAGGTTTTGAGACCTTAATTCTCAAGAGGACTATCATTGGGAACCCTCAATTCCATGAGATACCACTCCTATGATCTTACATGAATTCTTCCCAATTGTTAGGTTAAAGTGAAATCTAGGGTTGGTTTGTATACTTTTATATGAATGTTATAAATTTATTAATTATAGTGTTGGTAATATAGTGGTATCAATGTTGATGGATATGAATGATATTTAGAACTAAAATTTGAGATATTTACAAAACCATAGGTTTATATGTGCCTGTCATAGTGGATGATGACAAATAAGTTATGAGATACACTCACATGGTATAGAAATAAAAAAGTGACTTACCAACAACCTAAAAGTGTGAGATAAACCTATGTGAAAACCTAAGATGAAGGTAAGTTTAATCATAATGAATATGAAATTTATGAAGTTGAAAGCATGAATATAACTATGATCAATTCATTATGTATATTCTATAAAAACTAACCTTCGAGTGATGTGAGGGCTATGTAGAACATTGAACCTAAGGGTATCACTATAGTGTGGGAGTCATGTGTTGACCATGATGGATAATGAAAAATATGTTATGAGGCACACATAAATAGAGATGTCACATATGGTGGTGGCAACATTATGAGCCATTTTCTGTTATATGATATTCATATGTGAGGTTTGTAGGAAAATATATTCTAATTATCACAAGTATGATATTTATGAAACTGAATATACAAATGTGTTTATTACCAAATTATCTTGTATTATAAGAAATTAAACAAGGTTGGTAAACAAAATATGTATAATCAAAGTAATCCTCAAGAGTAATTAAAGGATTACCTAAAAGAAATAGATATACGATTGACCCCTGAAATTAATGATGCATGACTTCTATGGTGAAATACCAATGGGATAACTATAATGAGATCATCCTTAGTAGTGATAGTCCACGGATTATAACTCTCTTATATTCTATGTGAAAACTAAGCCATTTTCATACTAATCTACTTTTCATCTAATAATCAAACATAATATTGTCCATGGAAGTGAGTCAATCATAGAGTCTTAGTATCATTCTAAAAACTCAAGCTTATCTACTCAAGCTAATGATAATTCTATGAGATTGATATCTAGACTTATATCTATTTTATTACTTATATGATCCATATTTTTTTGAAACTATATTATATAAAAGACAATTACCTAATAAGATTTTGGGACCTCACAAATACTTAGGTTCAATACACGTAACAAAGTTATAATAACTTTTTAGTACTATTAATAGAAATTATTTATTTGATTATTAATTTAATTAGTCAACTTGAAATGATGAAACAATCCTTGCAAAAGGGTAGTTCTCTTTTAGTTATGTTGACAATAATTTCTTGTTTATTGGTTGCATTAAATTTATGTTTTGTTTGTTTTTTGTTTATTTGTTTTCTTTGCAGCCACTAAGCCACATCTATTATATAAGCTAAAATTTTAGGACTAAGTTAATACCTAGAGGTGTCAAATGGGCCAGGTGGCCCAGGCCCGGCCTGAGGCACGACTTGACTTGGCTGTGCCTGGCTATGCAAGGCACAAGGCAGACTAGTGCGCGTGCCTATTTTCATGCCAGGACGAGCTGAGGATCTTTAGCCCGAATGCTTTGTCGAGCACGACCTTGGTGCCACCCATGTAAGCACGACACGAGCAACGTGCCTAATGTCAGATGAAACATCACCTGATGGCTGATGAAATGATGCCTGATAGCAGATGAAATGATGTCCGATAGTATATGAAATGATGCTAGAAGGGGGATGCCACGGCGTCTCTCAAAGGTCGTTGGCTCGGCAGGCTTGACATGGACAGTGGCACGGTGGCACAGTGGTACGGGTTCTAAAATTCTAAATTTTAAAATTAACTTTATCCTAAAGTTATCCCAACCCGAGCTGACTTGGCCCGAACATGCACGAAACGGGGCTGATTCTAGGCCACGGGCCATACCGGGCCTATACTCCAAAGTACCATGTCGTGACATTTACGAAATGACACTGTAGCGTGCCGTCCCAGACACGTCATGTGAGCCCAGGTTGGACTGGAAAAAATGGGCCGAGCTGGCCCGGACCAACCCATTTGACACCTCTATTAATACCTCTAGACCTAAAAATTGAGCAACCATAAGAGTATTTTGAGACATATAGCCGAGAAAAAAAGAGGATAAAAGGAACGGACCATAATAATGACCAATATGATTATGAAGGAAAAGTTATCCAATAGCCCAATTCTCACTATACCTGAAGATTATTAGTGGTCAACTATTATTGATATATACCCTAGGATTCAGATGTAACTAACGAAATAAATTACTTTGAGTTGAAACTAAGTTTGATAATAATGATTCAACAATATCAATATGAGAAAAGAGTTTCAAAAGATTTGAGTGGGCATGTCATATTATACTTGGAGTTTTGTGACATGGTGAATATGAAAAGAATTAACCTAGGTGCTATAATATTAAAAATTTTTATATTTTATTTGAGAAATAATACGTACCCAAAGTTGGTTCTAGTGCATGTCTAGAGTTTTGATTGAGACTTGGAATGAACTTGTATAATCTTTTCTCACCAAATTCTCCCCATCTTAAATCGCCTCTCAATTAATGGTGGAAATAAGTCAATAACACTATTTTTCACACACACACATATAATACAAAAAGACTCATTTATTTTATTTACTATCAAAACTTTTTCAACTAAATTAATGTGCGTGTAGCAAGGTACACATGAAAAATATACACCTTACAATTTTTTATTATAATATTAATTAAACGATAAATATATAAACAATTTAAAAAATATATGTTTAGCCTTATAAAAAATATATCAAATAGCTACAAAATTAATAAACTTCAAATAATAAGATATACATGAAAAGATGATTTGTCTTCTAGCCACTCTCCTAAGAGTTATAAAATATTCTTAATGTTAAAAAATATATAAACATTTATATTTTATAGTTATAAATTTTTAAGAATTCATCATATAAATTTATATGAAGATAATATGGAATATTTTTAAAGGCATAAAATTTTATATTATTTGATATCATTAATAATTTTTAAAATTCAAAAAATTACTTAAAGTAATAAAATAATTAAAAAAAGTTATATTAAATATTTTAATAAAGATTGAATATTAAAAGCTAATAAAAAAATATTACACAATTATTTAATTCTTATAAATTTTAGTAGGGGCAAACATTTATATATTTATTTTTAAATATTAATTTATTTACTTTTAACTTTAATAAAAAAATTTACATTTTTTTTATATTTCTAAATTTTCAAATTTTGTATTAATTAATTTTTTAAAAGTTTCTTATAATCATAAACTTTTTTTATAATAATAATAATATAAATATTTACTAGTTTATTCGTCAATTTAGATATATTTTGAAAATATTTTATATTTTATCATATAATGAATTAATTTATATTTATATTAGTAGAAATTTTAATGTATGTTAATTTAATTTTTAAAATATCAAAATAAATTATTATACTTATTGAATTAATTATTTAATGTTACTTTAATACAAAATTTTAAGTTTCTTAATTAAAAATTTTAGAAAAATTTTCTGTATACTTTTTTTAAAAAATTAATACATCATAAAAATAGTTATTTTAGTCCTTATTAATATAATTTTTTTTTGTATTTTTTTATTTTTTAAATTATTTATTTATAATATCATTTTTTATGATTTTATGAGGTGAATGTAGTTTTCAAGGATTGCTCGTCTATAGACCATTAACATACATTTAATAAACAAAATTAAATAAAATATTTAAACTAATAATAAATTAAAAATTTTAAATAATTAAATATTAACTAGGGAAATACCATCGCTGTGTGTTTGTGTGTGTGTGATTTGGAACAACTCATATATCATATGCTCCCAAACAATATAGCATACAAATTATATTAAATCACAACAATATGCATAAATAAAAAATCATAATTTTATAAAACAAAATTACTTATTATAATATCTACAATGTTGTAACTATTAGTATCACAAAATATCAAATATATTCTACTTTCTTTCTTATTTAATGAAATACAAATTCAGAAATCTCATTAGAAACCTTCTGAATAAAAGATAAAACTCAATAAGCAATTCACATTTATTTGTATCATATGTGTTAATATTTCAAGAACAAAGAGAATCAAATAAAATATGTTTAAAAATATAGTATATAAATAAATTATGGTTTTCAAGGTTCAAATAACAAATTCACTTACAAGTAAACCTTGAGCAATCATATATTAATTAATTTTATCTTTCTTTTTTCTTATTTTCTAAATTTTTTCATTTTCATTACACATCTATAAAAATCACCACCAGTAAGCTAGACATGACTCTTATTTTTAATAAAATAATCATTAGTTCAAAATAAATTCAACCATACTTAAAGATTTATTAATTATAATCTCACCTCATATTAATGATTTGTATCTTCCTTTTGAGTCCTAGTCATTTCTATTGTACTCTTCACAATCAATAAAGTGAAGTGAAAAAGAGTGAATATTTTAAGTAATAGTCAAGTGTGTTCCAGAATAAAAATATTTATTTAGTGTTGGACATTTTTTGAAAAAAATATCCAAAAAAAAATATAATTTGAAAATATTTAAAAAATGATATCTAAACTTTTTATACTTCAAAAATAAAAACCCAAATATACCCTTACTCATCTACATCATGTAAAAAACAAAAAATCAAAAAATAAAAAAAAACATATTAATACATACATACATACATATATATATACATACATACATACATATATATATATATATATATATATATATATATAATATGTTTATACATACAAACATATATACAATATATACATATTAAAATAAACATATTAATACATGTATACATGTATACAAGATATACATTTACACATTTTAACATATATAATGTATATGCTTTTGTTTTCAAAAATAGAATATTCAAAAAAACTATATTTGACTTTTGTTAAGTATTAAAATATATTTACCTAATCAAACAGGTAAATATATTTTAAAAATTATTTTTTTATCACAAGCTTAGGCAACATGAGAAAAAAAATTATATATTCATCTATATTTTTAAGAGCACCAAATTTAGATATTTTTTATTTTGAGCATTGATTCTTAATTATTTTCATATCACAACCCTTTTACATAATTTTCCTTATTTTTTTTCTATATTATTATTTTACTAATAAATTATCTACCTAATCAAAATAAGCAAATATATTTCTCAAATTTTTTTAATCACAAATTGAGTCAACTATCAACATGAAAAAATAATTGTACATTATATTCTCAAGAATCTAAACAATTCCAATTATTTAGTAAATCATCTAATCATGTTAACTAGTTATAATCAAATTTACACTTATAGCTATTAGAAAATAACTTTTGTTAATGTATTATTCATATTAAAGACATTTACAACATTCTATAGCACCAAAATCAACATAATATAACACAAAAACCTAACACAAATTTTACAATTTTAATTCCAATATTTTTTAATTGTGATATTATAAATTGCTCATAATTAATTTGCAAATTCTCTAGATGAAATTAAAATTAAAAAAAAATCAAAAAACACGAATTTCATTTGCACCATTATATAGCTTAATAATAATCTAAAATACCTTAAAACATATTTTATTCTTTCATTGTTATACTTGTTTTTAAATCTAAATAAAAATTCTATAATTGTAGGAATAAAAATATCAGTTGAGTGCATAAATATAATAAAAACATCACACAAAAGTAATTATCATTTTATATTTTTTATCAATTCATTCATCCGGCACAATTAAATATTTATTTCTCACTCAATCAAATAAATTTACATCAATTTTTTAGTAAATACTATTTTTTTAGAATAGTATTTTTTACCTCATGAAAACTTGGATAAATAATCAAATTAAAATATAAAATAATAATATATTCATCTATTAATTAATATATATGATGTTTTACTAAATTTTCAACCATTATTCAATATAATTGAATTTGATCAATTTTAAAGAAACCCTTTTAGATTTGAAGTAAAAAATAATTACTACTTTTATTATTATTATTATTATTATTATTATTATTATGTTCATTAATTACTAATTTCACTAGATATGCATGTAACACTCATCTTATTATAATTTTCAATAGCATATTCATTTTCCTAAGATTCAATGAAATTTTCATGTATAATATCCATTTCATAGAGTATTTTTTTTATTTTAAATTTTTTTTAAAACCCACGTATACAAACATTTATTCTTTTATATTTTAAATGTCATGACATTTTTAAATTATCACAAAAAATATTTATCATTATATTTCTATATTAGTAGTTTTATTACAAAAAAATACACAAAATCAAATCATCATTGATTAAGGATACAAATATATTTCTATGTATGATCCTTCCTTTTATTTAATTTATATTTTACTTGACTTACATCCTCAATTTTTTTAATAAAAAATGCTAGTTCACTATCTTTAAATCTGCTAGTACACAAGCTTTTTTATGTTATTAAATTTGATAGTCCTCACTCATATTTTCTTTTGACACAATCAATAAGACATCAATAAATTTTCTTGAATAGATGTATAAGATGGAATGAGACTACAAACCCCGGCACAATCCAAGTATTAGGCAGAAGTGATCTCTAACTAGACACGACTCAAAACCTAGCTAGCCTAGGTGAAGTCCAGGCAAGCCGGCACAAGCTATCTGCTAGCCTTGACTTGGACCATTCTGACCCAATCAAATCATGATCTATTTTTAAAACTGATATGTTAGTTTCATACGTCAACTCAAGTTAGAATTTTTGCCCAGCACAAAGCATGACCCACACCAAATTCAACATGCACAAGCAAGTTTTGAAAGTCATGTCATGTCGACTGCCGCACCCATTTGTGGCACACAAGCTAGATCACATGGCCCAACATGACCCAAGTCATCCCATTGCTGGACATGCATGGGTCTGATCATGTTGGACATGCATGGGTCAACAATAGTTTAGAAAAATAGTACATTGGCATGCTTGAAAGTGTCTTTCATAGGCATGCATTAAGACATAATTTTCAAAACTAAATCGATAGCATATAATCAAGTATCTCATCCGCCACCTCCTAGGAGAAACATACTAATGATTGGAACACATTTTTAAAGTAGCAAGTATTAATACCTGATGAGCAAATGGCTTACATTCACAATCACAATAACATCTGACTTATTTTTGAAGTTGACAATAAAATATACCTTATTTTTAAACATGACAATTGATTAACATACTGGATATCATAAAAATTTTAAAATTACATGTGTTAAGCACGATTAAATGAGAATACTCCTAATATTATTGATAATCTAAAAAATCTTTATGATTCATATATTTGTTGAAAACTGTCTTGGTGACTTGACATATATCTTCATCCAACAACAATATATCTATGGTTAGAGACTCATCAAACATTGAATTTCCAACTTTTAAGAGTAATGCTATCAAAATATTAAACTCTGAGGTAGAATCGTCAGCTGGATCATAATGGACCAATAAGGCCCAAATTTTTTAAGCTTGGTCAACACATTGCTTCCCGTCAACCACAACACATTACCAAAGGATGTTGGCAATTAAATCTCGATGGACTTACTAAGCCATTTAGATTAGATTCATGTCAGGTAAATCCAACATGACCAAGCAAGGGAGACTCTAGTACATGGCCCAGCCTACAGCTAACCAAGACTAGCCTTGATTTGCTGTCATGGGCAACAAATTGCAACTGGCCCAAGCTCTATCACCAGACAATAAGTAGGATCAGAGGGCAACCTCAACTATCTACCACAAATAATGTAGGCAGCATGCTTGCTCGAACGTATCATTACAAGACAATATTTAAAAAAACACAACTAAAAAAATAAATCTGAAAAAAGAAAAATTTAAAGAAATGTATGCTAAACTAAGGTTAGTCCATCTAGTTAGGATCATTATATTTGTATATTTTAACATCCATAGCTCTTTTATTTTATCATTAAAATTCAATCATAAATATTCTCAATCTTTTATACATGATAATTTTAATAATATTTGATAATAATTTATTATTCTATCCACTATTATTAAAATCATATGATTCATGATTTAATTCATGATTAAGAGAGTAAACAATCCAGATCTTTAAAAGAATAAAAAGCATGCATTAATTAAAAACTAAATCACTGAATCACGAATCGATTTAATATTGATTATCAAGAATTAATTAACAAGAAAAAAAATAACTCAAATCTTTAATATTATGAATTTAACGTAGAAAAATAATAAAATACCAAAAAAATCATAAAAATAAAAACTAAAATACCCAAAAATAAATTACCGACGATAAGAACTATAAATTAATTAACGTAAAAAAAATCACCAAAAATTTAATTAATTATAATTTGATTCAATTCGTGATTTACTAATCAATCATTCTATTTTTTAATTCAAATCTAGATTTAACAACTATGCTTCTATCTCAAATCATATTCATAATCATTACAAAAATAAATTATGATATTGTGCTAGATACTATAAAGGACAATAAATCAATCGCTCATAAGAAGAATGTCAAGCTCAACATATTAATTTTACAGATCACTTATAAATAAAATATAATAATACATAATATTTAAGTTTTTCAATAATTTACTTATTTCAATGAACATCCTCATCATTTGCTTTCAAATAACTGAATCAAAAAATTATCTCTAAATATGATATTAATCTCCATACTTGAAAGTTCACAATAATTATTTTATACTTATCTTTATAATAATTAAATAAATTATCTAAATATTCATAAATTCTACTTAGATTTGTATAATTAATTAATGCAAATGAATATGTATTTAATAATATTTTTTATATATTTCATATTTCCATTAGTATTCATACAAGATGCCAAGTAATAAAGATATTAAATAAAAAATTAATATTTTAAATATATACTTTCAATCTTAATAGTTATGACAAAATTGAGTGTTCACTATATTTATTAAAAAAAATTAATATTGCATATATACCTAAATATAATATATTTAGTAAGAGTATATATAAGTAAGTACAGGTTCATTGTATCATAAAAAATTTTAAAAATAAAATTTCTATAACTCAATCTAAATTATTAATTATTATTTTATTAATTTTATTATTAATGTATTCATATATCACAAATTAGTAACCAATACTTGAATCCAACAAAAATTATATATAATTTCAATAATACCTAACATTCACTTAGAATTTTTAGGACACCTTACTTACATAGAATATAAAACTCTCATAATCTTCTAAATATTTTAATATATTTTCATTAATTTTATATATATTATAATAAGGAGAAAACTAGTTAAGTCATTCTTCATTATTAAATTGATTATATGACACATATATAATGTGAAATATCTCATCAAAAAAAATTATTTTTAATGGTTCTTACGAACATGCTTATAATAACACAATTATTTGATATATTATTAATATTATACTATATATTTTATTTTATATTTCATATTTTCTAAAGACATTCGACAGGCACAATTTTATGACAACATGATAAAAATAAAAAATCTAATGAAATCCTATATTTTTTGGAATAATTATATAAAGGGACAATTATGGCATGACATTCTTACCTAAGAAACTATTCCTATTAATTATTTAATTTTAAATGTGCCAGATATATAAAATATAAAATATTTTATCTAAGAAATCATATTTAATAACTCTTACAAACATATTTATACCAATACTATTATTTGATACATTATTTAATATTATGTTAAATATTTTATTTTGCATCTTTTATTTACTAAAAACACTCAACAAACACTCAAATATAGCAATATCATCATAAAAATAAAAAATCTCATAAAATCCTAATATTTTTTGGGATAATTACGAAAAGAAGTCCTGAAATAAAAATAATTATATTTTAAACCCCTTATTATTTTAATTTAATATTTAGGGACTCATCAAAAATATTTATGATTTAGGTCTATTTTTGAGCAACCAAATTCCCAAACACATAATTAAATTACCCCTTGCATTATTTAAAAAATTCAATAAAATGTAATGCATGAATTTATGCATAAACTCGTTTTTATGCATTAAGCAATTTATGGATAAGCTCAATTATGCAATAATGCATAAAATGCATAAAAAGGAGTTTATGCATGATGAGATTATGCATTTATGCATAAGCCATGTTTATGCAAAGTTAAGTACACATAAAAACTCATATATACCTAAACTAGTTTTTGCATTTCTACATAATGAGCTGTAAAGCATAAAACATATTATGCACATAAACCCTTTTATACAATTATGCACAACAAGTTAATGTGCATAACAAGTTTATGCATAGATATGCATAAAAATGAGTTTTTGCATGACACCATATGCATTTATGCGTTAACTCATTTATATTCATGTTTATGAATAAATACAAACTCATTTATGCATAAACTCAATTATGCATAAAATCAAGTTTATACATAGTTTGGATTGCACAACACATTTATGCATAAAATCAAGTTTATACATAGTTTGGCATGCATCAAAACTCATTTATGAGTAAACAAGTTTTTGCATTATAAATTTTTATGCATAAAAACTCATGCACATAAAAATTCATTTACAACTATGGCTCATTTGGGCATAAAAACTCATTTATGCGCTTATGTGCATAACAAATTTTTATGTGCATAATGAATTTTTATGCATATCAAACTATGCATAAAAAAGTTTTTTTTTTGCATACTAAAATATGCATAAACTGAGTTTTATGCAAAAAGCTCGTTATGCAAAAAAATAAGTTTGTGCATAACTTGGAATGTAGAAAAACAAGTTCATGCATAACTAGTATGAATAAAAAGATGTTTATGCATACCTTGGTATGCAGTAAAATAAGTTTATGCATAGATGGTATGCATACAAACATATTTATACATAGCTGGTATGCATAAAAACATGTTTATGCATGACATTTATGTATTATGTTTCTTTTTTTGATTTTTTTTAATAATGCACAAGTAATTAAGGGTTTGAAAATATGAGTGATTAAAAAAGGTCACAAATTATAAACATTTTTGATGATGTATGTGAATACATTGTTTTCATACACCACTCCACTTTACATTCTTAAGATTATCAATTATTATTTGTTTTACCGTTTTAAAAATCTAATAAAAAAATACACATTAGCAATATACTTAAACATGCTTTTTCTTACCACTTAATAATGATAAATGAAATGGATAAATAAATATGAGGGTTGATCCATATTCAAAAATTTTGCCGCTCATGTTTTTTAAATTTATCTAAGATTCAATGGATCAATATATTGTTATTTTAATGGGGGATAGGTGAAAATCACATTGCCCACATTGGAAAACTGTTTAGAGATTTCCAAACTTTTTCCTATATAAAGGACTTTTCTATTTCTTTGAAAATCATTCCCATGTATTCCAATTTCTCATTTTCTTTTGAATATATTTTATTTCCTGATGTAATTTTTTGCTTTACTTTTGAATTTTCTAATTTCAAATTATTGCAGGTTTAGTTTTATTTTATAACAGTGGTATCAGAGGAGGTTAGTTAGTAACTTTTGTAGTTAATGCATTTTAGAAAAGTTCTGTCAAAAGAGCGATAAGAGCCTCAAGGTTTGTGGTTTTTAAGAGGTTAATTGTGCCTCTCCACTTACCTGGGAACTTTTTTAGTGTAATAACACAAATTGTTATTATTATTCTCGGTTACTGTTCACTGTAAAAGTGAAACATGACAGCAAAATTTGAAATAGAAAAATTCAATGGAAGTAATTTTTCATAGTGGAAAATGAAAATTAAGGCAATTTTGAGGAAGGATAATTGCTTAGATACAATTGGAAAAAGGCTCACCAGAATTCCTAATGACAATTGGAATGAGATTGATAGTAATGCAGTAGCTGACCTGCATTTGGCACCTGCTGATGGAGTATTATCGAGTGTGGCAGAAAATAATACGACAAAAGAAATTTGGGATACTCTCACAAGGTTGTACGAGGCAAAGTCACTTCACAACAAGATCTTCTTAAAAAGAAGACTTTACATTTTACGAATGATGAAATCTATTATGGTAACTGATCATATCAACACTCTGAATACTTTATTTTCGCAACTTACTACATTGGGTCATAAGATAGAAGAAGTTAAATGTGCTAAGATTTTACTTCAGAGTTTACCTGATTCATATGATCAACTCGTCATCAATCTAATGAATGGTGTATTGACTGATAGTTTAATTTTTAATAATATTGCCTCTGCCATCTTAGAAAAAGAAAATAGACGTAAAAACAAAGAGGATAGATATGTAAATGCACAACAAATAGATGCTTTGACGATGATACGAGGGAGATCAACAGAGCGTGGCCCCGGTGTGAGTCAGAATTATGGTAGATCAAAATCTCGAAGTAAGAAAAATATAAAATGTTATAACTGTGGTAAGAAAGGGCACTTAAAAAGAGATTGTTGGTTTAAGAAAAGAAATATAGATGATGAGTTATCTAAGATACAAGGGAATGTTGCAAGCATCAATGATGAAGATATTATTTTGTATAGTGAGGTAACAATAATGGTTGAAAGTAAAAAACAGTTTAGTGATGTATGGTTGCTAGACTCGGGAGCATCGTGGCATATGACTTCTCAGAGAGATTAGTTTCAAAAATATGAACCAATCTCAGGTGGGTCAGTGCACATGGGTGATGATCATACTTTGAAAATTGTTGGTATGGGTACTATCAAAATTAAAATATTTGATGGTATGATTCGTACCATTCAAGAGGTACGACATGTGATTGACTTGAAGAAACATCTATTGTCTTTGGGACAAATAGATAGTCTTGGATACAAAACTCATATTAAAAATGGGATGATAAAATTGTGAGAGGTTCACTCGTGGTAATGAAGGGAGAAAAGATTACGGCAAATTTATTCATGCTTAAAGGAGAAACAGTACAGGAAGCAGATGCAAGTGTTGCATCAATTACTAAGGAAGAAGAATCAACAATGATATGGTATCTTAAACTATATCACATGTTAGAACAAGGTTTGAAGATTCTCTCTAATAAAAAGTTATTTTCGGGGCTCAAAATGTAAATTTACCTTTTTATGAGCATTATGTTACTAGTAAGCAGAATAGATTGGCATTTAAAAGATCAAATGTAAGAAGTAAAAATACGTTAGACTTGATATATTCTGATGTATGGGAATCACCTGAAATATCTTATGGAGGAGCAAAGTATTTTGGATCCTTCATTGATGATTATTCAAAGAGATGTTGGGTATATCCAATCAAGAAAAAGTCAGATGTATTTTTAACTTTTAAAGAATTCAAAGCATGGGTGGAACTTGAATATGGGAAAAGAATTAAGTGTTTGCGGATAGATAATGGAAGTGAGTATACAGTTGGTGAATTTCTTGTTTTTTGTAAGCAAGAAGGTATCAAATGATAGTTCACAGTCACATACACACCACAACAAAATGGAGTAGCAAAACGGTTGAACAGAACTCTTGCAGAAAGAATGAGAGTAATGTTAATGACTGCAATACTACCCAAGTCCTTTTGGGCGGAAGCAGCAAAAACTGCATGCTATGTGAAAAATCGATTGCCATCAATATCGATTGATTTGAAGACACCGATGAAGATGTGGACTGGTAAGCCAGTAGACTACTCTACTTTACATTATTTTGGATGTCCTGCATATGTGATGTACAACACCCAAGAAAGAGCAGAGCTAGATCGAAAATCTAGAAAATGCATATTCTTAGGGTATGCTAAAGGAGTAAAGGGGTATCGTCTGTGGGAACCCACTGACCACAAGGTAATTATCAGCAAATATGTAATTTTTAAAGAAGGAATTGAAGATTATAGCACATTAAAAAAGTTTCAGAAACTACCACTGTTCATGTAGAAAATGATTAGATACAAGATGTTCCAAAGTCAATGGAGAAAGAATTAGAGCATGAAGCACAAGAACAAGTCGTGTCTGAGGCTTAAGGAGTTAGTTGGCCAATTCGTAATAAAAGACCACTATCTTGGCACTCAGAGTATGTTACGGAGAGCAACATTGCATATTGTTTCTTAACAGAAGATGGAGAACCTTCAACATTTCAAGAAGCTTCAAATAATTCAGATGCATCTCTGTGGATGACATCAATGGTGGAAGAAATTAAAGCTCTACACAAGAACAAGACTTGGAAGCTAGTATCATTACCAATCGGAAGAAAAGATATTGGCAACAAATGGGTTTACAAGATAAAGTGGGATAGCAATGATCAAGTAGAACGGTATCATCCAAGATTGGTGATAAAGGGATATGCTCAGAAAGAAGGTATTGACTTCAATGAAATTTTTTCTCTGGTGGTTCGTCTTACAACAATTAGAGTAGTAATGACTCTATGTGCTACACTTGATTTGCATTTGGAGCAGTTAGATGTTAAAATTACTTTTCTTCATGGAAAAATTGAAGAAGAAATTTATATGTTCCAGCCAAAAGGATTTGTTGAAATTAGTAAGGAGAACTTGGTTTGTAAGTTGAACAAATCTCTATACGGTTTGAAACAAGATCCGAGGTGTTGGTATAAGAGATTTGATTCCTTCATCATGAGCATTGGGCATAATAGACTCAGTTCAGACCATTATACATACTACAAAAGGTTTGAAGAAAATGATTTCATCATTTTACTATTATATGTGGATGACATATTGATAGCAGGCCCAAACAAATGTCGAATCCAAGATTTGAAGACACAGTTGACTAGGGAATTTGATATGAAGGACTTAGGACTAACAAACAAGATTCTAGGGATGCAGATTTATCGAGATAGAAATAATAAGAAGATTTGGCTTTCTCAACAAAATTATTTTAACAAAATCTTGTGTCATTTCAACATGCAAGATAGTAAGCCAATTTCTACCCCTCTTCCTGTTAAGTTCAAATTATCCTCAAGTATGTGTCTTAGCTCAGAAGAAGAGAGAATGAAGATGTCTCGAGTACCATATGCATCAGCAGTGAGAAGTTTTATGTTTGCAATAATTTGTACAAGACCATATATTGTACAAGCAGTGGGAGTGGTTAGTCGATTCATGACAAATCCGGGCTTAGAACATTGGAGTACTGTGAAGAGGATTTTCATATATCTGAAAGGAACCTCAAATACTATAATATGTTATGGAAGTTTAGATCTTATTGTCAGAGGTTATGTTGATGCAGACTATGCTGGAAATGTTGATAATAGCAAGTCTACAATAGGTTATGTTTTTTCTCTTGCTGGAGGAGCTGTAAGTTGGGTTTCGAAATTGTAGCCTTTTGTATCTATTTCTATGACAAAAGCAGAATATGTTGCAGCTACACAAGCTAGTAAAGAGGAAATTTGGTTGCAAATACTATTAGAAAAGCTTGGATATAAACAAGATAAAGTTACTTTATTTTGTGATAGTCAAAGTACTCTACACTTAGCAAGAAATCTAGTATTTCACTCAAAGACAAAACACATCAGGGTACAATATCATTTTGTACGAGAGAAAGTAGAAGAAGGAAGTGTGGATTTTCAAAAGATTGATACCGAAGAAAACATAGCGGATGTTTTTACCAAACCGATCAGCACTGACAAGTTTGAATGGTGTAGAACTTCATGTGGCTTAACAAGATTGGAAGCAAGTATTGACAAGCAAAGAAAGTGATTTTCAAGTGGGAGAATATTAATTTAATGGGGGGTAGGTGAAAATCATATTGCCCACATTGGAAAACTGTTGGGAGATTTCCAAACTTTTTCCTATATAAAGGACTTTTCTATTTCTTTGAAAATCATTCCCATGTATTCCAATTTCTCATTTTCTTTTGAATGTATTTTATTTTCTGATGTAATTTATTTCTTTATTTTTGAATTTTCTATCTTTCAAATTATTGCGGGTTTAGTTTTATTTTATAACATATATATTTAAGCATTGTTTAAATTATCTTCTAAGATTATCTAATACCATCAGTATTCTGACAAGTAGATATTTTTTTATAATATACATTTTTTATCAACATTTTTTAAATTTTTATTTTTAATTATCTTTAAATAAATTCATACAACAGATATTCATCTATTATCATATTTTTTATATGCAAAAGCCGAGGTAGACTTATATGACTAATGTATAACTCAATCTCAGACTTTTCAATCAGATTTATTCTATATTTAAGTTTATATTATTTTCATATTACCTATTTTTTATTTTTTAGTTTATAAAATTTTTAGTTTATTTTTTTATTTACTTTATACTAGAAACAAAACTAACACTCAAATACACACACACACACACACACACACACACACACACACACACATTCAATCAATATACCAAACAAGTCCACAATAACCAACTAAAATATTCATCCATCAACATTGAGTACTCATAGTCATAATCAAAAATATAGTTTCAATTCTAACATGATGTATTATTTATATGATATAAAAAAATAAATAAAGAATACTTACAGCTCACTATTATAAAATAATTGTAATATTTTAAAAGAAAAATAAAATTTTAATTTTAATATGAAAAATTATAAATGTTTAAGATTAAAAGATAATTTCTTTAATTTCTTTTCATTTTAAAACAAATCCAACAATCATTAGATTTTATTTATGTTCATAACCTTTGGAAGAAATCAAATACCTTATAAATAAAAGATACCTAGTTTTATTAGCTTTTGCGACAATGACATTAACTTGTCACTCTTGTTGTCAGAACTCAGAACTCTTAAAGTAGCCATTATTGCCAATAATAGCAACAAATGGAGTACTTGCATTCTTCACCCCATTAATAAATAACATTATTAAAAAACACATCTATGGACCATGCCATTCAGTGCCATGCCTTGGGCCAAGCTCAAGTCACCTAGCCTAGTTCAAAATTGGGGTACATGCATTGTGTACCGAGTAAAATCTCCTCCAATTGACTATTTAAAAGATAATCTAGCAAGCTTATGATTATTTAGACAGAACAAATTGTGATGAAAAGGCAACCAATTCAGGGTATGATTGGGCCACCCATTGATGATAAAATAAAAAGTTCAGAATATGATAAAACACAAAAGAATTTCAACAGATTAAAAAGATTCACAAAAAATTGAGCCTGAATAGAAGTAAGTATTGCAACAACATCATATATGGGACTCCATTGATTCTATAAAATATCCATGCAAATACTTCAATCTACATAAACTGATGAAATCCATGAGAAAAGAAATATTTTTTTCATTTAGATGCTGTCAAGTACAACAATCTTCTACTTTGTACCCAAACAACACAAATCTAATAATTACTAGGACATATAAGTGACTAACAGACCATGCCATGCCAGCTTAGTATACTGACACACAAGCCAATGCCAAGCAGGCAAAGAGGTTATTTTGGGCATGCAACACATGCTCCACGACATCCTAGTATGCAAGCTACAGCTTGTAGAGTAGGTGCATGTGCTGTCATGTATCATGACCCATAAGTGAAACAAGAAAAAATAAATATTACTTTGAAATACCAAATACCAGGTATTCCTTGAAACAAAGAAAACACCAGGACTATAAAAGTTAAAATTTCATTGTGCAGGAAACAATGAATGGAATAACATACTATTTGGGTGAAACATCACAAGTTAGCAACTTTCAATGGCAGACATCAAGTCTGCCTTAGTCATAGTATCGGAGTCAAGCTGTGGTGTTCTCATTACGAACTCAACTTGAGTAGAGTAGTTATGGAAGCCAACAACTCTCACTATATCACCTAATTGATATCGATATAGTCCTATGTAGGTAGTCACAACCAACTCATACATCTTCCCCACCTCGACGCCAGAGAAATCCATAGCTGTTTCTTCCCTCATGGTCACACCATGAATCACATTAACAAGATAATATGGAAGAAACTCAAAGTAAGCTATGGTGGGAAGCATGATGGACCGAGTTGTGTCTGGTGGTTGCGTAGGATTAAGGTTGACTGCAAACATTCTGAAGCAAGGTAATCTACACTTAACAATGGAGTCTCTCCTATGTATTGCTTGAGTTTTGGATAATACTGCTTCATGCTTCCTGTGGTGACACACTTGACATATCGAATATTAGGCCACAACTTGCTCACAATCCCATCCCAACTATTTTGCTGAAAGATTGTTCTAACTCTCATGGAGAGATCTACTCAAGGGCCACCAAGAAGCTCAGTAACAGAGCTTCTCATTGCAGAATCAAAAATTTCTTCTCCTAAGAACCCATTTTTAGATCATCACATAACTGATTCTACTTAAAACTCCAGGAGTGAAATAAGCTTTGATTAGACATTTGGCATAAAAAGCATGAATTCCATCAATGAATTCAGAGTCACTGAGACCACAAAGAAGATGACAATACATTTGGTTCATAACATTGGATCCCAAAAACACTTGTACAGGACTAGAATAAGAGGAAAACTTAGACCAAGTCACAAATCTCTTTAAAGGGTATGAAGATGCTGGCATCACCTCAAATCCCCCCTTCGTAGAGGTGAGATTACATTCATAAACAAATAGGATGATCTTATTATTAGCTGATGTTCTAGGAGGAAACAACCTATCATAAATTTCATGTTGTGCTTTGTCAAAACACACAAATAGGAAGATAAAAAAACCTTATATATAATTCTAAAAATGCTAGCATCACGTCAGATTTACTTTCTGAGAATTGTATAGCTACCTTAATGAGCCATGTGTGAGGCAACTTTAGAGAGTGATGAATCAAAGTAAGGAATCATTTTTGGATTCATAGAACTGGTGCTAGAGCTTCATAAATCTGACGACATAAATTAAAAGAAAATTAGAATTAACACTGATTGATTTATAGATTACCTATAGAAGAAGCAGACGAGAGGATAGGTGGATAGGAGAGGCTGGATCTGCATGTCGTCTGCCAAACAGTTGATGTAATTGGAGTAGTCATCGTAGGTTGACAATAGTACGACATGGTGGAAGGTGGCCATGTCGATCGGCAATGTACAACCAGTGAGGTGGCCCTAGAGATAATGCACGTTGTTGTGGCTTTCAAATATATAATGCAGTGCATGACTGAAGGAAATTGCTTTGTACCTAATGAAAAAATATAAATCTCTTATTATTCCCTAGCTAATCCCTCGAAATTTAGCTAGGGATTGATCCCTAGCTAAAATTCCCTAGCTAAACCAATATTTTCTTGCAGTGAATCTTGTACCTAATGAGTATACATATTTGGATTTTCAATTGTATAAGGATTTGAGAAAGTCCACCTCAGGTTATGTGTTTACTATGAGAAGTGAAGCCAAAATTTGGAGGAGTATCAAATAATCTAGTATTGTAGATTTCACCATAGAGGTCGAGTATGTGGTAGTTTCATAGGTAGCTAAGGAGGTTGTATTGCTTAGGAAATTTTTAATGGATCTAAAGATCATTATTTTTGTGTAACTACTTTATAATATATTGTGATAATAGTTGAGTAGTTGATAATTCAAATAAACCTATAACCTCTAATAAGGCAAAACATATCAAGCATAAATATCACCTAATAAAATATTAAAAAAAAAAAGAGAAAATGTAGTGGCGACGAAAGTGACACTACCAAATAACTTGGTGGATCCTTTTATGAAGAGCCATCAAACTAAAACTTTTGTAAGATATATTGAAGAAATAGGAATCATACATATGATATCACATCTTTAAGTATAAGTGGAAAATTATTGGAACTATTTTATACTCAAAGCTATTCTTTGTTATTTTTCTTTTGAATAGTTTGAATTATTTTTTGATTTTAATGATTGAATTTACAATGAGCTGAATTTTTGAAAATACATGTGTCCATCATTCTACATAGTAGATGATTTGGTGTGTATAATTTGGCTTACACATAGAATATCAAATCATCAATTTATATAAAATATAAGTTTATTATTCATAACCTGGATATAACTAAATAATTTATCAATAAGATTATAGTATAAAATTTTAGTAGGTTTATCTTGACAATGGAGAATTGTATAGTTCTAATATCTAGTATTAGTACACTTTTGTGTGTTGAACTTGAACATAGCCACCACAATGTGATTATTTTTGTACTGACATGTAAAATAAAATACATCCTTATTATTATAAATACTATTACTTTTATTCTTGTAGTAATTAATATTTATGTGTACTTAAATCATTGTTTTAATTTGTAAAGAGTAGAAATAGATTTATGAACTATATGAATTAGATAACTTTATTGAGTATATGATTAATATTGATCGCTGCTGGAATATATGTCTTGTTAGAATGATTGATGATGCTCCTTGAAGAATCTTACAAGTTTTGATATTATCAAATCCTATAAGTAGATTTGATCTGATATCTCAAATAAGTTAAGTAGAAATTTTAAAGAAAATAATTAGAGATTGATTGAATTATATAGTTAGTAGTGTAATTTAATCAATGAGTATGTATAATCTTAACATAGAGAGTTTAATAAGTACTAAATAATAATTAGCACAAATTTATATTAAATAAGCAAGAGCTTACAACTATAATTTTATAGTGGTATAAATTATAGTTAATATAAATTGTGGTATAAAATAATTTATATTTGGAGCCTAAGATCTTATTTAGGCCAATGACCAATGGTCAACGTCCCTTCCATAGCCTTGTCCAGTGCAATAAAAATGTATTGTCAATTTTGTATATTTGGAATATATGTGTATCTATATAATTTGACTAATTAATTTAATTAAAATCAAAGTAATTGATTTGTTAAACCATGTTAGTTAATTTATATTGAATTTAAAATATTAAGCATATATATATATATATAATAAATCTTTAATTGCATTTTAAAAATAAATAAAAATGAATAAATAAAAGAATTAAAAATAGACGTTACATCAATTTTTAGAGCTAACATGACGTGTATTGATTTTTTAATACTTTTAATTGAAAATTTTATTTTTTATAAAATAAAACATGGGTGATGAAGATGATGCATACTCCATTGTAGCGTCGTCTTCTTCCTCGCAAAACTGGTAAATGGTTATATAAGAAAAGTTCATGATCGTCTGTTTAAGGTATGTTTTTTGAACAAATCATCATCTTCACATAAGAACATATATTTAAAATGGTAATACTTTTTCCATATGTGATACATCCAAATCTGAAAGCTCCAACATATATAACATATATAATGCATTATATAAGGTTTATAAATGTGTTACATAACATACACATGTATGTGCGCTTTATATATACACATCACATTTATAATGTGTTATATAATGTGTCATAGATACCTCATTATAAACATGTTATATGTATATAATTAAATTAGATATAAACACATTAAATAACATATTATAACTGAATCGTGTGTGTGCGATATGTATATCATGCATTATAAACACATTATATATATCATGAATTATAATTATATCACAAATATATTATACATAATGCATTGTATATATTGTTATATAATATATTTATAAATATTATATACATGTGATATCATGATGTATATAGTATATATCATGATAGGTGATTTTGAATAATTTTTTTTTGATTATTTTTATAATAATGAATACTAATATAATTGTCATTACAATTGATAATGTACCAAAACTTAAATAGTTTTTGGTTTCACACATATTTAATTGAAAAATAATTTATGTGTATTTAAAACTTAAATATTTTAGTTTTAGTATCTCCAATAATGAGAGTAAAAATTCAAATTACGTAAATAGAAAATAAAGATAATATGAGGCTGAAGAAATAATGGAAAAAAAAAAGTTTTTGATTTTTTCAAAACAAAAATTTGATAAAATATTGAGTTTTCAAAATAAATTATTTAAATATTAATTTAAAGTAAACTATCTGAAAAATTCATGTGGATATTTTTATTTTAAATATTAATTAAATTTTACAATTAATTACGACTAATTTTATTTTTCTGCTTAAACAAAACCTAATGGTTTTGAACCAAACCGAAAAAACAATCAAAAAATAAAAGTTGGCTTAGTGAAGTTATCGGAATTGGCGGAATCCACGCTCGTGCAACGTTAGGTGCTGCGTGGTGGTCACCAGATCTGGAAGCGGCAAAACCATTCTAGGGTTTAATTCCGGCGTTTTCCTTTGGAAATCTGAAACCAAATCAATCCTGCTCGGTGTTCACCTGCGAATAACTTCTCTTTGCAACAATGGGGTAACTCAATTTTTCAGCGCTTTTGGTTCCTCGATCCTCCTAATATTTAAACTTAGTTTCATCTCAATTTAAATATCATATCAGGATTGATATGAACCTGGTATTCATTTGAGCAAAATCATATTATTTTTAATATTACTATATAAGTGATATTATTTGAACAAGATTCTGAATCAGATGTTTGAGATATTATTTATAATATTACTATAAAAATGATATTGTTTGGAACACAGGGCTACTACAATTTTGAACCAGATGTTCTATTTATCTGAGCAAAATGATATTACTTTTTTAGTATTAATTTATGTGAAATTTGATTTGCTTTTTTCTCAAATGCTTGTATTCATTATTATTTTATACTTTTATGGACTTGGGCATTTAGATTTTTTTTGGTACATGATGAATTAATCTCAAACACATCTCATTTAATTTTTCTTTTGTTTTTATCATGTTATATATATATATATATATATATATCTTATTTATTTATTTATTTATGATACAATTATGTATATTTTATTATTAGTTGCTAATTATTTTATGTGCATCATTAGGTGAATCCCCACGTGTGTTTTTGTATGTATCATATATTATTATTATTATTTTTTAATCTTATTGAGCATTTGTTAAATATGGATTGATTTGTTGTTTCATTTTTAATATTACTATATAAATGCTTATATAAAGTTTTTTATATTAATTTATCTTGTTATCATAGTCTTAATAGTCTATCATAAGGATTACTTTTGCATCACCATGATTTTTCTATAGGGAATCATGTGAAGATTAATATTTCCTTTTTTAAATTTCTTGTTCTAAAGAGTTCTCACATCATATTTTATTTTTATTTATTTATTGTGTCATGCCTTTATGTTAACAAAAGCAGGTAAATGTCGTTCAGTATGCTAGGAAAATTAATATCATTGATCTATTATACTATATTCATCACTAATATCTATGGAATGGAAGTAGAGTATGGTGAAACATCTTGACTGAATATCAATGTGTTCTCTTGAAATAAGAGTGATACAATTTGCAAATACAATGGATTAAAATTGTGCTCTTGAGATGACATCTCAAAATGGGTTCTATTAGGAATTAGGATTATGGTTGATAGATGATAGAGAGAGATATGTACATAAAAAGGGAGGTGGAAAGGAGAGATTAATTATAGGTGTAATATATATGTGCTTTTGAGATTAATTAAATACATGTGTGCATATGGTAAGGGTAGTTAGTGTGTGCCCTCGATGACAATAGGTGTAATATAGATTAATTATTAGCAAACCCTAGTTTGTGCAAAATGAAAAATGATGGAAAATGGTGGTAGATGGTAGCACTTTTTACGGAAACCTTATCTAGGGTTCTGAGAGATTTATAAAAAAATGGAATTGGAAAAAAATAATATTAGGTAAAGTTATTTTTTGTATTTTATGGAGAAATCATATTTTTGTAATAAAATATGTTAAATGATCTTAGGAATGTAACCTCATGATAATCCTTCTTTATTGATTCTAAAGTGGGACATGTTAGTTTGAAAATTTTACTAGAGCTTATTATTCTTAATGTTAGTCTAGTTTGAAATAGCAACTTATTTAATATGATATACTTGAATATATGGAAATCTAGTATTGCTTTGATTAGAAAGGAAATTAGGTATTTAACTATAATTTATTGATGAGTGCTAGGGATGTACATGGTTATATCTTTTTTATAGAGGTGCTTATTGTGAGGTCTTGTGCTGACACAAGCCAAAATTTTTATTCCTAGCTTATCCATCATATCGTGTCGAACATAATATGGTTCAAATCTCTGGGTTTTTATTTTACTGGCATGACTTTGAGGAAGGTAGACCCAACATGGCCCAATGACCATGCTAAAACATTCAGTTGTGCCAAAATGTGCTGTGTCATTTTTTGATTGGGTATAATCATCATGACTGGGCCATGGCACGCTTTTATGCCTGGCCTAGCTTGCCCCACAGCTAACCTATACTACTCTAGTTTGTTGTCATAGATAGGAGGCTGCAATAGACATGGAAGCTTGGCTTGGCAGCCTTTTGCGAACATATTAAATTAATATGAAATATTTAGAATCTTAATGATATTTAACATTCAATTAATTTGTTACTTAGTATGAAAATGTAGTTATGATATTTAAATAGTATATTAAAAAATATTTAACTAATATCTGATATCCATTTAAATGTAGTTATTAATTTAAAATATGAATATTCTTTATATTTGTTGATTATATTATTCATATCATATATATATATACTAAAAGTTATGTTGGTCATGAGTATGTGTTGACAAACACATATTTATTGTATAAAAGATTTCATAAATTTTAAAATTAAAAATACTCTATATTAGTCTAATTTGTTAATTATTTTTTGGCTAGAGTTGATACTTACATAGTTGAATATTGTATGTTGATAATTAATAAATGAATTTAATATCAGGAATGTGAATGTCATTGATATTTAATATCTAGTTATAATTTTTTTAGGCTTAATGACTCATATAGTGCGTAAAGGGCTTGTAGTCCCTTAGATATTATAATATATTTTAATATATTGCATATTTATTTAATTGAGTAAATAATATTTAAGTATATTTGTTTTATTAAGTTTATTATGTGATATATTTATACTATTAAATTAATTATGTGATATATTTATACTATTAAATTAATTATGTGATATATTTATATTTTTGAGTTTATTATATGATATAATTTTTTTAGGCTTATTTTATTCATATAGTGTATAAAAGGTTTGTAGTCCATTAGGTGTTTTAAGTTTATTATGTGAAAAATCTTTAATAAAAGATTTTTTTTAATTGTTTTAATAAATATATTTATTATTATATTATTATTTGAAATATTATTAAGTATTATGTTAAATATTATTTTTTGTATTTGTATTTTTTAACCACACTCAATAGATTTTTAAATATAATAGAATTATCATGAGGTTGAATGGTTTCATGAAATCTTAATATTTTTTTTAGTTTTTAGTTAGGATCAATAGAGTAAGTAGTGATGCACATGAATTTTTTGTCAAATTGATTATTTTAAATATTAATTTATTGAGATTATTTAATTTCATTTTATAAGAGAATCTCCAACCACACTCAACAAAATAACTAATTAAAAAATATTTAAATATTTTATTTAGTATTTTAGCTAGCAATACTTCAAAGTTTATTCTAACCAAGCTTAGCAAAATACCGGAGGTATGGTGTGAAGAGTTTTTGTTGCTGCCGGTGTTGCTGGAACCAGTGGATATCGAAGAGGACCAAGAATTTTTTAAGGAAAAAAATGATTTGCTGGGTGATAAATGCTCGCTACATTTGTTGAGCGAGAAGTCGGGGGGGCAAAAACACGAGCGGGATAGTGAGCGCGTTGGAGCCCTAATTTTCTAAACACACTCAACAAATATTTGTATATATCACTTTTAGCTAGTCTGCTGGAGATACTCTAAGTTTGTTAATAATTAATTATTATTTATATCTGTATTAATTAAAAAAGACTATAAATTTTTAAAAATCTATGTAGAAAATTTATGCTAGTAATTTAACTTAGTCATGTTTTCCATGAAAAATTTATTATCATAAATAAATATGATCATTTAATGTAAAATAGATTCAAATTTAAGGAGCTCTTTGCTTAGATAGGTTTTACTGGGATACAATACATTATATTCTTTAGTTTATTGTTTGTCATGTCTATTAATGTGTTTAGTTCAATCAATATTCATATAAATATATATTTTTCTAATATATATATTGTATTAAATTTTTTGATGTCCTTGAAATTTTTATTTTTAATAATCTTAAAGTGAATTCATATTACATATATTTATTATTTTTTTTTTATAGCTTGTTGGACTTTTTGGTTGTGATCCAAACTTTAATTATCACATGTCGATTAAGGTCATATCCCTATAATTTCTTTGATATCCCTAAATTTTTTTTTATATTCTTAGAATAATTTTTAATAATCAAAAAATATTTAGAATCATAAAAAGTTTTAGACACTTTCATAAATGTGTATAAAAAAGTAGATGTTTTTTCTAAATTATCAAGCTGTAAATTTTTTTAAAGTATTGTAAAATATATTTTCTTTAATAATTTTTTTTTTGTTTTCTAGTCTTCTTTTAAATTTATTGTCTCTAAATTATGGGTAAAAGTTGAGCATTTCTTGCAAAGAAAGTGAGATATTGATTTAGCAATATTCGAGGGACAAGTTTTCTATGCTTCACATGGAAGCTTAGTAGAAAAACAAAGCCCTTGACATGTGGCTATCTTGGTTGCTATCCAGGCGAGCTTAGTGCTCTTGTCTGAGCCCTAGTTGATCTAGGGCCCCATGCTCTAGTTGTCAAAGTATCATACTTTCATAAATGTGTATAATATAGATCTCATTCCAAGGGCCATGAGAGGGGCCCATCGATGTCCCATGGATCGTGTCCATGCTTGTAGCAGTGCAACAAACATCCTGTGATAGACTTGATGTTGATCTCATAGATTGTAAGTTTTAGTGTTAAACATGTGGTCTTAAATTAGATAATTTTTTTTCTCAATTGTCTAAGTCAATATGTTCTTGCCTCTAATAAAAATTATTTCTATAAGATTCTTTACACGAGCTTTATAATGGGATGGGTCAGCATGCTCCTTCATATATTTAGAGCTCACATTCTCCAATAGTTTTGATAGTGTCACATATCATTATTTTATTATATATGAAATTCTTAGAATATTTTAGAATATGATATGGTCATTCATTCCTTTACACTAGCTCTTTATGTATCTCTTTGTGTCATACCATTAAATGAAAAATTTTCAATATTAGACATTCGTTTGATAGTACACATCTCTTAATGTGCAATTAGTCAACTTTTTAAAATGTTATATTACTTTGTGTAATCTAATTCAATATAAGCTAATTGGTTCATATTATTTCTTGACAAAATGATAAGTTATTTGATTTTGTATATCTTATAGTAAGGTGTTTGGGGTATGTGATTATTATCAAGTTGCAATTTCAAATGGACATTGTTCTATTTCTTTTCTTCATTATGTATATTAAGTAATTTTGGTTAATCCATTTACGAGATACTAATAAGATATTCACTTTTATAATGTATAGCAATCTGAGAATGAACACATTAAAAATTTAGATTTGTTCAAATAGCCTAAATAATTTTGTCCACCATTATTTTTAGAATCGTCTCTCAATCATTTATAAAGGATTAAGAAATACTCTAATATGGATGAAAATATTATATTTTAAGAATTAATTCATTTATCTCATAATGTTTTCAAAGATTTATTGTTTTATTCTAGCTCATCTTGTCTTGTTAGAAAATTAGGCTATTATTTACATATGTTTTCACATCTTCTTTCATGTGAGCGTCATAATATTGCTCCTCCATATAAGCTAGGGTATTCTTAATGACTATGTCATTTAGAATCATGATATATATGTATGATTTTTTTCTATAATTTTTTAAATGTGGATGCATATAATTATTGTCTATTCGTGAAGAGATCATAATCCACTATGAATTTTTGTGATTTTAATTCATTTGCATGCTTTTTAAGGGACTTGGTCATAGGCTACTAGAGGTGTCAACCGGGTCGGCCCGTCCGGCACGAGGCACGACACGATTTGGTCGTGCTTGGGCTGGGCCGGCATGTGAATTTTTCGTGCTCGAGTCTGTGTTGTGCTCAGCCACGGCACCAATCGTGCCGTGCCGAGGCCAACCGGGCCTCGTGCCGTGCCTGACTTGGCACGGTTCGGTTGCCCATGGCACGACACATCGGCACGGGACATGTTCCGTAGATTCATACCCCACGTCCTCACTCCCCAAGACTCCAACGCCCAACCCACTATTACCCCATCGCCAGCCCTGCCAACTAGCACCATTTGGTATTTCGGTTCATATAGGGAAAGGAAAATGGATGGGCACGAGTCCACTCCGACTTGACCTGAATTTCCTTCCCCTCCCACCCCCCCCCCCTTCCCCCAACGGAAAAAACAAATTGAAAATCAATCATTGGATTTTGCCTCCAACGGCTAAGGGGCAGAATCTGACAGCCTTCATGATTATGCCCCTTAAAATTAAAAAAAATTAAAAAAAATACATAAAAATACATATTTTTAAAAAATTTTTTTTTTAATCTATAAAATCTTTTCTACCTCTCAATAATATTTATTTTTTTCATAAATATTTATTTTTTTCATAAATATTTATTTTTTTCATAAATATTTATTCTTGAATCTCACTCTCAAAATTCTTGTTCTTCTCTCACTCGAGATTTCATTATTTGGCTTGGCTTTTTGGGACTCTCAACTCGGGTTTGAAATTTTGGACTAGACTGTGGTGCACCGTGCATGTGATCGACCTAACTGATTTACATGGTATTTTTGTTTATTTTCTCTCTATCTCTCTTGTCTCTCGTCTTTCTCTAATCTGAAAATCTAAAATCTATCATCTAGGCTCTACATCCTGTTTAACAAAAATCTTAAAAAATGACTAATACTAATGAAATATATTTAAATTTAGAAAATAAAAATTTTACATAGAAGTCTGAGGCTGCTGAAATTTTGGTTTCTCTAGTAGTTTCAACCTAAACATCTAAAAAATAAAAATTAGGACTTCTGTAGTTTAAACGTATTTTAATATAATAAAACAAAAAAATGTTAGGGGCGAGGAAGAAGAAATGACAGTGCAAATATTGTATGAGAATTTTAACTTGTAAGAGTTCGTTTGAGACTGTGCACCTTAATAGACATGTTGAATTATGCACCAAAAAATATGGTGCATTAGATCTTAGGCAAACTCAATTTAGCACTGCATTTTTTGAGACTGGATCCAGTCCAGTCTCAAAGTTTACAATTTTCATATACAACAGCGAGTTGAGTAGTGAAGGCATGACCAGACTTATCACATTGATGAGTTATTCGATTAGATTTTTGGAAGATCCAAGAGAAGTGTTTATCATGTAGACATATTTTCATCATGCTTATCGTAGAATTCTTAGGTCCACATTTATGAATGACATACCAAACTTGTATAAATTAGAAAAATAAAAAATAATTAATGAATTAATGGCATATAATGGAGTGATGTCCGTGACGTCCGATATCTGGACAAATCATGATGAATCATCTTATGCATGTTTCACTGGCTACTATGTAGATTCTAACTGGATAATAAATAAAAAAATTTTAGGATTCTTTGAGATTCTCCATCCTGATAATGAATTGGTTATTTTTGGGTCTATGATGAAAATTTTTAGAGAATATAAAATTTAAAATAAAATTTTTAGTATCATATTTGATAATGCATCTAATAATGAAGTAGCGATTAACAAGTTAATTAGGATTATTAGAGATGCATCATTAGGAGAGATTTTTCATGTCAGATGTATGTGTCACGTGATTAACCTAATTGTACAAGTGAGTGTGAAGGTGTATTCCCCCACATTGGATAATATACATAATTCACTAAAATATATTTGTACTCCTCACAGATAATATAATATGAGTTTGGTAGTCTCTGTTTGTCAGTAAATCTTAAGAAGAAATTTTAATCGAATGTGAGATATTATTGGAATTACATGTACTTAATTGAAGTCAGGTGTTGGATACGAATACTTGATATCTGACTACATTAATAGTAAGAGTGTGGAACTTATTATTGATGACATTGATTAGGCTTTAGGAATTTTATTTATGAAATTTCTGAAGATTTTTAATGACTTGACGAACATGTGTTCGTCAGTTTATACTTTCACAACTTGCATTGTACTTATTTGCATATATAATATTAGTAGCATGTTTAAGAAATATCGAGTTGACCCAACACTTAGCTATATAGTTGCATAGATGGAAACCAAGTACTTAAAGTACTGATCCATTATTTTTATCTCTTTATTATCTCACTGCATGCATGGATCCTAGGGTTAAGGTGGAATGGGTAGATAACACACTGTTTATATTTTTTCGTGCATGAACCTAGAAGATCCACCTGAAGGGTTCATTCATTTACGAGAAGTTAACTGACCTGTATACATACTATGATACTAGGTATAGTGGTAGTAGTTGTAAGACTGTGATTACCGACATGGATATATTCTTCAGAGATGATGATTTTTTTCATTCAGTTAGCGAGGGAGAAATGACGTGGTGGATTATAACATAGGAGTGAATTTGTTTGGTACTTAGATATCGATTACTGCTCAATCCTATCACATTTTGATACTAAAAATTTTGATATATTACAGTGGTGAAAATCATATGAGTCCATCTTTCTCGTACTATCTAGGATGACATTGGATCTATTGACTTTTTCGGTGTCGAGTGTAGCATCGAAGTCTGTTTTTTCTCTATTGTGGTGATCATGATTTTAGACAGAAGATTGAGATTATATTCAGATATTATTGATGTCTTGACTTATTTGAAGGATTGAGAGGATTTGAGGTTTAACATCTAGGATCGTGCTAGAGTTGAGACATGGATTGCATTCCCCATGAAAGCGGAGGAGTTGATTGCCGATGATAATGATGATCCATATGATAGTGATTTGATATTATGGTTGATGATGCTTATGATATGTTGATTAACGATTGACGTGTTTGCCGATTTCTCCTGCTTGTTACCAGACGCCAGTTGCCAGTGCCACGCCATGACACCACGTCACATGTTATTTGTCATTGCCACTTGATTTTTATTTTTGATGCATCACGGTCACGGACATAGTTGATGATTTGTATAATTTATTCTTGATTTTGCTTTTTGATTTTAATGTTTTGTTTTGTATTAATCATATGCTTTTTTATTTATGTTACGTTGTATTTATTTTGGTTCAGTATTTATTGGCCGACTGGATATTTAGTTTGCTTTTTTTGTGATTTTTTAATTTTTTTAACGAAATTTTTTATTTAATTTATTTTTGTATTTAAAATGTTCATTTAAAAATTAAATCTCTATAATTTAATTCTAATAAATTATAATCTAAATTTATTAAAAATTAATAACAAAAAATTTAAACTTTATTATTATTTTAAGTTATATTTATTGATTTACATATTTTTAACAATTTTTAATTTACCAATTTAAAATTTGTAATTTATTAAATTTTAATAAAAAAATTTAAATTTTATAATTTTTAAAATTTGTAATAATTTTTAAGTTACAAATTTAAAATTTCAAACATTATCTATAAATAATATAATATATATTTTATATATAATTTAATCTTTAATATACAAAAGTCAAAACTTTAAATTTTTTTTAAACCAGTCCCTTACATGCATGACTCGACATGGTACTATACCTGTCGTGCCGGCAGGCTGTGCTGGGCCAGGCATGGCACGCTACAGTAACCATGTCATCCCTGGCCCGGCTCAAAAGTACGAGCGTGCTCAAAAAAAAAATGGGCCGATCCGGCCTGGCACATTCTGTTTGACACCTTTATAGGCTACTTCGATAACTACTTTTAAAAATGATTTTTAGATATTCTTGATTAATTAATTGATACAAGCTTTATTTTCTGTCTTAACGTTTTTGGTAACTCTATTTTTTTTTGGTTTATACTTCAATGTGTTATCAAATTTAACAAAAAGTGTTTGCTATTAGACTTGTTTGGGATTTAGTTATTTTGTGTTTGAAAATAGTTAGTAGCTATATTTAATTAGTTTTTATCATAAATTGTGATACCAAAAAAAATTAGTATCTTCATATTTATAAATATTAAATTATCATTATTTTGGTGTCATAGATTGTACATTGTTATTTGATTTTATCTAGTTTCTACTTTTCAAATATAGTTGAATGAAATTCTTGAATAAGTACCCACTCAATTGCAAAATCCAAAGTAATTTTATGTATATTTTATTATTTGGAATGATTAAAACATGAATTTTAATAATTTTATTTATATTTTATACAAGCTTTTTTATGATAGTTTGTTCGGATGATTAAAATTTTTTGTCAAAAGTCAAATTGCTTTTAATATTTTTTTTTTTTTGGAATATATTTGTTAATGATATAATAATGTGATGATATTTCAAATAAAATTTTAATAATAATTGACTAACTCAAGAATTGATCTCAAATTTGATATTCTAGCTGGTGCTCTTATTTGATAATAACTTGCATTTTATTTTTGTCCATCTAAGTCATTTCATTTCTCATAATATATTCTAAAAATAAAATCTTTGTTAGGCAAAAAAATATATTTTTTGTTTGACATAAAGTTCATGTTCTAGTAGAGGTGTCAACTAGGTCATGTTGAGTTTGAAAGAAAGAAATATAAGTTATTATTTTTTTAAGATGGTCATAAAGATATCTATTAGTTATGCTATTTGTATGTTATAATAATAGTCTAATTTTGAATTTTTTTGATAAAATAGTACACGTTGATATATTTTGTAATTTTATGAAATACTAGATTAAAAATTATATGTTTTGTTATTTAACTGTCATAGTAAATATTAGTATGAGAAGTGAATGTATATGAGAAGTGATTGTCATTATCACTTTGAATTTTTTCATTGTATCGAGCTAAGAAGTACGGACATGGATACACGGGCATACGTCATGGCAAGATACAGAGACACGATAAATTTTAAAAAATTAGGATACAGATACGGCTATGACATGACATGATTAAAAAAAATTATTTTTTTATAAATATTATGTATTTTATAAAATAAAATAAAATATTTTATTTCATAAGATATTTATAATTATCTTATTTTATAAAATAATATTTTATAATTATCTTATATTATAAAAAAATATATATTTTTTTATTTTATAAAATAAAAATATTTTATTTTATTTAATCAAAATCACACCCCCGCCACCCCACAAAATCATGCCCCCCCCTTTCGTCCCATAGAATCGTGCTCCCTGCCTCCCCACAAAATTGTGCCCCTTGCCTTCCCATAGATTCGCTCCCACCCCGGTCGCCCCATAGAATTGGCCATTCGGCGTTGTGGGTGATGTCAACCACTCAACGTCATCAGACGTCGATCACTTGGCGTTATCGGCATGGATACGGCATCTGACGCATCCGTTTGATATGTCACGTGGCATATCAGACATGGGTTGGTCAACGATACGCCACATGGTGTATTAGACATATATCCGTGTTGTGTCCGTATCGTGTCCACGTGTCGGACACATGGATACGGCTATAGGGAGCCATATCCATGCTTCCTTGGTATTGAGTTTTGAAATAATTATGTTATTACTTTTCTAAGAAGTAATATTGTCTCTAAGGCATAAAATCATTTTGTAGATTTTTTTTAGTGTATGTTGATATTCTATTCGAACCTAAATACCTAATTAACTGTAAATACTTATGATTTCTAAAAGAGATTCAATATCTTGAAGATTTTTTACATATTTAAGTATGTGAAGATATGTTTAAAACATAATACACTGAGAAAAATATAGAAAGTGACTAATTATATTGATTAATCATATTGTATTTGGTTTGATCATAATTATATAATTATTATTTTTTATAATTCTTTTATAAGTAATATAGTCAATTGTAACTGTCACATTCGAAGTGAAGTTAATATCTATATTAATAAGAATATTTGTTATTGCACATTCCAAAAGGCCAATCTTTGTAAGTTTCAATTGTATATCTTTTCCATAAAAATGTGATATCTTTCAAATAATAAGTTACTTATATCTCAATAAAATATTTAAGTTTTTAAAAATTCTTTGCTTGAAATTGTATATGAAAGTGTTTTTTGAGTTTGATGATTTTCAATTTATTATCTTTAGAATTCAGAATATCATTCATGTAGATACTTATAAAAATAATTTGTCATCATAGCCTTTTAGGAAGAATAAAAAAATTAGTAACATACATGTGAAATTTAAATGATCTGGTTGCATGTGAAAACACTGTAAATAAGACTCTTAGTGATTACTTTAGGCTGTATAATATCTTTTGAAATCTATAAATTATATTTGACTCTATTCTTTGAAACCTCGGTAATTACTTCACATATATATTTTTCTTAAAATCATGTAAAGAAATATAATTTTAATGTCTAGATATTATAAAATTTTGTAATAGAAATAAGAAATGTATTGAGATTATTTTGGCCATCAGAGAGCAAGTGTTTAGCTAATAATAAATTTTTCTTGAAAATTATGATATTACTTTGACTGAAATAATACCTCAGAGAGAAGTAATATAAGAAATAAAACAAGGAATAAAAAGAGTGCATGGCTAAATATATAAAATTGAATAATGAGTATAGTTTATCTAATTTATCCCTTCTTTTGTAAGGCTAAGATTAGATTGAATGATTGTAAAATTATATGACTTTTTGATAGCTCATGTTTGATCTGAAAAGGTTGGACTAGTCTCTCTTTCCTTGTATAAACTCTTAAGTTTTAAGTGATCAAGTTCTTTAGTTATCGACTCAATATGAGATTGTATTGGTGCAGACTTATGTTCTACTATGTGATCTAGATTTGAATAAGTTTTCCTTACTTGAGAAACTTGATTTTTTCTTGACTTAATGTGATCTAAATTTGTTGGTATGTATAATGATTTTATGACAGTGACTTTGTATTTTATATTAACATGATTAGATATAATTGATGCAAGACTTTATCTATTAACTGCTAGTCTAGGAAAGGGTATAAGTCAGAGAGAAAAGATTATGGATCCAAGTGTAATATCTAGATTTATGTTCTAGATCACAGATCTAGATCACAAAGTTAATATGATCTAGATTTGAATAAGATTCTCTTACTTGAGAAATTTGACTTTTTCTTTGATTTAATATATTTTAAATTTATTGTTATGTATAATAATTCTATAAGAGTGACTTTGTACTTAGTATTAACATGATTAGATATAATTGATGCTTGACTTTCTCTATTAACTAATGCTCTAGGAAAGGATATAGGTAAGAGAGAAAAGTTAATGGATCCAAGTACAATATTTGAATTTACATTCTTCTTAAGTTAGTTAAAAAATGAGACAGTTAAAATTGGTAATATTTGAATTCATTAAAATTATGAGTCTTTGATGAGAAATGATAGTAATTTTTTTGAGTACTAAAATATAAAAAAAAAGGCTTTCAGTTTTTAGATGTTAATTTATCTTATGTGGAGAATAATCGAAGACAAATCAAGTGAATCAAAAAATAATGAGAGACAAATCTAGAAAATTTTTTCCAAGATGTTGGGAGGCATGCTAAATAATTTTTTTTGGAAGGGTTAGCATTGATATATGATATAAGAGGGTATACGATTGATAAGATAGATAATGATTATAATTTTTTATTTTCAAAAATATTTTGGAATATTTTTTTTAATAGGTGTATTTAAGCTGTTTCAATAATATATATATATATATATATATATATATATATATATATCCCATTCTATTAAAATGTGCCTATCTAGAAAATTGTGTATAATTACATGATTCAATAAATTTGTGTTAAATTGATTTAATATATATTTTAATGTATTATTATTTACTTTTTTAATATTTTTATTTAATTAAATTTTAATTATTTTGTAAAATATCTAAAAAATAAAAAGAACACACGATCTATCATGAAAGAATATACATCCTTGTGTATCTTGAGTAGTCGTCAACAAAAGTGAATAGTTAAAATATCTAAATATTTTTTTGGTTACATCTATATTAAGTCTATATATGTTTAAATATATTAGATTGAATAAGTTTTTATTCAAATCAGACTAGCATATTAGATAAGAACTTATGGTAAGCTTTCTTATATTATATGTCTCATATTTTATGCTTAATAGCAAGGAAGCATGGACACGGCTCCCTACAGCTGTGTCCATGTGTCCGACACCTGGACACGGCACGGATACGTGTCTGATATGTCACGTGGCATATCATTGATCAATTCGTATCTGATATGTCACGTGGCGTATTGGATGGTTGTGTCGGCAATCGTATCCATGTCTATAGTGCCCAATGTTTGACGACATCGGGTGGCCAACGTTGCCGCATGGGCGACATTGGCCACTGGCAGGAGGTGGGCGTGATTTGAGGGTGAGGTAGGGAGCGGGCGTGATTTGAGGGAGAGGTAGGAGCTGGTGCGATTTGGGGGGAGAGGAAGGGGCAGCGCGATTTGAGGGGAGAGGCAGGGGCGAGCGTATTTGTGTGGGGATGTGGCATAAAATAAAATATTTTTTTTTATAAAATAAAAAATATATATTTTTATATAATATAATTATAAAATATTATTTTATAAAATAAAATAATTATAAATATTATCTTATAAAATAAAATAAAATACAATATTTTTATTTTATAAAATATACAATATATATTTATTTTATATAATAAAATATTTTAATTTATTTTATTTTATTTTATAAAATACCTAATATTTATAAAAAAATAATTTTTAATTTTTAATTTTATTTTTTTTATTATGTTGTATCCGTATCTTAGTTTTTTAGAATTTGTCGTGTCCTCGTATCTTGCCGTGTCGTATCTCCGTTTCCGTGTCCGTATTTCTTAGCTTAATAGTTTTAAGATTAGAATATAATATTTTAAACTTGGCTAAATATGGATGCTTGAGTTGAAAATGAACAAGTAACAAATCTAAAACTTTGATACATCTAGAGGTAAATTTTATTGTCAAAGAAAAAAATATACAATCTAGCATATTTAATCTCAAATATAGTTATTTTCAAAGTCTGTTGATCCTGTAAATAAGCATTAATAAAATTTAATATAAAATCAGAACTAAGTTTACTAGAATGACAACTCACATATAATAAATTAATATAATAATTAAAAATAAGTGTGTTATGGTGAAATGATAACGATTCAAGCTGAATAGAATTATAGCTAATTATTCTTGAGTATTTTTTATTGGCTAGAATCATATTTTTAAAATAAGAAAAAAATATAGGAAATAAAATATAATTATCAATAACCTAAATATTAGGTCATCTGTTGATAATTTAAGAATTTCAAGTGAAATTATGAATAAAATAATTAGTGATATCTAAACGAATGAAATGATTTGTTGCTGTATTTGGATGGGTTTGTATACTCATTTTTAGTGTCATAGTGGATCGTCACTTTGAGGATCCCTAATTACTTAGGTTTTTTGTTTGTCTCTCTCATAGTTACATAATATTTTTGTCTTTTCTTTCAAAATAATATTTAATAATTATTTTGTGTTCTATCTTTCTGCACGAGTACATTAAGACTCTTTTCTTTTTATTTTTGTGGTAGTAATCTATATGTGCTACAATTATAGTTCTTCCAAAAAATAGATGTGCTCAATTCTCTCTTTTTTTGGTTTTGTTAAATTTAACACTGAATTTGGAACTAGGCTTTTTGTTGGTTAGGCTTTTTTTCAGTCACCACTGTACCAACTATCATACTAACTTCCATGTCATATTCATGTGAACCACCGTGCCTAACTGCATGCACCATCATATGCACCATTGTGTGCTAAGTCATGCACACACATGTGCCCTGTGCACTACTGTGTGCCATCACATGAACCTCCTTAGTTACATTGCACATGCGCATGCATTTCTATGGATTTTTTTAGTTTAGTTTTATAATTTCACACCAAGTTTTTTTATTAATATATTTTTTTTTGTGTTTGATATTAATGACATTTGTAGTGTAGCTTACATCTAAATAAAATTTGTTTTTTTCTTTTATATATATATATAAATATATATAATATTGATATATTAATATTAATATATTGATATCCATTACAGCTTGCTGTGATGTATGTGGGAGCTAATCCATGCTAGCCTGGGTTAGCCGCAGGCCATGCTGGGCACTAAATTGTGCTTTGTCCAGTCATGCTGGTTTTTACCCAGCATGGATCTGACCCAGCCTGCTTATCGTGGGGAATAATGTCTCAAATGGGCCATCAAGCTATGTTCGACTTGCCTTTATTGGGATCGTGCTAGCACAACACAACACGGAGTGATGAATGATACTATGTCTTTTAGCTAGGCATGATGTTTTGGTCGAGCTAAAAAATTTTTGGCTGTGTTAGCCTAGCATGTCTTAGTTGATACCTCTAGTATATATTGATATATTTTTGATAATTAAGAAACTTGATTACCCAAGACTTAGATGTTATTTGAGAAAAGAGAAACATATCTAACTTTTTAGAATAGTGCCAAGCTTATAGAGGAGCTAGGTGATCTAGCAATTAATCTCTCTGACAATGACTTTTTGATTGTTCTCTAGAAGAAATAGAAGAGTTATACCTAGTATTTATTTTTATAAGTTTAGACATATTTTTGTCATATTTTTTTTTTTTATTTTCTTTATACTTTTGGGATACCAAAATCTTTTTTTGAGGTATAATTTTATTCGGGATAATAATTGTTTATGATAAAAAAGATATTTGTCATTTATTTTAATAAGACTTAAGAATTAATATTATATCTTTTGGGAAGATATGTTGTTAGTTGTTGGTGGACTTGTTCACAATGAAGATAAATTCATATGAGATAGTAGATTGTCTAAAGACGAGATTTATAGTGATGAAATACATTCAGAGATTTGGCGTGGTCAACTATCTAACTACTCTATAGATATAATATATCCCTAGTACATATTTTTATATCTCATTTGAAAGATATATCAATTAGACATAAAAAATATATTTTTTTCACAAATAATTGATGGTGAGATGTTTATGATGCAGTCATATGTGTGTTATGATGACTATTTGTCCTGTAATAGTAATTGAGAGTAATTATGATTTTTATAAGTAGTTATCTCATTTGAATTACATATGTATGTTATCATTATTTTTGTTCTAAAACAATCATAATGAGCGGATAATTTTGTTGATTGTCTATGTAAATATTATTCTAATTATCAGAGATGATAAGTTGAAAATTACCCAACTTGGAGACAATCTACAGATATAATTTTAGATGATATTTTTTTTAGAATTTTTAAATATTTTTTTGCAATGGAGGTGATTTATTCTATAAAAGATATTATCACCTTGTCATAGATGATATATATATATATATATATATATATGATATTATTGCATAATTTAGTCTTTTGTATTATGTTCTAAAAAATATTATTATTGATCTAGTTAATATTTTTATTTTTGATACAAATCATTCAGTTGATTTTATTACATATAAAATAATTATAAAAAAAAATGTAATTGTTTGATTATGATCAATCAAGATATATTATACGTAATCAGTATAATTAATTATTTTTTAGATTATATTTGACATGTTAACATTGAACTAGTTCTTTGCATACATAGATATGTGAAAAAGTTTCTAGAACTTGGGATCTATCTCATGAATTATGGATTATTGCAGTTAAGCATGTATTTAAAATTGAGTTATGCACCCACATGCATCATGAGGAGATTTACGACATAAGTTTATTTTTGTCTTTGAGATAAAATTATTACTTGAAAAAGTAAGAAGGATATAATTATTTCAAGATTCAATTCTAATACAAAAGTTTAGAGTGATAATAATAGTTATTTGTGAGATATTGTGAATGCAATATCTATTTGAGGAGACCTGGTATGTATCCTCTTATCTAATTGTTTGTTAGTTTGATAGTCAGAAATTGAGACATAATCTCTAATTTGGTGTTTCATTATTAGATAAAGCATATTGAGGCCGACTATTTTTTGTGTGTGGAGAAGATTTAAGATTAGACTATTAATACTGTGTACGTTCATTCATGTAGTAGAGTATCTAATTAATATATTCATGAATGTTTGAAGAGGATTCAACTTATATATTCAGCCTTCGTGTTAGATATTCTTTCTTCAATTTTTATTATTCTTTTTTTCTGCATGTCAACAATATGATTATTTAAATGATACTTGATGGTAGAGAACAATAGTCTCTGACTCTCTGTCATATTGCTCCTATTTATTATAAAAAGAGGTGGGGGGTGGGTTGGGCCATCCATGCCAAACTTGAGCCATGACTTAGTTTCAACGACCCATGCACAGCACGGCATGCCCGGTTCATGCGATGCTGAGCCTGACAATTAGGCTTGTGCCAAAATTAAGTCTGCACGATATGATGTGGTTTGATTGCCTTAGTGTTGCACTCAGATCGGTTTCAATTTTATTTGAAATTAGGTTTGGATTCGGGCCGTACCCTGCATATACAAGGCTTCTGTGTAGCATCATAGTGCATGGTAGATATTAGTATCTCCACAACACTTGTTATTGCGCTAAGATATGATTTTTATTATGCCTCGGTGATAAAGGTCATACCCAGAATACAAGGTTTTGGCTTAGCGTGGAGTATTAGAGAGGTTAATATCACTAAACAAACAGGACTTTTGTTTAGTGTCGGGCTTGAAAGAGGCTAATATCACGATAATACTTGTTATAATATCAAGGCATGATCTTTGTAATGCCTCGACGATAAAGGTCGTACCTAGAATGCAAGACTTCTGCTTAATGTTGATCATGAGAGAGGTTAATATCTCGACAATACTTGTTATTGTATCAACAATAAAGGTCTTACCCAGCACACAAGACCTCTGCATAGAACAGAACCTGAAAGAGGTTAATATCTCGATAATAATTGTTATTGTACTACTAAGGCAATACCCAGAATAGAAGGTTGACATCTAGTGACAGCCCTGACTCGATGGCCAATCTGGCTCGCTCCTGCACCAGATGGTGCTGGTCCTGGCTCAAGAATAGTCTCGCATTGGGTCAGACAGTCCAATTTGAGTTAATTTTCATGACCAAGCTCCGTTATTGACTTGTGCGGCCTGAACACTTGCATTAGGAAAACTCGTGGAATGGTTGCGGCCCGCAAGCTAAAGAACCACAGGAGAAAGCAGAGGTGGGCTGATAAGTCGTACAAGAAGTCCCACCTCGGCAATGAATTGAAGAAGCCATTTGCTGGTTCTTCGCATGCCAAAGGAATCGTTCTTGAAAAGATGTAAGACTCGCTGCTCTCCCCCTCCTCCTCTGCTTCTCATCCATTAAAATGCTTTTCGTTTATATTTTGCTGAACTGAGCAACCAACCCTCTCCAGTGGCATTGAGGCAAAGCAGCCAAACTCTGCCATCAGAAAGTGTGCAAGGGTTCAGCTGATCAAAAATGGCAAAAAGATTGCTGCTTTTGTTCCCAACGATGGTTGCTTGAACTTCATAGAAGAAAATGTGAGCTTCTCTTCTGCAAGCGCGCCATTTTTTTTTTCCTGATTGTGGGTTCTTCTGTAATGTGTTTTTTGTCTTTGTGTGTCTGTGTTTCTCTGTGTGTGGGGGGGGTATTAATGGCAGGATGAAGTGTTGGTTGCTGGGTTTGGGCGGAAAGGCCATGCTGTGGGTGATATTCCTGGTGTCAGATTCAAGATTGTCAAGGTGTCTGGCGTCTCTCTTTTGGCACTTTTCAAGGAGAAGAAGGAAAAGCCGAGGTCTTGAGTGGCGGCTACCTCTCCTTTTCATGGAATTCATGATGATCCTCCTTCCTCTTCCTCTTCCTCTTTCTCTTCCCCTTCCTTAATTATCCCCTTTTAGGCCCTCTTTCTCACGGCATATCAGATTTTGCTTTGATTTTGTATGCATTATCAAATGCTATGGTTTTTGAAGCGCTAGTATTTTGTTTTCTTCTGTCTCTGCTTGTCTGCTTTTAAATGTTGTGTGCTGGTGCATCATTGTGGGGAAATGGGGATCCGATCCATTAGAAAATGATGCTTTTTTTTTTTTTGATTTCCATCAACTTATTAAGGGTGCTTCTTGTGTGTGTGTGTGTGTGTGTGCGTGCGTGCGTGTGCGTGCGTGCGAGTGTGCTAGACTAGGAGCCTTCTGCATTGGGTATGACACCCTTTAAAGTTGCATGTAATCATTATACGTTCATTCGTCGTGCCATTTTGAAGGTGCTATCGGCCTAAACTGAGATGATTTTACTAATGTTGTATGTGCTTGAGACATGAGGAGAAAGTTAAATATGTGGGATCACACAAAAAATAATATGCTAATTCTAAAAAGAATTTTAAAATTAAATATGTATGGGTGAGAATAGTATTATAATAATTAATTATCTAGGAAGTACTTGTATTAAATTTATATATTGAAGGTCATGTTTTCGTATGATTGCAAGTATTTGTGTTCATCAGGTATTCTCTTCGTGTCCTAGTCCTTAGAGTATAAGCCTTGTGTCTTGTGTATGACCATTAAAATATGTATGTTTAGAGACACAGAAGAACGATGCGTATGTTTGATGTGTATCACGCGCCCATAACACGAGTAGTTCAATTGGTGTGGGGATTGGATTTCATAAATCATTTGTAAGGGAATTATGCCTTTAAGTATGACATTTAAGTATTTTATATTAGTCATTAGTATATATATATATATATATTAGGGGAAATTATGTTTTACTCGTGGGGTACCCACCAACAAATAATTACACATAATGACATAAAAATTTAATGTTTAAGAAAAAATATATTAAAATATAAAATATTTATGTTTTGGCGTACTAAAAATTAAAACTCGATTCTGCACCCCACGTGACACATGACCGTTTTAAAATAAAAAAATAAAAAAGTGAGTTTTTGAATTCAAAAATCACTATTTCAAATTCAAGAAATTGTTTTTGTTTTTTTTATTAATACATAATATATATATATATATATATATATATATATATATATATATCTTATAGATATATATATTTAAAATTCAATCTCATATGTTTTTATGATTTCAATGTAATCTTGTATGATATATTTGATAAATAAAATGAATTTAATTATTTTCTTTATTAATAATAAATTATTTAAAATCTAAATATTGAGTATGATTATGTTTATTACATTTTCCAAGGTACTTGCTCTTTGACTCATATTCTTACCTTTGATTGATTTTATATTGGGAAAGTTTTGGTAAGAAGGTAAGGTGTTCTCTTTTGAAAATATTTATGAAAAAAAAAAAACTCAAAATTTACATATTTTGAAAAAATACATCTTTTTAAAATAATTACCAAGTGAAAATGTATATTTTGGTGGGTCAAGTAAATAAGATAGGTTTATATTTTGGTGTACTTAAAACAAAATATTAAAAAAAAATAAATTTTATACAAATTAAAAAAATTTCACGATGCACTTAAAACTGAAAACCCAATTTAGCCCTAAATTGAAAAGTTAAAGATTAAAAAATTAATAAAAAACTTAACTAAAGTTTTGACTCACCAAATCAGTCAATGACATTAGTGGGATTTAGAGTCTGAAAAAAATATATATTTATTTATAAATTTGGTATTTTTATAAAAATAATAGTTTGAAATTTATAAAATTAAATTGTCATCATAATATTATGTTTTGTTGTCAAATATTATTTAACTTATAAAAATAAAATATATTTAAAAAATTAATTTCCAAAAAATCTCAAATTAGCATTGAGTAAAGGATTGACTAGATAAATATGAGATTGATTGTTGAAATACTAAAAGTTATTTTTGATTGTTTTTCCATTTTCTTAATTTATATTTTTTATGTCTTAAATAAAAAATTTTATAATGAGCTAAATTTATGGAAATACTTGTATTTTATTCTACATTATAGATGATTTGGTGTATAAAGTTTGGCTTATGCACATAAAATCAAATTATCAATTCTTGTGAAATATAAATTTGTTGTACATAATCGAGATAGAGTTGTACAACATTTCGATACAATTATAGTATGAGATTTTAGTAGGTATATCTTGATTATAATAAATGATGAAGTTCTAACTTTTAGTACTTATATATTTGAGTGTATTGAACGAAATCAACACTATGTAATTATTTTATACTGACTTATAATAAAATACACCATTATTATTATAAATGCTATTGCTCACATTCACAAAGTGATTAATATTTGCATTCTCTCATTAATAATTGTTTTGATATAAAGAGCGCGAGATCTAAAAATAAATTATGGAAATCTATGAATCGAATAACCTTTTTAAGTGCATGATGAATATTGATTGGTAATTGAATTTATGTTTTATTAGAAGGATTGATGATGTCCTATTAAGGAAGGTTATACATGTTAGTACTACCAAACCCCATAGGTGTATTTTGAACCTATATTTTAAATAAATTAATTGAAAAGTATCAAGAAAATAATTCGAGATTAATTGAATTAGGTTATCAATGATTTGATTCAATCGATGAGTATTTGTAAAATATAATCTTAATATGATGAGTTAAATTAGTGTTAGGTAAAAAAAGACATGAATTATATTAAATAAGCAAGTAAGTATAATAATAATTCTACAGTGATATGAATTATAATTAATATAAATGATAGTGTAAAATATTTTATATTGAGAGTCTAATATCAAATTTAGGCCAGAGTCCCTTCCCTAGCCTTATAGAGAGAAAAAAGAAATTTAAAGATTTTTATTTATTGAAAAAATATATGTATATATAATTTGAATAATTAATGTGATTAGAATTGAATTATTTGATTTTATTATTAAATCAAATTAACAGATGCGATTTAAATTAATTTTGTTTATATATATATATATATGTTCTTCACATGTGTGAGTTATGCTTGCATTACTAGTCTCAACCTCGGATAAATGTGTCAGGCAAATAGCCTTTTTAATAAACTTGTCATAAATTTGTTATGAAAGTTAAATTGTTGATACTCACACATCAGTCGATCCCATATAAGTAGGATAAGACTTATTTATTGTTGATAATTATGTTTAAAAATTCATATTATATCAGTCAGTATAATTGAAAAAAAAATATCATAATTAAGGAACTAAAGTGATAAGTGCTACCTTTATTTAATGTAGATACTACCTTAATGCACTGCAGGTACTACCTTAAGAGGAAAATTAAGGACATACCTACAGCATTAAGGTAGTACTCATCACTTTAGTTCCTCAACCACAATAATTTTTTTTTTCAAATATATTGATTGATATAGTATTTATTATTAGTAACATATTCCTATTTATTTTCAAATTAACTACCTAATTAATACTTCACCCTTTAATAAAATTAGAAATTAATTCATTTTTAATAGTTTATTTTATTTTATTATCTCCTACGCCTCCTCCCCAAAACTCTCATCTCAACAGCATGATAGATCTAATCGACAGCCATCCTGAGGAGAGTATACCTGGCATGCCTGGGGTGGGGATTGAACTCGTGATCTCAATGTAATAGCTTCCATCCCTCTTTGCCAACTAGATTATCATGCAACAGAGGTTTTTTTTTTTTTTAATGATTTATTTATTTGATGAACTCTATGCTTTTTTGTTAATTTTTAGAAGGAAATCATGAAAATGAATTTTTGCATAGGAAAGTCAATAGTGAACAACTCAACCTTGTTCATTTGGTGTACAACATGCATACATGCATCTTCTACCCGTTGCGCAGGCTGGCACTCAGTTCCCCTTCCCCGCCATAGATAAAAGTCTACGTGATACCTTTCCTTTATTCTGTTTTGAATTGATACTTTTTTGGGTGAAATCTCAATTTTAGAGATCAAAAGTCAACTAGTGGGCCTAACATCCAGAAATATATGACATATTCAAGCTACCATTCAAACACTATCTAAAGTAATTAATTAATTTGTGTCCCTATTTAGGGAAAGGTGGGCCATGTTATTTATTGATCATTCTTTTGTATTTAGCTTAGAAATCTTATTCACGTATCAAGTAAGGTCTAAGGAGTTACACCATGTTAGATATTGTTCGTCTTAACATTCTTACCCAAGTCATGTTTATCCTTAGTATCATCTTTCTAAAGAACTGAGCTTTATGTAAAAATCAAATTGAATTTAGTATATATGGTATTAAATCAAATTGAATTTAAAATATTCAAAAAAAAAAAAATTTTTTTTTTCTCAATTCATTACATGGTGTGAAAGAGGATAAAAAAAAATAAAAATGGCAATTCAAAATAAGTGTATATTGTCATGTATCAAATACATAAATGAAAAATAGATTGTTGTGGCAACACTTTCAAACCCACTTTCATATTTCCAACAATCCATAGGCATGGCGGCGCATTGGCATGCTTCATGCCTTCATCTAGCAAGCATATCTCACTACTTGGGATTATTTTGTAAAAAGAAAATAGCACTTGTTTTAATATAGCATGTGGCATATCATGTCGTGGATAGGATTAGAGTTTTTTTTAACAAGATTAGTGAGTAAAATAATTATAACACTATTAATAGTATAATAATCACAAATTCCTAACAATAAGCAAAAATTAGTTACATTTTCATTGCTGCAAAAATTTAAAAAATTAAAATATAATATAGTTTTGAAAAAATGATACATAGAACATCATGAAATCAACTTAATTTATTTAAGGAAATAATGATAAAAAATAATGATTACTTGGAAGAAAAAGAAGAATAAATTTTTAAGGATAAATTAGGCTTGAAGCCGAAGCTAGTGTAAAACTCTAAAGTTAAATATTCAGGCAAGTATAATATTAGGATGACTGATCATCTAAAATTCATTGTGTTGTATATAAACATTAGAGATTACGTCTTGGTGTGGTGACATGTGCTTCTGTCCAAGGGTATTGGATCTTAGATTCAAGACTCATCACACACAACTTCTCTAACTTTTAGGGGTAAGATTATCAAGATATAAAACCCCTTCAACCCCTCGTATTAGAGTTTAAGTCTTATGCACTCGAAATGATCACTACTAGAGCTGCATAAAATTCAATCATAATACTAAAATCAAATGAGAGTTGTGAACTCTTAATCTATATCTTTTCTTTAATAAATAAATTAAAATAAATAAAACTACATAATTTGTTAGAGAAAGAAGATGCAAAAGGTAATCAATTTAATGATGAAAAACAATGATGATTTTGTAAATTTTGATAATTAGTAATAAATAATTATGATAGTCAAACTTTTTATCAGAGATTTTTTTTTAATGTTTTAACATGTTTTTTTTTTCTTTATTAGAATGTCATTTTATATATATTATTTGATGATATATCTGCTCAATATTAATACATAATTATTAAACTTAATATGTCTTATACAAAATTATTTGTGCCTTGGTGTATCTGATATTTTTCACAATTGTGGCAATAAGTAAATGTTTTTATAATCACCACATTGATTTTTCATTTGACTTGTCACCGATGGTAGAGTTTCTCCACACACCCACAAGGCACAAGATGGTGGAATTGTCAAGAACACCAATCTTGACTTGTAATATTTAGAATATTTTCTTTGGAGCAACGTTTAGCTAGTACATCAACAAGTTGAATGTCTAAGAAAACCTAAACCACTTGCATTTTTTTATGATAATCTGATAGCTGATAAAGTGAATGTCCATGTTGATACGTTCATCATATAATCAAATATTAGATTTATACATAATTACATGTATTATATGTTCATCATCATGTTGAGTTCACCTAGAAAATATTGAATCCACATTATTTCAGTAGCATAAAATGCTATTAAATAGTAGTACACAACTTTGATTATGGACCATAAAATATTTCATATTTTTTGGAGCTCCAAGAGACATGTAAGAACTAAGTGGACAAGCATGCCAAACGTAGAAGCCAGATGTCCATGGATAACTCATTTGCAACCCACCACATTTTGAATTGAGTTGGATAAAATGAGCCTTCAAGTCTTATTCTTAATAAGAACAATGAACTCTCCACTCATAGAAGGATAGCCGTGTTGAGGTTAATATATATGTGCTTGAGATCAAAAAATGGCAAGATCAACTATCAACAAACTTGGTTGGTAGCCTATTTCAAGGTATATATTACTTAGATACTTTTTATGGATGATCTAACATGTGTTTGATCTATTTCAAAATTTACTGCATATGAAATTGAATATGTTCATGGTAAAATCAATATTATCTCTAATTTGAATAATATCTATTATGTTCTATATATACATGCTATCTTGAATAATATCTCTAATTTGAATAAAATATTTCCACGATAAAAATTATTTCTTATAAGTAACACTTTGTAAAATCAATATTATCTATTTGAGATGGACAAGAAAACCTTGCAGGATTTTCTTCCATCATAGTTTATGTTCATGGTTTCTCCCACCTAAATTTTCCTATTCTTTAGAGTTGTAATAACTTGTCAACATATTAAGAAAATAAATTCAAACATGATGTTAAACACACATCATAATAAACTATTTAATTGTTTAATAATATAGGTGTCGAAGGGAATCAATATACAGGCTCTGTCATTTCATGAGACAATAGTTCACATCCAATGCACCTCAAGACTATATGGTTTGAAATGTAATTGTACTTTTCGTGTATTATGAAAAAAAAATGAGTGAACTCATTTATTGATATATTTATGCTTTACTTCTTTAATTGGTAAGAAAACGACAATATCAATGAAGTATGTCATTATGATACATGTAATTTTTATCAATATTTCTTCAACAAAATTGACATCATCCATATTTCCACAAGAAACATGTATAAGAATATCATCGCCACTAATTTTTATTAGTGGTGGATACTTCTTTTCTCAATTAATATGCATAAAATGAACTGGGTATCCACCCCATATGTATTGTGGATTATACAATCCTTTTTTTAGGCAAAAATGAGTCACATCCTTTGAAAATGAGAAGATAAAAAGAAAATAACGACAATTAGAGAATGAAAAGAGTGAGAAAGAAGCAAAAAAAAAAATGTTCAACTTTCTTGGAGAAAGACATTAGAATCTTTTTTCCATATTTGTTTTCTTCAACTACTAACTTTTTTCATGAGATCCAAAATTTTCTAATTTGATGAATAATATTCAAACTAGAGGCATCCAAATGGTGGCCCATGGCATGGTACATCATGGTCCATGAAAAATGGCTTGTGGCATGACATGACATGATTGGAATCGTTCTTGGAATAATGCTAGGATAGTCCATTTCATGACTTGAGTCATGTCGGGCCAAGGTTTCTAGCTCGCATGCCACAAAAATATGTGGCACGACACTACATGTTAGCCCGTGTGGGTTGTTTTTGGTCAGACTAGCCAGCCTAGGCTAGTCTTGACTTGACCTAGGCTAGTTGGCTAGGTCTAACCCAATTTAGCATGACCCAACACAACCCACCCAAAAACCATGTTAATGGGCCATGCTAGGCTGCCCGTTTTTAGAATCATGTCAACACGGCATGGTGGCTTAGATGGGCCTAAAAAAATGGGTCGTACTGATATGGAAAGGCCCATTTGACATCTCTAGCTGTGTCAAGCTATCATTTTTTGGAATCATGCTACAAACTATGTCAAGCTAGACATGAAAGCATGGTCTGCCTAGACCTAAAAAAACTAAACTATGCCGACTTGACATGACCCATTTGATAACTTTATTTTGGTTTTGGTTTGAGTAAAAAAATCTTTTTGAGACCTATGTTTGTTTGTATTTTTCTTCATTACTTTGATGTGTCACTATCTTGTTGTGGTATTTTTTTTGTGTCACCAACTTATTCTAGTATTTTTTTCAATTGTGACATTTGCTTTTCATTGTGAAAAGGTAGTTTTTTATATTTATATCTATGATTCATTTGGCAAAAATCCAATCCAACAAAGGTTCACTTCACTCATTGTTTATCAATACGCTGCAGATCTAGAATCACATGTATTCTAAATATTTTAGGTTTAATATTTGTATAGGCATTGAGCAGTTGAGCCGGATGTTGGTTGAGAGCCATTTGTTGTGCTATTAATTAAAATGAAGCATCATTGTATTAAGGTGTTAGCTTCTTTGATTTTGTGTTGTATTGGATGTATCACTGATGTATTATTATTAACATGAATAAAAGAACTCCATATTTTCTCAATAAAAATAGTGATGAAGTTAAATGATGAGATTCATGTCTTGTGACCCTTGATGTGCCTCTTATAAATGCTACTCATAAGATTGTACTCAGTTTGAAATGGTGAAATAAAGTATAATAAATGAACAGAATTGAAGAAAATATTGACATCTAACAAGAAAAGGACAAGTTTTAATTAATAAAAAGAATAAAGGAGCAAATGTCGATACCTAAAGAATCATGATAATAATGACATGATAGAAAAATCAATATAAAGAAGTGATATCAAATCTTATTATTGAGGTGAATAATTATAAACCAATAATAATGAAAGATTTTTTTTAAGAATGTGAGGCATGTTCCTTCAATTTTCATTGATTTTATATTCATAAATATTATTAAAGATGAAGACTATCATTACCACTTTAATACAAGTAAATGAAATGTTTATATTCACATGAGTTAGAAATGTTTATAGATCCTAAGAAGTCAATACTTCTCAAGTTTTAATTAACAAAAATGATGGTGTGAACTCATTGTTTGAATGGTAACCAACATAAAGTTTTATTTAAAAATCACTCCATATATAAAGCCAGATATTCTAAATTAGGTGTAGACTAATATTTGTTTTATAGATGATGTGACTATTGGTGGTCCTCAATATTACTTTTAATGTTCTTTCTTGAGACGCATATGCATATGTTTATTGTTTTAAATCCAAAGATGATGCTCTAAATGCATTGAAGAAATTTCGCAATATTGTTGAAAGAAAATTTGAATATTAATGGTGGTGAATACAAATGATCATTTGAATAGTACCATAGAATAATATTTACGAAGATGATGAAAAAAATGCATTAATAGAAGCATGAATATGCATTCAGAAATATATGCATACATTGAACATAAAAAATGTTGGTACAAACTGCTAGATCCAATTAATAAGAAAGTCAAAGATAGAGAAGTTGTGTTCTTAGATGATCAAATTATTGATGATTTTTAGAGAGCGAAAGATACAAAACCAACTATTGATGAGGCAATTTATTTTGGCATCATTCATTTAATAAATGTGTAAATTGATAATAGGATATATGAACATAGAAATCATGTAGATAAAAGTCTATCCATTGATGAGCTTTTTATTGAAAATGAGAAAATTGATATTAATTTCGTTACAACAACTAAATGAGCATCAATTGAGAAGATTAATCAGAAAGTAAAAACTTTCTTTTAGATATTTTAATATAGCGTGCATGGTAATTACTGATGGAGGAGAACTAAAAATCTAATAAGAAGAGTTGTTTTTTTGAGGAACATGAAAAAATAGATAGATATAATACAAGATAAGATGTGGCCTTTACGTGAGAGAATCACAATTATAATTTGATGAAATTATCAAATGGAAAGAGAGCTTTAAAGAACAAATGAATCTTAACAATGAAAATTAAACTAAACAACTCATTTCTAAGATCCAAATTAAAAGTAGATGTGAAGAGACAATTAAAAAATGTGTTCATTTTGAAGAAATTTTGTCACAATGTCATACAGATTTTTAACAAAAATGTTCGGATATTGGATGCAAATTTGAATTTGGAAGTTGAACAATTTTATATGAAAACTTCTTTCCTTCACAGTGAATAAGAAGAAGTTGAGAAATAGAGTCATATTTATGGTGTGTGTGTGTGTGTGTGTGTGTGTCTGTGCACCATAAATATTATAAACCCATGAGTAAAAGAATATTTAGTTTGTATGGACTCAAATAGGCACCTAGGCAATGATACATAAAATTTATTTTTTATTATGTCAATGTTTGTTGAATTTAATTCAGTTAGGAATGTTCGCAAATATTTCCATATTCATACACAAAAATTTCTTAACTTGGATTATAGCTTATACATCAAAAATTAAATAACAATGACAAGTGTGCTAATAAAAATGATTTTTTAAAAAGATAAATCAGATCATTAAGTTGCAAGCTTTTTTTTTTTTCAAAATCCTTTCTGATATTTCATTAGATCCTTGAAAAGCAACCAACAATGTGGTAGTTCAATTGATAAAGAGAAAAGTTCTTTTACCCTAGGGTCACAAGTTCAACCCACATGGAAATCATATATGCTTCCTAGGACGTCAATCAATTCCATCTATGATGAGTTATTTTTGTAAAAATTAAAACTTTTGTAGGTAATATATTACAAAAAACAGCAATTCAAAAACATAGTAACATTAAAATTTCTTTAATTATATTATTGATAACATAATATGTTTTGATAATCATGAAGGTAAAACTAAAACGCAAGTGAATAAGTAACAAAATCAAATTATCAAAAAGATTGATATAAAAGTATAATGAATAATTAAATCAAAAAGATAAAATAAACATATTAGAGAATCAAATATAAGTAGACTAGATTTTGAGATTTAAAATTTTTTTAGTTAGAAATTCTTTTTGTAGTTTATGATTATTTTCCAATATTCAATAATTAAATCTATGGTTGTATTGTCAACTCTGCTAATGTAGAAAAATGATTTAATAATAATGATGATTACATATTTAAAATTTAAAGGGAAAATTACGTACGCATATTTGGTTTGAAAATATTTAAGAAATAATTGCACATTTTTTAAATAAAAAAAATATTAAAATGAAAAATATTTATATCTTGGTGCTCTTAAATGGGAAACTCAAAAATACACTCGCCGCATAAAAAATAAAAAAATAAACAAATAATAAAAATATTGTTCATGATTCAAACAATATTTTTGAAAATAACTATTTAAGAACAAATAAGTGTTTATACATTTATTAAACAAATATAAATGTTTAATAAAATTTATATAAACATATATAAGTTTAAATGTTTATTAAACATAGATACAATTGTATGAGTTTAAGTGTGTGTGTGTGTAAACAAGTAAGTTTATATGTAAATATAAACATATAAGTTTATACATATATAAACATATAAGTTTATATTTATATAAACATATAAATTTATATGTATATTAAACATATAAACATAAAAATATATTTATATATTTATATATTTATATATTTATATATTTATATATTTATATATTTATATATTTATATATTTATATATTTATATATTTATATATTTATATATTTATATATTTATATATTTATATATTTATATATTTATATACTTATATACTTATATATTTATATATTTATATATTTATATATTTATATATTTATATATTTATATATTTATATATTTATATACTTATATATTTATATATTTATATATTTATATATTTATATACTTATATATTTATATATTTATATATTTATATACTTATATATTTATATATTTATATATTTATATACTTATATATTTATATATTTATATATTTATATATTTATATACTTATATACTTATATATTTATATATTTATATATTTATATACTTATATATTTATACATTTATATATTTATATATTTATACATTTATATATTTATACATTTATATATTTATACATTTATATATTTATATATTTATACATTTATACATTTATATATTTATACATTTATATATTTATACATTTATACATTTATATATTTATATATTTATATATTTATATATTTATATATTTATATATTTATATATTTATATATTTATATATTTATATATTTATATATTTATATATTTATATATTTATATATTTATATATTTATATATTTATATATTTATATATTTATATATTTATATATTTATACATTTATACATTTATACATTTATACATTTATACATTTATACATTTATACATTTATATATTTATATATTTATACATTTATATATTTATATATTTATATATTTATATATTTATATATTTATACATTTATATATTTATATATTTATACATTTATATATTTATATATTTATACATTTATATATTTATATATTTATACATTTATATATTTATACATTTATATATTTATATATTTATATATTTATATATTTATACATTTATATATTTATATATTTATACATTTATATATTTATATAGTTATTTATTTATACATTTATATATTTATATATTTATACATTTATATATTTATATATTTATACATTTATATATTTATATATTTATATATTTATACATTTATATATTTATATATTTATACATTTATATATTTATTAATTTATATATTTTTAAACATTAAAACATATACAAACATATATACTAATAAATGTATAAACACATTTATGTCGAGTTTACATGATGGAAACTGGATATCAAACTCAGTTTTGGAACTTTTTTATACTCATAATTATGTTAATTAACATTTTCTCATGATTTAGATCTTTTGATTTAAACTATAAAAAACCATTACTAACACAACAAATGCATACTTTTTAATTTTCCAAAATATATATTTCTGCTCTTTTATATTGAAATTCAGTTTGAATTTTAATTTTATAACGTGATAAATTTTCTATTTTAACCTAAACTAAATTCCGAATTAAGTTTTAAAATTTTCAAAACCCCAAAAAATTTAATTACAGTTTTACCCTTTTAAATTTTCTTTTAAAATAAAAAATTTTATTTACACTCAAAAAAAAATTCAGACCAAAAATATATAATATATATTCTCAAAATAATTATTTGAATTATTTTAAAAATATACTCAATTTTGCCCCATTTGCTATTCTTCCAAAATTGATAAAATAGTTTTATATAAACAAATAAAACCACAACAAAATTAACACAAAAAACTGATTACAACTACCTTTAAATTAAGCTCAAAGTAATAAATTATAATAGAAATATCTGATAATATTGGAAGATTTCATTTGTATTTATGATGTGATTCTAAGAATTGGATCACAGCGAGGTCGCAACATATCCACCCCAAATTCTTTGTATGAATCATGGGATGAACCCAACACAAACCACCGGATGAACCATTGCATGAACCTTGCACAAACCTTGCATGAGTCAGTATACAAGCCCCACACAATCCACATTAAAAGAGAAGTATAAATCAATGGAAAAGTAAAAGAGGTAATAATTTTAGTTCATATCCCTCACAAGCAATATCTTTGAAAAACCCTATGTTAGAGCATCTCCAACCATACTCAACAAAATAATTAGTAAAAAAATATTTAAATTTAAATAATCAATTCAATATTTTAGCTAGCAACTCTTCCAAATTTACTCCAACAAAGCTCCGCAAAATAGATTAATATTTCAACTAACTTTAACATATTTTCAAAAATATAATTAAAAAATATCATAATTTAAAACAGTAAAATTGTCTTAATGAATATGTGTTGTGCCATGTCATCAAATTTAAAACAGTGAAATAAAAAAAAATAAATCCAAACATTCATTCATAAATTTAATATAGATTATAACACAAGTTGCAAGTCGGTGAATAGAGAAAAACTACATTTTCTTTGCCATGATTTCCATCTAAAAGCGCTTAAAATATTTAGCTTGAATCGGAAGTAGGACACTCTTATCGATACACATTATTTTTTGTTCATCCTTCATTTTCTCGAGTTGTACATTCTCTTGTTCAATAACTAACTTCTCTTGTTCGACAACCGTCATTTTTTCCATTAAAGTTATTTTCATCTCCGTCATCTTCTTCTTCTCTTCCTTCATTTCTTAAAACAATTTAATAAAATAAGATGAACTAGAATTATTATCTTCAGATAGTTTTCTCTTTGATTTTTTTTACCCACTTTTTCGCAGCCTCCCTTCCAATTGGCCTCTCCAAGCTTGCACTGTCATCTTCTATGTTTACCGATTCTAGTGTTGAAGGATTAGAGGTGCTAGGAGTTGCACCACTTTTTGTTTTTTGTTTCTTTGACTGAGAATCCTCCAACCATTTTGAGGCATACCGTAACTCATTCCAATAATGTTCAAATGAAAAAGATGATTTATAAAGTTCCTTGTACACTTTCTTTGCACCACGGACTTGAAATTTATACATTATGCTGCATATCTAAAATAAAAATTGTACAATTATATTATGTATCATAATAATATTATCACACTTGTAATTAAAATACATTCATACCTTGTCTTATCTAGGTCATTCCATTTTGATTCAACCTTTCAATTTGGTCAAAACAACCACAAAATTTATTGGTGGCCAGTTGAATTGAAGACCAACGATTCATCAAACAAACTTGATTTCAATTACAATCTGACTCAGGTTTGTATTTGTTGAAGTACTCCCAAACCCTTTGCCAATACCTTTTAGATTTTTGCTCATTCCCATCCACGGCATCCACACTAGTATTCATCCAGCCCGAGATTAAAACTAAGTCCTCCTCAATTGAAAAGTTGCCGCCTCGATACTTTTTGATGGTTGATTCTTATTGAGGTGATATGGGTGAAGACTGAGTTATTTGTTTTACGGATTGAGTGTTAAACTCGCCTACGTTTGTTGCCTCATTCAATAGATTGGTAAAGTAATATCCATATTCATCCATCAAAGCACCTACATTGTTGAAGAACAAAGATGAATTAGGGTTAACCACATAAAAGTAATATTTATTTATATGAATAGAAAGAATTAACATCAAATCTAACTAGGAGGCTTAAAGTAATAAACTTGAATTTATCAAACAAAAAAACAGAATTTATCTAAATATTTAATAATTCTGAATCAAAGAATTCATTATCCATTATTCTAAATATCCAAGAACAACAAAAATACAAAATTTATCAAAATAGAACATATCAATAAATCATTTCTATACACAATTTTGAATCCAAGAACTAAAAATACATTTTTAACGCATAACATGTAATCAAATCATCATCTACCAAGAAGTTTATGCAATTAGTTACTAGATAATTATCAACTAGTTTTAGCACTAAAAACAGAAATTATCAACTAGTATTTGTAAAAAAATTAGATGAAGATCTTCTGTTTTAAAATTAACAACAAAAAACAAAGTTACTGGAGCATGTCCAACCACCCCATATATAGTATATGTTACAGGATTAGAGATATGGTTGTTGAAATAGGGAAGAATGAGAGGAAGGAGGTGTGAAGCATATTTGACAAAATCTGACACGATCCTATAAATATTTTTACAGAATGAGGATTCTGTAATGGAGAAGGTTTGTGTTGCTACCGAAAAAGATTTATACGCCAATAAAATTACAAAAACACGATTCGTCATGTTTCCAAGCATCTTTGACGAATCGGCTTTGTTCAACAATACCGAAGGTGTGAATGTTTTTGTTTCTGTCGGAATCGAATGGGGAAGGAGACTCTAGGGGCTTTCCTCCTTTTTCTTTTTTGGTATTGACCATAGCTCCTGCAACAACGAATTTGTCGATTGACTGGGTTAAGCCGATGAACCAACTTCTACCACTGACGTTAATTCAGAGGCTGATCTTTCCCAAGAGCTCACATCGATGGGAAAGTTATGCACATCATGTTCGAATGCGCTAGATGAGGTGTCAATGGAAGGTTAGGCGAAGGAGTGGGTAAGCGATAGCTTACGCAAACACAATCGAAAGTAAATGTAATTGATGCCGATGAAGGGAACCAGCGGTAAGCCCTCTGAGGCATCGCTGGAAGCAGAGGTTTTCGAACATTTATCGAATGTTCGGCAAGATTTTGCAGTTGATGAAGAGTATTGGTGAGCAATAAACGCTCGCTATATTTGTTGAGCGAGAAGTCGATGGGGAAAAAAAGCGAATGGAATAGCGAGCGCGTTGGAGCCCTATTTTTATAAGTACACTCAATAAAATATCAATATTAATGTTTTTAGCGAACCCGTTGGAGATGCTCTTACATAGGGTTTAGAAAATTTTGGAAAAGCCCCTTACCCTAACATTTCACTCCTTAACCATGCTTGAAGTTTATTTTAAAAAAACCTTCTAAATTCTTTATTATTTTCTTTTTAAATTCTTAGGTACGTTTAAACCATCACAAATGTAGTGGATCTCATAAGAACTCTAGAATAAAATGTGTTTGATAATGATCACTATTGAGACGATTGATTAGTATGAAAGTTTGTCGTATACATCTACCCTGAGGTTAGTAAGGGGCAATTGGGGGGAGGGTGAAATTTTTTTTTTCTCTTTTCAAATTCTAATCTCCTAACTCCTTTTCTTTTTTTCTTTTCAAATTATAATCTCCCAACCCCCTTTTTTTTGCCCTCACACAAAACAAATCCACTTCTTATAGTATTTTGATGAGAGCAACATAATGGTCCACATTCAAAAATACTTAACATATAATATTATTAATTAAATAAAACACATAAAAACTATTATACCACATACCAATTAAATTTAAACTAAAAAAAACAAAATTAAACTGAATTATATCATTTTTATGAGCTAATTTAATTCTCATTGTCTACTCAACTTGGGTAGACCCAACAATCTTACCCTCTACTCTATTTTACCAAGCTTAGACTGGTTCATGGTTCAAATTAAAAAAAAAATATTCATTATAGGTAGTTCAACTTCCATGCAGATCATAAAACCAATTTTCATTCCTTGCATGAAAAATAATTTCTCAAAAATTAAATATTCCTGAAAAAATAACCTAAGGTATACTCTTTTTCTTTTGATTCATATCTATCACTTAATTTGACTGACCCCTGAGAGCAATTAGAGTAAAAATATTACTTTTTCTTCCAACTCATAAGTTCTAGCAAGATTTATCTAATCCTCGAGTGCAAGTGGAATAAAAGTGGGATTATAAAGGATTCCTTTATCAATCTTATTTGTCTTAGAACAAGCACATAAGATATCCAAAACAATCATCATTGATCTCCTCAAATAATGTGATGAAAGTAATACAATCATATGCCTCTCTATAGTCATTCATAATGTCTTCCCACTATTAGGCGATATTGAGACAATAAGTTGGAAAATATTTTTATGTATCTATGATAATATTAGACTATGTGTATATATGAAAATAAATAATATTTAGATCAATTTCATATAAAGGTGTCAAAAGGACTATGTCATGCTGACATGGACTATTTCAAAGTGGCCCAAATGTACCACTATGCCGTTGTAGTCATGACATAATATGAATCTCATGTCATGCCATGCATGGCACAAGAAGGATTTTACCTTGTACTTACAAGGCTCATTTGGTTAGGAAAATGCTAGGCCATGTCAAGTCGTACTGGTTAATGTTGAATCATGCTAGCACAGACTAAATCATGTTGTTTTGGCTTTTATGGTTGAAATTTTAATTCAAATAAAATATACTTTTTTTAAATTTCAACTCATTATTTAATTATTTTTAAAAAATATAACAATTAAAAAATTAAAAAAATTCAAAAAAAAAGATATTCACATATTGCATTCACATCTTGTGATCATGTGATGTGTTTAGATCAAATAAAATAATAAAAATTCATTTCATTTCATAAACAAAAGGAAAAAAATGATACACACAACATATACTAAAATCTGAAGGATATACATTTATATAATTCACAACATTGATATAAATACATACAACAGGACATACATAATAAGTGTAATACAAAAATAATAGATAAATCATAATGAAATAAATAAACGATAGAAATAGAAAAAATAATGACAATATAGTATCATTATATCATAATCATATAAAAAAATCAAAAATCATAGGAATCATCAATCAGTGTCTATGGTTGGTAGTATGGATGCAGAAGTAATTAATCATCATCATATATTCTTCTAAATATATTGCTAGTAGTGGCATCAATATTCTAGATCTTTATGTCCAAGTAATCATCATCCATCATCATCTCTTATACCTTATCCTAAATGCTTAATCTAGCTATCTCAAAATTTTCTAGGTCTTTCATACATGCAAGTATCTCTATAATATCTAGTTGTAATATTTATCTTCTATCTAAAATAATATTAGCCGTCATAGAAAAAATAGACTTTGATATTATGCTATACACCAAAAAGGTTAGTAAATCATGTGTCATCTTAGATAGCATGGGATAAGTGGATTCATATGATTTCCACCATAACAAAATATTAAAATTCTTATTAGCATCATGTGATAGGATGAAGTAATAATTAGTATCTAAGTATCGAGATAGCTTACTCTTATTCGATAGACATCCTCATCTTTTGCCCCTAGCTAACTGAATGGAGAAGTCATTATCTCTAAATATGATATTCATATCTGTACTCAAAGTCTAACTACAACTAATATCATATCTAGTATTATAATATATAAATAAATTAGTTACTTTTTGGTGAATAAAACCTGTAGGTTGGAATTTCTAGTTTATGGATGTTGATATGTATATTAAAATATTTTATACCCCTTCCATCTTAGCTCTACAAAATATATAGGCAACCAAATAATATAGAGTTGGAATGGGAGACTAGTATTTTAAATATGTTGTTTCCATCTCAATATTCATGGTGCTAAATTCATAGTGGCCTCCATACTAACTAAACATACTACTAATATTATATATGTACATTAGTGTGATACAAGTGGTAAAAGTATACATAGACGAATACATGTCATTGTATCCGAAAAAAACTTCAAGAATTTCATATAAAAAATTATGTATCCTAGTTTGAATATTCAATAATAAGTTTGTCACTCTTATTAATTGACATAGTTTGATATTATATGTTGATAGCCGATACATGACTTCAATATAAAGTAGGTGTAATTCCAATAGTATTTCACATAGATTGCTAAACTCCTAATATCTCTTAGATATCCTAAGATGTTTTAGTAAATTTCTTATTTTATCTAGAATGAGAGAAACTATTTTCATGCATGCCTATACTATTAGGTTAATAACATGATATATGCACCTAACATAAAAAATCTCACCTAACAATTCATCTCTAATGGTCCTAACAACCATATTAATAGCTACTCCATTATTAGAAATATTATCAAAAATAAAACTAAATATTTTATTCTAAATATCATATTCCTTAAAGATCTATATCATATACTCTAATACTCATATATGGTAGAGCCATCCTGAGGATGAAGAATATCAAAAAATCCTAAAAATATTTTCTTACCACTCTATTATATTTCCTAAATTCATTAATTATTAATTATTTTTTTAACTTAATAATATTTTAATATGTCATTCCTACAAATAGACCTTGGAATCATTTGATAAATAGACTAGAAGTAGATCTGCTGGTCTATGTCTACATAATACTGACTAACCTAATATCCTTTAAAAAAATAACTGGAAGATTCATGATCTTAATTAGTTTGGCCATATACTTCCTCCCAAAATCATTGTGGTATATGGAAGGGGTCAACAAAGCTAAACTTGAACTAGATTCAACTTGAAAGACATCGTGACTCAGTTAAGTTTGTCTAGGATCTAATAAATCATATTTTTTGGTGTATTGATCGACATACCTTTTAAAATGACTAGTGCTAGATGAACTCCTACATGTATATATATTTTTAATAATATATACATGATGAAAATTCTTCTTTGACACCACTATAATTTTTATTTTTTATTATTTTAAAGTACATCCATACTATTGAAGTTCGCCTAATTTTTTATTTTTTAGGTGGCAACTGGGTTTGTATCGAGATCATTAATGAAATCTTAATTTTAGTCTTGAAATTTTCAATAGGGTTATTTACATCTATGTCAGTTTTAAAATTCCACAAGAGAGCATGACCGAAGGGTTTTCTAGCAAAGATCCATGTAATATTCAAACTAATTACCTAAATATAAAAATATACCCATTAATCATCCAGTTATATACATCAAAATGAATTCATTCCCTATATATATATATATATATATATATATAAACATAAACATATATAAATACATAAACATAACCAAATAAAAATATATAAACATATATATACTTATGTTTATGTATATATGTTCATGCTTATACACACACACACACACACATTCATATATTTATATTTATATATATAGAAATACATACACACGAACACAGAAATATACATATATAAATATATAATGATCTATCTATATTTATATATATATAAATGTGTATGTGCATACACACACACACACACACACATATATATATATATAATTATATATTTATATCTATGTATATATTTCTATATATATGCATAGATACATGTGTGTGTGTGTGTGTGTACATAGAAATATACATATATAAATATATAATGATCTCTCTATATTTCTATATATAAAAATGTGTGTGTGTGTATTGGGTATGAATTTGTTTTGATGTGATTACTTGAATGGTCAAAGAAAATATTTTAATTTAAGGTTATGTATTCTAATTGTATGTTGTTATTTTCCATAGATTTGCATGGCATGCCATCTAGCTGAATTTTAATTATTATTTTTTTATTTTTCAAGATTGTTGACATATCAGACTAGGTCAAAATTAAATATTTTGATAAGCATCCTTGAAAACCAAGCTTGAGTCTCGAAACCTCTAACCAAAAATGAGTCTCCTCCAAAGCAGGATCGAAGAAGACTTGTAATCTGGTTAGAATCAAATTTAGAAGAAATGGAATACATAATCGACCATGGTGAGATGCAAAAAATCTTCTACATTAAGACTTTTTTGCAACTGAATGATTCTCTTCACAAAAACAATGATGAAAATGCCAAATTATGCGATATAAATGAGCGGTTTCTTGATTAACATGGTTGTTTACATGTTAATCATTCCCCGGATAGAATGTGAAAAACCACATGAAAATGATAGAAATAATCAAAATGATGGATAATGTAGAACCTCGGTTGATGTTAATCACAATTTGCATGTTAAATTTTCTTCAAATGATATTCGATGTCGAGAAAATTATAATGGTAGGCATGATATGTCTTCTGTTGGGACTAACCTTGGTAAGGAACACATGAAAACTTACTTGGTTGATACATATCCTTGTGATGATGATAGCACAAAAACACATTCTATTGATGTTAACTGTGGAAATGCATATATAAGCAAAGTAAACACACATATAAACCTTGACAATATCCATGTAAATCCTTGGAAAATTCAAGGGAAAGAGAATGTAGTTGACATGAAGAAATCAAGACCCAGATTCCTCTTAAAACCTGATGAAATCTCTAATTACGAATGCTTGGATATGTAAAATAAGAGGATAGCTACCTCTAATTCGGATACCAATAAAATCACTACCCTTAGAAATGACAAACTAGATGAGAAAAGGACTTCATATCCATTCCCAAAAACTTTTGGGAAGAACAAACTCTCATGGAGTAGCATCTTCTCTGGAATTATGATATTAGTCAAATACAGCCAAGTTGTCCTATCTTCCTTTGTATCTACATAGAAAATTTAACTTCAAAAATGAGGATTTACTCCATAGAATTGAACATTGAAAAAATTGTTTTGTCATGTATTTTGTGACCAAAAACCTCGGGCAATTATTCTTAAAAAGATTCATGGAGGAACAATGAAAAATAAGTATTCAAGTCATTCAAAACTCAAGTAGGTGGATTTTTTTTCAAAATCAAAAATACTAAAGAAATGGAGGTTTTAAAATCTAGCCCATATCTAGTTTTTGAAAGACCACTATATGTTAAGCCCCTCTCAGTGATGTTTTATTAAGGGCTAAAGGAAAAGGCCAAAATTCCAATATGGGTAAAACTTCTCTTTATGTCTAGCACATGACTGCTAGTTGTATTGGTGATTGGGCAGCTGCTTTATATGGATAAACTAAATTCTAACATCTCAAAAATTTCATATAATAGAATGTTAGTAGAAATAGATCTGAATAAAAAACATTTAAATGAAATCACTTAGAATTTTCTGGATAGCTCAGAAATTTGTCAACCGGTGATGTATGAAAACTTGCCACCTTTTTGTAATTCCTGCTATGTGTTTAGGCATTTGTCTAGTAGCTATCGAAGATTCTTGAAGGAGGAAGGAAAGAAGGAGGCCCCTGCACCTGTAAGCCTCACTACCTCAACAAGCAGTCATTACCCAGAAAAGAAGATGAAATTGGCTAACCCCTTGAAGAATGGCAAGTACCAACCTGCCATGAAGGGGCATAATCATTAAAGGAAGGGAGCTAGAAATCTTTGTCACATAATGTAGTAGAAGGTAAAGTCCAACAAATGGATGAAAGAAAAGACAGTATCATTTTGTTGAAAGCGAAGAAGAAAATAAAAGAAATGACAGCACTTAAAGAAGGTCCTTCTATAAATCTCAAAAACAAAGGTACAACAAATGACTCCATGCATAATGGCACAACCCCCCATGGACCTTCATAAATGGAGTTCAGGAGTTCCCAGCTCATTAATTCTTGGAATGATACGAGTAAAATTGATGTGTTTATGGTTGATGGTGTTATGCTTGGTTTTTTATCTTTTTTTTAAAACTAGAGTAACTATATGTGGTGATTTGGAGGATTGAATGGGGTGAGTTTGTTTATGGACTACTCCACACCTATTTTAAGGGCTATTTGGGGAGAGGTGGGGGCATTTATAGGTATGTTTGTTTTGTGAATGAAGTTGTATAGTACGAAGTGGATGGGACTAATGCTACTGGCACTTCTATGCCAAGTAGCATTAACAAAGGAGGAATGAATAGCAATATGCTACCTGAATTCTGCTTGAAAGAACTGGGGTTTCCCAAAAATTAAGGATAAGATATTGCGTGAATTCCTGTTTAAAAGTCATGGGTTCTTTTCTAGATTATCTAGGTACAAGGAAGGTCCTATTATGCTCAAATATAGAGATCATATAGGAGCTTATGTTATAAAAGAATATCAGATTATGAATATTTCTATGAGGATGTATGCAGCATGTATGTATGCTGGTTGTATATGTAGCTTGTATGTATGATGTCAAAAATTGATGTATTACTATCTTGTACAAATTAGAATTCTGTATTGAAAATGTGTTATCCCCCACTATAACTAGCTGTGTAGGTCCTCCATTGTATCTCTGGTTGGGGCTGATCTTTTGGAGTATAAAAGTGTGCTATGAAGTGAATGCATTACAAAAAAACTTTAAAACATCTCGATATGAAAAGATTATTATGTGAGTCTAAACATTCACATTATGGGCATAAAAATTAGTTGGGGCTCCAAATTTTGAATGAACAAAGGAGCATAAAAATTGCTTTCCTCACAATTGGCATTTCTTATCAAAGATGTCAATTTTAGTATTGGCTAGCAATGGTTAATTTGGATATAAGGGTGGAATATGTGTAAACGGATTTTCATGAATGCTTTTGGAAGTCATGCAGGCTTCTCATGTATGGTAGGGAGGAATATGTGTTGATGGATGTCTTAATGCAACAAATATATGAATGAGGAGAATATAATATCTACTACGGCCCAACATGTATATCTACGGATAATTGATAGAGTGAGGAATAAATTTCAAACTCTTGGTAATTTATAGGTTGCATTCAATCACAAGTAGGACACTTTGGGAAGGGCTAATAAAAGAAGGAATAGTTGAATCCTCCCCGTGGGTGGTTATAGAAGATTTTAACTCCCTCTTCTCATGGTTAGATAAAGTAGGAGGAAGAGTTCTCGGTAATTATGAATGTCAGGATATCTCTAAATATTGTTTCGCTCTAAATTTTGTGGATCTCCACTCCTCTGGAAATTATTTTACTTGGACAAATGATAGAATGTCAAGTAAATTAGACAGATAAAAGATGAATAGTGAATATGATAACTTGTGACTAGACAGTCGTGCCCAATTTCTTCATCCTATGATATTCTCGGACCATTGTCTAGTTCTCGTGACCATGTAAATAAGAGCACGTGAGAAAAAATTCCCTTTAAATTCTGAAACATATAGCTATCACACAAAAAGTTCACTCCCCTATTACATAGAATTTGGAAATGGAAGATCCAATGTTCTAACATGTTTTAGTTAGCCTAGAAGCTAAAACTTTTGAAAGAGCCTCATAAATGAAAAGTATTTTGGGCATATTAATGCAAGTGTCTTTCTTACAAGAGATGTCATACATACTCTTCTAAGCAATATTCTGCAATGCTTCTCTTCAAGCTTAAAATATGAAGAATTGACTCTAAAAGTTAAATTAAGAATGTTGGAAAAAGCTGAATTATCTTTCCTTAGAGAAAAAGTAAAGATGAGATATCTAAAGCAACGCAATATATGCACAGAGTTATTTTATGCCCAAACCAACTATAGAATACAAAAAAGTAAAATTATGAAGGTAATTAAGGAGGATGGGAAGTTCAACCACTCACATGAAGATATAGTAGAAGTTTTTGTTTCATACTATAAAGATATGTTGGGCCCTTCCAAAGAAAGGAATGATATTAGTGAATGGATCATAACAAATGACAGAATATTTCACCAAAGAGATCATGAATTACTCTCATCACCCTTCTCTCCGAATCAAATCAAGAAGGCATTATTTAGTATGAGAGATTCTAAATCCTCTGACCTTAATGGATAAATGATTGAATTCTACAATGCCTCGTAGAATCACATCGGAAGTGGTGTTGTATACACCATATATAGCTTCTTTCATTCTGGAAGAATACTAAAGCAAATTAATCATGCATACATAGCACTGATTCCAAAGATAACACATATCTCATCAATCAAAGATTATAGGCCAATCTCATGTCACAATGTAATCTATAAGCTTTTAGCTTAAAGACTAAAAGCAATGCTGGAAGGAATAATAGATTCAACCAAAAGAGCATATGTGAAGAGGATACTAATCTCAGATAATTTCCTTCTTACTCAATCATTAATTAGAAGATATGCAAGGAGAATATCTTTAAGATACTTTTTAAAGATAGATCTCTAGAAAGCTTTTGACATGATGAATTGGAAGATTCTAAAGAAAGTCTTAACAAGCCTAAATTTTCCTAAAATATTCATAGATATTATTAATGAGTGTGTAATCATGACTTCATACTCAATAGCCATAAACAGGTAGCTACACTGCGTGGTCTCCTTAAAGGCAATAGAGAGTTAAGGCAAGGGAACCTTCTTTCCCCTCATGACCTTATCTTTTTACTTTATGCATGAAGTATCTATCTATGAAGTTGACTGAAATATTTATTCAGAGAAATTTTCATTCCATTCGGGTTATACTTCACTTAAGATCTCTCACCTAATGTATGCGAATGATCTAATTATTTTTTTAGAGGAGATTCCGCCTCTATTGACATCATTCTATATACATTAAATAACTTTATAGCTATTTTTGGATTAAATATAAACTCCTCTAAATCGAATATCTTCTTTATAGGAGTAGGGCAAAATATAATGGTACCATTGCAAGAAAAATCTAGTTTTATAAAGGATATTCTCCCTTTTATTTTACTTGGAATTCCTTTATCGTCTAGCCATCTTATAACTTTATAATTTTCCATATTATTATCCAAAATAACTTTAGTCATTCATCAATGAGATGGAAAAATTCTTTCTATTGCTAGAATACTTGAGATGTTACGAACAAAAATATAAAGAATAGAAGGATATTAATTCTTAGTATTCCTCCTTCTCGCATATATAATTAATGCAATAGAAAGTGCATGTCGAAGATTCATATATAGAGGACCAAAAATTGGGAGCTACCAATCCAAGGTCTCTTGGGAAAAAAATATGCATCTCAATCTCTTGTGATAGTCTTGGTATCCTTAATCTTTTTGTTTAGAATAAAATTTTTTTTTATTACTACCATTTAGAGAATCAATAAAAAAAAGAATTCACTTTGGATAAAGTAGGTTTAACATTTCTATCTTAATTACCAAAACATTTGGAATTACAAGATATCTAAGTATCCACCCTTTTGGAAATCAATAAAAAGGAGAATTCACTTTGATTAAAGTAGATTTAATATTTCTATCTTAATTACCAAAATATTTGAGATTACTAGATATCTAAGGTAGATCGTCCCTTTTAGAAATCCCTAATTTCAAATAGATATATCTTCATTAATAAAACAAGTATCAAAAAGTAAGCCAAAGAAATGTTGAATAATTAGGAAGAAAATAGAAGAATTTGTTCAGATTCTTACAATTACCTAATTAAAAATATCATAAAAAAGAAAAAGCTTGGACAAATATCATTTGGATGAAAAATCATGTAACTAAACATATCATAAATCTATGAATTGCTAGAAGCGGGAAGCTTACAACCAAAGATCGATTATTTTTAATACTCACAAATTAAAACAGTATATTCTACACGTGTAGAATCTACAGAACACATTTATTTTAAATATTGTTATTCTAAGAAAGTGTGATAGGAGCTAAAAATCTGGGCAAGAATTTCAGAAGATATGAACTTCATCCCATTAGCATTCAAAGAAATGAAAAAATATTATGCATCAAATACACCCCAAAACAATTTCAAAAAGGTAGTATTTGCAGTAGTGGTATATAATATTTGGAGAGAGAAATAGAAGATATTTCAAAAAATAAAGGTTAAGATACAAAAATACTAGTTAGGAAAATTAAAACTGAGATTATATTATTTTCAGCAAAGAATATAATAGTTTGAAGCTCAATTAGGTTGTATAGAAATCTTAAGATCTATTAGATATTAAATTGTTTGAAGCACGTGTTAGAAATTTTTGATAATGAATTTTATTAATTATCAAAAAATATATATATATATACATAAAAAATATTACACTACATAACAAATAAATAAATAAAAAACTGAATTAAATCATTTTCATATCAGATTTATTTCTTCCGGTCTGCCCAACGCCCCAGCCTAAGCAGACCTAATAATTTATTCATGGTGTCTTCAGAATTTATGTGCTTTTTTATATATATTTTTTAAATGTGATAAGGGTACTTTTGGGGCTTCCTAATTAAAAACACCAAAATGTAAATAATATTTGTTTTGGTGCCATATTTTAAAATTTTGTTAAAAACAAAAGGCTTTTTTATTAAATATTTTTAAAATTGACCCCTTTACTTAATTTTCTCAACATTAATAATTAAAAACTCAATAAAAGGAGCCAATTCTATCGTGTCGATAATGCCCACAAAACGATATCAAAATGTTAGATAAAATCTACCCGAAAAACAATTTTATTTCCAAATTAAATTATGATACATTTAAAATTATAAATAATACAAAAAGTAAAATAGAAAGATTATTTTAAGAGACACAAACTTATTCATTGAGATAGAAATATTTCTTTTTTTTTTTTGAAATTGAAATAATTTGTTGGTGCGGTGAAAAAATACATGTTGTCATGTAGCAATTCTAATATATTTAAAATTAAAATATAATATTTTGATGTTGACCTTCAAAAGTTGCAACTTAAAATGAATAATAGATGGACAAGTAATCAAACTTGTTTTGGGATTAAATCATCATAAGAACATAAATATAATGCAAATAATAATAATAATAATAATAAGTTTGGAATTATTCAAAATTAATTTTTAATACATGGTGATATTTTATGATAGCTATTACATTCAATAATATTTCATGATATATATATATATATATATATTTTTTATTTATTTATTTATTATTCAACAAAACTCGATGATGAAATATAATTTATGTTTTTAAAATATTTAATTATATTCAATGATATACTTTGATATTCGATATAATTTTAGCATAAAAAGAAAGTCGTAAATTTTAAACAAACATATAAACACAACTCAAATAAAAAATATTATATAATTATTATTTCTTTAGACATCATACTTTGATATGAAAAGGAGTATCTTACTCTAATGATAATAAATCTAAGATTTAAGACTCATTAAATCCAATTTTTTTAAATTTTAAAATAAAAATGATCAAGATATTAAATTATTAACATAACATTTATTATTTTATAATTTTTTAGCTCTAAATTCCTAGAAAAGATTTATAGCCTGTTTTTATTATTAATTAATTACCACCGATTACAATTAAAATATATATAAAAATAATTAGAGATAAAATTTAAATTTAAAAATTTTAAAAATAAAAAAATTATACCAACAAGGCAGACACACCAAATGCGTGGCCCGAAGATCGCAGGAAATCCAGTCCATCCCCTTCCTCTCCCTCATAGGTGGTTTCGAAGTGGGCCCTACTTGACCCCACTATCGCATCACGTGCCACCCCAAAAATCACATCTCCTTATCGCCACGTGTCGGACGTTTACCGGCCCACTCATTTGGCACTTTATCACATTTACCTAACAGCCTCCCTGACACAACAAATTGATTAGCAGCATATTATAGGTACACCCCCATGCCCTTTTTTTCTCAGCGTCGTCGTCTTCTTCAGTTGGCGATTAATCATCGTATCTTAATGGAAGCTTAACAAGAATAAACACGAGAGATTAGCCGGTGGATGGAGAGCCCTGGTTCGAGTTCCAGTTTTGAGAACCTTCATCTTCCACCCGGATTTCGGTTCCACCCGACCGACGAAGAGCTCGTGGTTCACTACCTCAAGAAGAAAGCCGCCTCCGCGCCACTCCCCGTCACCATCATTGCCGAGGTTGATTTGTACAAGTTCGATCCATGGGAGCTTCCAAGTAAGTAAAGCAGCAGTAATTAATCGAAAAAGCAAACAAAAAAAAAAAAAACTAAATTCTATCCCCACGTGGCAATCGAAGAGATCAATTGCTTTGATCGGCTCGCTTTTGCTTGTTCGATCATCGTCGTCTTCAACTTTTCTGCGTGTAACTAGGCCTGTTCTTCCCACATGTGTGTGTGTGTGTGTGTGTGTGCGAGTGCGTGCAATATGTGTGTGTGTGTAGATAATAGAGTAGAGAAAAAGTTTGTATTCTGCTTTAAGCTGTGTTATTGGGGAGAAGCGATGGAGAGTAATGAGAATTGGGGAAAATTGAGCAGGCAAGGCAACGTTTGGAGAACAAGAATGGTACTTCTTTAGCCCGAGAGATAGAAAGTACCCCAATGGGGCGAGGCCAAACAGAGCAGCAACATCAGGATATTGGAAAGCCACGGGGACGGACAAGCCCATAGTGACGTCTAATGAAGGTCACAAAATTGGGGTGAAGAAGGCGTTGGTCTTCTATGGCGGCAAGCCACCAAAGGGGATTAAGACCAATTGGATCATGCATGAATATCGGCTCATCAACAACAATTCCCACGCTACTTCTGCTTCTGCTAATCCCCTTGCTCCTCCTCACACCCATCACCACAGGAAAGCATCTTTAAGGGTAATCTTTTTTTTTCTTGACCACTTCATCACTTCTCCCTGCACCTACACACACCCAATCACACACATATGTATATATATATACACATAGAGACACACTGTGTGTGTGCGTGTGTGCGTGTGTGCGTGTGTGCGTGTGTGCGCGTGTGTGTGTGCGTGTGTGCGCGTGTGTGTGTGCGTGTGTGCGCGTGTGTGTGTGCGTGTGTGTGTGCGTGTGCGTGTGCGTGTGTGTGTGTGTGTGCTTGCGTGCGTGTGTGCGTGTGTGCGTGTGTGCTTGGCACCGGATATGCGATGGCTTAATGATTCTTGAATTTGTGAACTAGATGTGGGAAGCGTTTATTCGTAACATATTAAAATAAAATATAATAAAAATAGTTGGCATACATTGAGTTGAGTGGTAGGGGTTGTCTCATGACATAAACATCGTGAGTATGAATCTCAGGTTAATCATACTAAGAGAAAAAATATATATTTAGGAGATGGGCGCATGAATAATTAAAAAAATAATAAGAAAAAATTAAAAAATATCAAGTTTTGATTTTTAAAAAATTAATAATCACATACAGTTGTGATTATAAAAAAAATAATAAAAAATTATTTAAAAAATATCAAGTTGCAATAAATGAACACAAACTATAAGAAATAATTACTGACAATATAGGTCTGATTGGCAAAAAAATAAGATTGACGTACTTTTGAGACACGCCTTCAACCCACATGGTTGCCCTAGGCCCCAAGACCCACACACACACACACACACACACACACACACACACACACACAGAATGAAATGCATGCTGATTGTTGTTGCATTATATATGCACTCTATGTGCTCGTTAATATTACCTTAAGACGTCGTGATATATCAAAACTTACAGCTTGATGATTGGGTGTTGTGCCGGATTTATAAGAAAAGCAATTCGCAGAGGGAGAAGGAGGAATCGGACGAGGCTGTTCTAGCAACACAACCAAATCATAAGAAACAAAATCCACATTACCAACAAAGTTCAAAGCATTCGAGTTATGATTCCTTGCTGGAGAACGAAGAAAATTTCCTCGAAGGCATGTTGATGGGGGGAGGATGCGCCTTGCAGAACAGTACCAACAGTTGCCAATTATCCTCTGGAGCAAGGCTGAGCATGTCGCCAGTCACAACAAGTACAGTCTCCACTAAACGATCCCTCCTCTCTTCTCAACCATACTGGATTGAACCGGCAGGTGCAGCCGCCGCCATGGCAGGATCTCCGGCCAAGCAACTTTGCTGCCAGCCAATTGGCAATGGAGATCTAATCAATGGAGAGGATGGTTCCTCCTCCTTCATGCCATTAATCAACCATCTTCCTCAAAACACAACTGTTCATCCTAGTTCCTTTCTTGGTTCTCTTGGTGATGGTGTTCTCAGGCAACAATTTTGGACCTCATGACTTTCTTCTCCTCCCCCCCCCCCCCCTGCTCATTACTATGCTATACATACATATATAAGCATGGTTTGTCCGTGTATGTGTGTGCCTACCCATGTTTATCCAAACACACACACTCACACACCCACACACACTTGTATATGTTATTTAAGGTTTGCACCATTTCGTATGTAACACCTAGCCAATAGATACATTATAATTGTCTGATGGACGAATATTGCATGCATCAATAGAATGTTATGAAATTGGTATACAAGTTGTGTAATTTTTTATGTGACATTCATAAATTTAGACCAACTTTCCTTGTGTTCTTAAGCTCTTTTGTATTACTTGATTGCATATATCTAATAGGATTTGAGGCCCCAATAGAAAAATACACTACAATTTCATATTGGCTATAATTGGATACCAACAATAAAAATATTTGAGTCATCATTCATGGTCAAACTCTTGCATGTGATAGATATACTTGTTTGATTGTATTTATTGAAGTATTTTTCATTCTTAATTATGATACATGTCATTATATATATATATACACACACACACACACACACATAATTATAGTAATATTATCACAAGTAAGATAACACACATAAATAATTTTAAATAATAAATACACTTTATTAACATACTTATATTCTATGAATAAAATATATCACACATCAAATAATATCAATATCATTATTAATAACTAAGAATTATCCTGACTAAAATAAATTCCACAAGAAGATTTCAAAGATAATCACTCATTCTAATATTATTATCACATATTTATTTTTAATTTCACAATTCTAATAAAATTTAATATAAATCAACCTCCGTCTCATACTACCGCATAGATATCTTAGAACAAGATTTAATAAATAAATAAAAAATAACACCCCTCAAAATGTGTGATGGCTTATTTCCAACATACACAAATTATATGAAACAAGTCGTTCCAAATTTCATATAGAAAAATATTTAAATATACTTATAAAAATCTAGATTAAATATATTATATCTTAAAATTGAGATTTTATTTAGCATGTCCAATTGCTCCAGTGGAATATACATTAGTTGTCATAATTATAATATCATTATATATATATATATATATATATCATAGTTATTAAATCGAGATTCAAATCGAGAATCGAATAAAATCATAAATCAAATTTTTTGTAATTTTTTTTTCACGTTTATTAATTCATATTTTCTACGATTAACAATTTTTTTTAATATTTTATTTTTATGATTTTTTTGAAATTTTATTATTTTCACATTAATTTTCATAATACTAAAAGTTGGAGTTATTTTTTTTTCACGTTAATTAATTCATATAGTCGATAATTTTTTTTTTGATATTTTAATTTTTATTTTTATAAATTTTTGAGAATCTTTATTTCTTGAAAATCAATATTAAATCGATTTATGTGAATCAATTCATGATTCTGCAATTCAGTCTTTTATTCATATATATTTTTAATTTTTTTTAAAAGTCAAATCATTTATTCTTTAAATCATGAATCAAATCATGAATTATACGATTTTGATAATAGTGATATGTCTACTCGATTATCTAAATTTAAAAATCACTCATTTAATTTTCAAAATATACTTTTTTCTCAAAATATATAAAATCATTTCATAAATTTATTATTTTTTAACCAGGTGAGACCCCTAGATAAATTGGGCCTCAAGATCAATCACTTGTATCACATGAGGTAAATTTTCATGTCCTAGTAAATTTCAATAGTTCATAATATGAATCTGTGTTGCACGGATACGCCTAAGTGCTGTCGTGTCCATGTGTCCGACACGTAGATACGGCGACACGCGTCGGACACGTGTCCGATAGGCCAGGGGTGGGTTTTGGAATCTGCATCGGGAGGGGGAGAGTTCGAAAATCGAAAATCAAAATTCGGGTGGGGGGTTGGGTTCGAGAGGGGGGTTTTGGAGGGGGGGGGGAAAAGGTTCGAGAGGGGGGTTTTGGAGGGGGGGAAAAGGTTCGAGAGGGGGGGAAGGCTCGGGAGGGGGAGGGGGAGGGTGTTAGAGGGTTTAAATTTTTTTTACATTATTTTAAAATACAAAATTTTAAATTATTTTAAAATACAGTATTTTTAATTATTTTAAAATACCTAATATTTATAATTAATAATTTTTTTTTAATTTTATTTTTTTTATCATGACGTATCTTAGCCGTATCCGTATCCTAGTTTTTTAGAATTTGCCGTGTCCCCGTATCTTGCCGTGTCGTATCCCCGTGTCCGTATCCGTGTCCGTGCAACATATATATGAATAACCAAATATGAGAAATTAAATCATCTTATATTAGTGCTAATAAAAAAGTGATGAATTTGATCATTAGATGACTACCAACACACATCTCTTGTTTCATTTACGAAAACCTAATGACATGAGTATTTCAAGAGAATTTACTTTTCATAGTACTTGCAATATATAATTTTTCATAAATAGATTAAATATTTAGAAATGAAAATAATAAAAAGAAATTCATTCAAAATATTTATTTGTCATAACATATGTTTCCACATAAAACAAACATTCATATATTTTCATTAAATCAATAATATGTGTATTGTTAACTTCCTTTTTTCTCAACCATTGTGTTCAAAATATTCATAAACCATTACTATGGGCATTGTCTTCTAGGAGGGCTTAAACTAATAAAAGAAACTGAGTCTGCGGGTGCAACTGTATCAAAACTATATTACTAAAGAAGACATCATAGTGCATCAAATATTTTAAATTTTTTCTATTTCTAGAAAAAATCCATCAAAAAGTAAATTATGTATATTATTGAGACATTAATTTAAAATTTTAAAAATTTTTAAATTCTAGTAGAATATGAGATTTTTATAATCATATGAGATTTTTATAAAAATTTTCATTAATTTAAAAAATAAAAAATATCTTCTAATCATATGAGATTTTTATAATCATTTTTTATTATGTATAAATTCTAGTAGAATATTAGAATATTTTTGTATCTAACACTAAATTTTATTTTAACATGATTATATACAAATGATATTACATATTATAATAATGTTTTTATTTTTTTACGCATTCTAATTATATGAAGTATAAAATCTTATAATAATTTATTAGATGAATAAATAAATTCTATAAAATATTGAACTACTTTTAATAAAATTAATATTAATTTTAGATCAGCTTGTATTACTAAATTAAAAATATAATTATCATATTTAGCATAAAAAAATTTGACTAGCGAATCTTTTCTAATTTTTTCTACAAATAAATTTATCGTGATAATATTATTAAAAACATTATCAAAAATAATATTACACTTTACTTTTATTATCATATGAGTACGCGTGACAAACTCATCATAAGGATAAAATAATTAATGCAAGTTTAAATTTTCTTTTTACTATTTATTTTGGATCATGATAATTAAGCATACATGATAAATAAATATTACTTAAATAAATTTATATATCTGTCATAAATATCATACCAATGTGATTTTTTAATTTTTCAATTAATGATTTTAAAAAAATTTTATAATATTTTGTGATGTGATTGCTATAAATTATCATATAAATCATATGATAAGAGATAAACTTTTGAATGAAATATACAAACTTATGATATGTGTTAACTTTTAAAAATTATATACTATCATTCTAACTAATTATTATTTGTATATAAAGGAAGTAATTTTAAGGACGTGACTTAGTGCAATAGCAAGTATCTCTTTGAAAATTCAAGATTCATCACACGCAATCTCTTTGACTTTTTGAGATAAGAGTGCTGAGATTTTAACCTCTCGCATATCTAATGCTTGAGCATAATCCTTATGCACCACATATAAACTTTTTATATAAAAGAAGTTAATTTAAAATTAAATTATATACTAGTTTAGTTATACTAAATTAGAAATACATAGCATAAGATCTAATATCCTAATTTTTTTTCAATATTATTTGACATAACTTGAAAGATTAGACTACATTTTCTATAATATTTATATTATAATTTTGTAACTATTATGATTTTTTGTAATATTTATATCATACTAATTTTTCTACTTTTGATCTAATATTTTTCCTATTTATTATACTAAAATAGGTTCGAATAATAAACATGCATCTATAAAGTCTCAACTTTTTGGTTACAAAGAGAAAGATACTAGTGGATATTGAGTTCTCAACTTCATAAAAAATATAAAATATATAATGAAAATTGAGTGCGTGTTGAAAATTATGAAAATTTTAATATTTCAAGTAATTAAATTTTAAAATTATGAAAATTCAAAACTTGCAAGCAACAAATAATCTCATCTTTGAAAATTGAATATATCACATCTAATTAATTTCAAATATGAGATATATTGCCCTTCGCAAAAGTTAATTGTTATCACACCAAAATACAACCTCAAGAAAATAGAATTATTAATATTTGTTTATGTTTGAAAAATAAAACTTCAAAGAATAAAATTATTTTTTTATATTCTATACCCCTATAACCATTGCCAAAGATTGGTTAGTCATTGGCCCATAACGACTAATCGACTTTGGTTACGTTATTCCTAGCCATTTTAATAAAACAACAAGTTGGCTAGCAATAGCCTATAGTCATTCCACTAAAAGATTGACTCAACAATTCAAAAAAAAAAAAAGATCAAGTCTTATTCCAAAAAAAAAAAAAGATCATGTTTTATTCCAAAAAAAAAATGAGTCAGCTAGATCGTTCACAAGTGCCCAAGCATGACCAATTTTATTAGAAGCCAAAATGGCAATCAATCAAGTTTTTATTGGTCAGATCATGAGCATTGTCTTGATTCACAAGCTAGTTTCTCAGCTTGGGATGAGACATCCCAAGTGGGTCAAGGGCGGCCCATCCTAATGGATACGTCTTTTTCCACCCATAGTCCTAGGCCACCCAATTTGACCAAGAGTTGTCAAATGGGTCGTGTTGCGCCATGCACGACCCAACAAGAAAGTCCTAACATTCTTGACATGGCACAACTGATTATTTGTCCGACCCGACATGGCACGACCATCACGATTCCGAGCAAACTCATGCCTAACATACTGGGTCGTCTAAGATCATGCCGAATCATGTCAGGCATGGATCTCATTAAAAAAACTCGTCACGTGGATGTGACATCTACATATATATATATATATAATTTAAAAAAAATCAATTTCTTATAAAAAAATAGGTACGATCACAAATAATTCACAGAAATCCAATTAACCAATTTTTTGTGACCTATGACTCATTCCCAACATGAGACACGATTCAAATCCAGGCACAATTCTGAACCATATCATGTCAAGCCAGGCACGACTCAGTCGAGTCGTGCTTCATGTCATGCCCGAGCCATCCAGCCCATTTGACACCTCTAATTTGACTATGCCAAGTCAATCCAAGCCAAGCAACTTACATTATTATGACTAGCTATGATATTACTAACCCTACTAGTAAAAATTTTATAAAAATAAAGAATTATTATCTATTTTATATATATATATATATATATATATATATATATATATTCACTCTTAAATTAATCACTTATATGATACAAATAAGATAAAAGTGAAGTCATAACCTAAAGACCGGGATAAGAAGTAACTAGTCCAGAGATCAATCCAATATAATTATATAAGTGATGAACTTTATCTAGGCTTATGCATAGAGTGACAAATCTAACACTTAGTCTCGCTGCTTTGAAAAGATTTTATTGCTCAGGACCCACGACACATGCAGTCATACTAGTGGGAATGTTAAATACGAGCTTCCTTTAAAGCACGAGTTCGATCCTCATAGGCTACACTTCTGAGCGAGACAATGGAGATAGCCATGCCCGGTAACTATTCAAGGGAGGTGCCAATATGACTCAAGGGAACAATGGGTTAAAAAAAGTTACTATTGCCCAGAATGCAAATCTCAATAATTCATCTCTTGATAGAAAATATATGTCAGAGAGAACTTCATATCTCCTTTTTCCTTCCTTTTCCATGCCATGTGAAATTATGTCAAATTAATGTTAAATTAGTGAAAATATAATTGAATAATGTAGCTAAATAATTACCATCGAACTATGTCAAACTAACTAGAATCAACTAAATCAAACTAACCTAACCAAGCCTAATATGGGGTCGGCACCTAACTCAACCATATTCACCAACATCTACAAAAGTAAATATCGTAGCTACATACGGTTGGTCGAACCAAGCTCACTAACACATTGCAACAGTGCGGCACACTGCTAGGGATAATTTGGCTTGGACCTATGTTCAAAGACACGTATTGCATAGCCCCATTATGTGAAGCCATCTAATTCATCTAAATATCAATCACTAGATCAAGGTAACAAGCAAACTTTCATATATTAATGATCATTTTATCTTGAATGACTACAAAATATGAAAAAAAAAATTATATGAAAGTTTAACTTTCTTACAATTATTCATCATGTGTGTATGTGTACATATACATATATATATATATATATATATATACACACTTACACACAACTACATTCTGCATATATATTTTTTTCAAACTTTATAGTTAGGATATGCGCACATTGGCCTCAAAAATAACATTAGTGTGTGTTTATATTATTGGTTGTCCTTCAATTTACATTCATATAGTACTTGTTGGCACCATATATTACTTTTTTATAGTAATCATACTATCATATACGAACATGCAACATCATTTTTTCCACTCTTTTTTTTTTCACAAATTATCAGCTACACTACACCAACCTGAGAGCTACTTTGGTTTTCCTTTCCTTTTTGGTTTTCTAATTCTTTTCCCATACATTAACTAACCCATAATTATCACAGATATATTGCCTATATAAACTACTATACACCCTCCAGAGAATATATACATTTACATATGTGTGTGTGTGTGTGTGTGGATGTCTGTGGGAAATACATAGCAATTGAAATATTGTAAGTATTTATATGCAACCTCAAAATAACAATGCAAGCTAAAAATAGGCAAACCTAAAATAGACAGCAAAACAGAAAGCTTATTTGCTTTGTTTCTGCTACAAAATTGTGAAAAAACACATCACAGTTAGAAATGGCTCAAAATAAACAGCAATACAGCGTGGAATTTGTATAACTGGTGGTTAAAAAACATACCACATTCCTTATGTGCAAGGGCACCAATAAAAAGCCAGATCTTGCTTTCCAACTTCTTTGCCTCTCTCTCTCTATCTCTCTCTCTCTCTATCTCTCTGTCCATCTCTCGCTCTCCCAGAGAGAGAAGTTGAAACTACATTGTGCGTTCCTGTGGCAACAAGACATGCCTCGAGGATTCAAGATAATAGCATCGGCCAAAGCTCACAACTTTTCTCAATTCTGAGATTCTGGATTTTGGCCTGGATCCTGATGACAACGGCTGGGTTTTGTGGGCTCAGGCCATTGTTATTTGGTCGTAAAACTTCCAGGCTAGAGGTGACGTTGATGTGCACAAAGCTTAAGTCATTTCCATTCCCAGACAACCATAACTTTCTCCATTCTCCTGACCATCTAATTATCTGCAGCTAGTGAAAGAGACGCACCTGGGGAAGAGTCAGAGGAATGAAGCGCATGAGACTGAACGTTCAAGAGGGTTCCCATGCAGCTTCATCCTGATGATGGAGCTGAGGAAGAAGATCTTCACTTTCAGAGACATCCTTGATCTCCCACCCTGCACCACCTCTGCAACAATTAATTACGTACGCAGCCCTTTCCCACAGAACAACACATGCAGATATTAACAAGAAAAAAAAAACAAAAAAAAAAAAAAAAAAAAACAGTTCTTATTGAAGTCGCCGAATTGTTTCTTTTCATTCTGCAGCTGGCGATCAGAACGATGAAAGATCTCCACAATTTTTACCCCGAGATCATACACAACAATCTTCTATCAGAGCTCAAGGGCGCTTCCATCAACAAGGTACGGTGATGAATTGGGCTTATCACCATCTCTCACGAAACACAGGAGAGGCCGTGTCTCAGCACGATTACGAGTATCTTCGTCTCGGGGCGAGATGAGTCTCGAGTTCGAGACTCGTCTAACACGACCCCTTCGATTTTCGGGGGTAAGACTGTCAAGATACTAGCCTCTCCGAGGCCTTGAGTGAAACAAAAAATCTTGCGCACTGGGCAGCACACTTTCCTTCAGCAAAAACAAGCTGAAGGATTATTCAATTTTCTATTACAATCACGTGAAACAGGTTCTCGCATGCTTCTGTGGGGCGATGGGATCTGTGGCAGAATCATGGATGACGAATCAGGAATGGAAAAACAAGATTTCTTACAATTTGTTCCGCATCAATGACCAGTCTGATTTAGAACAACTAGGTTAGTCCATCGTGGATGGCGAGCATTTTTGTCCAAGAACAGTAGAAGTCGAGTTCAAGACTCAGCTAACACATCCCCTCCAATTCCCCAGGAGCCAAGTGGGACGGGCAGCCCAAGCACAGCACGAGGCACAACCCGACTGAGTCATGTCTGGCCCAGCATGGCATGGTCTAGAACAATGCCTGGACTTGGGTCGTGCCGTGCTGGGCCAGAGGCTGCGGTGCCTTGTGCTGGGCCAGGAACAATCCACCAGCATGGTAACTATGATCCAAGAACACAGACCAGGAAGCAGGCACACGGTTCGCTTGTGCACTGGACAGTCACTGAGAGTCATGACACTCAGCAATAATTTTAAATCTGACTTAGATTTTTAAAGTTTAATCAAAGCGGTATCGAGCTTAATAACTAGTAGCCCTTGATGTCTTTTTGTTTTTTGTAATTGCAGTTGAAATCACATTGGCAATACTGAATTGCATGATTATGATACCAAAGGAAACGTTCAATTTGATGGATGAAGATGCAAAGGAAAGTGATTACATCAAGATCCTGGCAAGATCTTATTCAGGAAGCAGCAGCTCATGCTGTGCTTCTCCCATGACCCCAACATCTGTTCTTCCAGAATTTATGAGCTCCCCCATTTCTAAAGAACTCAAGAACACCCCTCGCTCATCACCTCTTCTTAGGTCTCTGAGAGTGGAACTTGAAGAAGGTGAGACGCCAAGTCTCAGCGATGCAGAAGACGTTCCACATGAGAGATACAGAGGGTTGCTTGCTTGTGCTTCCAAGCAGAAGAGTTCTTTAAGTCACATGAACAATGTAGATGAGGAAATAGTGCTGGAAGTGGAGACACGCGACAAATACGAAACCAGAAACAAAATGGAGAAGAGAAATCAAGCAGCAATCTCTGTGACTAGTGTAGAAAGAGAAGCGAGAATGCAGAGCATGATGTCCATTGAACCAACACCATCTCCATCTAGCAACACACCAAAGTCAACATTGCAGAGTAATACAGTTACCATCGTTTCACAATCTCAGTCTTCACCTTCTCTGCAAGTAAACGTAGTTATGAAACAACAAGAAAGCCCATCATCTCTCCCACATCCAGCATCACCACCACCGCCACCGCCGCTTCCTCCGGGGTCGAGAATTGCAGTGACAGCACCACCTCCACCTCCACCCCCTGTGATGTCTTGTTCTGAAAGATCAATGGAAATTCTAGGGGGCCCACTGATGGGACGTAAAAAAGGTTCTTCCCCACCACCAGCACCACCTCCACTAGGTGCGGGAAGAGCTTTATGGGCGAATAAAGTACAGACAAAATTAAAGAGATCGAGCCAGATGAGTAGCCTGTATCGTACGCTAAAAGGAAAGGTTGAAGGAGGTGATCAAAACCCAAAACTGATGGATGGAAGAGCAAGTTCATCTCCGAGAAGTAATTGCGGAAAGCAAGGAATGGCAGATGCATTAGCAGAGATGACAAAGAGGTATGATTTTTTAAACAGCTGAGAAATTCCATTTGTGTGGATCAGACTTTGATTTGTTGCCATCGGAAACAAAAAAAAAAAAAAAAAACTAACCTGTGATGGTGACTCTGCAAAAAACATTTCTCAGATCAGCATACTTCCAGAAAATTGAAGAAGATGCTCAAAAGTACGCAGGGGCGATCGCAGGGTTGAAGACTGCAATTTGTTCTTTTCAAACAAAGGATATGGCTGAGCTCCTGAACTTCCACAAACGTGTGGAATCAATTCTTGAGCATTTAACTGACGAAACACAGGTCAATAGAACATCTTAGAGAAGAAAATCAGGCAGCTGGATTACACGCAAATCTCAGCCGCTTATGTTGTGGATCATGAGTGGCTGAGATTTGGGTGTTTCCTTGGAACAAATCCATGTAATAATGTGCCACTGTGAGCTTCTTCCCTCTTGAGTTCCAGAATCAAGATATTAGGCACACAGTCTGCTTAATAAAAAAAGAGCTAGCAAATTTCAACTAAAATTAGGGCAATCAAAAATGAATTAACAACTTCAATGATGGGTAAATCAAAAATAGAAACAGTTTTATCACAGATTCAGTTTATTTGATTTAATTAAAAATGATGAATCTAGCTCTTTTAGTTTGGTCAATAATAAAGCTCAAGTTTCAGGTTCTAGCGAGATTTGAAGGCTTCCCCCAGAAAAAACTAGAAGCTTTGAGAACAGCAGCTGTGTTATTCTTGAAATTAAATGAAATGGTGACAGAATTACAAAAATGGAAGATTGAGGCTCCATTGGGAAAACTGCTTGACAAGACAGAGCGCTACTTCAACAAGGTGAGTTGCAAATGCTGAGTGAATATGACAAGACTACCTCCACTACTTTGCAAGTCGTAACTGGAAAATAAATGCAGATTAAAGGAGACATTGATTCCTTGGAGAGAACTAAAGATGAAGAAGCCAAGAAATTTCAGAATCACAGCATCCATTTTGATTTCCAAGTCCTTGTGCAGATAAAGGAAGTAATGGTCGATGTCTCATCAAACTGCATGGAATTGGCACTTAAGGTAACTTTTAATACTTTAGCATCATACTAGTAATGAGATTGATTTAAAATAATGAATTTGTAATATATATATATATATATATATATATATATATATATATATATACACATATATATGTACATTATTTGGGTCCAATGAAATATATTTTTAAATCTTAGAGATAGAGAGTACTTGGGTCACATGCATCTGTTGAAAATCATGTTTAAATATAATAATAAATACATTCATCCATGAGAAAAAGATTTCACATTCAAGACTCACGAGGCATAGTCTTTTAAAATTTCAGTAGTAAGATTAGAGGTGTCAATCAAGCCAGGCAGCTCAGGCATATCGCGCAGCACTACACAGTTCGACCTTGCCTGGCCCTAGACCATGTCGCCCCATTGCACAGTTCATACCGTGCTAGGCCGGCGCAAGCCATGCCTCATGCATGGCTAGGCACGACCAGTGTACTTGGCCCGGTGACATGAGTCAACCATTTCACCCCGTGGCACAATTCGTGCCATGCTAGGCCGGCACGAGCCATGCCTTGTGTCTGGCCCAATGATAGGGTTCACCAGTTTGGGGACCCAAGACTCGCTATGGGTCAAGGGTCAAGCCCCGACGAGTGATCACCCGGCGGGGCGGGTTATTTTTAAAAAAAAAATCCGACTACAACTTATGTGGCCAGTTGCAATTGGCAGGTCACATAAGCTAGCCACCTATTATGTTTTAACATAACAGGTTCCGACATGGACGGTCCAACATAGTCTTACACTTAGTCATGCCTCACTCAAATAGATTGTGTCGGCACAACATGGCTTATTTTACACCTAAGTAAGACTGTCATGATATTAATCTCTCTCAAACCCTATACTAGATGTGTCAAGTGATTCGAGCAATCCTACACTATCTGATTAAGGCGTGTTGGAGCTGTGCATGCCATGTGTGGTGCCAAGCACAACCCACATACCTAGCATGCTGATGTAAAAAATAGTGGCATGAGCCATAGGGAAATACCTGACTAGCTAGCGTCATCCAAGGAACACACATAAGGGCCAAGGGCCATTGCAGCGCTGCCCAATGTCCACTGGCCATTGCCAGTGACATGGCCAAGCCATGAGCAATTTGGCCCTTGATCGACCCAGCACAACTCAATACACCCAGATGAGGAAACTGGGCCATCGAGCCATGTTAGGCCTACCTTCCATGGTGTGGTACCAGCATGGCATGACCAGGATACTCAATTTATGGCATGTCTAACATAGCTCAATTGACACATCAACCTCATGATAAAATATGAGCTTTGTATGCTTGATATAATCTTCATCTTCATATATGAGACAAGCATTTTAAGTTACAAAAATAAAAGTAAAAGTAATGAATTGTGACTATATTCATTACAAATTATACATTTTAAATATTTAAGTAATTGAGATTATGTTTTGATATAGTAATAAATTCTTTCGTCTAAAGATAGTAGATCTATAATTTTCAAATCATCAGACACTATTTTTAATTTTTAGGATAAAATTGTCTAGATATTAACTTCTCACAGATCTAATGCTAGGTGAGAACTTTGTGTATTAAATACAACCTTTTAGACATTTTCAAATAACAAATCATAAATTTAATGTGAATTTTTGATATTTAGGAAAGAAAAGAGGCAAAGGATTCGGAGAGATCACAAATGGGAACCAAAATTGAAAGCAAGAATACTTGTGCAAAGATGCTATGGAGAGCCTTTCAGTTTGCATTCCGTGTTTATACTTTTGCAGGTGGACAAGATGACCGAGCTGACAAGCTAACAAAAGAACTGGCGGATGAAATAGAAACTGATCGTCAGCAGCAGTAACCACCAACAAATCAATAAGAAACTTGAACATAGAAAAATGGAGCACTCATCCATACTCGTGTGCAACACAAGATGATGAAAATATTTTTGCATATTAATTTTGAATAACTGCAATCTACACAACCCATGTATCTTTTGCCACAAACTCTCTCACAGAAAGTTTGAACCAGAATATAATTGATCAATAAACTTGTATATCAATTACTTTGTTCTTCGATTTATTGGCACAAAAATTCAATTTCCAGAAATATACAATTGTTTTCAATTTTTGTTCCAGGTGTATATCATGCGCCATTTTTTGGGGATTTTGCAAACGCAAGCACAGAAGAACTACAGAAAACCACACACATTCATGTACCTCCGTGTGCGCGCGCGCGTGTGTGACGGTAGGAATGTATGTGTATGCGATTAGCTTGTCTAACTTATTGATATTTTAGATGAATCTTTAAAACATCAATTCAATGAATTGAAGGGAAAAGAACGAGTCGCCACTCCTTAAATCCACCATGTGTTCTGTGGTGTACCTCCTTGCTCAATGGAAGACTTGCACTTCAATTTTCCACTGAAGTTTTCTGAGTGGTAATGGGCATGTTATATGGCTAGCGTGAGTGCCGGGATAGAACCTGGCTCCATGGCCCATGCATTAACTTCCTCACTTCGATTTTAAGTCTGCCAGGTTATAAGAACTTATCCCGCCATTTATTTGGGCGGGATAGTTTATCCGCAATGACAGAGATTAATATTTATAGCTGAAAGCACATGTGGCATGTCAATTGGCATCACTAAATTTTCAAAGGGATCCCCCTTCACATAATATCTAACTAGCATCATATCTATGTTTAATTAGTTTTTGATAATCTTTCACCCCCAATTTAGTTAAAATATTAATTTATAGTTGTGTATATGTTAGAAGATCTTTAAGAACAACTGTGTATATATTAGATTATTATTTTGTACAACTATGTATTATCTATATAGATTCCTGTCACGGACTTAATCTTTTCGCAAATCACTTGTACGGCACTTAGGCAACTTATCCCTTAGAGGTTGCTAAGTCAGTCTTACTTTCGCCTTGCTTATTATACTTGGTGTATACCTACAACTTGGAAGCAAAGCAAATTTGAAAAAATAATTAAAAATAAAGAAAATACTTTATTAGATAATGAAATATTACAAGAAACTCTCAACTTGATGGTTTACATATAAGGCTACCTCCTACTTAAATACATGCATAGGGAAGGATTTAGAACATTTGAATATTATATATAAGTCTAGAGAATTCTATTACATATATCCAAGAGGATTCTAGAATTATCTAGGGTAATCTTTATCCTTCCATATAAGTGTGGACTTCTTCAGAATCTTCTAGAATGTTCCACATTCTTTAAATGAGGGTGTTATATTCTTTCCCACCAATACTGCAGACGTCCTCGTTGATTTTCTGCCTAGAACTACTCGATCTATTCCTAAAACTACCACAAATTGTTAGCTGGCACCCAACTGGCTTTACTTTCTTGTAGTCCCCTCCATTTTACTAAGTATTTTTTGTTAGGCCAAAAGTTGATCTTCCTTAGGTCTCGATCTGCCATGATGTATTCCACCTCCTTATCATAGGAAGTCACTACTACTATGGGCGCCCTCATAAAGACTATTCGGCCTTGATCTTTCTTATCTTCGTGATAAGGTTTAGATTACTAACATGGAAGACATGATGAATCTTCAACCTTGGTGGTAACTCAACTTTGTAAAATACCTTACCAACTCGTCCAAGTATAGGAAATCACAAATCCCTTGTGCACCTTTCGAATGGACTTGAATTATTGTGGTAGAAGTTTGACAAGCACCAAGTCTCCAACTTGAAATTCTACATGTCTTCTTTTCTTATTAGCCCATTTCTTCATTTTCTTAGTATTCTTCCTTAAAAATGAGCGTGCTATTTCAGCTTGCTCGTGTCATCCCTTAGCAAATTTGTAAGCTGTTGGACTCCTCCTTGTGTATCCTCTGGCTAGGGTATGAGAAGTCATTGGCCGTTGCCCCATGACTATCTCGAATGAACTCCTCCCAATTGTCGCACTTCCTTGTAGATTATAGGAGAACTGAGCCACATCTAGTAATTTGGCCCAATCAGTCTGATTGGCACTCACAAAGTGCCTCAAGTACAGCTCTAGTAATGCATTCACCCATTATGTCAGCTCATCAGTATGAGGATGAAAGCTAGTAGAGAAGTAAAATTTTGTGCCCATGAGTTTGAATAGCTTCGTCCAAAACTTTTCAGTAAAGCGTGAGTCATGATCACTAATGATAACCTTTGATAGCTTCTAATACTTTACCACATTCTTGAGGAATAGCTTGGCCGTCTCTTCTGCTGTGCAATCTTTAGGGGCTTCTATGAATGTAGCATACTTTGAAAATCGAACAACTACCACTATGATAGATTCATTTCTCTCAGGACTTAGGTAAGCCAATAATGAAGTCCATAGTGACAATTTCCCAAGGTTGCTCTACTATAAGTAGTAGCTTCAGCAGTCTCTTAGGCAAATGTTACTCCACTTTATCTTTTTTGCACATAAGACAAATCTTAACATAAGTCTCCACATCATTTTTTATCTCTGGCCAGTAGTAGACAGGCTCTAGTAGTGCCCTTGTGAGTCGTTGCCCTGGGTGTCCAGCCCATTTGGAGTCATGACACTCCTTGATATGATTCCTTCTAATGCTTTCCCACTTTGTCACATAGAGTCGCTTTCCTTTTGTGTAAAGCAAATTATCATTTATCCAAAACCGCCTAGTCTTTCCCTCATGAGCCAATGTGATGATACTTTTGGCCATTGTATCATGTTGCAACCCCTCCTTTATGAGATCCACCATCTCTCCCTAGGGCTGGCTAGTCATGGATGCTAGCTCTGCTTTGTGGCTCAAGGCATCAGCTACGTGATTGGCTATGCCTAGCTTGTACTCCAACATACAGTCAAACTCCGCCAAGAAGTCTTGCCACCTTGCTTGCTTGAGACTTAGTTTTTTCTAGGTCTAGAAATAGCTAGTAACAATATTATCTGTCTTCACTATGAAGTGTGATCCTAACAGATAGTGTCTCCACTTCTACAAGTAATTGATGATTGCAATCATCTCCTTCTCTTGGACCGTGTACCGCTTCTCGATGTCTTTGAGCTTGTGGCTTTCAAAAACTATAGACATTTCTCCATCATAAGAACTCCAATGGCAAAGTCGAAAGCATTAGTGTGTACCTCGAACACCTTAGTGTGGTCAGGTAGTGCCAATACCGGCTCCTTCATTATAACCTTCTTCAAGTCTTATAAGGATTACTAGTATTTTTCATCACATGTCCATGCAAACCCTTCTTGAGAAGGTTTGTTAATGGAGCTGCTTTTGTTAAGTATTCCTTGATGAACCACTGATAGTAGTTAACTAGGCCCAAAAAAGACCTTAGTTGTGGCACCTTAGTAGGGGGATCCCATTCATGAATGACTTTGATCTTGTTTTCATCCATCATAGAGGTGTCAAACGGGCCGGGCCGGCCCGGCCCTTTTTTTTAGGGCACGAACGTGCCACCGTGCCGGGTCGGCCTGTCCATACGGGCTGGGGCAGCTGGGCAGAGGCAGACCCTGACCCGAGACCCGATTGGCAGGAATTTTTTTAAAAAAAAATTTTATATATTGTAATGCATAACAGCTTAGGTGTAGGTGTACAGTACAATATTAAATATAAATATTTTTATAAATGTTAAAAATTAAAATTAAATAAAAATAACAAAGTTTAGAAATTTTTTTTTTTTCAAATTCAAATTAGTTTAACTTTTATTATATTTATTATTTATATATTAAAGTTATTATTGTTTAAAATAAAATTTAAATTGAAAACAAAATAAATCAATACATTATGTTAGTAAAAGCTACAAATAAAAATTAAAAAAAAATTAAACAACACAAATGAAAAATTATCAATCATCCATTTGAAACCGATGGTTTGAACATAACAAGTATAAGTTTCAACACAACGTACTAACAAAGCGTACAAATACAATCAATAAAAAAACATTGAAAACAAGAAACAACAGATCATCATCAATCGTCAATCGGCATATCATGAGAATCATCAGCCACAACATCAAGATCAGTATCATATGGATCATCATCATCAGCAATCAACTCCTCCGCCATTGTAGTGGATGTGGATGTGACTGCAGTGTCTGTCCCAGTACCGGCTCCAGCATGATCATGGATGCTAAACCTCGATTCCTCCCAATCCTTCAAACATGCCAAGGCCTCAACCATATCTGGACGTAATCTCGATCTCTTATCCGAAATCACGTTCACTGCAACAGAAAAAGCAGACTCCGATGCTACGCTCGACACCGGAGGAGTCAGTAGATCCCGTGCCATCCTAGATAGCACGGGATAGGTGGACTCATATGATTTCCACCACTGTAATAAATCAAGATTCTTAGTATCAGAATGTGATAGGATTGAGCAGTAATCGGTATCTAAGTACCGAGACAGCTCGCTCCTATGTGATGGTCCACCCCTACGTTTCCCACTCGCTAGCTGAATGGAATAATCGTCATCTCCGAACAAGGTATCAATGTCCGTAATCACAGTCTCACCACCACCACCACCATACCTAGTATCGTAGTATGTGAACAGGTCAGTAAACTTCTCGTGAATGAACCCTTCAGGTAGCTCTTCCAGGTTCATGCACGAGGAAATGAAAGTCAGGGTATTTTCTAACTCTTCCACCTTAGCCCTAGGGTCCATGCATGCAGCGAGGTAATAAAGAGATGGAACGGTAGACCAGTACTTCAAGTACTTGGTCTCCATCTCTGCAACCATATGGCTAAGCATCGGGTCAGCTCGATACTTCCTAAACATGCTTCTAATGTTGCATATGCACCAGAGTGCAATGCAAGTGGTGGGCGTATAAACTGACGAACACATGTTCGTCGTGTCTTAAAATATCTTCAGGAATTTCATTTAGTCAGTGTCGTCAATAATAAGTTCGTCACTCTTACTATTGACGTAGTCGGATATCACGTGTTCGTATCCAACACATGATTCCAACATCAGGTACGTATAATTCCAACGATGTCTCACATCCGATTGGAATTTCTTCTTCTTAAGATTCGCAGACAAACAGAGAGTACCAAACTCTGGTTGTCTGCGAGAAGTGCGAATATACTTGAGTACATTGCGTATATTTTCCAACGCGGGGGAACACACCTTCATACCCGCTTGAATAATCAGGTTAATCACGTGACACATGCATCTGACATGAAAGATCTCTCCTAATGGTGTGTCTCTAATATTCCTAACAAACATATCGATCGCTACGCCATTATTAGAAGCGTTATCGAATGTGACACTAAAAATTTTATTTTGAATTTTATATTCCCTAATGATTTTCATCATACACTCAAAAATGGCCGGGCCATCATGAGGATGAAGAATCTCAGTGAATCTTAAGATTAACTATGTATACTTTAAATATTTTAAGTTAACTATATATAACACATATTATAACTATGTATACTCTTAAAATTTTATATTAACTATATATAATGTAACATATATGTTTTAACTATATATAATGTATATGTTAAATGTAGTTAATGTATATGTTTTTGGTATACATTTTCAAAGTATACATGTAGAAAACATATATAATATGTACATATGCAATGTCTATGCTTGGAAAACATATACATTATATGATGGTGTATATAGTGTATAAATATGTATTGTATATGTTTTTTTGATTATACTCAAAAGTTAAATAATAATCACTACAAGAAATCCTAAAATTAGAAATGCCCGAATCCTTTTCTGATTTTGTCGTGATGGATAAATAGCGATGGATTTAGAAATTGATTAGTTTTATTTCTATAATACTCTTCTCTAAATATTAGAAATAGATCATGCAATGACATTTTTATAAATAACAATGTGAAAAAATCCTTCACTAAATATTACGATGGCAAAGGGATCATAGATTTTATTTTGCTAATTTTATGATGGAATCTTTAGAAATGTATTATCCATTTCTAAAAGAGTGACGAATCAATAAAGACATGCATGAATCCATTTCTATTTATAAATAGATTTAGAAATGGAAAAATTTGTTTATATTGTCTACAATAGGTATAAGTAATATTTATGTTATTCCTCTATGCTGTAAACTATATATAAATACAGAAATGATATGACCTACAATCAAATAAGCATATCCACGTTATATTTATCAAATGACATTCACATAATATCCACCATAAAATAAAATTTAAGATAACAAAAATAAATAAATATCCATAAATTTCAATACACAATTTATTAACAAAAATATTAACACAAAAACCATAAATTCGGATCAAAAACATAAGTTACAAAAAAATTAATAATACATCACGAATAACTACGAATCATTTTCCTGAAGAGTATTCTACTCCGGAGTTTTGGATGATTTGCTTCAGAATGATGAAATAGATGATGTCTGTGACAACTTGCACATTATTTTCTCCATCTTTAAAATTTTATGTAGTATTTCATCATCTCTTTTTATTCTTTTAACCTCTATTTTTTTATTTCTTCAATTTTATTTTGTATTTCTTTATTTTTTTACATATCTTCATTCTTTTATTGTATCTTCTCATTTTTTTCTTTGTAATGCATCTTGTTTATCCTACATCCCATCGTGCAACCTCTTATCATACATATTATTTTAATTGGAAGATGATGATGAAGAACTCCAAATAGAACCTGAATAAAATATAAATGCATAGGTACCAAGATAGTACACTCACAATTTTTTCAGGCTCTACTCCAATAGCCCGAAGGTAAATATGTGCAACATCAATCTCTTGCGCCTTAATAAAAAGCTCTATCATTGTGAAGCAATTATAATCATATTTTCTACAGCTTCCTATAATTGTTAAAATATAGCATAACGTATCAATTACTATATTAAAAAAAAGCATACTAACAAAAGAAACTATCCTCTTATTACTACAAAATATTTTTAAAATGATTTTGTAAATTATATTAAATGAATTTATACAAAAATCATTAGTTATAATAAAAAAATATGCTTGAGTTAATATTTTATTTACAATTAATGCCAAATACTAAATTTTAATTTTTTTCTATTATTATTTTCAATTTTAAAATTAAACTATAAGTACAAAATGAAAAGCTAACATTAATATTATTTGAGCGCTTATCCACAAATGATCCATCATTCTTCTTGTATATTTGCTTGAATATCTCAGATAGTGTCGGTATATGTCCAATTCAGCCTCATGAAAATAAATATTAATTACTATTAAGGTATATCATTCATTATGACACATATATTATCCTTTTGATTCTAAAAATATAAATAATAATAAAAAAATAAAAGATAATTATACCAGATCTACTAAATGTTGGTAGGTCACATTTGAACCTCCAATAAGTTTTGAAGGTCTTGATCCATCACCTACTTTTTATGATCGACGATTGTATGAGACCACATAGGACAATATCTTGAACTCTTCACTATTCTAGTATTCCCACCACTTTATCCAAACACTAAGGATGATACTATTAGGCTTTGCATCTTTACCATATATTTTTCTCTATTTGTTAAGCTTGTCATTATATCTCACACTTGCCATATATTTTCATATATCCTTCATCGATACCACCAAAGTGTTATTCTATTTGTATTTTATTTTTAATAACCAAATAAAAGAATAATATATTATAATGCATTAATTTAAGAGTATATCATCATATTATACAAAAATAAAATATAAGTAAATGTATCAAATATTTATCTCAAATTCTTTCTAAAAAAATTATTTCAAACTTGAGGGCACTATGTTCCACTTTATGCCCTCCGCAACTAGTTTCTCCTTAAATATTTCATTGATTGTATGATAAGTAGAAGAAATAAATTTATAACTAATTTAAAATCATCATATACATATACATATAAACAAAATACATATTTTTTGCTGCTACTAAGTTAAAATTTATGTTTAATATTATAAATGACAATGTTCAATAAGTAGCAATATAATTTATTATTATTATTGTAAAATACATAAAGTTTAAAATTGTGATATATTTATACTTTCATTCACATATTATTTTATATAAAATTTAAATGAAAAAAAAGAAAAATGATAAAGAATGAATGTAGTAAATTTAAGAATGCTACGTGCTATTTATTATCAATTGTAGACTGAATAAAGATTTTCTCATTACTTGGTGTGCAAATTAAGGATTATGAATATCCTATTGGTGCCATTACTATAGTACTAATGCATATGCCTCTTGAGATAGGTTGATCGAAACTATCAGTATCTTATGGTTAAAAATGAGATGAAGACGGAATATCTATGATAGTAAATCCATGTATGTCATGATGAGGTGATGCTAAAGTTTCCTCCGTATGTGTAGGAAAATGCAAAAAAATATTTATAGTATTATCTTCATTGGATACATGAAGATTTTTTCTTCTATGAACTATTAGTTGACTTACTCTGCCCCTCCTCACACTTTGAGAACCTCGACCACTTGAATGATTACCTTTCATACCTAAATCAAGTTACATAAATATCAAAATATACAGAGGAAATAAAAATATTATATGAAATATCATAATAACATAACTTAATGATAAACACATTGACATTAGAAAAATAATTAAAATGTTTTAATTTTAACGTCCACTTTTTAACATTTACAAAATAAGAATAATAAAATAACATGACAGTCAATAAATTTCTACTCATCATCAAAACTATCTATGAAATTATCTCTATCTACATATTCATCATTATCTGATTCTACAATTAATTTCTCTTCATTATCTTTTTTACATTTCTATCATCAATGTCAAAATAATTTTTCATATTCACCAAGTAAAGTTTGAAGGTCATCATCTGCCCCATGAATGATTGAATGAACTTCTACATTATTCTTTTGAAATATTGATACACATGATAGAGTGACCATAACATCCTTTTCAATAATTTCAATATATGATCTAGATTTTATTTTACATATTGCCCACCAGTGACATGAATTTCTTCTTGTGGTTGGATAAGTAGTATAACACATTTGTTTGGCTTGTACTGTAAGTATAAATTACTCGTACTTACAATAAAATTTATTATGGTGCACATCGACAAGATTATATTAATGATGAATTCTAGCTCCCATATTTGGAATTAGATCAAACCATTCGTACTTAAACAAAATAATCCTTTTAATTGGTAAAGCATAATACTATATATGCATAATTTCAATTAATCGGTCATAAAAATTAGTAGTACATGTAGTAAAGTTAGACTCCTTGATACAAACACCACTGTTTATTGCTTATTTATTTGAGCCATATTTCAAAGTGTAATTTTGTATCTATTTACATAATGTATAGGATACATCTGTAAACTTCTTAATGGTCCTTTTGTAATATTATTCATTTGCTTGTTACATATATTTGTTGAAGTTAATTATACCTACAAAATGATAAAGGACAAATTCATACATGTATAATGTTGTACATAATTGTTTAGAACAATGAATGATAAGTTACATACTAACATATTTTTCAAACTAATTTGCAAAATCTTTTTCAAGCTTTGTATCAATTGAATCATCATTAATATGAGGTTCTCTTTGCCTTAATTCCTGAGAAAATATTTTTCAAAAACAAAATTAAAGATATTTTGATTAATTAAAATCTTATATCGCATACAATGAAAAATAAATGAGAATATGAAATTATTATAAATCTTATTCAGTATAAGGTGTAACAAAATATATATGTTATCTTGATATTGTTTTACCATATGATCTATCCCATTGTATGAAAATGGAAAATATATCATTTTCTTCTGATTCATCCTTCATACCATATACATTCTTTGGTGATAATATTTTATGCTGATTATAGAATTGTAGCTGAAAGTAGTGTGTACACAATACTGAAGCCATTTCAACCATGTTGGCATTACATTTTGATCCTTCGGCTTTGACTTTATTTTGAAAATTATTTTTCAATTTTTTTAAAATATATGAAATTTATATATATGAGAAAAAAAATATTAATAAATGGATATATCATCTGTATTGCACAAGACCATATATCATGGATTTTTAAGGCAAGTAAACTAGGAGATGTTCCATGGAATTAAAGAAGCTATGAGGAAAAATATTTTCAAGTTTTTATAAAATAATGAGGATATCATTTTATAATTGCTCTATTTCTTCTTTTTTTACGACATTACAAGTGAGATTCTTAAAGAACATATTTATTTCTATCAATACTTCCCAAATATTTTGTGAAAGTAATTCACGGAATGTTATGTATATTAGTCTCTACATGAACACATGGCAATCATGACTTTTCATTCTGAATAACTTATGCTTCTTCATATCAACATATCTTCTCATGTTATATGCATATCCGTCAGTAAACCTAAGGTCTATCAACCATTTCCACAAAGATATTTTTTTTCTTGATTTATTTGTTAGATGCATATGAACACATGGTCAGGAAACCATGTGAAAGTAACACAACTTCTTTTGCAAGCCATAGAAAATTTATTTGTTGGTTCATCTATGTGTAACTCTGAACAGGAACATAACTCTTTCAAATTATTTCTTGATTTGGTATTAACTTTTGTTTTTCCCTTCACATTCATTATAAACTTTAAAATATTATCAAAAAAATTCTTCTCAATATGTATCACATCTAAACTGTGTTTAATAAGATTTGTTTTCTAATTTGATAAATCCCATGAGATATTTTTTTTCTTCTATCCACAGTGATAAATCTTTGAAATTTGCATATCGAGGCAATCTACATCAACATCCATAACATTTTGAACTCATATCTTTCAATTACTTATAATATGTTGTCACTTAACCTCAAAGGTGGTGTACTTTTAATGACTTTATGATTATCAAACTAAGAAGTTTTTCCTCCTTTGCTCAAGTAAAATACATCCGAGTCCTCCATGCAATAAGGACAAACTAATTTCCTTATAGTACTCCATTCGGACAACATTGAATATGCATGAAAGTCACTTATAGTCCACATTAGCATTGCTCACATTTTTAAAGTTTTTCTTTCTAGATATATCATATGTTTCGACACCATCCTTTTACAAAATTTTGAGCTATGCTATAAGGGGCTACAGAAAAACATCCAATTTGTCTTTTGGATTTCTCGGACCAGCACGATAACACACAAAAAGATGTGTTCATCTTTCATGTACATACATCGGGGTAAATTATAAGGTTTAATAATAACCGACCACGAAGAGTATTGTTGCTTTGTTTGTCCAAATGACTGAAATCTATATGTGCATAATCCTAAACTAACATTTTGGCTTTCAACTACAAATGATAGATGACAATCATCAAAATGTTTCCAAGACGGAGAATCTGAGCAATGCTGCATCACGTCATCTTCAATAACATGATTTTTGTGCCAACTCATATTATTAGTAGTAGCATCATGTGTAAATAATCTGTGCAGACAATGAGTGAATGATAAATAATACATCTTCTTTTGAAGAATATTTATTTTTTTCCTTTTATATGTTGTATTTCTTTTGTACCGATGATATTTACAAAATTACAAATAATTGCTTTACTATCTACCCCAATAAATAATGAGGCCATAAATACATCAATGCATTTTTTCCACTAGCAAACCCAAGCCTCGCATTAACTTTTTTGTGCCGTAAAAACTATCTATCATGATGTTTATTCTTTAGTAACAATTCAAATAACAACAAGCATATTTCATCATAACACCATTTTGAAAAATGATGATTTGCCTTTAAATTCACTAGTCTAGCCACTGCATATAACTTTAACATTTAAAATTTTTATTTTGCTGATGATATTAAGATATCATCGGTGATATCCATATTTAATGAATTACCAATAACATTATTCAAAATTACTTCACATGCATCATTGGCTTTAGCAAATTCCATTACAACAATTGAAACAACATTTCTATGTACATAATGCTTATTTATTTGTGACACAACTATTTTCCCATGTTTATACCAAATATAATAGTCGCTAACCAATTCATTTTTACAATATGATATCACATTGTGTCTACATCATAGAAAATCTGATTTTGATATTTAAGTGCATTACATTGACATCTTATTTCTGTTTCATCTATAAATTTAGACTATTTTTCAATGATGGCACTTAATTTCTCAATCTTATTTATAAATTCATCAGTTAAAAATATATCTTTCAGTCATACATTCATCAATTAACGACTAAGTTGTATTATAATAATTCTCATTCTTATAACACATAACTTAATATTTTTGGAATTATAATAATATATATAGAGATATTTTTGTAATAAAGATGTAACATTTTTATGAAAAGCAAAAACCTAACAAATAAGTTATAATAAAATAATTATTATATAATTTTGGATTAAAATTAGAAAATGCAAGTTATTCTAATATATTTCTGTCATTTACATAAAACTAAAAATTTGATATTTATCTATATTGTATAAAATTACAATAATAAAGAAAAAAAAATTGTAATATCATAATTTTTAATTTCTATTTTAATAATAAGTACTAAATAATTATATAAACATATCATATATAATATAAATAATAAAGAAAGTATTAATATCAATATATTAAAATTTATCAATGAAAAAACAAACAAGATAAATCAACTATCAACGGAGATATTATTAAATGAATAGGAAATTCTTCTAATCAATATGAAGCATGTAGTATACATAGGCATATACCACATGTGACATGTAATATGAAATTTTTTAATATTATATAAAAGTGGGTATTGTTTATATTATTATAATTTTAGTGAAATGTAGATAAAACAACTATATACATTTTTAAATTAGCTTCTAATTGTTTTTTTAGTTCTAACAATTTGTCTTTACGTTTTACTATTCTAATTGCATACCCTCCTCATATTTTGTTCTATTATCATTGTTATTATAAATGAACATTTAATAATTGTTTTAATAACTATAAATTGTTTATTATTAAGGTTATGTCATTAAATATATGAGTTATTCAAATTTGAAATTTTAAAATATCATGTAATTCTAGTAAGAAAACAAAATACAAAATAATTTTAGTGATATTAACTATAGTTCAATAACAAAATACACAAAACTATCATAAATTAATTATGTTGCAAAAATATTTTAAAAATAAAAGTATGAGGAAAAAATATAAAAAATGTAAATAATATATAATTATCAATTATATTTATAATATTTAAGCAAAACAATTAGATAGAACCCAATATAAATGTTAAAAATGAAAAAAAAATCACACATAACATGAAAATGCACAAATGGAGCTATTTCCAAATACAGTACATACAAGATAAAATAAAAATTACAATTTCATATTTCAATTATGGATGAAATGCACGTCGAACAATAAATAGAAGATAGACGATCTAAACAAAAACCAAAATCAAAACCAAAATCAAAACCAAAATCAAAACCAAAAAATTTCCAAAACCCTAAGAACACTTCAAAGTTTTGAAGTGGTATTCAAAAATTAATTATCATATTTTAGTGACAACTTATTTACGTCGCTAAAATAGCGAGGGAATGATATTCCGTCGCTTAATTATTTTAATTTATATAGCGACAGACTTAATATTCCTCACAATAATAAAACTGGATATAATTTCCATTTTTGATTATAAACGAATGTAAATATTTTTGTCGCTAAATTCCACATAAGCATATATGCATCTCACTTTTTGGATCACTTGGCGACGAGATAAAAAAATTCAAAAATTTTCATTTCTATTTTCTCTTGATTTTGCAAATTTTGTTTCAATTTCGTTTTAAGGCCGTTCCTAATTTTTGAAACGGATTTGGACGTTTCTAATTTCAATTTCTAAATTATTTTTTTTTTAGCAGTAAATGATGACAAGACTAGACATTGTGCAAGTTTATTTTTTCAATAATACTTAAGAGAAATGTAATTTTGGGTTTGAAAATTAAAAAATTGTAAGTATTAGATTTATTTTTATTATTTTATTTTAAAATTAGAGCATAACATAAATATTATTGATGTTGGGTTATCTAAATAAACATAATTTTCCATTTTTTAAAAAATATTATAATTTCGCATGAATAAGGCCTAACATTATTTCAATTTTTTGACAGTCACACTACATTCGATTTCTCTTCGTTTCGAGCTTTTGGCACCGGCGGTCAATAATTTCCCAGCATCAGCATCAGCATCAGCATCAGCATCAGCACAAGCATCAGCTGCTAAAACATCCCACATGGTTTTCGCAGAAGGGCCCGCCCAGTCAATGCACCGAAATTCATGAAACGGAAAAAAAGCAAATGTAATTGTGGAAGAAACAAAAATAACATGAACATGTTTCATCTCCAATTAATTTTCATTTATCCAATTTCCAACACCAATAAGCAGATCGAGAGACGTCTTCTGCTAATCCTGTATGCTTAATTAGTTTCCGTATAGCAGCAGAGCAGGGGGTGGAATCAGAAGGCCCACCTCCGCTCCTTTACTTGAAAAAAAAAATTAAGTACCCCAATGAATAGATCTACGTGATTAACCAACGGCAGTTGCGATCTTTTCGCTTGCTTTGATGTCATCTTTGTTAAACGCTGCGCTGCTTCCTTGGCCCTGATTCGATATTCTTTATTGTGCAGAGCGAGGCGAGATTTTAGAAAATGGCTTCCATGTTGTTGCTTGTGACAGTGTTTCTGCTTGATATCATTGCTTTTGCGCTCGCTGTTGCAGCCGAGCGGAGAAGAAATACTGTGAGTAGTTTTTTTTTTTTTTTGGTTTTACGTTTTATCTCGTGCATCCTAACCTAGAATTCGAATGGAAATCATTGTGTGATCCAATATTTGTTAGATTTAGATTATGCATTGTTTCATATTTATTGCAATCGTGGTTGTAAGATGCAGGTATATTTAATTTATTGTATCCGAGATTTCAGCTAAAAATTGAAGCTAATTGTTATATTCTGCTTCAGTTTTTTTTATCATGATTGTTGGTATGATAATGTTGTTGATTTTGAAATTGGAGATTTAGCAAAGAGATAAATTTGAAGCTGGAAATTAAGTAAATCAAAGTAAATTGGTAATTGTATGTCCTATAATGGATGTTAGGCTTACTTCAAGGGTTTCCGCCTTGGTTATTTTAGGAAGGAGTAGAGAGATCATTGGGGCATCTCAGATGTTAGCTGCCCACACATAATGTTATAATACCCCCTTCAAGTTAGTGAGTAAATGTTACAAACACTAAGTTTGAAAGAAATACATGATTTTTTGAGAACTTTTTTGAATTTGGTTGATAGGCACATAAGTAGTGACTACCAAATATCATAATATTATGGATTATTGGGTTGATAGTAAATTGCCCGAGCTATCTAATTATAATAATAAAGTATTATTGGTATTTGAATTGATAAGTAAAATTACTTTAAGAAATGATTGATTTATTGAAATTCATAAGTTATTGATATTATAATTTTATATTACGTCACTATATTAGATTTAAAAATAATTATTTTTCTATTACTTTTTAAATAGATAAGATTGTCTACTAGAAAAATATAAAACTATATAGCGAATTTTATATTTGTAATTGTTTGAGCTCAATTAAAATTTAAACATGCTTCTGCTCGACTATGATTTTGATCTCTGTTAGGCAATTTCACTTCTATAATTATGATTTTAGAGATTCAAAAGAAGAGAATAACAAAAAAAATGATAACAAATAATATATATATTTATAATCACAATCCAACAAAATCACGACTGGATCAATATCACAGAATAACATGGTTCACTAGTCGTTCAACATGACTAGCTACATCCACCAGAAAAATACACATGTGTTTATAGATTATAATCAAATAGAATATTCTTATAGTATGTACGTAGAAGCAGTCGCGATGAAAATCGTATAGAGAGGAAAAAAAATGGAGATGAATAGTTCAACACCAAAATTATAGCAGCCAAAAAAAAGAAATAAAAAAAATAATTTATATCAATAATAATTTCTCGGTTTAATTAACTGGAGCGGGTCGGATCACTCGGGTAGGCTAGGCTCTACTCCAAAATTTTCTTCGGCCCGCTGACCGGACAGTGAACATTCGTTATTGTGCTATTGCTATATTCTTAGCTTCTTATTATTTTTTTTCCTGCACTTACATGAAAATATTAAAACAGAAACATATTTTGGTCATACAAATAGTTTATCAAAATAAATTATATACAACAATCTTTGAATAAAATTTCATATCTTGGATTTTTTTTCACATACTTGAGAATCTTGAAAATTATGTTCAAATAAGTGTTTGAAAAAAATTAGAAAACTACTAACTATTCTAATAATGTATGTAATATCTGATTTGCTTATTATTGGATAATTTAATTTTCTCATGATTCTCTTATATTTGGTAGAATTGATTGAGGAACAAATACTTGTGAATAAGTATATATTCAAATCAAGTGGTAAGTCAACAGGTATATATCTCATTATATGAAGATCTGATAAAATATTTAAAGCACATCTCTTCTGAGAAAGAAAAATCATATCTCTTGGGTATACAATCTTAATACCCAGAAAATATATAAAATATCACTAATCATTTGTTTGAAAATGTATGCAGGAATAGTTTTAGTTGGTATATATTTTATTAATTATCTTTTATAATTATAATATTATCAATGTACATCATTAGTATTATATATTGATTTTTTGATCCACGTGGATATAAACATGAATAATTCGACGTGGATATCCAAAGGCTAAGAATGACAAGTGCATAAGAGAATATATTGAACCATACTTAAGAACTTATTTTAGGCTATAAATAGTCTTCTGCATGTTATACATCATGCCTATGCTCCTAAGAATTGTAAAACTCAGTGGCTGCTACATAAATATCTCCTCTCGAGATCACAATGAATGAATATATTTTTCATAGTTAATTGATATATAATTTACTCATGAGATATAATAATTAAAAAAAAGTCAATCTAAAAGTTGTTATTTTGGATGTGGACTTGAGCTAATCAATTTTTTCAAAGCTATTCTTCACCATATGTACCTATTTTATCTAATTACTCGTTTACCTAAATATTTTAGCATGAGATCTCAAATATAATTGAATATAATTCTACCCAGTTCATCTAATATAGTGCATTACAATCTTAGATGTTTGAGTCCTTAAAAAGGGTATTGGGGAACCTGCATATTGGATCTAAAAATCATATGTGTGCTTCAAAACTAAGTGATTGCTTCATATATATCTCAAAAAGATCATCATAAAAAAATATTATTTGCATCTAATCTAGCTGATCTTTCCTTCATTTATTCCAAGCTCCAAAATATAGAATAGAGTATATAATTATAAAAGTATGAGTGAACTCTATTTAAATAATGATTCTTTTGATAAAACTAAAAAAATTAAGTGATGAATGTTGAAAATATATTGTTTGATAATTGTAAATGCTGAATGCTAAAAATGATATATTTTACATATTTATCTTTATTATTATTATATTACATATTATTCAACATAAATAAAATTTTTAATAATTTTTTTTTTCACTACAATTATTAATTATAATAAAAAATTAAAATGCTAAAAATATATCCATTAATAAATCATAAATCTAAAAAAGAAATAAAAATATTAAAAAAATAAACAATAAAATTTAAAATCTTTAAAACTATTCAAATTTTTTATATAAAAACAAAAATTAATGAACGACTAATTGATTTGCTATTTCCTTTCTTAAAATTAATTATGAAAGAGAGCTAGGGTTAGAATTTGTGGTGACAGAGCAAAAAGAATGAGAAGATAGATTCACAAACTAAACTGTAGGGTGAATGAGAAAAAAAAAGGACAAAATAGTAACTTAAAAAAAATTTGTTGAAAATTTTATCCATTCAACATTAAGTAGGTCCCTACCTACTTAATATTTTCAACGTTATTTCACTCATAATTTTTAATTAATAGCTTTAAAACATTTGTTATCAAACATATTGATTTTTTAAAACCAATTAAATTTTTATTTTTAATGGTTTTAAAAAATTAAATGGTTTATCAAACAACCCCTAAGTCTAATTTCCAGGTGATTTATTTACTATCAACATCAATCTTCATCGTGTGATTAATCCATAATCAATAATAATTATTTTCAAAGATCAAGATATTCGTTTTTAAGTCCTATTAGAATAGATGATATTTATCTCTCCAATCATGTTCTGACATCATGAATGATATAATATCTTGGAAAAAAACTTAAGTATCTCTGCATTATCAAGATGAGAAATAAAAGAATAAAAGAGAGAAAATGATGTGAGTAAGATAAAATCTGTGAGATATGATACAAGTAGCAGCAACAATTGAGACCATTGCACCGATCATTGCGTGCACAACCTCTCCCAACAATCACTCATTATACACAATGCACACACACCTCCCTGGAGTCAGCAAGAGTGTAGCTTAGATACCATATTTAATATAATCTCCATAAAACATCATAAAAGTTAGATTCACATAACGTGTATGCCATTTTTGGTACTTTTTTTTTGGTGAAAAGGCTTCGATTGAGAAGATGGGAAGTTACAGCTACTGCCATTATGATTCTGATATTGCAACCAGCCTAGGGGTGGGCTCGATATTGTTCCTCACGGCTAGCCATCTGCTGATAATGGTGGGCAGCCGGTGCCTGTGCTGTGGTAAAGCTTTGAGGCCCAGCGTGTTCAGAACTCGTGCCATCATCCTCTTCACCATCTGCTGGTACGTCTTCCTCCTCCCCACAGGCCCACACACGGACACGGCTACCCCCTCGTTTGGCGATCGAAAAGCAACTTTCCAATTTTCTTTGCTCTCTCCCCCGCCCCCCCAGGGTCTTCTTCTTCATAGCTGAGATCTGCTTGTTGGCGGGCTCAGTTCGCAATGCGTACCACACCAGGTACTATTTGTCAGAAAATTTCCCGTCTTGTAGAATGCTGAGGAAGGGCGTGTTTGGTGCCGGCGCTGCCTTCGTGCTCTTCACCGGCATCGTATCAGGAGTTTACTATGTAAGTTATTCTCAGGCCATTGATGCTCATCCCTCCTATGACCACCGGAGAGACTCTGGTGTGGGGATGGGCAACCTATGATATATATACATATATACACACGCACGCCAATGCATGCATGCATGTATGTATATGTATATTTATGGGTTAGGTAAATCCGTATTTTGTTTCCAAGAGATGTATTAGATACGTAGAGCTAACATTAAATAGACTGTATTTTAATTTATGTCTTGGATTTTTTATTTCTAGTTGTTTATGTATGCTGATGGATGAAAATATTGGTAAATCTGAATATATCAGAAATATGTAAAAAAAAATGACAAAAATGTTAAAATTTGGAAAAAAACAATATTTTTAATTGTTAAAATTTGTTAATTTTTTTTTGCTTTTTTTCTTACATTCCCCTTTCGGGCAGCCCTTGAACCCGTTTTAACACATAAAAATTTAGCAGGCCAGATCTATTCTCTCATGTACAAAAAATGGCAAAACAACACGCGAAGTATGCTTATTAAAAAATTATATATTTTTTTAATTAATTATTTTATGCTTTTTGTTCGATTTTATAAAAAAATTATTTTATGATATAGTTGATTTGCGTACACGCTCTTATGCCCCATAGATATAATAACCTAGAAGCCTCAAAAAGCTCACAAATATACCCTACAAAAAGAAAAACATATCTGGTATTATCCCCAAGGATCAGGCTTGTGTCCTTGGAATTAAGCAATCTTAGCCTACAATACTAGTGGCATGCACATGACACAGTCTGTAGTGAATAAAATGAGAAAAAAAAAAAACTAACAAATCATTAATCAAAACCCAGATTTAGCTCTCCACGTTAAGTGTCTGCAGTGTTACAAACAAACTAGACGGCAAACCAAAGCACAGTCTCTCGTTTTAGAATTTAAAATCCTTCTTCTTTGATTTCCCTTCCTTTTCCTGCATCTTTCGTTTTCTCTTCTTCTCATTCTGCAGTACATAACACAGCCCATGCATAAATGATCTCTTAAAGAGCCCACACGGGACACATACACGAACCCCACACACCCACACACCTCAGCAACCATATCACTGAAATCTTCACGTTGACTGCGCAGTTTCTCCTCTTCTCGTGCTTCTTCATACCTGCCATGCCATGCCATGCCATGCAGGTGGTCAGCCATCACATAAAGCAAGCATTTTCGGAGAAGAAGAGTTTTCAGAGTTCAAGTTACTTGGCAGGCAGGACATTGTCCATCAGATCCAATTCTTCAGGCTGCAGCGTCACTTCCACTTTATCTGGTTTCTGGCCTCTTAACAGATCAACCTGAACAAAATCTATGGTCAATTTGGTGTTGTGAACAAAATCTGTGGCCTCTACCATTTTCAAGAGTAAAAGCTGCCGTGATATTAATCTCTCACATGCATACACATCATAAGTATCTTCAGCATTATATGTATGTGTGTGAGTGTGTGTGTGTGTGCGTGCTCGTATACACAAATCTAGTGTTTCAATTGTAGACCTCATTTATTAGAATATTAGAGAATTGGCTTCGTCCGAACTTATCCTGTAAAACTAACTCAGAGAGAGGAAACTCAGCTTATATATATTAACAAAATGACAACACAGAAACTAACTCAAAGAGAGAGGAAACTCGGCTTATGCTCAAAAACTAACATAGGGTTGGACGAATGGAGCATGAAATTTTGGAGGACTGGATAATTATGAGATTTGAAACCAGTTTAGAAAATAGGCTTCTGCTAAACTCATCTCAAAAATAGAGAAAATCTAAGTAATAAATTAATACCACAATAGTTAAACATTTTTTTGATGTGAGTTATTTTTTAACACCTAGAGCATTAAAATTAAGGCTATGATTATATATGTGTGTGTGTGTGTGTAGATATAATTATATATACATATATACATATATACATATATACACGTGTGTGTGTGTGTGTGTGTGTAGATAGACACACAAACCAGCTATCCAAGCTAATTCCAAGAGTCAGTTGCTCCAAGTCATTCCTCCAGCACCTTTGTGAAGTCATCATGCCTCACCCTCGGTGAGGCACTTTTGCCCAAGAAGTTGTTTATCTCTAACAGATCTCATCCACACATGACATTTATCTTAATTTATTTATTAGAATGTTTATCTCTAAATTCAAATTCAAATAGCACGACACTTAGCCATCATTAATACACTTATTTTTATCCTTAATATTCTCGTGCATTTATTCGAACACATTAATTTGTACCAACTCAAGAAGTTGTGTTTTGGTGCACAGTGTGTCCCAGGCTTGAGACTCATCAGACAAAGCGCCTCTTCATTTTTTGAAGGTGAGGTTGTCAAAATATTAACTTCTCACATTCTTTGCACTAAGTTAGAGCCTTGTGTACTGGTGGATATGACCTTTTTTTAGTTTGCATAAACTGAATGTTTTAACCCACAAAGCATGACTAATACGCTATATTTGTTGGAGTTGTGAAATAATTTCACAATCTGATAAATGAATTGCAAAAAAAAAAAAAAAAAAAAAAAAATTATTTTGAAAAGCCTTACCCTCTTAGCAGCCGCAGCTTTGTCTTGGTTTCCAGTGGTAATCACGTATCTGTAACCCACCAGGCAACCAAAATCAAGCAACAAGAATGAAATCTAACCTATGAAAATTAAATGAAGGTTCAGAAACCGTGGACTACAAGACAAGAATCTCTTACGTATGCGTTGTTCCCAGCAATTCTCCAGGAGCAATCCTCTCTTCTTTTTCTTCAAGAACCTGTTGAACAGTCAGGCGAGAATACAAAAATTGAACATGAAAATGCAAACTTGCGAAAACACTCACCTGGTGTGCAGCCTTTTCCGGTTCCTTTCTCTGCTGCTTGCGAAGGTCAATAACATCAGGAGTCTCCACTCCAGTCGGAGTGCTGAAAATGCAATAAAACATAATATTAAAAACTTGTAGGCCCTCATGGGTTTGATCGGAATAGGGCACGATGTCTTAGGTCTAAGCCTCGCCTAGGGATGCGCCGGAGGAAAAGACCAATCTCCCCATGAAAGTAGTCGAGATGCCTAATATGGCTCGAGGGTACTTATGACATTCTAGGTATGAGTCTCTCCTTCAAACACCCATGATAAAAGGTCGTATCAAGTGTACAAGACTTCAGCTTAGCATGAGACATCAGAGAGATTAATATTTAAACAACTTTATCTCATAAAAATCAAAGAGACTGTATTTGATAACATCCTTGACATGCATCTCACCTTCAACTAAACTTCGGCTTGCCTATATAAGTAGTCTAGGTGCCTAATATGGCTCAAGAACACTCATGATAAAAGGTCGTATCAAGTGTACAAGAGTTCAGCTTAGCATGAGACATCAGAAAGATTAATATTTCAATAACTTTATCTCTTAAAAAATAAAAGAGATAGTATTTGATGACATCCTGAGCATGCGTCTCACCTTCAACTAAGCTTCAACTTGCCTATGAAAGTAGTGGAGATGCCTAATATGGCTCAGAACACTTGTGATAAAAAGTCATATCGGGCGCACAAGACTCTTGCTTAGCATGAGATTTGAGAGAGATTAATATTTTGACAATCTTATACCTAAAAATTAAAGAGGTTGTCTGATGATATTTTGAGTATTAGTCTCGCCTTCAACTAAGCATGGGCATACCTAGGGATATGTTGAGGGGAAAGGCCCATCTCCATGTGAAAGTAGTCAAGATGCATAATATGGCTAGAGAATACTCATGATAAAAGGTCGTAACAAGTACACAAGACTCTCGATCAGCACGAGGCCGGAGAAAAGTTAATATATCAATAGTCTTAGCCCTGAAAATCAAAGAGACTGCTTGATGAGTCTCAAATCTCAGAACTACGGCCATTGGGCAAAAGAAATAGTCATGATCATCTAAAAAAAAAATTATACCTTGAAAGGCTATCTACAGATTGAATTCCATCTTCTAGTTCTTCTTCCTCAATCTCTTCTTCTTCTTCCTCCTCCTCCTCCTCTTCTTCCTCTTCCAAATCGCCCCAGTGCTTACTTTTGTCAACTGGCTCTTCCTGAATTATTAGAAACAAAGCCTTCTTTTTATAGCAACTAAAGTGGAAGAATAAAACAAGTGAAGAAGAATAAGAGAAAGACAAAATAGACATCGCACCTCATAGTTTGGTTGATCCCGTTGTTGAACTCCAAAAACATCTCCATACAAAGGTCGTCCATGCTAAAAGCAACCCATTAAATAAACACAATTTACAATCTGAATGATATAATTGCTATCACAAGGAGGAAACATAGACATATTAGCGGTGATGATTTAAGAGGTCATTTCACCCATACCACTAGTGAGTGATCAACAAATTCCAATTTGTACCAACTAACCCACAAAATGTGAGCCTTCCACTTCGCCCCACCTCTAATTTAGTCCAATTTGAATGTTTCATTGATTCAGTGGTAAAATTCAAATCCAAAATATTACTTGTAAATCAATATGCGACAACACGCCCATAGCGAATGTGATCATGCAAGCATTAATATACGCGTATTGTATTTTTGTATCGAGTCATTGAATTATAAAATAATCAAAAAAAATTAAATTATTGTATTACCAAAAAAAAAAGTGCCTTGCCAAATTCAATTTTGCTTTCCAAACATTGAAAAATAAGCAATAATTCAGAAACAAAGTGAGTTCCAAAAAGGACCCTAAAAATTATTTAGGGTTCATAAAAAAAATTTCAGAGCAAATCATGATCATCAACAGAAAGTAATTTATCATAATTAAAAATATTCTCAGAAAAGGAGAGCCTACTTCATCAACAGGAGGCTTGCCCCAGCCACCAGCATGATATCCAAAACTAGCTCCAAGGGGAATAGGAGCATTAAGCCCGGGTATCTTCAGATGCGGGTAAGATGGTGGAGGCCCATATCTCTGGAAGGCAAGAGGGTAAAAAAAAAAGGTAATTTAACTAAAAGGAATATGACAGCATGAAACGGGAAATGATGTTTTTTATCCAACCTGCATGTTGACTAGCCAAGGTGGAGGAGAACCATCTGGCATCCCAAGAGCTTCTTTCAGTTCGTGAGATAGAGCACCAGGCTTCATCTCCCTAAGTTTTACCTATGTAGAAGGAGAAAAACAAGCATACAATTGAGTTGGGCGATCACCATATAAAAAGGTAATACCTAGTAGACAAAACTCCTGCAAATGAGGGGTATGCAAAAAATTAATATATCAGCAATCTTGCCACTCAAAATTAGAAAAACTATGTATGATTAGCCTCAAACCCATGAACAAAAATACTTAAAATCACATTAAAACACAACCTCTTGGCAGTCACCAAATAATGAAGTAAAAAGAACAAGATATTGTGGTATGTTACTCATATAATATATGATCCTGTGAATAAGGTGCGTGCGTGCGTGCGTGTATTGTGTGTATGAGAGCGAGCAAATTTTATGAATTGTAATATATTAATGTGCATTAAAATTTTAAAATAAATAATAATAATAAATTAAATATACCTATGAAATCAAAGTACAAAAAAATAAGTACTATAATTATATGAGTGTGAAATAAATACAATATCAATATTGCAGAAAGAAATAAAATAAAAGCAGCCTCCTCATAATATGATCGTAGCATCCTAAACTATAAGGATACTTACTGTCAAGATATTATATGAAAATCTTGTATATCAAACTTGTGAGAAAAATAAGCCAAATATGATCATTCAATTAGTTAAATACTTTCAAATTAGTTACTTGAATTTTCCAAAAAAAAAAAAGATAGCCTATCACTATATTTCATCCATGTAAAGAGAAGCTAGATTAAACACACTATGTTTAGTTCTTGTATCCCCTCCCTCCCCTCCCGGCCTATGTTATATTATCCCTTACCCTCTCATATATGAGTATTTTCTATCATAAAAGAAAATGATAGACTTGAGCCTTTAGGTTGGAGCAGATAAGACACACATCTCAATAATATGAATTGAACATTTAGCAGCCACCTTGGAGATCAAATTTGTATGTTCTAGGATTAGGTCATCCTTCATAAAGGTGTCGGACGGGAGGGACATAATTCACATGTGCCCGAGGCATGGTATGATTCACCTGTGCTGGGCCAACGTGAATCGTGCCTTATGCTAAGTTAGGCATGATTTGTGTGCCTGGCACGGTCAATCGGTAGAGGTGTCAACCGAGCCGGACCAGCCCGGTCCGGCACGAGGCATAATTCCGCCGTGCTTGGGCCGGCCCAGAAATTTCCCGTGCCCATGCTGAGGCCAACTGGGCCCAGTGCTGTGCCTTACCTGGCACGGTTCCGTGGCCCGTGGCACGGCCTGCCGGCACAAGACACTGAGACCTACCGCATCCGCACAGCCATACGGACCGGGAAAATGTACGGTCACAGGTTTGAATCCATTCCAACCCAACCCACAGTTCCTGCCCGAATCCCACCTCCCCCAGCGATTAAAAAAAAATTGAATATTAGCCATTGGATTTCGCCTCCAACTGCTATGGGACAGAATCCGACGGCCATCATGATTCTGCCCCCTAAATATCAATAAAAAATTAAAAAAAAAACATAAAAAGTTACATTTTTTAAAAAAAAAATCATTCCTTTAATCTAGAGGTGTCAAACGGATCGAGACGGGCCGGCCCGGCCCTTTTTTTGAGCACGGGCGTGCTTTCGTGTCGAGCCAGTCTTGCCATAGTTACTGTACCGTGCCGTGTCTGGCCCGCTCGGGCTTGGACTGGCCGTACATGCCAAACCGGGACCACGGGTCGGGTCCAATCAAACCCGACCCGCGGTCTTTTTTGCGGGAGGGGCAAAGCGAGGGGGACACAGGACGAACCTGTGCCGGTGTGCCGTGCCACAGGCACCGAACCGTACCGGGCCAGGCATGGCACGGCTCGTGCCTTACCCGGGCCCAGGCACCGCCGAACCGTGCCGGGCCGGCCCGACCCGATCGTCACCTCTACTTTAATCTATAATAAACCTCCCGCCTCTCTATAAATTTTATGTTTTTCATAAATATTTATTCTCACTCTTTCAAATTTCTCTCAAAGCTCTTGCTCTTCTCTCTCTCGGGACTCAGGATTTCGTTATCCGGCTCAACTTTTCAGAGCTCACAACTCAAATTTGAAAGTTTGAACTGGACTGTGATGCATCATGCACATGATCTATCTCACTGCTTTACGAATATTTTAATTTTTGTTTATTATCGAACTATAACTTTTAACCTAAAAATTATTATTTAAAAAAATTAAGTATTTTTGTTTACTTTATCTCTCTCTCTCTCTCTAATCTGAATATCTAAATCTATCATCTAGGCTCTACCTCCTGCTTAACAAAAACTAAAAAAAATAATTAATACTTATAAAATATATGTAAATTTAGAAAATAAAAATCATATACAGATGTATGAGACTGCTGAAACTTAGGTTTCTCCAGTCGTCACAACCAAAACATCTAAAAAATAAAAAACTAGGAGAACTTCTTTAGTTTGGACTCATTTTAATATAATAAAATAAAAAAATATTAGGGGTGAGAAAGATGAAATGATATAGTGCAAATATTGTATAAGAAATTTAACATATAAGAGTTCATTTGAAATTTGACACCTTAATAGGCATGCCGAATTATGCACAAAAAAATATGGTGCACTAGATCCTAGGCAAACCGAACTTAGCACTATATTTTATAAGACTAGATCGAGTTCAATCTCAAAGTTTACTCCATTCATATACCACAGCGAGTTGGGTAGAAAAAACATGACCAAACTTATCATATTGATGAGTCTTCCGATCAGATTTTCGGAAGATCCAAGGGTAGTAAGCATCATGCAGACATATTTTCAGTCTGCTTATCGTAGAATTCCTAGGTCCACATCTAATAATGACATACTAAAATTTTATAAGTTAGAAAAATAAAAAATAATTAATAAATTTATGGCACATAGTGGAGTGATGTATGTAACATCCGATATCTGGACAAATCACGATGAATCATCTTTTGCATGTCTCACCGGCCACTATGTAGATTCTAAATGGACAATGAATAAAAAAATTTTAAGATTCTCTGAGATTCTCTATCCTCATAATTACCCGGCCATTTTTGAGTGCATGATAAAAATCTTTAGAAACTATAAAATTCAAAATAAAATTTTTAGTATCACATTCGATAATGCATTTAATAATGAAGTAGCAATTAACATGTTTGTTAGGAATATTAGAGACGCACCATTAAAAGAGATTTTTCATGTCAGATGCATATGTCACGTGATTAATCTGATTGTACAAGCAATTATGAAGGTGTGTTCCCCCACGTTGGATAATATACGTAATGCATTAAAATATATTCACACTCTTCACAGACAACAGAAGTTTAGTAGTTTCTGTTTGTCTGCGAATCTCAAGAAGAAAAAATTTTAATCAGATGTGAAACACCGTTGTAATTAAATCAGTTAATGTTAGAATCATGTGTTGGAAATGAACACGTGATATCCGACTATGTCAATAATAAAAATGATGAACTTTTATTGATGACACTAATTGGATTTCAGAAATTTCATTTATGAAAATCCTGAAATTTTTTTATGACATGACGAACACGTGTTCATTGTTTATACTCCCACAACTTGTATTGTACTCAGGTGCATATGCAATAGTAGTAGCATGTTTATGAAGTATTAAGCTGACTCGACACTTAGTCATATGATTGTGGAGAATGGAAACTAAGTACTTAAAGTACTGGTCAACCATTCTATTTCTTTATTGTCTTGCTGCATGCATTAACCCTAGTATTAAGGTGGAAGGGATAGATAACATCCTAACTTATATTTCCACGTGCATGAACCTGAAAGACTCACCTGAAGGGTTATTCACGACAAATTGACTGACCTGTTCACATACTACGGTACTAGGTATGATGGTAGTATTAGTGAGACTGTGATTATGAACATAAATATCTTCTTTGGAGATGATAATTTTTTCATTCAGTTAGCAAGGAAGAAACGATGGGGTGGAGCGACACATAGGAACGAGCTTTTTAGATACTTAGATACAGATTACTACTCAATCCTATTACATTCTGATACTAAGAATCTTGATATATTACAGTGGTAGAAATCATATGAGTCCATTTTTCCCGTGCTATCTAGGATGACACGGGATCTACTGGCTTCTCCGGGGTCGAGCATAACATCAGAATCAACTTTTTTTGTTGTAGTAAAAGTAATTTCGAATAGGATATCGAGATTACATCCAATTATTGTTGAGACCTTGACCTATTTAAAGGATTGAGAGGATTCGAAGTTTAGCATCCAAAATTATACTGGAGCTGGGACAGGGACTACATCCGCTGATATAAACGAAGAAGTTGATTACTGATGATGATGATCCATATGTAGTGATTTTGATATTGTGGTTAATAATGATCATGATATGCTGATTGATGATTGACGTGATTGCCGGTTGCCTGTGCACATTGCCAGACGTCAGTTGCCAATGCCACGCCACATGCCATTTGTCATTGCCAGTTTGCCACTTTGTTTTAATTTTTGATGCCTCACGATCTTGGACATAATTGATGATTTGTGTTATTCTTGATTCTGAATTTTGATTTCAATATTTTATTTTGTATTGATTGTACACATTTTTATTTACGTTACTTTGTATTTGCTTTGATTCAGTATCTATTGACCAATTGGACATTTAGTTTATTTTTGTTTTTGTGACTTTATAATTTTTTCTAAAGAATTTTTTTGTTTAATTTATTCTTGTGTTTAAATTTTTCATTAAAAATTCTATAATTTAATTCTAATAAATTATAATCTAAATTTATTAAAAAATAAAAAAAAAATTAAACTTTATTAATATTGTATATTCAATAATTTTCAAGTTATAAATTTAAAATTTTTAAATATTATCTATATATAAAATATATTTTATAAATAGTTTAATACAAAAATTTAAATATTTAAAAATATAAAATTTTTATTTTTTTAAACAAGCCCGTACGGGCATGACCCGGCACAATAAATTTATCATCGGGCCGGCAGACTGTGCCGAGCCTAGCCTGAATAAATCGTGCTGGGCAAGGCACGGCACAATATCCGTGTCGTGCCTGGCCCGGCACGAAAGCACGGTCGTGCTCACAAAAAATGGGCTAGGCAAGCCCGGCACGTCTCGTTTGACATCTCTATCCACCAGCCTGAGGTCCTAGAACAGGCTATGTAATTCAGATCTTGCTTACGTGACTAATTGCAATTGACTAGTCACCCAAATCGGATACTAGTTGTGTTTTCACATAAAGGATTCCAACAGGGACTATCCGGCATAGCCATACACTCTGCCATTCAGAGAATGCCAACTAGTTCCTGTGCAATTGCCCGGCACAACAAGTGAATCATACCATGTCGTGTCTAACATGGTACATCAGCACAACTCGTTTGACACCTCTAGTCCTTCATATTTATCAATGGGACTATCATATTATCTCCTTAATCATCAAAATAAAAAATAATCAAACTAAAAATATTCAATTCATTATTTCAATCTAATAAAATAAAATGTGTGATTCAAAGAAACACACTTGCCAAAATAGTTGTCAACTTATACTAAATATATGATTAAATACATTCATATATATCCACGAAATTTGATAAACTTATCTGTCATTAGGCAAGAACAATATTTTGGATATTTAAGATATTTTTGAAATATCTTGATATACTAACTGATATTTTATTAATACTTTCATTATATCAGTAAAATTAAAGAACTGACATATTAATAATTACTGACATTTTTAGCCATCACCGAATCTAGGACTATGAAATTTTACTTTAAAAAATAAAATTTCTTCTAAAAATAAAATAACAAGAATAAATATTCTATTAAAATTGGTTGAAGATTAACTTTTAGAGAAACCAAAATTATTAATAATTATGTTTTTTAAAATAACTCAATAAAATGTTATCCTATTTTCATTATAATGTAAAAAAGTATATTCATATATATCTATCAATTTTTTTTTGGAAAATAACTAATTATATCTTTAATATAAGTAGTGTATTACCTAATAATTAGTAAACAATTAAATTTTTAAGTTCTCTTATTTTAAAAGAGTACTAGAAAATTAAAAACCAATAAAAAGTCAATAATTAAGTCAAAAAAAAAGTCAATTAATTTATGATCTAAAACTAAATATTTAAATTAACTCTATGCCTTAATAATAATATTATTTGCAAAAAAAAAAAAACAATCAACACTTACAAAAAGGAAACAAAAAGAAAATTAAAATATATTCATGAAATATAAAAGAAATAATTATATGATATAAAATTTTAGAAAAAAATAAAATTTTTACTAAAATATAAAAGAAATAATATGATATTTTTTTTACTAAAAAATATAAAAGAAATAATAAGTTAATTTTTATATCATATAAAATTTTTTACTAAAGAAATAATTATATGAATATTAAAAATATATTCATAAAATCTAAAAGAAATAATTATATGATATACAAATTGACCACACCAAGCTTTTTGGTATTATTCCTTTTAAAATTTTTTTACTAAAAAAAATTAATTAAAATTTATTAAAAAGTATATTAATTTTTAAAAATTTTTTGATAAAATAAAAAATAAATTTCTTTAAATTTTCTAGATTAATTATAAAATTTGAATTAAAAAGAAATTAAAGATAAATTACAATTTATAAATATATATAAAAAAAAGTCAGTACCTAGTGAACATAACTTGTACTTATTACATGTTTGAAAGATTTTAATACCACAGCATCTTTAACCTCAAGGGTGAATGACCTCGAATATTAACCTTTAATTAATTTTATATACTAAATTTGAAGAAACTAATGAAATTATGAAATAGAAACTCTAAGATGACATAAATAGATGAATACATTAAAGATAAATATATATTTATATGATTAGAAATATAAATAATAGAATTATAAACAAATAGTTGTGAGAACTTGGGTTGGACATGACAAGCCAGCCTAGCCTAGCATGTTGGCCTAGGAGGCTCGACCTACCCCAACATGAGTTGGACACCACTTCTCAAGGGAGTGGCACACATAATAACTAAAAGCAATCATAAACATCAGGCTAAAATGGGCAATAATTTTAGAAATCTCGAGCCAGGCAGTGCCAACTCAGCCCACTATTTTCTCACCACTAGAGAGAATCATAGTTATGAAAGGCGCGCCTAAAGCTCAGGTGTCACCACTCCCGGAAAAAATACCTCGCTTCAGGCGAGGCACAACAGGCATCGACTTCCAGTTTCGACAGCGGCAGGCATCGAGCCAAGTACGTCCTTCTTCTCATTCTTCCTCTTCTTCTCCTCTCCTTTTTTTTTTGCCGAATCCGCCGTCGGAAATGGAGAAATTTCGTTGGAGAAGGGCAAAACAACGGCGGGAGAAGTGGCGAGAGGCAAAACCAGGCGAAACGCAGGAGGAGTGCGTTGGGGAAGAAGACGTATTCGGCTGATCCAACCCAAAACGACGTCGTTTTGGGTTGGATTATATTTTTAAAAAAAATCAAAACAACCCAAAACGACACCATTTTGGGTTGGTTTTGATTTTTTCAAAAAAACAAAACCCTCAAAACGACGTTTTGAGGTACTAATTTAAAATAAAAAAATATCACCTCCAAAACGATGTCGTTTTGGTCTTTCAAGAATCAAAACGATGTCGTTTTAGAATTTTGTGATTTTAAGCCCTATAAAACCCCCTCTTTCTTGGGTTACACCCTAAAACCCTCAAAACAACCCTCTCAAAACACTCTTAAGACTAGATTGAAGAGAAGAAAAGAAAAAGAATAGACTCAAATGATATTTTTTTCATTTTACCTATTTTTGTTGTGAAAAAATTCTTCAAAAGGTAAAAAAAGATTTTCAAAATATACTTAAAAACTAAGGAACTTTTTTTGAAATAATACTTTGAAAAAAAATGTAATTTTCAAAAAACTAATACAGAAAAAAGGAACATTAATTCTGAAAATTAACGAAAAATAAAAAAAATAATGAAAAAAATTATGAAAATTATAAAACAATTAGAACAAAAGATTGAGTATGTTTATAATTTATAGATTTATAATATATAATATATATGTTTTCATTTTTTTTTCTTAATATATTTGTCATTTTATTGTAGATTTGTTGTAAAGATACATAAAAATAGACAAAAAGATTGAAGTTGAAGTAGATGCCTCAAATGGAAGAAAAGATCCGGGATGAAACTATGCTCGTTTATTAAATGAGAAAGATACATGTATACTCATTTATATTTTTTTTAATAAATTAACTAAAGGAGGCATTTATAGACAAAAGCAACACCTTGTTGGAGGGTTTAGAAATTCGAAAAAATACACCAGATGTCCTGAACATGTTAAAAAAGAAATAGAAGATTATATGCTAGCCAAAAAAACTCAAAAAAATCAAATAAGTTTTGGAATCATAATGTGAATGAGGATATATTTGGGTTCCAAGATGAAGATGATGAAGACCCGGAGGTTACTAGCAAAAGGGGAAGAAATGATATTTCTAGTGGTGATAGCAATGGAGGGAGAAGTGGTGGTAGTGTTAGTGGTAGTTACATAAAGAGAATGAGGCAGAAAGGTCCTATGGATCACTTCTTTACTCCTAATCCAGAAATTATTATTTAAAATAGAAAAAATACTCAAACTACTATCAACAATGCATACAAGAAAGAGACCAAGGAGAGAGCTGATATACTATTTTGTAGATGGATGTAAGGAAGCACGGACACAGCTCCCTACATTCATGTCCAGGTGTCCAACACCAGGACACGTGGACACGACACGGATACGTGTCCAATACGCCACGTGGCGTATCATTGATCAATCTGTATCCGATAAGCCACGTGGCGTAGCGGATAGTTGCGTTGGCAGCCGTATCTATATTGATAGTGCCATACGTCCGACGACATCTGGTGGCCAACGTCGTCACATGGGCGACGTTGGCCACTGGCAGGGGGTGGGCACGATATGGGGGGAGGTAGGGAATGGGCGCGATTTGAGGGGAGAGGCAGGGGCGACGCGATTTGAGGGGAGAGGCAGGGACAGGCATATTTGTGTGGGGATGTGGCATAAAATAAAATACAATATTTTTATTTTATAAAATAAAAAATATATATTTTTATATAATATAATTATAAAACATTATTTTATAAAATAAAATAATTATAAATATTATCTTATAAAATAAAAAAAACATAATATTTTTATTTTATAAAATAAACAATATATATTTATTTTATATAATAAAATATTTTAATTTAATTTAATTTATTTTATTTTATAAAATACCTAATATTTATAAAAAATAATTTTTATTTTATTTTATTTTTTTTATCATGCCGTATCATAGCCGTATTCGTATCTTAGTTTTTTAGAATTTGCCGTGTCCTCGTATCCTACCGTGTCGTATCCCCGTGTTTGTGTCCGTGTCCATGCTTCTTAGGATAGATGTATGATGATGCGATTCATTTAATACAGTAAACTATGCTAATTTCCAACCAATGCTTGAGGCAATTGGGCAATATGGTGTGGGTTACAAGGGACCAAGTTTTCATGATGTAAGGGTTACTAACCTCAAGAAAGAATTAGTTCTCACAAAGGCTTCAATGGAAGTTTATTTCACAGAATAAAAGCAAAATGAATGTTCAATTATGTCAGATGAATGGACTAATAGGAAGGAAAGATCATTGGTGAATTTTTTGGTGAATTCTTCAAGATGGATCTTGTTTATGAAATTTATTAATGCTTCTTTTATGGTCAAGACGGGAGAAAAATTGTTTGAATTTCTTGACAGTTGGGTCGAGGAAATTGGTGAAGCCAATGTTGTTCAAGTGATAACAGATAATGTTTCAAATTATGTGGTGGCAGGTACTTATAATTTAATTTCAATTTTTCATTTACTTATTTATGTAAGTGATTATATCTATTATCTATTTATTATGTGTTTAAATTATGTAGGGAAGTTGTTGAAATGAAAAGACCATATTTATATTGGACACCATGTGCCGTACATTGTCTTGACTTGATACTAGAATATATTGAAAAACTATCACACATCAAGAAGACAATAGAGAGGGTCATATCCATAAGCGGCTACATCTATAATAGAACGAGTTTTCTCAACATGATGAGGCGATTTACTGAGCAAAGGGAGTTGTTATGGCCTGCTAAGACTCGATTTGTAACGGCCTTTATCACCTTATCCTGTATCAATGAAAAAAGAAACAACTTAAGGAAGATGTTTACTAGTTCAGATTAGACAGAAAGTAAATAAGCAAATGAGCAAAAGGGAAAAAATGTAGTCAATATAATTTTCATGTCTTCTTTTTGGAATACTGTAGTGTTTTGTTTGAAGGTGTCAGACTCTCTTGTACGTGTGCTTTGTTTGGTGGATGGTGAAAAGAGACCTCCTATGAGTTACATTTATGCAGCCATGAAAAATGCGAAGGAAATCATCATCAAAAACTTTAATGGGAATGAAGAGAAGTATAGAGAAATCATGAAAATCATTGATAGGTCTTAGGTTCAACTTCATCGGCCTTTGCATTTAGCTGGGTATTTTTTGAACCCACAATTCTATTATGATACAGAAAGATTAGGAATTGACCTAGATTCAAAAATCTTTGAAGATGTATGTAATTGCATTTTGAGATTGGTGAAAAACAGAGATGAACAATATGCAATTATATCATAACTCGACTTATACATGCATGCTAGAGACCTTTTTGGTAATGAGTTTGCCATTAGAACAAGGAAGACTAAACCTTCAGGTTAGTCCTTTAGTTTTGTTAATTAGTGCATTGAAATTATTATATATGTTTGGTTAAAATAGGTGAAATGTTCAACTAATAATTTATTTATATTAATTGTAGCTGAATGGCGGGGTATGTTTGAATCAAGTGCTAGAAGTTTGCAAAAATTTACATTGAGGATTCTCAACATAACATGTAGTGTATTAGGTTGTGAAAGGAATTGAAGTATTATTGAGAATGTAAGTTACTAAAATAATTACATGCAATTGAATTTGTGTCTTTAAGTTACAATATTATTTAATGTAACTTAAATTCTTCAAAACTAAAATATTGAGATATAATCATGAATAATATTTATTTTTTCTGATTTATAGCAATAGGAGAAATAGGTTGGATCATCAATGCTTGAATGATTTGGTATACATTAAGTATAATCGAACCTTGATGAAAAGATACACTGAGCGTTATACCATTGATTCCATTATCTTGAAAGAAATAGATGATAACAACGAATAGTTGATGGGAAGAATGAAAGATGAAGGTGTTACAGAAGATGATTTGGTATTTGAAGGTGATGATTTAACATGGGGTGATGTCGCAAAAGCTAGTTGAGCTGAGGAGCTTAGGATTTATACAAGAGCTAAACCAAGCAAAACATAAATACCAATACCAAAACCAAAGTCAAGACTATCTAGCTCTAAACATACTCCTACTCTTGCTTTGATTGATGAAGATGAAGAGATGATCTATTCATCGAGAGAGGAATATGAAGAAGAGGGAGAGTGAAAGATTGATGATGGGGATGATATTGATGAAGACTTTCTTGATTTAGATTTAGATGTAGATACATGAGTATTTATTTTGTTTTAGAACTTTGAATGTTTATTATTTTGTTTTGAAATTTTGAATGTTATGATTATTGGAGCACTATTAATATTTGATTTTTATCTTTGATGTTCTTTAGTTTATTATTAGATAAAAATTAAATATTATATTTAGTAAAATGTATAATTTTTATGTGTATTAGGCTGGGTGATTCTCAAATAAAAAAGCTCATGCCTCAAGTGTGTCTTGCAACTTAAGGCCCCAAAAGGCTTTTGCGCCTCAGTGCGCCTTAAATAACTATGGAGAGAATATAGCAAAGTCATTATTGCGATTTGAATATTTTAAATTTATTTATCATTTTTTTATAATTAATTTCAATAAATTATCATTCATATGTTATGATTCATGAATAGCCAAAAAAAGATATTAATTATGTGAAAACTAATAAATAAATAAAATAATAAATACCACATAATAATATATTAGCATCATAAAAAGTTGTCAAGAAATCAATTATTTTTTCAGTATTAATTTAATCAACATCACTAAATAAATCAATATTATTGTGTTATATAATATTGAAAAAACATTTCTTTATCATATTTTATATTTTAGCATTAAATAAGAAAAATTTCATCATATCGACATATTAGTTCTAAATGTTAAACATCTAAGAGCCATCAATCCTGACCAAAATTAAGATCTCAACAGATTAGCACAAAAAAGACCAGCAATTTCATAAACTGAAACCCAATGTAATTCAACCCTAGATATAAGATTTTAGCTGATATTGGAAGTCACTCACACAATGATGATCAAATAAGATTTTATTATTATAGAAAAAGAGTTCAAAAACAATTGATTTAGATCATCTTACCCTATTCTTTAAGTATTATAATGCTTTAAGTTGTATTATTTCAGTCTTCGAAGATAGTTGATTTAAAATTGAACAATTTATTATAGTAATAATTTTTTTTTATTTTTTTTCATTAGTCAGAATGGCATCATCACAGCCAATTTATTATAGCAATTAGTTATCACTCCCAACATAGGTATGGTGCTCAATCTTTTATTGACTCAAGCATGCAATGATAGGTGTGCTCAACTGCATTAAAATGAATGTGACTTTATGATTGTTATCGCTTAAAAAATATGCAATAAAGACTATAAGAATGTGAGATAGAGAGAGAGAGAGAGAAGATAAGTTGTAAAATTTTAATTTTTATCATAAACTATAATAAAAACAATGAAAAATCTTCAATGAGAGTTTTAATGGTCATTTTGAGTTTTGAAATAAATTATAATGTTTACAGCTCGCAAGCTATTGAAGCACTTTGACCAAACAAAGTCTTCTTCCTTCAGAGTTTACAACTCCTTACAAGCCACCAAAGCTTTCTACTCAACTGACATTACTTTTTGTATTCGCAAGTGATTGTCAATTTTTGAGCTTTCCGCCCAATCCTTATATTTCACAAATGCAATCTAAACGTTGGTTGACACATAGATAGTAGCGACAGAAATATCCTGAATCTTTTTCGTATGAGTTGTAATTAAAACCTGATTTACTTCATGTGCTCCAAAAATATTAGATCAACAATCTATCGAATTTCTTGTCTATCACAGTAAAATATTATCAATATTTGAAATGATTAGTCCAATTCAACTAAAGCTTATAATAAATTAATATTATAACTATGTATTACTATTATATAATATACACTTGATATGAAAATAACAGTTAGTCACTTATTTTTTCAGAAGATAAAATTACCTTAAAAAATATATAAAATTTAATAATAAATCTTCTTTATGTGATTGCATTAGATTAATTAAAATTTGAGTAAATTTCTACTTGATTATGCCTATGCTCTCTAAAAAATTTATATCCTAAAACTCTCTCTCTCTCTCTCTCTCTCTCTATATATATATATATATATATATATATATATATAAGTTCAAATAACTACATTTATATGAATTTGTTTGAAAGAATCTAAGAAATAGCCAACAATATTAACAAGATAAAAAAAATATTATTTAGTAACTATTAGATAATTAATCTTTTGGATGATTATCTGATATCTAGACAAAATAATTAAAATACTAATATATATGTAAATAAGCATACAATCAAACCAAGTGGCGAATCAATCGATACATATCCTAATAAGTCAAGCTTACATAAATAATTAAAAACATATTTTCTTTGTGAAAAAAATTACTTCAAAAATAAATAAGTTTAATATTCAAAAAGTAATTGGCACCACAAATTATTCACCTAAAATTCAATCTAAAAAAACAAATTCAATTGAGATATACTCAACAACAAATCATTCATATTTAAAAATATCATTAACATAGATATTTTTCCAATCTACCAAACATTTTCTAAGTTCAAAAGTAATAACTATAAAAAAATAATTGAACATTACGCTATGAGATTACTCTAGGCTATAAAAAAAATTTTGCTATTTAGAATCATACATACACTTCCTAGGACTAAAAAAACACTATGAGATTAATCAAAATTACTGTGAAGAAATGCATTCAACAAGTCTAAATGATATATAATAAACTTATGAGAAACAATATTTCAAAGCAATAATCTAATAATAATCATGTAAACAACATAAGAAAAACTTTACTAATAATTTGTGCCATAAATATGTGTAATCTCACTCACTACCAATTGAGCCTTAAGCCAAACAACATTCCCTTTGGGTTCACTCTATACCATATGCACTCACATACATCCCACAACAGGTTGAACAACAAATTTAGGAATAAGAACTCAATTATTATTTGTAGTGATCACACATAGTTAATTCAACATAGTTTATCATTATCCTAGATAATTAATCATATTGAAATAGTATATTAGATTTTGCAACTATCATGAGAAAATCAAAAATACTAAAATATATAATACTAAAATGAACAAGAAAGTAGATATGATCGAATGTGTCAGGTAGAATACATCTTTATATATTTTCGTAAAGTAATCGACAATATCAAAACAACAATTTAAACTAAATCAACTAATGAAATATATGACTTAACCCAAAAAAAAAAAAATACTATAGACATATCCATATAGTATACATGTTTAGATTGTAATCATCAAATATTCTAATCTTAATTTCTTCTAGGTGACATTCTCACTACAAATCTCATCATCACTCACACTACAAGTAAATTCAACAAAATCATGATCTAATAAAACATCAGGAAATATCTATGTACTCTTCTTAAGAATGATAATCTTGTAGGATCATGTGCAGAAATAAATTTAATTGTCACTCTATGAGGGGGTAACAACTTAACCTAAGAAAGATTTTAATACTACTATGTCTAATGAATTATCTTTTTGGATCAAATTTAAAAAAAAAATCTATTTTTAATACATCACATTCTTACTCATAATAATTATCATGATATCTAGTAAATATTATTTATACTTTTTCTAAGTACTAGATTTCTCAAGGAATACACATGTAATAGCAAGTGCAATAATTTTTTCTCTATAAAAAAATATATGAACAAAATAAATACTCAAAAAATATAAGAAAGATAAAATAATATCTCTAAAGTATATAAGTTGATATAATATGACTTAAAATAACAAAAAACAGCATTCAATTGATCAAAAACTTAATAGTTAATATTGTATCTTCAAAAAAATATCTAAAAATACTTTTATGTAGATGAAGTATTCTAATCACTTCTATCAAATATTTGTTCATATCAGTTATCTTTAAAATTCCAACCTATATTAAGGTAAATAATTTATCCAAAATATGAGCTCTTTTAATTATATTTACCTAAGATAATTAAATTTTCCATTCTGTTATTGATGATATTATACCATAATTATCAAACAATTAGACAGATTGTTTTTTAATTTAGTCCAACCAAATGAAAACATCATATTTAAACTAATCATCATTCTATCATAAAGGAACTTTATGATGACTCATTTATTAATACATATGACAATACTAGAATTAAAAAAACAAATATTTCATGAAGAGCATGAAACAGAGTTACAGATTATATTAAAAAGAATTATGAGCATTTCTATTAAATTTCACAAGTCTACTATTCTTTCTTTCTACATCATCATCATAACTATCTTTGGCTCCACATCAATTGATATAGCCGATTCTAAATGGAGGAACCATATGCTTATTGTTCAAGGCCCTCATCAGAAAAGCTAGGGTTTGGTACCATTTAGGTAAGGTGGAGAGAGGGAGAGAGAGAAGGAGAGAAAGATAGGAAAATAAAGAAAAATAATAATAAATTTATAAATTTAAAAAATCAAGTTCAAAATAGAATATTAATCATATAAAAATAAATAAATCTGAGAAAGCTCACACATCGAGTGCTCTCAAACAATGAAAAATAAATAAAATAAATAATGAATAGAAAATAAACAAAATATCAACACCCTCCCCCTAAAGTTGAAGCATATATGTCACAAAAATTCAACATGAAGGAAATAAAAGCAATATGTTGTCTTATAAGAGCATTCGTGAAGATGACTGTAGTTAGCTAACTAAAAGATAGGTAGGCAATGGCAAACAAACCATGATGAATCTACTCCCAAATAAAATAGCAACCAAGCACAATATATTTCATATGTTAGCAAAGCACCTAATTGGAAGTAATGTGTCAGAATTATTAGTTTTCATAATAAAATATTATTAATCTTAGAACTGGTAGGCAAAACTCCTCCAAGAAATGGCTGATACAATACAGTGGAGCTCACAAGCAGACAATATTATAGTTCTATATTTTGCCTATACATTTAATCTCAAAACAAAGATCTATCTCTTACATTTCAAAAAACAATATTACCTACAAAAGGAGTACAAAAACTTGTGGCTGATATATTTTATATGATCACTAAAACTCAATTAGAATTTGAACATGTTTCTACTCAATTATACTCATAATCTCTAAGCATAATCTTACATTCTCAAACTTTCTTTACATACCTAAGAATCTTGAGAACAATATACATATAAATCTATCTAGATAATTATTAGATATTTTAGACTTTATCCGATTCATATATCCAATAGAATCAACAAATAAATTAATATTTATTAATAAGTATATATATGGTTCAAATAGTAAGTCAACATATACATAATCTCAACATACTAAAATTTTGAAATCAGATAAAACACCCAAATATATTAATATCATACATCATAAATATACGATCTCAATGCAAAAAAAAAATATTTTAAACATCACAATTTTTTTGATTGAACCTACATCAGTATAAATAATTTTAGTTAAAATATATCCAATTAATCATCTAATATAATCATAATGTAAGTAATATATATCACTAATATCACATACTATCATTTTGATTGAAGTCAAAAAAAATATGAATAACCTAAGATACATCTCATGAGACCAAAGATATTAAGTGTAAAAGGAAATTTACTAAATCATATCATAGGAGAATGCTATAAGCCATAAATTATATTTCATAATCTACACATCATTCATAAGCTCACAAAAATAATGAAACATAAAGAATGTTACATAAACACTTTTTCCTAGAAATCACCATGAAAAAATATATTCCTTGTATCTAATTAATACACAATTCACCTTTGTCATACTATAACAAAAAGTAATAATTAAATAATTATTATTTTGACTATATAAAAAAAGTATCATTATAATTAATATCATAATTCTATGTAAATTTATTTACTATCAATCTAATCTTGAGTCAATTGACTTCTCCCTATGATCTCATCTTCACTATAGAATCATCAACAACCTACTATTTGTATATATACAAGTTTCAAAATGAGATCAAGCATTTTTAGATATGATTATGCTTACTCTACTTGTAATGTTATAGAAGGTGACAACTAAATAGTAATCATTTTGGTAACAAGGAAAAAATATTTTAATAATTAAAATGAAATATATGTGTAAATCTTTTCGCTACTAACTTAATCTTTAGTCGATCATCAAATCTTTTAGTCTTCATCTCTCTCTCCTAGGGGTGGTGACACCTCATGTTCAATGGGATACTCAGACTAGGTTCCTCTCATTTATGAAATAACTTAAAAAATATATCATCACACTAATCAAAGTCAATCATGATAGTTGTATCGAGTGTAAGCATAGAGGCAAGTTTAAGGGTTGCACTTTCATGAAGTGAAACAACCAAACATGAATGCATATACATCATCACACTAGGTTCCTCTCATTTATATCCTTACTAAGTACTAGAATACCAAAAAAACAAAATAAATAAATCCAAAAACCTTATGTGAGAAGTGTAAGAGTTTCGCTCTTGAATATACGAACTAATATAGGTTATGGCTTGAAAGAAAAAGACACAATATTCAATTCATTAAAAAATTACTCGTTAACATTGATTCTCCCTAAAAATATATAGATATACTCTTATGAAATATTAGTGTCTTAATCATAGAGGTGTCAAACGTGCCGGGCCGGCCTGGCCCGGCACGAGGCACGGCACGGTTCGGCCGTGGCTGGGCCGGCACGTTTTTAAACCGTGCCCGGGTTAAGAACACCACGTGCCGTACCGTGCCTTGGCACGGCACGCCGGCACGGGTCCGTCCTGTGCCAGTTCACACAGGCACGCGTGGCACTGGCGGCGTGCCACGTGTGGCGTGGCGTGACCCGTCCGGCCGTCCCCTGGCCCCCCGGAGGCCGTCCCCCCCGGTAAAAAGACCACGGGTCGGGTCTGATTGGACCCGACCCGCTGTCCCGACTGCCGATACCCCACGGCCTTAGATCCGAGTCCGACCAATTCCAACGGCCAAAAAAAAAAAAAATTTCAAAAATCACAGATTTTCAACCGTTGGATTCGCCTCCAACGGTTAGGGGGCAGAATCCAACAGTCCTCGTGATTCTGCCCCATTATAATATTAAAAAAATTCAAAAAAATAATAAAAAAATATCTTTTTTTTATAAAAAAAAATTTTCTTTAGCCTATAAAATCTACCCCCCTCCCTATAACATTTATGTTTTTCAAAAACATAAAACCTCTCAATACTTTCTCTCTCTCTCTTAAACCATGTATCTCTCTCTCGGGCCTCGTGATTTTGATTTCGGCTTGGATTTTCGTGAAACTCAACTTGAGTTTTGAACATCAGAGCTTCCTGCAGTGCACCTTGCACGTGACTGACCTCATTGCTTTTACCGGGTAATATATTTTACGTTCTTATTTACTTTCTCTCTCTAAAGCTTCTTTCTTTAGAAAAACTTAGGAAAAAATAAAAAACATAAAAAATAACAAATACACCTAACACGTATTTAAATTTGAAAAATAAAAATGTTAGTGTTACACAGACATCTGCGGCTGCTGAAACTTTGGTTTCTCCTGTCGTCTCAACCCAAAGTTCTAAAAAACAAAAAACTAGGAGGACTTCTGTAGTTTGGACATATTTTAAAATCATAACACAAGTAAATATTAGGGGTGAAGAACTTGAAATGACACAGTGCAAATATTGTATGAGACTTTTAACATGCAAGAGTACATGTGGGACTGGGCACCTTAAGAGGCATGCCAAAATATGCACCAAAAAACATGGACCATTAGATCCTAGGCAAACCCAACTTGGCACTACATTTTTTGAGACTGGATCGAGTTCAATCTCAAAGTTTACTCCCTTCGTATACTCCAGCGAGTTGGGTAGGGACGGCATGGCCAGGCTCATCCCATTGATGGATCTTCCGATCAAATTTTCGGAAGATCCAAGGGTAGTGCGCATCATGCAGACTTATTTTCAGCCTTACTATCGTAGGATTCCTAAGTCCACATCTAGGAATGACATACTAAAGATATATAAGTTAGAAAAACAAAAAATAATTAAGAAATTTATGACATATAGTGGAGTGGTGTCCGTGACGTCCGATATATGGACAAGTCACAATGATTCTTCTTATGCATGTCTCATGAGTCACTATGTAGATTCTAACTGGACAATCAATAAAAAAATTTTTTAGGATTCACTGAGATTCTTCATCCTCATGATGGCTTGGCCATTTTTGAGTGTATGATAAAAATCTTTAGGGAATATAAAATTCAAAATAAAATTTTTAGTGTCACATTCGATAACGCTTCTAATAATGGCGTAGCGATCAATATATTTGTTAGGAATATTAGAGATACACCATTAGGAGAGATCTTTCATGTCAGATGCATGTGTCACGTGATTAACCTGATTGTTCAAGCGGGTATGAAGGTGTATTCCCCCGCGTTGGAAAATATACGCAATGCACTCAAATATATTTGCACTCCTCGCAGACAACCAGAGCTTGGTACTCTTTGTTTGTCTGCGAATCTTAAGAAGAAGAAATTCCAATCGGATGTGAAACATCGTTGGAATTACACGTACCTGATGTTGGAATCATGTGTTGGATACGAACACGTGATATCCGACTACGTCAATAGTAAGAGTGACGAACTTATTATTGACGACACTGACTAAATGAAATTCTTGAAGAGATTTTATGACACGACGAACATGTGTTCATCGGTTTATACGCCCACCACTTGCATTGCACTCCGGTGCATATGTAACATTAGAAGCATGTTTAGGAAGTATCGAGCTGACCCGACGCTTAGCCATATGATTGCAGAGATGGATACCAAGTACTTGAAGTATTGGTCTACCGTTCCATCTCTTTATTGCCTCGCTGCATGCATGAACCCTAGGGCTAAGGTGGAAGAGGTAGAAAACACCCTGACTTTCATTTCCTCGTGCATGAACCTGGAAGACCCACCTGAATGGTTCATTCACGAGAAGTTGACTGACCTGTTCACATACTACGATACTAGGTATGGTGGTGGTGGTGGTGAGACTGTGATTACGGACATTGATACCTTGTTCGGAGATGACGATTATTCCATTAACCTAGCGAGGGGGAAACGTAGGGGTGGACCATCACATAGGAGCGAGCTGTCTCGGTACTTAGATACCGATTACTGCTCAATCCTATCACATTCTGATAATAAGAATCTTGATTTATCACAGTAGTAGAAATCATACGAGTCCACCTATCCCGTGCTATCTAGGATGACACGGGATCTACTGACTCCTCCGGTGTCGAGCGTAGCATCGAAGTCTGCTTTTTCTGTTGCAGTGAACGTGATTTCGGATAGGAGATCGTGATTACGTCCAGATATGGTTGAGGCCTTGGCATGTTTGAAGGATTGGGAGAAATCGAGATTTAGCATCCGTGATCGTGCTGAAGCTGGGACTGTGATAGACACTGCAATCGCATCCACATCCACTACGATGGCGGATGAGCTAATTGCCGATGATGATGATCCATATGATACTGATCTTGATGTTGCGGCTGATGATTCTTATGATATGCCGCTTGACGATTGATGCTCATCTGCTCTTTTTTTTCGATGTTTTTTTATTTATTTTATTTATACGCTTTGTTTGTACTTTGTACCATACGTTGTGTTGAAACTTATACTTGTTTTTTTCGGACCATTGGTTACAAAAGCATGATTGGTAATTTTTCTTTTTTGTAGTTTTTTTTTTTATTTTAATTTTTACTAACATAATATATTTATTTATTTTTTTTACGATTTAAATTTTATTTTAAAAATTAATAACTTTAAATTTTAATATATAATTAATAAATTATAAATATAAAAAAAGCTAAACTAAATTGAATTTGATAAAAAAAAAATTTTCTAATGTTTGTTTGTTTTATTTAATTTTAATTTTTATAATTTTTAAAAAAAATTATATTTAATAATTAATACTCTATACGGTTACTTAATCAAAAAATTTACAATAAAAAAAAAATTTAATTTGCCATGTGCAATCTGCCTGTCAGTCAGCGGTCAGCCCGTGCGGCCTCCCGGACCCCAGTGACCTGGTCCCGCGTCGCGGCTCCCGCCTGCCCGGCAGTGCCGCCTGGCCTAGATGGCCAAGGCGTGCTCGAGCGGGCCCGGCACGGCACGGCCTTGCCGTGCCTAAGGGCCGTGCCGTGCCCGCCTATATACAAACCGTGCCGTGCCGGGCCGGCCCGTTTGACACCTTTACTTAATCATCACAACTAGAAATTAGTTTTTCCTCTAAAATATTTTATTCTATGCAGCATATCTACATAGGATGAGTAATGAGCCTTCATGTGTCCCTCAAAGAAACAAAAAATTAAATAAAAAATATATAATAAAGCATTCTCATTTTTTAATAATATATGTCAAGTACATTTTTATTTTTTTAATAAAATTTTATAAAAATAAAAATAAATTATGATCTTTTATTAGATACTAACAATCATGTATATCGAGTATCATCATCAATTAAAATAATAAAATATTTCATATTATCAAACGTGATTATCTAACAAAATCACCAAATATTTGAATGAATCAAATAGGATAAATCCTCCCTAGTACACCTATGAAGTGCAAAACATGAAATTCTAATATATTTTTCAAATTAACATATCTCATAATCAATATATATTACTCTAACTTATCATAAACAAGATAAATATACTCAAAAATATTGTGTGAAAGACATAAAAAAATAAATATGACATTTAATTGATTGTGAGAAGAGCTCTTGTAAATGGAGACAACAAGTAAAGTTCATCTCATTCGATTCATATGAAAGTCATTTATCTAATTCATCAATTATACGCAACAATTGAAAAAAAATAATATTAGAACCTTATTATTTCAAAAAATAGCTAACAAAAAATAAATTATGATAACTTTAATACATATAAAATTATAACAAAGAATTGACCAACATTGCCATTATTGTAACCCAAACTCATATAACAACACCATTGACCAGGACAATAACAAATTCTCTAGACTCTACAAACGAAATAAAAAAGGATGATGTGGTATTATCATTCATTCTAGAGTTTGTGATCCAGAAAGCTAGAGCAAAGTGATTTGCAGAAAGTATGATGGATGTCAACATTATAAAATCAGTAGCACCCATAAAGCAAAATATTGCATGCTCCTCCTTAAAAAACATAAGTATAATGTATAACAAGACACGTAGACACGTTCATTAAAAAAATCAATCTGAATAGGTCTAGTAATCACCTGTATAACCTCTAAAACTATGTTAAAAATTGAGCTTTGGGTCAACCTATTCTCCAAAAACTAACTCAGAAAGAGAATGAACTCAAGTCATATACAAACATAACAAATACTTGAAACTTTCTGATATTGGTGGGACATTTTAACACTCTCTTCACACTCTAGGCAGGACATCTAAAACATTAAATTTTTGCAGGACTGCACATCTATAAGTATCTCATAAACTTCTTCTAATACCATGTTCAGAGTCCTCGCCAAAAAAACTAGGGTTTGGTACCATTTCATTAAGGTGGAAAAAAAAAGAGGAAGAAAAGAGAAAAAAAAAAGTAATTTTATTTATTTACAAAACTAAAATCAAAATATAATAAATCATATATATATATGTGTGTGTGTGTGTGTGTGTGTGTGATTTGAGATCCCAAATAATAAAAATGAAATTAGACAAATAATAAAAATGATTATGCCGAGTGCATAAATCTCCCGCTTAGCATGAGATATAGGAGAAATAAATCTTAATAATATTACTTTGAAAAATTGAAGAGACTATGTCTGATAAATCATTAGCTCAAAACCAACCACCAATGAACAAAAGCATTTTCTATTGTACCGACACACAACCTCAAACAACATAAACAACGGGTGGGGAATAAATCAAACCACAACAATTGTGAAAGATAATTACTTGATAAAAAGATAGGGTAAACAATGTAATGCATTTCTTCCCAAAGATGAATACAATAGGATGCTAATAAATTTATTTAGTCGGACCTCGATTAGGATTTAGGCATGATCATTAATGAATATTAATAGAATAGGGCAAGAATGAACCCAACCTACTACATCTAGCTTTTTTTTCCCCATATTATTTCTTTTGGAATGAATCAATGAAAAGGTAACAATATTGTTACAAAAATTATATTATAATCATTATATATGTGAATGTCATTGTCATCACTAGATGCTAAGTGCAGCCAAAACACCCCCTCCATCCTCCTGACTAAACCTAGGGATAAAGAACATTAATCTAACAAAATTCCAGATAAGAATATTTGTTTCTCACTTTCCTTTCTCTAGAAAAATGCCAATGATCTTGAAAATCCAGAATGAATGGAGCAAACCAAATGCAAACTAATATAGAGCCTAATCCAAAACTCTCCCCTATTTATAAGGAACCACTAAAGTGTCAAATTAGATAACAAAGGATCTTAAGTAAACCATATTATTGCACAGTCAATGAACAAATATATCACATGTTGGAGGTGATAACGTTTTTGTTATGAAAAAGATAAAGGCTTATTTTATATATGATGCTTAAATATAAAGAAAATAATAGCAGATAACACATTATTGAGAAATACTATGAAGAAATTATCCAGCAAGATGTGTATAAAAAATCCAACAAGCACCAATAAAATCATTTAAATTAAATATTTTGCATCAGCAAATGAGATTTTAAGAAAGTAAATAATGATGAATAACCTATTTTCTAGCTGTGCAATTGGTGTCCATAAAATGGCGCTAAACATTCTATTCTTCATATTATTTAGTAGTAGCAACTCAAAATGCTACCTCAAATTCTTTTCCTTCGTGATATAGATCACCATGAGCAGTCAGCTTTGGTTTTGTTTGAAACTTGAAAAACGCATCATGGAGAACCTAAAAAAGAAATGATATCAGAAAAATAACAATCGGAATGGAAACACAACACCACTTATTTTGGTGTCCATAAAAACGCATCATGAAGAGACTGATTGAATGGAGAGACTGGGGCAAAAGCTCACAAAACCAACTAAAAACTTAAGAAAGTGGAAAACCTGATAGTCAATATCCATTTTTCCCATCTTAGGCTGCATACGCTCACGCTGTTTTTGTTTAAGCTTTTTGCTGTCCTCCTTTTCAATATAAGCCTGTAGAAGAAGAAGCGTCAATCAATTTGCATACCACTCATCAAACATTAGTGATATGCATCTAGGGCATCATATATCATAACTAAGTGCCATGACATGAAGTGTTGAACTGTTTTCTGAATGTTTTGATATTTCTATGCAATAAACTTGCAAATTATATGTGCCAATTAGAATTCAGAAACGGATTACAAAAAAATTCCAAACAAAATGAATAAATGTTTTGCTGATAATAGGAAAAATCACTATGAACATGATTTCAAGATCTTTATGCATTTGGTGCTCACTATAACAAAAAATATAATAAAATAAATGTATGAAAAAAAGAAAATAATTGTTGTTATTTTTTGTTGAATTTAATATCTTAATTGATATAACATTCTCGTTATCATCTAGCATTAATAAAGAAAGGAGTGGAAAGGAAATATTTCCTTATGTTTTCATTATAAATATACATGACACATTTGAGAAAATTACTGAAATTTATATCTTAAGTGAAACTTATTTTAAAATAACAAGATAGACCATCAAATCCACTCCATATAATTTCACATCAAATTACCTCAAAGATTATTATAACTTCACATTCAAGTAGAGGTGAAAGTCATATCTAGTCCACTAGGTTCCCACGCTGGCACAAAATTAAGAAAAATTTAAAATTTCAATAGTTTAATCTCTGAAAGTTGGAGGCTATTTCTAATGAGATTCAAAACCTAAAACATACTTCCTAAATACATGCGAGAAAATTAATTCTCAGGTGATCAATCATCCCGCATATTATAAACCAAACACATTAATTTCAGCATTCATATAAGATTCAGTATGTTGGTGTTTGATTAATCACACATATAACTTCACATTCAAGTGATTTATTTATTTTATATCTTAATTAAAGGTGTCAAACAGGTCAGGTGGCCCAAGCCCGAAACAGCACGATATAGACCCATGCCCGTGCCGGGCTGGCTCAAGAATGATTCATGTCGTGTCGTGCCGTGCCGTGCCTGGGTATACAGGGCCACATGTCAGGCCAGGCATAGCCTGGCAGGAGAGCCCATGGGCATGATATTTCGGCATGATCCGAATCGTGGCTCGATCATGTCAACCCTAACAACTGATGCCCTGAGTCCCCAATGCTCGATAGATCCGAATTTTCCTCAGGCCTTGTAACTCGACTTAACCATGATCTTTTTTCCTAGCCTCTCTAACATGAGCCATTGGTTTCAGAAGCCAAAGCTTATGAAACCAATGACTGTTGGGTCAGTTTGATGGTCGAACCAAACCAAATGTCCAAAAAAAAAATAAAAAAATTAAATCTGCAAAAAATGTTTTATGTCTACTAGCGCCCAGCTGCCTTTGCGAACATAGAGTCACTCATTAGCCCTCAGCAAACGATACCAATCAATATCAAGCTATAGAGTAGGTTTCCGTCTTGTTCCTTTCTCCTTTCCTTCCCTCTAAATGAAATTTTGGAGCTGAATAACCAACTAGGAATTATAGTGAAATAATTAATGAATTTAGAGATTATAGTAAAATGATATCCGTGACAACGATATTAGGACTAATCACAATGATACATCTCATGCATGTCTCACGGCCTACTATGTAAATTCTAAATAAAATTAAAATAAAAAAAAATTATGATACTCATAGATTCTCAATTCTCATGATGACCCTGTCATTTTTGAGTCAATGATGAAAATCTTTAAAAAATATAAAATTCAACATAATATTTTTAGTATCATATTCGATAATGTATCTAACAATGAAGTTGTGATTAACATTATTATTATGACTATTAGAGATAGACCATTAGGAAAAATTTTTCATATTAAAAGCTTGTGTCACGTCATTAACTTCATAATATAAATGAGGATAATTATTGTTTCCCCCACTTTAGAAAACATATGTAATTCACTAAAATATTTTCGTATGTCTCGCATACAATAGAATTTTGGTAGTCTCTTTTTGTTTATAAGTCTAAAGAAGAAAAAATTCCAATCGAATGTAGGATATCATTGAAATTACACATATTATATATTAGAGTCATGCGTTAGATATATACATGTAATATCCGACTACGTCAATAATAAAAATGACTCACTTATTATTGATGATACTGATTAGGCTATAAAAACTTTATTTATAAAATTCCTGAAGATTTTATTATAACAAAACTAAAATGTGTTTGTCAGTATATACTCTCATGATTTGCATTACAATCAGGTGCATATGTAACATTAATAACATGTTTAAGAAATTTAGAGATAAACTGATACTTAGTGATATCGTTGTAGAGATAAAAACCAATCATTTAAAATACTAGTCTACCATTTCATTTTTTTATTGTCTGGATGTTTGCATAGACCTAAGGATTAAAACAGAAGAGATAAAGAATATTTTGACATATATATCCTCATATATAAACTAAGAAGACCAACCTGAAAAATCTATTTACGAGAAATTAACCGAGCTCTTTACATATTACAATACTAAGTATGTTGATAGTAGTAGTGAGATTCTAAATACGGATATGAATACTATATTCAGAGAATGTGACTTTTTCATTCAAGTTGCTAGGAAAAAATAATGAGGTGGACCATCAAATATGAGCAAACTATTTCTATACTTAGATCCCAATTACTACTCAATCCTATCATATTCTGATAATAAAAACTTTGATATTTTACCGTAGTGAAAATCAAATACGTCCGCCTATCTCATACTTTCTAAGATGACATGGAATCTACTGACTCATATGATGTCGAGCATAGTATTAAAGTATATTTTTCTTGTTGTGATAAATGTGATTCGGATAAGAAATCCAAATTATAGCCAAATATTATTGAAACATCAGCATGCATGAAGGATTAGAAGAATTCGAGCTTTAGTATCCAAGATCATGCTAAGACTGCAATAAAAATGAAGAAGTTAGTTACTGATGATGACCCGTATGATATTTATGATGATTGATGACTAATGAAGATTGATAGATTGAGACACTGATAGTCCGATACTTTTCTTATATCATCATTGTTCATATGTTGTAATACTCACGATATTTTTTATTTTTATCTATCTTTTTTGAATTGACTGTGTCTATCTATTTTTTTCTCATTTTACTTTAAGGCTAAATTATTAAATCTTAGAGATGTCAAACGGGACGTGCCGTGTCGGGCCGACTCATTTTTAGCATGCCCAACCGTGCTTTCATGCTGGGCCAGGCACGGCATGGTTAAAGTACCGTGCAGTGCATGGCCCGACACTATATTGTGGAGGTCAGCCCGGCACAGCCCGTAGCACGAATCCATCGGGTTCGGTCCGATCAAGCCGAACCCCTAATATAATAAAAATTAGGGATTCGACTGCGCGCCGTTGCACCGCCACGTGCCGAACCCCTAATTTAAAAAAATTAGGGTTTCGTCGAGCCCGAAACCCAAATTTAAAAAAAATTGTTTTCTCGACTCATGCCGAGGTACCATACCAACGGGCTACGATACAGTGCAGGGCCAGGCTACGGTACCATGCCGGGCCAGGCACGGTACGAGGTTTGATTAGCCTCGAAATGGCACGACACTATTGGTGATGTGGTCGGGCACAGCATTAGCCCGAGCACAAAAAATTCCCGTGTTGGGCCGGCCCAGGCACGGCTGAATTATGCCGTGCCTCGTACAGGACTGGGCCGGCCCAGCCCGGTTGACACCTCTATTAAATCTTCATTTAAATTTTTTGTGATTTTCATTGATTTGTATTAATATTTTAGTTTTATTAATTCATAGTTAGACACATTTAATTTTTAAATTTTAGTTTAGTTGTTATTATATATTTATATTATAGCTATACTTTATGTTTTATTTAATTTAATAAATTAAAAAGGTTTATTATTATTTATTTATTTTAAGTATTAAATAATTTAAGTATTAAATAATTAAATTTTAAATTTTTTAATAATTTTAATATTCTAGATAAAATTTTTTCAAAATAACCCAAACTAGGCTCGAACCCGACCCAAACTAGGCTTGAACCCGACCCAAACAACCAAACCCAGCCCGAACAAGCCAGAACCAGTATGTCCAGGCACAACTTGGCACGGCACGGTGGTCCGGTTAGGCCACCTAAAAGTGGGTTGGATTTGCCCAGCCCGACCTATTTGACACCTCTAATCTTAATCCAGGAACATGACTTATGTCAAAAGTAACAGTGTTTATTTTTCACTATTAAAATCTAAAAAAATTAATATTAGTGTAATTAATCATAATATTTTTAGAATTATTGGATATGATAACATTATTAATCAAATTTATCAATTACATGTATTTTATAATCTTAATTTTTAATATTTTTTATGAAGAATTATATTATTAAGTAATTTTATAAGTCTTATCTATTATTTAGTGTGTTTTTCATCGAGATCAATATACTTCAAAAATACACTTTCAGTGATTAATAAAATGATATATACATTTTATTTCTCTTAAAAGACTCAAAATATACTTAGACATTATTTTTAGGCTAAACTCAAATTCACATAAAAAACCTAACCACGACCACAACTAAACCTAGCACAACATGGTAGCACATTTGATCCAATATAAAATAATGTGGGCCCAACAAGATCCATTGGATATATCTATTCATATTATTTTTATCTCATGTTAGTTCTTACTAGTACAATTTTTTCGCACTTAATAGTCTTAAGATACCTCATCCTATTTCTAAAATTCTAGCACATTCAAAATTATATACTATATATATATATAATCTGTTTTGATAATATGTTTATATAACCAAATATTTATGTTTTAATATTTTCATATAAGTGCAGGAAAAAAAATATTAAGAGACCGGGAATACAGCAGTAACACAATAATGGATGTCCAGCTGTCAGGTCAGTGGGCCGAAATTTTTGGAGCAGAGCCTGACATGTCCGATGATCCTACCCACTCCAGTTAATTGAACCGATAATATTTTTTTAATATAAATATTTTTTTTCAAGTTGTTTTTTTGTTCGGACCCAGAACTGTTCATCTTCTTTTCTCTCTCTCTCTGCGCGATTTATCGCGACTGTCTCTACGCTGCACATACTATAAAACATTTTTGGTTTAATCTGTAACGCATAAGTATTTTTTGGTGGATTTAGCTAGTCGTACTGAACGACTAGTGAACCACATTATTTCTGATTTTTTTGTTTTCATTTTTCTTTTGATTCTGTCATTGTTGGATTGTAGATTGGGTATATATATCATTTGTTGTTTATTGTTTTATTGTTCTTTCTTCTTCTGAATCACAACTGTGAAAACGCAATTGCCCAACATTATGGCATGTCATGTTGGAAAAATTTTTGTTAGTACATATATTTAGGCTTTAGATCTTGTTTAGCAACCCCCATGAATCCCCACAACATGCTACATGTGGTGGTTTAGTACTAAAAGTAATCTTGATAAAAAATTAAAATCACTTGTAGTAAAATTTACAATAAAAAATTTAATATAAAACTATAAAAAAAATTACTAAAACATATTATCTCCTACAATAAAGATGAATTCAAAATAAAATATTTATATTACTTAATACATCAAAAAAGATGACACTGCATCAATTCGACATGAAAAATATATTTCTTATAATAATCAAAAAAAAGAAATTTATGTAATACAGACACTAAGCCTTTATTTTCAAGAATATTTAGGATATGTTTGTTGATAATGAAAAAACTCATAGCTTTCTTTTGATGATTTAGTCTAGTTCAGAATCAAGGAAAGAAATGTTATGAAATAGAGAACTCTTACCATACAATAGGTTAGCTAGAAAAATACCAAATGAACCCAGAGTCAACTTTCAGGGAACGAATTGAAAGATCCACTTTGAGAACATTTCTTCCCTTGGTTCAAACAAAAAATAATGAGTAACTAAGATATTTTATTGAGATTGAGTTGGCATACTCAAAAAGAAAGATGATCCTAAATGAAAAAAAGTATTTGATATTTTTTTAGAATTTTATCTTTTGAGTTATTCTAAAACAATTTCTCCTTTTGAACTAGGCACTAAGTTCTCTTCTCATTCAAAAGCTACAATAAACTCAAGTAAATATAAACAAAATTGTTAAAATCATAATGATCTAATAATTAATATACTTAACATTGCTTAGTATTATCAAGTTAGTTTGATATTATCTAAATTATCCTACAATTTAGATATGTTGTGTCAAATCTAAATTTTACATAAGTGAACTCAAGCTAAAAATTGGAGTATTGGACCTGATCTTCATCTTTGTAATAGGGCTCAAATTTCAAACATTTTAATGAGTTCAAGTTCAGCATTTAGACTCAAACTCAGATTTGGCGGAGCTTCATGATTGCAATTCTAAAATCAACCTACATTTGTCAATTTTTTAGTTGGCAAGACTCCTGGCCACCTAAGTATCACCGAAAAAAAAGGATCATTGGAATACTTTAAAAATCAGAACAGATGTGGACTAAGCAATGAGGCAAACCAAATGCATAGGCAATCGAGCATATAGACATGCAATTGTAATACAACAAGAGTTCCATTGAGCCAGAGAAGATATATCCATCCAGGGGAGGGTAAATGGTATTACCTGCCTAATTTTTTCAATTCCAGTTGCAGCAATAAAATCAGGAAGATGAAAAGGCTGCTTCTCAATGCCACGCTTCCCCTGCAAATTAAATCCAAAATTGATGAAATTCAAATGAATTGACAAAAAAACACAACACAAAGAGGTATTTTGACATACAACACAATCTATTTTCCTTTTAATCATTTAATAAAAATAAGAAAAAAAATATTGATTTAGATGCATCATGCATCTAGCCCGAGCACTAAGCACAGTGGGAAGGCATCTGAAAATTCAAAGCAGATGAATTAGAATATTAACAACAAAAAATCCTGAAGGCTTATTCAGAATTTTAAAAAAAAATATTCCCAAAATCGCCCTCTATGCTAGCAATATTAAAAGAGAGTTATCAAGGGGGGGTTTCATTTTCCAAACACATACAAGTCCAGGCTCCAAGAGTGTCACGGCCGCTCCCCTGCAAGAACCATATATAGATATATAAGAGAAACCTTATGGACTTGATCTTCCCTCACCCCTCGTTCCTAAATCTACAACGGCGCACAATATGCATCACCTATGTAACATCCTAAAACCACACCGGTAATTCATAAATATGTACTAACCTGCAAAAATTTCCTTTTCTGGCACCAGTGCCTTGGCACTGGAACAGTATTTCTGTATGATTTCAAATAGACCAGCAGCTTTGGATCAGCAGCAGTTGCATCCCAAACCTGACAAGTAAAATCAACCATAAGAGTAAGATATAAAATTGAGTCCCAACATAAAGTGAATCCTATGATAATTTCAGTACAGTTTTGCCTTTCTCAAAAAAACTGAGAGAGAAAAGGCATGTTCATTAGGCAGATTACTAAACAAAATAAAAAAACTCCATTTTATCTCAAATTCTCCTTTTTTTTTAATATATTAATAGATTGTCATATATAGGAAGAAAAAAAACAAATAAACTTTGATATTAGAATAAAAAATTCAAAAATATAACTATTAACATGTAATGAAATACTTAAATTATAATTTACTGATGATAAATACAAATCCATCAATGGGAATAAAGAGAATGATACAAGACTCAAATCACATTAAACTCCTAGAATCACTCCTTATATAATACGATTACATACATCAATGTTTTTGTCATAATTTACTTTACTTTTTCCTATTTTCTTGGATTGGAGCACCCAGCATGTGAACTACCCCAATGTGAATGTGAATGTGTATGTGTTGTGTTATCTTTTTTAATTAACAAGATATAGAATTCTTTTTTGCTCTATCTGCTTGATTCCCCTCGAAACCCTAACAACTATCAACATGGTATTACATGCTAATGGAGTGTTTCGGGGCCTGACGATAGATAGCACATGGTAACATGTGTGGCAGCGAACCACGGGTGAACGCCAATGACAACCTGCATGGGCATATGATGCCTATAGTATATAAGCATTAACTCATGCAAAATACTATCATATTTAATAATTTTAAATAATTATTATTAATTATAATAATATTTTTAAAATATAAAATATAAAATATAATAAATATGAAACAATTACCCATATTATGAGCATCAACTTTTTAGTCAATAATTCAAATATCTGAAGCTAGTAAGAGCAAAATAACTAGTAGTATCTGAAATAAGAACATAATATGTTACTACCTCGAGAAGAGTTAGATATACTCATCTCTAGTAAGTATAAGTATCACGGTGAATTAATTATGTGAATACCACCGAATAAATTCGATAGTCAATCTATCTATCTCAATACTATTTAAAACTATCAGTTACTTTTCAAAAAAAAAAATATATAGCAGTTATATCTGATATAGCTTATTCTTTTATAGTGTGTACAATATATTAAATGTTTCTTACCACTATTTCTATTACAATAATATATATTCATACTCTACATACAATTCAAAATCAAATTACACAATTAGAATTATGATGGATGAACTATGCAATAGCTACCTCTATTGTGACTCATCATCTTGTAGCATATACATTTAACTAAGATTATGAAATCTATCACTAATATGATAATTTCTCTATATAACAATTAAATTAGAAATTCATCAATCCAAAATCCTAAAATATAAAATTACCCTAATTATATAAATTAGTGTAATAAATAGTAAACTATGATTTTTGTTTTTTTTTTCTTTTTGTGAAACCTAAATTTCCCCAAAACCCTAATTTTTTGGAGCATGGATTTTGGACACACTAACACCCTACACATTGTCACAATTATTACCACTACATGACCATCACATGACATGCACTCCCTAAAATATATTAGGTGTGCGAAAAAACAACTTACAGTTGTACGTGCACTATGCTAGTACAATGCATGCACTTTTTTTCTATTTTAGGTTTGGCAACCTTAACTCACACAACACACTTCCTATTATCAAATTTTTCCTAGGATTGACTCTTCTGCAATAGTATAAAAGAATGTGAAAAAAATAATAATAATACTCAATAAAAAATATCATATGGCCATATCATTGTAAAATGAGAAAAATTTAAGACAGCATACAAGTTGTACACTCTTATCAAAAATATAAAATAAACATAAATAAATAAACTACAAAATATAATATATAATATATTTTAAGAAATGTATTAGTCAAATATTATAGGCATGCAATGCATTACACTATAATGCATTTTAAAGTGACATCACAACGGACCACCATGCACTAGTAGGCCCAACATGTCCCACACCTAATAGTAGTGCCAAGAAGCTCATCCCAATGGACACTTCTAAATGAAAAATTAAATATAAATAAACAATTTAATATTGGCATTAAAAATACAATATTAAATTATTATGTTGAAATTGCTTTGGACAACTAAATAATACAAAAATTTAAACAAAAAATAAAAGATACAAATTAAAATTTTATTGATGGTGAGTATAAAAAAACTAATGAGAGTATATAAGACACAAAAAATTTTAGAACAGCCAAAACTCCTTTTGTCACTCTCTATTAAATGAGATTGAAATAACCCAACTCCTAAAAGCACCACATGTTTTAAGACATCAAGATTGTTAGAATTATTTTATACTAAAAAATATGTTTGATTATTTTTCTTTTTCTTGGATTACATCATTTTCTTATTTTAATAAAAAAATATACAATGATCTAAAATTATGAAAATAAATGTTTTTTTATTCTACACATTAGATGATTTGATGCTTTGAATTTAGTTTTCAATTTTTATGAAATATAAGTTTATTTTTCATAATTTAGATAGAACTTGACAATTTATTGGTAAGATTATAATACAATATTTTAGAAGATTTATCTTGGCTATAAAAAATGATAACATTCAAACTTCTAGTACTAGCACCATTGAGTATATTGAACGAGACCATCACGGTATAATTATTTTGTACTAGCATGTAAAATAAAATATATCATTATTAGTATAGACATTATTAATTTTATTCTTGAAGTATTAATATTTGCGTGCACTCGTATATAGTTGTTTTAATTTATAAATAGTGTGATCTTATATATAAATATAAAAACCTTCTAAATTAGATAACTCTATCAAGTGTATAATAAATATTAATTACATATAGAATTCATGTCCTATTAAAAAGCTCGTAAGTTTTAAGATTGTCAATCCCTACAAGTTAATTTTGATCCTGTATTTAAAAATAAATTAAATAAAAAATATCAAAAAATAATTAAAGATTGATTAAATTAGATTATTAATGATTTAATTCAATCAAAAAGTATTTATAATTTTAACATAAAATATTTAATAAATATTAAATAACAAAAAACAAAAATTATTTAAATAAGTGAACGAGTGCAATTATTTTTCCTATAATAGTATAAATTATAATTAATATAAATTATGATACAATATAATTTACATTACAAGCCTAAGGTCTTATTCAGGCCAAAGTTCATTCCATAGCTTTGTCCATTGCCACAAAATATGTTTTAAAGATTTTGTTTATTTTGAATATATTAATATATAATCATAGTAATTAATTTAATTATAGTCATTTTTTTTATCAAATTAATTTTTTTATATATTGAATTAATCCTAATTATATATATATATATATAATAAATAATATCTTATTTTTTAAATAAAAACCAAATGACACACATTGATTTAAAATAAAATGTAGGATTGCTGATTTAAGTTTGTAAAATTAAAAAAAATATGTAAGTAGCACATACGACACTTGCCACTATCACGTAGTCTTCCTTGAAAGGAATGGAGAGTTGAATACGAGAGATGTCCCTCTACCAAACAAAATCCATATTTGAGGAATGTTGTTATTACCTAAAATGATAAAACTTACTAACAAAATGAAAACTATTTATCACATGCACATTATTTCTTCGAAGGATATTTTTATTATTGGCCGCCTAACAAATGGTATCGGAGGGTTGGTATTTATATCATGCAAGAATAAATTGGGTTTTAATGGTTTAATAAATTTTACCTAAGCTTAAAATAGAGGTAAAATAGCCTCGATTGATTGAATTAAAACACTCCAACTATGTTAATAGTGATTATAAATTATGTTATTGTGTTTATGAATACAAGTTTATGAATACATTTAGTTTATGGGTTGTATTTACACTTGTTATAGTGATTTTTCACCCATGATTGTACATTTTTGTTAGAGTTATATGTTTTTCTTTGAGTTTAAAATAATGGAGACATTCACTACCAACAAGGAAACCTATGGTGGTGGTAGACAAGGCCAACAACAGTATTGATGATAGTGAAGGAGCCAATAACAATGATTGTAGAGAATGTTGCAGCCAATATCATTGATAATTGTATTCATTACTAACGACAATGATTGTGGAGGTCAACACGGCCAACAGAAGTGCCAATTATGGTATTTATCATTGGTGAGATGGAGATGGTTGACATGACCAATGATGATGAATTTTGAGGTGGTTGCAGCCAACAATGGTTCACATGACGTAACTCACAGTAGCAGAGGCTGAGAGCGGCTAAGATCTGTCTCAATTTTTTTTATTTTATATTTTAGTTGGTGACACTATCCCAATCTATTAAACCAAGCAGATTTAACCCAATTTAAGGCAACATCCTAATCCCTAAGCTTGCTAAAAAAGAAATCTAAGGTTGCAGTGCCCTAAAATCAATATAGTTAGATTGTTCAACATTGATATAAAAGTGACATTTAACCATGTATTTGTGACATATGAATATATTGTGACATATCAATATATATGTTGTAGCTTGACCATATATAGTTATTGTGTGTAAATATACATATTATGTCTGGTAAATATTTAAGACACATTGTATGATAGTTGTGTGTCAAAAATATATATAATAAATTCACATTATCTTCATATATACAAGTTTCACAAAAACACAAGTAAATTGTTTTGTTTTAAAATAAAAAACCTCAATTTTAAAAAGTATAAATGGGCAAAAAAATTCATCAATAAAATCAATTCAAATAGAATTACATGATGATTTCTATTTACCTATAAATAATAATATCTTCTTTAACTGAATCACTGCTATGATTTGTAGAATTAAAGATAAACAATCGGTTTAATTTTATTTGGTATACCTCACTCCCTAAATAATAAGATTTATTGAAATAACATATTTGAAAAAATAATAAATAGCATACATCCTCCCATTGAGGTATAATATTTACAATGTACTAGACTGATAATAAATTCATTCAAAAATTAGTAAAACGAGTCAATCCTTATGATACAATTCAAACTAATAAGCTCATTATAAATTTTTCAATTATTTTTAAAGAAAATATTTTTCAGCATGCTCACAACCATTATCAAAGATTAGAAACTTGACGGAACGAATTATATAGATTGAAAAAGAAATCTTGATATTAACTTGACTATTGAAAACTACAATTTTATATTAACAAATATATGTCCAAATAAACATCATGAAAAGACATCCAATGAGAAAATCAAGTCTTATAAGAAATGAGTGAAAACTAATGAGATGAAGAGATATTATATTTTGACTTCCATATCAAATATACTCTAACATCAATACCAGTTCATGATTACTACCTATAATATAATATTTAATCTCAAAAAAATATTTAAGAATCAGATTCATTCTACTGAACAAAAATTCATGAGAAATTTAATGAATATTATAATAACTAAAAACACCATAGTGAGAGATCACAATCTCAATATGATTAATCTTCTAAATAAACTAAAAATCCTTAGAGCTGAAATTGGTGTTGCTTCTCAAATTGATAGTATTCTTTAATTGAACTTTAGCATAATTGCTTAAATTTTTAATCAATTAAAAATATTATCAAAAAACTATCTAAAATATTTATGATTAATAAAACTTCTTACAAACGAAAGGATAAGAATAAGAAAAAATTTCAGAAACATACTAATGTTCTACTGACAACTCCTAAATCACAAATGAGAGTAAAAAATTTAAAAAAAAAAAAACTATTTTCATTACAAGTAATCAAAATACTAAAGTAAACTATATCTACTTTATTTTAGCAAAGAGAATAATCAAAATAAATTTCAATTACTAGTAGATGAAACATATCTATCAATAATATCTAAGGATAACTGATGTGTAAATACAAGCAATGCCAATTGTATCTGCAATTCATTGTAGTGGTTTCAAGAAACAAGACAACTAAGTAATGAAAAATTGATCTTTACCTAAGAAATAATACGAAAGCAATGATTGTTATCATGAAAATTTGCATATTTCAATTTGAGAGAGATAATATTTAAATTTTAAAAAATTATCTTTATGTAACTCAATTATTTTATAATAATTTACTTGAATAAGAAGATTATTTATTTTAGTATATTACATGACAATCTTTATATTATTAATATTGTCTTTGCTCTTATTCAATGATGCGAATCAATTATTATCAATATCTTATCATTTAAAAGAAAATATTCTTCTGATATAAATCATAATTATCTTTAGTACTTATGTCTAGATCATATAAATATAAAATAAATTTCAAGATTAATTAAAAATAGACTTTTGAATTGATCGAAGGTGAAAATATTATCAACATGTAAATCTCTTTTAAAAAGAAAAATAAAACAAGTGACCTTTTGTAGCTAATTAAATGTGTCAAACGAATTGGGTCAGGCTGGCTTGGCCCATTTTTTTGGGCTCAACCAAGCTGAGCGTGCCATACTTGGAATGATTCTTTGGAGGGCAGGCCCAGCACGGGCCCGATGCCCGAAAACTACCTGGGTTCAGACCAGTTTGGTCTGGTTTGGGTTGGGTGGTTCGAGTCAGGTCGATCAAATTTTTTAAATTTTAGGATTTTACCACTACGGTCGCCCATGGGCATGCCGAGCCGTCGCCCATTGGGTATCACTAATACTTGGTCACCCGTGTCGTGCCCACGTGACAGGCACTCGTGTCGTGCTTAGTACGGCATGCAAGCCAAAAACCCTCAACATGGCACAATACAACACGTGCCAAGGGTGCGCCTGATACGTGCTCGAGCACACTATAGTAGCATGTCATGCCAAGCCAGGCATGCTTGAAATGGGCCGGGCTTCTAATCAAGCCCAGGTCGGCCAACCTGTTTGACACCTATGAGATAATAGCTAAAGAGGCAAAGAGTCACTGAAATTAGTTCATTCTAATTAATATTGGCTCATAGTTGTCTAAGCAATAGATAGTTTTTAGTATTTTATATTTTTTATTAATGATTACTCAAATTATGACTAAATCTATTTTATAAGCCGTAAGTCCATATCTTTGAGAAATTCAAAAACTATAAGACAAACAAAAAAAAATTAAAATAACTATTTCAAGACACTACGATCTGATCATGATGGATAGTACTCTTTGAGAGAATTCGAGAACTACTTATTAGATCAAAAAATTACAACACAATTACATTACATGCACATAGAAATCCACAGCATAATGGTATGATAAAAAAATATGACTTTTATTGACATGATAAATTCAATAATGAGTTATTCGAATATATCTAATTCTTTAAAGAGATATATATTAGAAAAAATAACTTATATATTTAACTTAATTTCATTTAAGTATGTACTCCAACTAAATTGTTAACTAAACACAAGTCTAATCTAAAATATATTCATTGTGGTGTTGCTCAACACATGTGCAGAATGAAAAATAAATAAGTTAGAATTAAAAAAAAATTTAATCCTTTGTGAAATATCCTAAAAAAAAACTAAAGATGTTTTATTTTATAGTACAAAAAATCAAAGAATTATTATTAGCATCAATACATAATTCCTAGAAAATAACTATATAATAAATCACAAGCTCAAAAAAAAAATTCCAAAAAGTATTAAGAGGAAACAAATCAATAAAAACTCCTTATTGTCTCATATCATTAATAAGAAGAAACATCACAAGATAGCATCTTAAATATCTTATTATCTCATAGTAATGAAAGAATTGCTAATGATATTATGGATATTAGATCTCATAAACCTATCAATGATATATCAATTGCACAACCAAAGGACATGGTCATAATAATTCATATTGATCAGTGTCTATACAATGTATTACTGAGAGTATATAACCAATAGAAATATCTCGTCATAATTGAAAATTTTTCGTGAAGCTACAAGATATAAAATCTTGAAAGAGTTTTATGATAGAAATATTGACATGATAAATACTAATCCTAAAAATTATAACAAAATATTTATAGATAAAGATGCAAAACAATGGACTATGAAATCATAAATACGATCAATGCATTTCAATCATGTTTGATATCTTATAAAACCACCTTAAGTGATAAAATTCATCAAGTGCATATGAATCTATAAAGAAAAAAAAATAAATGATAACATTGAAACATATAAAACTAAACTTGTTACAAAAAGTTTTATTCAAAAATAAAAAATTGATTATAAAAAAAACCTTTTCACTAGTATTCATTCAAAAGTTAATCCGAATTCTCTTATCAATTGCAACTCATTAAAATTATGAGATTTGGCAGATAAACTTAAATATTCTATTTTTAATGAGCATCTTAAAAAATATATTTATATGATACAACCTAATAATTTCATAGTAATTGGTCAAGAGCAAAAGTTGCTTAAATTTAAAAAAAATCATTTATAAACTAAAACAATCATCTAGATCTTGGAATACTCATTTTAATTAAATCATTAAATCTTATGACTTTGATCAATATCAAAATGAGTATAATTTGTATATAAAATAATATAGTAGCATAGTGATATTCTTGATATTATATATTTATAATATATTATTCATTGGAAATAATAAAAATTTATTATCTTCAAATAAGATTTAATTGTTCGATCAATTCAATATGAAAGGGCATGACAGAAGGCATGTCCCAACTTAGTCATGCTGGGTCTATGCTGGGCCTATGCCGTGCCAACCTAAGGCATGATAATGTCGTACGTTTTGATGGACCAAGCACAACCAGGGTGCATGGCCCATTGGCATGGTTACCATGACCCAGGACCATGGATTGGGAAGCGATCACAATCCTTTTGGCTCGTGCATATTCCAACTAGTATACATGATATATTTTTTAATTAACCCTCTGCATGGTTGGCTGTTGGAATTTTTTTCAACCGCAAGGACAAAAATCTAATGGTTGTCAGATTTCTGCCCTTTTTAATATTAAAAAATAAGTAATAAATTTTAAAATATATATTTTTTTTAATTAAATATATATATATATATATAATGATTCTCTCTCTCTCCTATTGATTCTCTCTCTCCTCTCAATTCTCTCTCTCTTTCTAAAGCTAAAACTTTTAGTTTTAAATTTAGAATTATTTTTATAAAGCTTAAAAATATGGAGTGAAGATTTGGTATTGTTGTTTCAATTTCATTACATACCCTATCAGGTTTGAGCTACAACTTTTTTTCTTTCTCTCTCCTCTCCATAAACTAGAGGTGTCAAACGGGCCGGGACGGGCCGGGACGGGCCGGCCCGACCGGTTATTTTAGGGCACGATCATGCTTCCGTGCCGGGCCGGGAACAGTTACTGTACCGTGCCGTGCCTTGCCTGGCCCGCTTGGGCTTGCCTGTTCGAGCGGTTCGGGATACGGGGGACCGTGGGTCGAGTCGAATCAGACCCGACCCGCGGTCTTTTTTTGCGGGAGAGGCATCATGGGGTCGGGCTCACGGGACACCCGGCACGGGATAAACCCTTGCCGGTTTGCCATGCCGCGGGCCGAACCGTGCTGGGCCAGGCACGGCACGGCACGAGCCCGGGCACGAAATTTTTCGTGCCGTGCCGAGCCGGGCGTTGACACCTCTACCATAAACCAAGTATTATTTTTTATTTAATTTTTTTATATGATATATTTTATTTATTAGCTTGGAACATAAAATATATAAATAACTAATTAATAAAGTTAATAATTAAAAAATTTAATATTAACATAGACAAAAATAATAATCATAACCCTATAAAAGTCTAAAGTTGATATCATGTTTTGTCTCATTACCTCTTTCCAAACTAAAGGTGTCAAATGGATCAAACGACCCAAAGCCCAGCACAACTCAGTTATGCCTGACCCGGCACAATTTAGTCGTGCCTGACCTGGCACAGCACGGTCCAAGATCATGCTCGACTCCATGCCGTGCCAACCCTCGACACAATTCATGCCATGGCGAGCCAAGGCTCTTCGGCCTGTGTGCCGAGCTTGGCACGACCCAAGTGCCTGACACAAATGCATGGCACAGGCAACGACACCCGATGACTGACGAAACTATGCCCAAGGGGGACGAAGCATCATCACCCGACGGGGAACGGCTCGGCAGGCCCAAAGGGTGACGGTAGCACGGCATCGACAACCCTAATTTCATAATTTTAACTTAACCTAAAACTAGCCCGACCCAACCCAGCCCAAGCCCAGGCTGATTATAGGCCACAAGCCATGTCAGACTTGGCCTCCAGTTAACCATATCATGTCATGCACGGCATGGTATTGTAGCCTATCGAGCCTAGCACGGCACGAGTCTGGGTGGGCCTAAAAAAAGGGTCAGGCTAGCCCATCTCAGCCTTTTGACCCAAACTTAAATAACTATAAAACAAAAAACAAAAAAAAAATATAATTTGAAATAACTTTAACATATTGTGTCGATAAAAAATCAACACAATATATATATTATAAAAATATATATACAAATATGAGTGCAAGTAACATGGATCACCTAAAGAGACATGCTAATTAATATACCAAAAAATATATACATTCAATCCTAGGTAAATCCAACAGAATGACAGGATCTTTGAGACTAGATCTAATACAGTTTCTTTGTTGATCCTCTTCATATATCATAACGAGTTAGAAAAAAAAATATGACTAAACTGATCATAATTATATGTCTTTCAATTATATTTTTTGAGGATGCAAGGATAGTCAGTATCATGCAGACTTATCTTTAACATACATATCATAGAATTATAAGTCCACATGTAGGACAATATACTAAAATATTATAAATTAAAAAGATAAATAATAATTAATAAATTAAAAAAAATAGTGAAATAATATTCATAATATGTAATATCTAAATTAGTCATGTCGATATATATTTTTTATGTTTCACCGTACACTTTGTAGATTCTTCATAAAAACTTAATAAATAAATTTTAGTATTTCTTGATATTCTCCATCCTCATGAGATGACCTTGTCATATATGAGTACATGTCAAAAATCTTTATAAATTATCATATTAAAAATAAAATATTTAACATTATATTTTATAACACATCTAACAATAAAATAGTCATTAATATGTATTACATAATTAACCTTAGATATTTAGTGATTGGTCATTATAAGATATTTTTTACGTTAAATATATATATTACATAATTAACATGATAGTATAAGTAGAGATGAATATTATTTTTTATCATCAAAAAAATATGAAACTCAACTAAAATATTTTTAGATACCTAACAAACAACAAAGTTTTGTTAGTCTCTGTTTATTTACAAGTCTCTATATATATTAAAGTCATATGTTGAATACAAATATGTGAAATCCAACTACATTAACAATAAGGATAACGAACTTATTATTAATAATAAAAACTAGAATACAAATATTTCAATTATAAAATTTCTAAAATTTTTTTATAACATGATGAATATATTTGTCTGTTTACACTCTCACCACTTGCATTGCACTCAAATACAAATACAATATTAATAGTAAATTTAGAAAATTTTAAAAAACTCATACAATTAGTGACATAATTATTGAGATGGAATCCAATTACTTAGTATTGGATCATCATTACATCTATTTATCATGTAGCTTCCTACATATATCCTAGAATTAAAATGAAATAAATAGAGAATATTTTGACATACATATCCATATGTATTAACAAAGAACATCAACTTGAAAAATTCATTCATAAAAATTAACTAAATTATTTATATACTACGATGCTAGATATGATAATAGTTATAGTTAGCATCCGAGTACATACATGAATATCATATTCAAAGACAATGATTTCTTTATTAAATTAGTAAAAGAGAAACGACAAGATTAACCATCAAATAGGAAAAAACTATCTCGATACTTAAATATTAATTACTACTCAATCCTATAACATAACAATAATAAGAATATTAATATTGTATAATGATAAAAATAAAAAATATATGAATCCACCTAATCCATACTATCTAAGATAGCATAGAATCTATTAACTCCTTCGGTATCGAACATAACATCATAGTTTATTTTTTTTATTATAGTCAGAATTATTTTATATAGAAGATCGAGACTACAGCTAAATATTCTAAATGTACTTGTATACATAAAAATTTAGAAAAATTCAAGAATGAACATTCAAGATGGGGCTGCACCAAGACTAAGAATGAGAGAGCACAAGTTACTGACAAAGATAGATGATGACTTGTTGAACTTAACATTGAGGTCACCCCCACCACTAAGATACCATTAAAGGCTTAAGCACTGATGATGATGATACTGATTTACATACACATAGAAGGATCTTAGGATTGAGATTGATGCTTGCTTAACTTGTATTTGTTATTTATATCTTTCATTTTTAATTTTTGACCTTTTAATTTTTGTTACATTTCACATTTTTTGATTGACAATAAATATTAATAATGAATATTTTTTCTCATTTTATTTTTGTATATTATATTTGTTTATAATTTTTTAAAATTTGGAAATATAAATTAAAAAAATTTATTCATTATGATAGCGGTGATTGAGTGACACCATGACGAACATTAGAATATGGAGCTTGATCATGATGTGGCGGTGTCATTGCTGGCAACAAGCTGCTGGTTGCCCAAAAAAATATCAGAATCTAGCACAACACAACCCAAAAACAACATAGAATGAAAGATACAAGGTTGCCTGGACTTGTGCCAGTCACATCATGACGAGCTAGGCATTATTCCAGTCGTGACATACTTGGCATAGAATGACTTCCCAACTAGCTAGAGCCTGGCACATCATGGTGGCTCAATTGGACCACTCAAAAATGAGTCGTGCCGTGTCAGGGTAGCATATTTCACACTTCTAAATAAAATTCATTTTTAATTATTCTTTTTCTTGGTTTATAACATTTTTTTTAATAATAAAACTTATAATGAGCTGAATTTATAAAAATATGTCTTTTATTCTACACAATAAATAATTTTGTGCGTAAAATTTGATTTACACTCAAAATATCAAATTATTAATTATTGTGAAATATAAGTTGATTAAGTACAATCTAGATAAAAATGAACTATTTATCAATAATATTATAACATAAAATTTTAGTAAATTAATCTTAACTACAAAGAATGATAAAATTCTAACTTTAATGCCAAAACACGTGAATATATTGAACAAGATCACCATGATATTATTATTTTATACTAACATATAAAATAAAATATATTATTATTATTAATATTACTTATTCTTAAAATAATTAATATTTGTTTATACTTGTTAATAATTATTTTAATTCATAAACATTAATATTTAGAATTAGATTTAAAAACTCTGAATTAAATAATTTTATCAAATATATTATAAATATTAATACTTATATAATTTATATTTGTTAGAAAGATTGATGTACCCCCTTGAGAAAATTTATAAATTTTAATATTATCAAATCATGCAAATACATTTTGATCCATCATTTTAAATAAATTAAGTGAAAAATATCAAGAAAATAATAAAAAATTAATTAAATTAAATTATCAGTAATTTAATTCTATTAATTAACATATACAATCTATATATGAAAAATTTAATAAGTATTAAATAACAAAAATAAATTATTTTGAATCAAAGAATAAATACAATTATAATTTTATAGTGACATAAATTATAATTAATATTAATTATAATACAATATAATTTATATTGAATCTAAATCTTATTCAGACCTAGAACCCTTCTATAACCTTGTCCAATACCATAAAATATGTTTTAGAGATTTTATTTATTTAGAATATGTTTATATATATAATCACATTAATTAATTTAATTATTATCAATTTGTTTTGATTTTATCAAATTAATTGATTTAATTATAATCAATTTATTTTGATTTTATCAAATTAATTGATTTATATATTGAATTAATTCTTGTCATATAATATATATATATATAAGATAAATAAATCTTATTTTTCAAATAAAAACCAAATAGCACATATTTATGCAAAAAAATATACCACCATAGGTTCGAGTTCTGAAAAAAAAACATATAAGTGGCACTAGAGGTGTCAAACGGGCCAGCCCAGCACGGCACGGCCCGTTTTTAACCAACACAATCGTGCTTCCGTGCCGGGCCCGGCACGGCCCGCAGGCACGGCGGGCCGTGCCGTGCCTCGCCTGGCCAGCTTGGGCAAACCTGTCCGAGCGGTTCGGGAAACGGGAACCACAAGACGGATCGAATTAGACCCGACCCGCGGTCTTTTTTTGCTGGAGGGGAAGCATGCGGTCGGACTCACGGGGCTCCCGGCACGGGATAAACCCGTGCTGGTTTGCCGTGCCGCGGGCCGAACCGTGCCGGGCCAGGCACGGGCCCGGGCACGGATTTTTTCCGTGCCGTGTCTCGTGCTGGGCCGGGCCGGCCCGGCACGGTTGACACCTCTAAGTGGCACAAACAATGCTTACCACTGCAGCATCATCTTCCTCACGAGGATTGGAGTGAGGAATACAAGAAACATCCCACTACCAAACAAAATCCATAGCCAAAGTATGTTGTTCATACCAAAAATAATAAAAATTTACCAATAAAATTAAAATAATTTATCACATGCAGATGCACGTTATTTCTTCAAATGATATTTTTATCTTCAGCCATTTAACAGAAAATACTAAAGAATAGAAGTCAAGAACACATCAGCAGTGACACTAGTGAAATATAGACTGTCATGGGAAAAAGAGAGATGGCAATGATCATCCATTACCTCAACCACATCAGGCCTGGAACATATCTGCTTTAATGCAGCAATTTTCATTCGTCGTTGAAGCTGGACACACGAGTAGTTTCACTTCAGCACAAAAAAAAATTACATAATAAATGTGTTCACCTCAAAAAAAATAGGAACCTTCTTTTTCTTGTTTGACACGCCTTTCTCCTTTTGAGCATCATCTTGCTCTTCATCTTCTGAATCAGAATCATCTTTCTCCACATCTGCAATCATGGTAATCTCAGGATTTTGTTTCTCCTATTAAAAGGTCGTGAGGAGAGCATTTAGATCACAGATTACACATGATGGATGAGTAATGTCCAGTTATCAATAAAACCAGTCTTTCACCTCTGAATCTACAGCATCGTAAAAATTGAACTTCTCAAAGACCTTTCTGAATTCCTCAGTCAAGCCATCTTCCAACTCAGCCTTTTCAGGTACATATTCAACAACAACAACCTGAAAAACCTACAGATTTTAGAACATTCAAAGTTCCAAGAATAAAAAAGAAGTTGAAAGCAAAGCAATTGTGATTCAGTTTACACTTTCATTACTTCATTTGGGTTTCCTAAATTTAATAAGTGGAACTATTTTGCACTAATAAGTATGATAATTGATGTTTCACATGTTACCAGGAAACAGTTGCATTTAAAATATAATACAACAATTACATGAAGATATAGATGACCCATTATCAACTCATTATGCAACTAAAATATCTTACAAAACAAAGACAATATTCTTGTTATCCCATTTTTTTCATTTGTTTAGTTATGGAGGTTAACATCAAACAAAAAAATGACTGAACAAGTGATCCTAATGATTCAGTTATATAAAATGCTGAACTTAGCCACCAATAAATATGCACAAAACACACATAACTCAGCTCAACCTTGATAATTCTCCTAGTTTTATATTTGTCTGATCCCCCTACAATGTGCAAATCATGTCACCTGCGTCATGATAAAATTATCCCAGAATCATTCATCTTCTATATTTCAATCTTCTAGTAAAAGAAAATGGAAGATCTATATTTTACAAGTATCGACCTATTTTCACAAATAGTTATTCAGATAATCACCAACTAAACTTTGTCAAGCATGAAATCACCTGTATCCTCCTAAAATGTTGACTACCAATTACACATCACAGTAGTAACATAAAATTAAGCGTTCTGTGCTGCACAATCCAAAACTAAAGACTTATTTTAGCAAAAGCTTACTAGGTGAGTGTCAGAGTTCTCATTATCATTTTCTTTGTCAACAGAGTCACTCCAGTATTTATAATCATCTTGAGGCCTAGTTCCGGTCTTGTTCTTTTTCTGCTTGCGCCTTCGACGACGCCTCTCGCTTTCTCGATACTTCTTAGCGACAGTGGCTGTAGTGCTTGCCTTCATGGTCACACAACAGCTATTGGCCTCTACCTTGTTTACGTCACCCAGCGGGTCGAGAGTCTCAACTGCCATTTCTGCGTCGGACTTCGGGGCGGATCCAGATTCCAGAGAGACGCTGGTCAGATGTGATGCGGAGATCGATTCTCCACGCTCAGGCCACGCGGAGCTAAAAAATGGATAATCCAACTTTTGGGATTTATATCTATTTTCCCAATTTTCCCCATTTAAAAATATGTCTTATTCAAAACAACATGACATACACACTAAGGACCCAGTTTTATTAAACTGAAAAAATTAAGTACTAAAAAATTAAATAATAAATTTTATAAGTATTGAATTTATATTAAAAAAACTATTTGATAAATTACTAAAAATTGAATACTGAAAATAATAATTTTGTTTGATAACTTTAAATGCTAAATGCTGAAAATGATATTTTTTATATTTTTACTTTTATTATTAATGTAGTTCATTTTGTTCAAATTAAATAGAATTTCTAATAAAATTTGATTTTTCAATGTTATTGTTAATTATTATTTAAAAGAAATTTACTACAAATATTTCCATAATTATTATAAAATCCAAAAAAAAACATAAAAATATTTATTAAAAAACAAAAATTAATTTGCAACTAGTTGATTTATTATTTTCTCTCTTAAATTAATCATACAAATTTGATCAACTTGTGCAACTCTTCCTCCAAATTATAGTAGACCTTTATGATTATTTTGAGGTATTTCGAATTTTCACCAAAATCATTTTCACTCAACTCTAAAAAAATATCATTAATACATAATTTCCGGATATTGTTATATATAGCTATGTAAACAATAACAATGTTTCTCTGAACTTGAAAAGGATATGGTATCATCCTCTTTAGGATTGGAAAACAAAATTTTAAAACACTAAAAGATCACTCAATGACATTTCTCAATTTTGCATGTGCATAATTGAATATCTTTTCTTTTGTACAAGGGCGGACAATATTATAAAAATCAGGCAATCAATATCGTGCATTACGACAAGGCACTATAAACCCTCGAGTATGTGGATATACAGCATCACAAAGATAATATTTATCTATAAAAAAATATAATTTTAAAATTAATTATGAATTTATTAAAAAAAGACAAGAAGAGAATAATACTTATCTGGTAGAGGTATTGGAAAATTATTTTTTGGATTACACATAATCTCTGATAAAACTCTTGAATCATGTGATATGTCTTTCCATCCTACCCAAACAAATGTAAAAATCATATTGAAGTCACATATTGCTTGAATATTTTGATAATATTCTCATCTTTCTCTTCCTCTATAATGGACTTGTTTGTCAGATAATATCATGGTATTAATAAGTATCCTGTCAAATACACCAATTACACCCTATTCATTAAAAAAATATCAATATAATAATAATTATAACAACAACATGAATACCAATAATAATAAACATGTAATTTTATTTACCCTGAACACTTCCCTTAATCGTTGATGGGGATGATTTTCGATTACTTCATTAACTGGGGTAGGTACATTTATCTTTCTTTCGAAGAGAATCATTGCCTCTAGTACTTAATGAATGTAATAATGTATGATTTGAGTTGAATAGTTGAATCTTCTTTTTGTAACACGATTTCTCACATTGTGATTTAAAATTATAAGAAACATCATCATTTTTTCTTCAACTTTGATGTAATGATTGTCTTTCAACCATTTCTATTTTTGAAATGCTCACAAATACCCAAAAAAGTTTGCTTATTCATTCTTATAATTTCAAGACAATGTGCTGGATTACCATTTAAAATTTCTTGCACATATACAAACCCTTCAGTGCCCAATTGGTATCTTATCTTCTTTCAAGTTGCTTTTTTCTGATAATCTTCTTGACTATAATTAGTGCAGTAATTTTCAATATATTTCTTTGCTTTTCATTTAACATCTTCTGACATTATTAAACATTTCAAAATAAATCAATAAAAAAAGTTAAGACAATTACAAGCAAAGTGAACCACAATATATTATCAAAAAAAGAAATAATGGCAATATAAAAAAATGTGCAGACAAAGTATGAAACAAACCCATAAAATAATACATTAAATTGCATTTGCTTTAACACCAAGAAGCAAAAAAAAAACTAAAGTAATTCCAATTTTTTTGCATTCATCCGGATCCAAGTAATTCTGATTGCCTCTGGCTTTTGTGAAAACATCATCTATTGTTCTCTGTATACTTTGCTTTCACAAAAAATGCTAGAAGCTACAATGTAAAATGGGTCATCCATAGGTAAAGTTGCAATCTCATTCAACTTCTTATTATATTTTTCAATGCTAGGTCCATCTGATTGCTCCAATGTACATAGAATAGCTATCAATTTTTCATGTAGATCTCCTTATTTGTTTTTCTTTTGTTTTTTCTTTTTTGGTAATGACTTTTTTTTAATGATGAAGGGCTTGGTGAAGTTTCAGGCTTTATATCCTTATATGTACAAGAATTCTCTACAGTTAGATGAGTACTTAATGAAAATTTGTCGCGCCATTTTTAGGCAACCCCTTTCTAGATGGACCCCATGAATCTTGCCCGGTAGCTATAATTCCATCAAAGAGTGATCTCATATCATATGCAAATTATAGCCCAATATATCGAAATTGTTTTGCAACTGGAATTTTCTATTATTCAAATCATTGTAATTATGCAATAGTAGTTAATTTTTTTTTTTCAAAAAATTAACTAAAGAAATGAGCTATACCTTGATATGCTATTCTCATTCTTCAAAAGTCCAGTTAATTGTATTAGTTGCTAGATTATAGCCATGACCAAACTTTCCTATTAAATTCGACCATACCATGTATATATGTTTTAAATAATTCCATTCATTTTTTAATTGTTTTTGAGTGAAATTTAAATTTTTGATCTCTTCAAAGTGTTTTTGAAATTTAATCTCATGGTTCAACATGCAAACTCCCACCCATTTTTCCTAAAATAATTTTATAGTCAAGACATAAATCTAAAAAAAAGTTTAACTTGTGTTGGATCTTTCCAACTTGCTCTGGTAAAATCAAAAGAAGTCATTCTTACATAAGAAAAGTAGCCGAAAGTTATTTTAAATATAATCTTTCATCAAGTTAAATAATAGACAGTATATACAAATTTACATGCATAAACAAATAATACAACAATAAAACTCACATTAATGCATTATATATAATATACAACTCATTTACATGCATAACCAACATACACAATACCACAAAATGTGATGAAATACATTACATAATAAAGAAAAAAGAAAACCTTTGCTTAGAGAAGTAGGGATGAAATACATAAACCTACTAAATACAAAAATATATGACATAACCACAAAACCAATATTCTGGATGAAAATAAAAAACATATAATAAAAATAAGCTATAGGGATTTCAAAACAATTCGATGATCAAAATTTTCACACACAAAAAAGCATTCGAGATTTTAACCTCTAAGCAATCTAGAAATCAAAATATTACAATAAACAAGATTTTGGTTTTATTTTTTATAATTTAATCATAATAAGAAGAGTTTTCACAAAGAACATCAATTACGGAAATTATATTTCATCCAGAGAACAAAATAAAAACATACTGATTCACAACATTAACATCAAATACCCCAAATACAGAAGAAATCTCAAAATTAAATATCATTAGCATTAATTTTGCTCAGCAAAAAACCATGCCGAATTTACTCATGAAATGAACAAAAACTTACACGATACTTATTTCATCGTTGACATCTTCGACGATGAAAAACAAATCGTGGAAATATTGTAAGGCAGAATGGTAATTTTTTTAATCTCTATTATTTAGCATTTTCATCGTTCTACGATAAGTAGGTCTCAACCTGCTTAAAATTTTCAACATATTTTCACTTAAAATTTTAAGCATTCAGCTCCAAATATTTTTTTTTATCAAATGCACTTATATTTTTTTAAGAAGTAAAAATTCATTAAAAATTTTAAGTACATAGAGACCTACTTAATGTCGAATGCTAAAAATTATCAATAATTTTTTTTAAAATTATTATTTTGTCTTTTTTTTTTCACTTCTTTTTCATTTCTCATTCACGCTACAATTTAGTTTGTGAATTTATCTTCTCCTCTCCCTTTCTTTGCCACCACAAATCTTAACCCTAACAATTTTTTCATGATTAATTTGAGAGAGGAAATAGCAAATCAACTAGTTATTTATTAATTTTTATTTTTATATTAAAAATTTAAATAGTTTTGAAAAGTTTAAAATTTATTGTTTTTTTTTTAAACATTTTTATTTCCGTTTTTGATTTATGAATTATTTATGGATATATTTTTAGAGATTTTAATTTTTTAATAATTAATAATAACAGTGAAAAAAAAATTCATTAAAAATTCTATTTATGCTGGATAATACATAATGCAATCATAATAAAGGTAAATATATAAAATATATCTTTTTCAGCATTTAGCATTTATAGTTATCAAATAATATATTTATATCCAGTATTCAATTAACAGTAATTTATCAAATAGTTTTTCAATACAAATTCAATACTTATAAAATTCAGTCTTAATTTTTAGTACTTAATTTTTAGCATTTAATTTTTTTAGCTTTATAAAACGGGCCCATATTCCACATAAACAATCACAATTATGTCAAGCTAACTATGTGATAAAATTAGTTTGGAACAATAAATTAATTAAGTTTCATTTTTTTTTTGTTTAAATTTTATAATTAGAATGTTGTATAATGTTTTTTATGAATATATTTTATCTAATTAGGCCTATTTGATAAACTGAAAAAATTAAGTGCTAAAAAATAAATATTGAAAAAATTAAGTGCTGAAAAATAAATATTGAAAAAATTAAGTGTTGAATTTTATTAGTTTTGAATTTATATTATAAAACTGTTTGATAAGTTACTGACAATAGAATGCTGAAGATAAATATATTATTTGATAACTGTAAATACTAAATACTGAAAATTGTGTATTTTACATATTTATCCTTATTATCATTGTATTATATATTATTCAAAATAAATAGAGTTTCTAATAATATTTTATTTTTTACTGCAATTATTAATTATGATTTAAAAGAAAGTCACTATATATATATCCATAAATAAATCAAACTATCCAAAAAAGACATAAATATTTTTAAAAAATAATCAATAGAATCTAAACTTTTTAAAACTATCCAAACTTTTAATATAAAAACAAAAATTAATGAGCAACTAGTTGATTTGTTATTTCATCTATTGAATTAATCATGAAAGAGAATTAGGGTTAGGGTTTGAGGTGGTGAAGAAAGGAGTAGGAGAAGATAAATTCACAAACTGAACTGTGTTGTGAATGATAAAACGAAAAAGAAAGGTAAAAAAAAGATAAAATTGACACTTTAAAAAAAATTTGTTGAAAATTTTCACCATTCAATGATAAGTATGCATCTATCTACTTATTATTTCAATGATTTTTCATTTAAAATTTTCAATTAAGAGTCCTTAAGATTTTTTATCAAACACATTATAAAATTAAAACCATTGAAATTTTTCATTTTCAATGGTTTGAAAAAATTCAATGCTTTATCAAACAGACCCTTAATATTACCAGTCACATGAAAATAGGAGGGACTTAATAAAATTTAAATAAAATGAAAAAAAATTGTAAAAAAAATTATACAGTTGTGCTTGAATAAAAAAATATTTGTGTGATGTGGGAAGAGTTTCTAAAAATGGAAAGGTGTGCATGGACTTAGAAAAAAATAATCATTATTTGAAAAGAAAAAAATTTTACATGGGGTACATCACCATACTATTTTTTTGGGGGATTATGTTTTGGTGTACTCACCATAAAATATTTAAAAATGTTAACCCATCTTTTAATATTTCAAAAAAAAAAAATACACCAAATTATTAACAAATTAAAATTTAGGACATTCAAATTCATTAATCATAAACCACTATCGCCCTCGTCCTCGCCCTCCACGATGGAGAGAGGCGAGGGGCGAGGGCGAGGGCAAGGGCGAGGACGAGGGAGAGGGACATGAGAGAGAGGAGAGAATAGTTTAGGATTAATGCATTTGAGTACAATGAATATTAATTTGTTACTAGTTTGTTGCATTTTTTTAATATTAAAATATGAGTTACCTTTTTTAAAATATTTTTTAGCTAATGCATCAAAACCTAATTCTACCAGAGATGCCAAACGGGCAGTGCTGGCACGGCACGACACATTTTTTAGAGCGCGGCTGTGCTTTCGTGCTGGGCCTGGTCGGGCCAAACCAGGCTGTACGGGCTAGGTTAAAATTTTTTTAAAAAAACTTTTAGAATTTTATATTTTAGTTTAATTAAAAAATATATTAAATTATATATAGAATTATAGATAATGTATAATATACTAAATTTATAAAATGAAAATTGATAAAAATTTAATAAATTACAATGTTTAAATTTTTTTTATAATTTTAAATAAAATTAGTTTATAATTTATTAGAATAAAATTATAGAGTTATAAATTTTTAAATGAAAAAATGTAAACAAACAAATTAATTAAGCAAAAAATTTCGTTAAACAAAATTAAAAAGTAAAAAAAAACAAAAGCAACTCAAATGAGAAATGACTAATTAGCCAATAGAAACCAAAGGTCCGAACCAAACAAAATAAAGTTTCAACGTAACGTAAAAATAAAGCATACAATCAATAAAAAATAAAAGATCAAAATCAAAAATTAGTGGATCATCATCAATCGTCAATCGGCATATCTTGAGCATCATCAGCTGCAACATCAAGATCAGTATCATATGGATCATCATCATCAGCAATCAACTCCTCCGCTTTCGTAGTGGATGCAACTGTAGTCCCAGTCCCAGTCTCAGCTCCAGCATGATCATGGATACTAAACCTCGAATCCTCCCAATACTTCAAATAGGCCAAGGTCTCAACAATATCTAGATTTAATCTCGATCTCCTATCTAAAATCACGTTCACTGCAATAAAAAAAGCAGACTTCGATGTTATGCTCGACACTAGAGAAGTCAGTAGATTTCGTGTCATCCTAGATAGTACGGGAAAGGTGGACTCATATGATTTCCACCACTGTAATATATCAAGATTCTTAGTATTATAATGTGATAGGATTAAGCAGTAATCAGTATCTAAGTACCGAGAAAGCTCGCTTCAATGTGATGATCCACCCCGATGTTTCCCCCTCTCTAGTTGAATGGAAAAATCGTCATCTCCGAATAAGGTATCCATGTCCATAATCATAGTCTCAATTCTATCACCATCATACCTGGTATCGTAGTATGTGAACAGGTAAGTCAACTTCTCGTGAATGAACGCTTCAGGTGGCTCTTCTAGGTTTGTGCACGAGGAAATGTAAGTTAGGGTATTTTCTACCCCTTCCACCTTAATCCTAAGGTCCATGCATGTAGCGAGGCAATAAAGAGATGGAACGGTGGACCGATACTTTAAGTACATGGTTTCCATCTCTGCAACCATATGGCTAAGTGACGGGTTAGCTCGATACTTCATAAACATACTACTAATGTTGCATATGCACCTGAGTGCAATGCAAGTCGTGGGCATATAAACCGATGAACATATATTCATCGTGTCATAAAAAATCTTCAGGAATTTTATAAATGAAATTCCAAAAGCCCAGTCAGTGTCGTCAATAACAAGTTTGTCACTCTTACTATTGACATAGTCGGATATCACGTGTTCATATCCAACACATGATTCCAACATCAGGTACGTGTAATTCTAACGATGTCTCACATCTGATTAAAATTTCTTCTTCTTAAGATTCGTAGACAGAGACTACCAAACTCTTGTTGTCTGCAAGGAGTGCGAATATATTTTAGTGCATTACGTATATTATCCAACGCGGGGGAACATACCTTCATACCCACTTGAACAATCAGGTTAATCATGTGACACATACATCTGACATGAAAAATCTCTTCTAATGGTGCATCTCTAATATTCATAATAAACATGTTAATCACTACTCTATTATTATATGCATTATCGAATGTGATACTAAAAATTTTATTTTGAATTTTATATTTCCTAAAGATTTTTATCATACACTCAAAAATGGTTGGGCCATCATGAGGATGGAGAATCTCAGAGAATCCTAAAATTTTTTATTCATAGTCTAGTTAAAATCTACATAGTGGCCGGTGAGACATGCATAAGATGATTCATCATGAATTGTCCAGATATCGGACGTCACGGACACCACTCCACTATATTTCATAAATTCATTAATTATTTTTTGTTTTTCTAACTTATACAATTTTAGTATGTCATTCCTAGATGTGGACGTAGGAATACTACGATAATTAGGCTGAAAATATGTATGCATTATGCATACTATCCTTGGATCTTCCGAAAATCTGATTGGAAGACCCATTAATGTGATAAGTCTGGCTATGCCGTCCCTACCCAACTCACTAGAGTATATGAAGGGAGTAAATTTTGAGACTGAACTCGATTCAGTCTCAAAAAATACAATGCCAAGTTGGGTTTGCCTAGGATCTAATGGACCATGTTTTTTGATGCATAATTCAGCATGCCTCATACGGTGCCCAGTCCCAACGAACTCTTACATGCTAAAATTATCATATAATATTTGTACTGTGTCATTTCTTCTTCCTCACCCCTAATATTTTTTTTATTATTATATAAAAAGGAATCCAAACTACAGAAGTCCTCTTAGTTTTTTGTTTTTTAGAAGTTTGGGTTGAGACGACTGGATAAACCAAAGTTTCAGCAGCCTTAGACCTCTGTGTAAGATTTTCATTTTCTAAATTTAAATATGTTTAATTAGTATTTGTCTTTTTTAGGATTTTTGTTAAATAGGATACTTATTTATAGACTAGATGATAGATTTTAGATTTAACTATTTTAGGACTAGAGAGAGAGAAACTAGAGAGAGAGAACGTAAAAAAAACTTAAAATAAATTACTCGGTAAAGCAGTCAGGTTGATCACGTGCACGGTGCATCATAGTCTAGCTCAAAATTCGAAACCCAAGTTTAGATTCCCGAAAAGACAAGCCAAATGATGAAATCATGACTTCCCGAGTCTTGAGAGAGAGGAGCAAGAGTTTTGAGAGAGATAAAATGTGAGATTTGAGAGAATAAATATTTATGAAAAGCATAAATGTTATAGAGAGGGGGGAAGGATTTTATAGATAAAAAATAATAACTTTTTTTTTAAAAAAAAGTCATTTTTTTGATTTTTTTTTGATTTTTTTAATATTTTAGGGGGCAGAATCATGAGGGCCGTTGGATTCTACCCCCTTGCCTTTGGAGGTGAGATCCAACGACAACATTTTAAATTTTTTTTTGTCCATTGGGGGAGGGGGAGGGGGAATCGGGTCAGGTCGGGGGGGACCGCGGGTCGGGTTTGATTGGACCTCACCCACAGTCTTTTTTGCAGGAAGCTTGGCTTGGCCTGACTCCTGTGTCCCGAGTCACCGTGAATCCACCCGTGACTCGTGAGGGTGCGGGAAGCTGGGAGCCACCTAGTCCTAGTCAGGTCTACGTTGCAGTGGGTGCGGGATGTCAGGGATGGGTGTGAACTATGAATCCGATCGTGCCTACGGGCCGTGCCACGGGCCACCGAACCATGTCGGGTCAGGCACGGCACGAGGCCCGGTTGGCCTCGGTATGACATGGCACGGGTTGTGCCTTACCCGGGCACGGCACGAGCATGACACAGGCCCAGGCACAGGATATTACCGTGCCGGGCCGGCCCTGGCATGGCCGAACCATGTCGTGCCTAGTGCTGGGCCGACCCGGTTGACACCTCTAATTCTGTCCAATTTGTATGAGTTACATAATGTTTGTGAAAAGTTTATGTAAATAGTTTTCATGGGGGAGACTAATCCACTAAAACTTTGCATTTTTGAAATTAGAGTTTTTCGAAATTTCCAGCATCTTGATTCATGCTAGTATTCATGAATTAGTTATTGCAAAAGACATGCAATTGACATTGTGCTTAAGTACTTGAAATTATGTTGATAGCCAAAAAAACACCGTAATAATTTACTAAGAAATACAACAGAAATTATATAATATTATCAAGTATTTCTATTATAGTTTTTTTGGTTTGAGCTTTGTTCTAAATTTTAATTGTAATCTGAGACTAATCTACTAAAACATTGCATTTTTGAAGTTAGATTTTTGGTAAAATACCCTGAAGTAATTATTCGTTAATTTCTTCTCCTCCATCTTGGTTTGAGCAAAGATTCATGAGATGATTTGTGCAAAAGATATACAGTTAACAGCATGCTTATGTTCTCAAAAGCATGCTGATAGCAAGGAAGAGCACAGTAGCAACCCACCCACAAATACAAATGAAATTCTTAAATCCCATCAAGTATTTTTATTATAATTTATTGGTTTGAGCTTCGTTTTGAACTTTAATTGTAATTGGAGATTAATCTACTTAAGCATTGCATTCTTGAAGTTAAAAGTTTTTTGTAAAATACTATAAAATAATTCTTCCTTAATATCTTCTCCTCCATCTTAGTTTCGTGCAATAATTCATGAGATGGTTTATGCAAATATCATGCATATGACATTGTGGTTCAGGTGCTCAAAAGTATGCTGATGACTAGGAAGAACACAATAATAAATTACTCAAAAATACAACTAAAATTTTTTAATATTAACAAGTATTTCAATTACAATGTAATGGTCTGAGCTTTGTTTTGGACTTTCATTGTAATTGGAGACTAGAGGTTTTAACGGAGTTGGGTAGTCCAAGCATGGCTTGCGGCATGACACGATACAATCATGCTAGCCTAAAGAATATTTCATGTTGTGCTTGGGCTAGTGTGAGTTGTGTCTCATGTTGGGCACAACTCAAGCAGCATAGTCCACTAAGCTGATAACCTAAGATCAATTATGTGCAGGTCTCGAGCGATGGGTCGTGCCCCTTCAAGTGACTACCCCCAATGAGGTAGTTTTGTTTGAAAAAAAATTGGCCATATAAGATGGGTTCTACTTACTTGATCGATGGTCATTAGATTCAACAGTACTATGAGACTTGTCTGGATTTGCGTATTGCGTTTTCAAGCAAAAGATGCTTGTCACTATTGTTGCCAATTTTTTTAAAAAAATTATTTTAATATATATTTTGTAGTCGTCGATTTAAATTCGATGGCTACTAGCCACAATTTGATAGTTATCATGATTGTGGTCAAATAGAATTAAAAAAAATTATATCTTTATTATTTTTAAATTTCTATAAATAAAGATTGTGAAATATAGAATTTTCGTTCTAAATCTCATTCTTTCTATCTCTTTCCCATGTGCTCTCTTCTCTCCTCCTTTCTTTGATATATTTCTATTTTCATATTAATTTTTTGTCTAATTATTTACTTTATGGGTTATGATTTTGGTTAAGCATATGACATGTGTGATTGTGTAGCTGTATAACATGTATTGTGGTTAGATATTTAAAGTGGTGCAGATTTTACAACAAATTAGTTATAATACATTTTTTTGTTTTTTTATTTTTGTGAGTTTTAAATTTATTTAGCTTCATAATTTATTTAATAAATATAAATACTAAAAAAATATCATATAATGAATTTAATGACGATAAATATGAAATCAATCTAGATGTAGATAATAATAATAATAATAACTATCTCAAAATGTCCAAAGTCAAAACTATATTTTCATTAATTTCTTTGATCCAAATACATTTGTTATCTAACAAACAAAAAACCACGTGAACATTAGTAATATGGAATCACTTAAAAAATATAAAAAATGAAAAAACTAAGGGTGTCAAAAAAAAATTGCATAATTTATATATTAGCAATATGTGTGTGTGGGGGGGATAACCCACCAAAGAAAACATGTCAATCAATATACCAAAAAATATAGTATTTTAGATTTTAGGCAAACCAAACTTAATAGTGAAGCCTTTCAAGATGTAACAAATTCAACTTCATTAACCTTCTTCATATATCACAATTATGAGTTTTTAGATAAGAATTTTGGAAGATCCTTGGGTAGTCAGTATTATGCATACATATTTTCTGCCTATTTATCATTTGATTCCTATGTCCAAAAGTAGGAATGACATAATAAAATATTATAAATTATAAAAATTAATAATTAATGAATTTAGGAAATTTAGTGGAGTGGTATCCGTGACATCTGATATATGAATTAGCCATGATGATGCATCATTTACATGCCTTACCACCCAATATATAGACTCGAAATGAAAACTTAATAAAAAAATTTAGTATCCCGTGAGATTCTTCATCCTCATGATGGTCCTATCATATTTGAGTATATAACATATTTTATTATGGAATATAAAATTTAAAATATAATATTTAATTAGTACTACTCGATAATACTTCTAATATTAGAGAAACAATTATTATATTTTTTTCAGACTATTAGGGATGAACTATTAGGTGAGATAATATAATACTAGGTGCATGTGTCATGTAATTAGCTTAATAAAAATAAGAATTCACTAAATTACATTATGATGCCTAGCAGATAATGAGAGTTTAATAGTCTCTTATTGTTAGTGGTCCATAAAAAATTCAAATAAATGTGAGATACCATTGGAATTATACATACCTTATATTGGAGTCATATGTTGGCTACTAATATATGATATCTGACCATGTCAATACTAAGATTGACAAACTTATTATTGATGATCTAAAATGAGATATAATAATTTCTTTTATGAAATTCATTTTTTTGACATGATAAACATGTATTCACTTATGTACACTATCACTACTTGTATTATATTTTGGTGAATGTGCAAAAATAGTAGTATGTTTAGCAAGTTTTAAGGTCACTTTGTATTTAGTGTCATGGTTATTAAATTTTAAATAAAGTATTTAAAATACTGATCTTTTATTCTAACTCTACTTGTTTGACTACCTATATGGATCATAAGATTAAGGTAGAAGATGTAAAAAATATTTTGACACATATATTAATGTGCATAATCTCGGTACACCAACATCAAGAGTTCATAATGGAGACTAAACTATCGAAGCATTGCATTTTTGAAGTTAAAGTTTTTGTAATATACTCTAAAGTAATTCTTCCTTAATTTCTTCTCCTTTATCTTGGTTCATGCAAAAATTCATGAGATGATTCATGCATATGACATTGTTCTCAGGTGCCAGGAATTATGCCAACAGGGAGGATAAGCATCGTAATAATTTGCTCAAAATATAACTAAAATTCTTTAATATTATCAAGTATTTATATTACAATTTATTGGTTTGAACTTACTTTGAACTTAAGTTGTAATCGAAGACTAATCTATTGAAGTTTTGTGTTTTTTAAGTTATAGTTTTTGTAAAATACTTTTAAATAATTCTTCCTTAATTTGATCTCCTTCTTTTTTGTTCGTGCAAAGATTCATGAGATGGTTCATACGAAAGATATGCAGTTGACATGATGCTTAGGTGCTTAGATTTATGCCGATGGTGAAGAAAAGTACCATAATAATTTTCTGAGAAAATAGCTTAAATCCTATAATAATATCAAATATATATTTCGATTGCTATTTATTGGTTTGAGATTGATTTTAACTTTAGTTTTAATTGGAGACTAATCTATTGAAACCTTGCATTTTTGGAAGTTAGCATTTTTGTAAAATACTCTTAAGCATTTTCTTCCTTAATTTCTTCTCCTCCATCATGGTTCACGCTAATATTCATGAGGTGTTTGATGGAAAAGACATGCAGTTGACATTGTGCTAAAGTGCTCAAAATAATCCAGAAGGCAAGGCAGAGCACCATAATAATTTACTCAAAAATAGAAAGAAAATACTTTAATATTATCAAGTATTTCTACTATAATTTATTATTTAAAATATGATTTTGAATTTAGTTGTAATTGGAGACTAATCTACCAAAGCTTTGCTTTTCTAAAATTGGAGTTTTGGGAAAATACTTTAAAGCAATTCTTCCTTAAACATTTTTTTCCATCTTGGTTTATGCAAAGATTCATGTGATAGTTCATGCAAAAGACATGTAGTTGACATTGTGCTCAAGTGCTTTGAATCATGCCAATAGCAAGGAAGAGCACTATAACAATTTGCTCAGTACTACAACTGAAATTCTTTTATATTATCATGTATTTCTATTACAAATTATTGATTTGAATTTTTTTTTGAACTTTAGTTGCGATCAGTGAGTAATCTACTGAAGCTTTGCATTTTTGAAGTTAGAGTTTTTGTAAAATACTCTAAAATAATTCTTTATTAATTTATTATCCTCCATATTGGTTCGTGTCAAGATTTGTTAGATTGTTCGTGCAAGAGACATGACATTGACATTATGCTTGGGTGCTCGGAATTATGCCGATAGAGAGGAAGAGCACCATAATAATTTGCTTAGAAATACAACTTTACATCCTCTAATATTTTCAGGTATTAGCATTTTAATTTATTGGTTTGAGCTTGGTTTTGAAATTTTGTTGTGATTGGAGACTAATCTACTAAAGCATTGCATTTTTCAAGTTAACATTTTTATATAATACTCTTAAGTAATTTTTCCTTAAGTTCTTCTCCTCCATCTTGGTTCGTGGAAAGATCCGTGAGATTTTTTGTGCAAAAGATATGTGGCCAACATTGTGTCCAAGTGCTCAAAATTATGCCAATTACGAACAAGAGCACCGTGATAATTTGCTCAGAAATACAACTAAAATCCTCTAACAATTTTAGGTATTTATAATATAATTTTTTGGTTTGAGCTTTTTTTTAAACAGTAATTGTAATTGAAGGTTAATCTATTAAAAGGATTGCATTTTCGAATTTAGAGTTTTTGTAAATTACTCTAAAGTAATTCTTCCTTAATTTCTTCTCTTGCATCTTAGTTTGCTCAAAAATTTGTGAGATGGTTTGTGCAAAAGACACACAACTAAAATCCACTAATATTTTCAGATATTTTATTACAATTTTTTATTTGACCTTTCGTTTGAACTTTAGTTGTAATTGAAGATTAATCTACCAAAGCCTTGCTTTTTTGAAGTTGGAGTTTTTTTTAAAATACTATCAAGTAATTCTTCCTTAATTACTTATGCTCCATTTTGGTTCATATAAAGGTTTGTGAGATTGTTCATGCAAAAGACATGCAGTTGAACTTATTTGTAGGTGCTCATAATTATGATGATAGCGAGGAAGAGCATAGTAATAACCTGCTAAAAATTACAACTAAAATCCTCTAATATTTTTAGGTATTTGTATTAAAATTTATTAATTTTAGCTTGGTTTTGAAAAAATTAGTTGTAATTAGAGACTAATCTACTAAAGCATTGCATTTTTGAAGTTAGCATTTTATAAAATACTCTAAAATAATTCTTCCTTATATTCTTCTCCTCCATCTTGGTTAGTACAAAGATTCGTGAGATTGTGTGTAAAAGACACGTAGATGACATTGTGCCTAGGAGGTCATAATTATGCTAATAGCAAACTAGAGCACCATAATAATTTGCTCAAAAATACAATCACAATCCTTTAATATTTTCAGGTATCACTATTAAAAAAAATGTCTATTTAGCTAGAGAAATTTAGCTAAGGATAAAATCCATAGCTATTTAGATATGGATTAGCTATGGAATACCAAGTGTTTTTGATTTTATAATAAAATTAAAAATTTGCAATGGATTAGTGATTGATTAGCGACGGAAATGCTCGGATGAAAATTTTTCATCACTAAAATTATCGTAAATACCCGCTTAAAGAAAAGTGGGAATTTCAGCGACGGATTTAGCGATATAATTTTTCTAGCTAATTTAATCCGTTGCTAAAATTATCATATATACTCGTGCAAAAAAGAGAGAACTTTAGTGACGAAGTTAGCGACAGAATTTCCCTATCTAATTTAAATCCGTCGCTAAATAATTATCTAAATTTATTTTTTTAATAATTTTATTTATAATTGAAAGTGATAATTCCTTAAATATTTATTTTATCAAAATATATGCATTTAGCTAGAGATTATTTCCTAGCTATTTGGGCTAATGATAATTTTTGTCGCTAATCTTTAATGATATTATTTTTAAATATTATTTATTTTAATATTTTATATAATTTTTTATATTAAAGCTATGTCATGGTCTATAGATGAGCTATCCTTGAAAGACACAATCTCTTCATATAATAATAAAAATATGATATTATAAATAAAAAATTTAATAAATATATAAATATGAATAAAAATATATATTAAATATGACTAAAATAACTATTTTTTAAATATTATTTAATTAAAAATTATACTTAATTTTTTCTGAAATATTTTTTTATGATATTTAAATATTTATATTAAAAACCATTATATAATTATAATATTTTTTAAAATATTTTAATTAATAAATAAACATAAATAAAAATTACTACGAATAAAAAACTAAAATAAATAATTGTTTGATTAAATAAAAAAATTTATAAAAATATATGAATAAACGAATAAACAAGTAAATATTTATAAAAATAAAAGTAAATAATTATATTTTTATGATTACAAAAGCTTTTTAAAAATATTATGACTAAAAGATTTGAATTTTTTGAATTATAACAAAAATTTCAAATTTTTCATAAAATTAAAAAGAAAATAAGTTGATATTTTAAGATTAATACACGGATATTTTAATTACATCAAAAAATTTTGATGATTTTAAAAATAAATATTTCGATGTGGCTATTAAATAAACACTTTAAAGATTAAATTTTATAATGCCTAAAAGATTCAAATTTTATGCATTTATAATTATTTCATATTATATTAATAAAAATAAATTGAATTCTTATAAATTTATAACCACACACACACACACACATGAATACTTTATTATTATATAATATTATTTTATTTATTTATGAAATAATATCATTTATGGTTTAATAAAAATCTAATTCAATTATTTTTTTTAAATTATTTATTTTTTATAATTTTATTTTACTCTTATATTATTGTATATTTATTTTATATATATTTACATCCAGTTTAGTATTTATATATAATTTCCTTGAAAAAAAATGCTAAGACATTAAGCACTTAACATTTTTTCTATCTTTCAATAACGAAGAGAGGAGAAGCGAAACGAGACAACGGGAGCAACCTACAAAATCTTCCTCTTCTTGTTATCAGGTAATATTATCATTGCTTTTCTCATTCGGAATGCTATATACATATCTCAGTCTTTCTCAATTTGATTACCACTGGTGGATTTTTGTTTTTACAGAATATTTGGGTATTAATTTTTTTTTATTTTCCCCCAATTTTCCTTATTTTTTCTTCTATTTTCATTTCACTTATAAGATTTTGAATCTACACCATTAATGAAACAATAAATTTCAAAAACACTTTTTATTTGAAATACAACTTTGCTTAGAAATACAACTTTACAACTTTTTATTTGAATCTACACCATTATTTCAAAAACACTTTTTAGGGTTTTATTGATTTCAAATACTATATATTTGCATATTATTTTCTCATTCTATAACTTAAGAAAATAAATAATGCTTGATGTTTTCTATTTTTGTAACTAAAAAAAACAAACTTAATATTAATGAGTTCTATTTTTGTTCTCCAAATATATTATAAACAGATATCAATATATATAAACTTTTATACATTTATATAATCGTATGACATTTTATATAAATGTCTATACTTTAATATATATAAATGTATTACATTATATATAAACACTTACATGTTTATATAAACATATAATGTTATATATAAATATTTATACATATATATTAATGTTTATAAATATCTATACAACATTTACATAAAACTATTCATTTATATAATTTTTTATATAACAATTATATAACATAACTATTTCTTAACATATTAATTATATAATCATATCTTATACATGTTATAATATTTATATAACATATTAACATATTAACATATTAACTATTAACTATCATATCTTAACATATTAACTATTATATACATGTTTATAATTATACATGTTTATATATTTTTGTAAATATTTATATAACATATTAATTTTAATATAAATATATAATATTTATATTGTTTATATAAATGTGATATATATACTATATAATATTAATAAAAGTGTTACGTATATATAATTATATATAAGTAACATTTATAAAAATATTTTAAACACAAATATTATATCTAAACACTTGTATAATTATATAATCAAATGTCATTATATATACAAGTATTTATAACTATATTTATAATTATGTAAACTATATTTATTACTATATTTATAACTATACATAACTATTTCTTAACTATATAATAATGTATAACTATATGTATAATTCTATATGACTATATTTCCAACAAAATATACTATATGTATAATAATATATAACTATATATAATTGTATTTTACTAAATGTATAACTATAAAAATGTTATATATAATCATATCTTTAACTACATACATATTTATAACTATATGTGTATAACTATATATAAATATTTGTATAACTATGTAACACTCTATATAATTAGATATAACTATATTTGTAACTATATATACATATTTGTATTCATATAATTAAATCTATATAATTGTTTATAACTTTGTATATATTTATGTATAACTACATATAACTACTTGTATGAATATATCTATATATAGCTATATGTTTAACTATATATAATTCTATTTTTAAATATATATACTATAGGTATAAGAACATATAACTATAAATAATTGTATTTGCCTAAATGTATAACTAAAAAAATATTATCCATAGCTATATATAAATATATAATTAACAACATATATTTAATATACATTTTTATATATTAATATATAAAAATGCATTTTACTATATCTATACCTATAGATAACTATATGCACACATTTATAAAATTAAATGAAAAAAATATATGTGCCTACATGAATAAATATAAGTATAACTTTATGTATAGCTAAAGCTATATGTATAACCACATGTAATTTTATTTATAATTACATGTATAACAACATACGACATTATGTTTAACTACATGTGTATAACTATATATAAATATTTGTATAACTATGTAACACTCAATATAAATAAATATAATTGTACTTGTAACTATGTATGCATATATGCATACATATATGTAAATCTATATAATTATTTATAACTTTGTATACATTTATGTATAATTACATATAACTAATTGTATGAATATATCTATATATAACTATATGTTTAACTATGTATAACTTTATTTTTAACTATATATAGTATATGTATAAGAACATATAACTATAAATTATTGTATTTGCCTAAATGTATAACTAAAAAAACATCATACATAACTGTATATAAATATATAATTAACAACATATATTTAATATACATTTTTATATATTAGTATATAAAAATATATTTAACTATATCTATACCTATAGATAACTATATGTACACATATAGAAAATTATATGAAAAATATATAACTACATGTATAAATATAAGTATAACTATATATGTAACTATATGTATAACCACATGTAATTTTATTTATAATTACATATATAACAACATACAACATTATGTTTAACTACATGTGTATAACTATATATACATATTTGTATAACTATGTAACACTCTATATAATTAAATATAACTATATTTGTAACTATGTATACATATATGTATACATATATGTAAATATATATATTTGTTTATGACTTTGTATACATTTATGTATAACTACATATAACTACTTGTATGAATATATTTATATATAACTATATGTTTAACTATATATAACTATATTTTTAACTATATATACTATAGGTATAAAAACATATAACTATAAATAATTGTCTTTGACTAAATGTATAACTAAAAAAGCATTATACATAACTATATTTAAATATATAATTAACAACATATATTTAATATACAATTTTATATATTAGTATATAAAAATGTATTTTACTATATATATAAATATAGATAACTATATGTATACATATATAAAATTATATGAAAAAATATATATACCTACATGTATACATATAAGTATAACTATATGTATAACCACATGTAACTATATTTATAATTACAAGTATAACAACATACAACACTATGTTGTATAACTATATATATATATATATATTTGTATAACTATATAAAATTTTATATAATTAAATATAACTATATGAGGCATGATTTCTTATCCTAACATTTTTTTAGTAGCTTGTGGAGATTGAACTTACAACCTCCAAATAGGCTCACATCTATCTCAAGAATCAGTGTATTGAGCCTTTGGTTTTTGATGTGTAAATATATATATATATATATATATATACATTTAATTGATGTTAATAATAATAATAATAGTAATATATATATATATATATATATATATATATTATCAAACACATGTGGAATAATGTTATCAATTAATATCCAAGCTCATTTAAATTCATTGAAAAAAAAATGAGACATGAATATTAACAAACATATCAAGCATCATTGAATTTTAATTTAAACCATTTATTCATATTAAAAAATTTGTTACATTAAAAAAATTGTAATAAATAAAATTAAATATAAATAATCAATATATATGGAATACATTTATATATCTTCAGGTTTGCATCAAAACACTTTATTTTTGTTATTCTAATTGAATTTTGAGTATTATCAAATATTATTACTAATAAATGAAACTAGTTAAAATATTATCATATTCTTAATTAAATATTATTATAAAGTATTGGAATACAACAACAATAATATCTTTCATTTTTATTTTATAGTCTCCAATTAAAATTAAATAACATTGAACATTTTTTTGTTACTGTCCACAAGACCATAACAACTGCTAAGGGTGTGTTTTGATTTGCATTGTTGCTATACGTTTGATGCTCCGTCAAAATCTTTTGAAATCAATTAGGCACCAACCCTATTTTTGTAGCTGCCTTGCCATATTACACTGATATTGCATCTCTAGATGATAGGCTAATTTTAATTTATTGATATCTAGTAACCATAATTATGTCTGGTTTAACATGTTGAGTCGCAAAATAGCCATGACTGAAATATTGGCCATTGGAAAACCTAGTGCTAGCAGTAGTTTTTTTTTGATAGCCATGCACATCTTCCATATGATTGTTGCATTTAGAGTCAACAAATTTAAACGTTTTCTTTGGGAATGTTAAAGATTAAAAAGCATGTTGCTTATGCAAAAAACTATATGGATCTAGTAATACTTTGAATGCCACTTGGAATCACATTTCTTTAAAATTCACCTCCAGTAATACTCCTTTCAGAAAAGTTCGCTCGCCCTACATACTCGAGGTAATTTTGCCTTCATGGCAAGCATAAAATTATTATTTTCTAATTACTCTCCTCTCCTAGGTTGAGAAAGACAAGTTGTTGCTGGTGTACTATGTCATGATTAGTGGTGGCTCGTCTGTTCCTATCCAGTTCGGAATATATTCCCAAACCTACAATGTGATTTTATTGCAAATCTCAAACTAACAATAATTCAAAAATTTCTCTGGCATTTGTCTTTCATTTGTTTCAATCAATTGAATCTCAGCTTACGATCAATAACATCTAGTTATTAATTTATGATTTTTATATCCCAATGCATGTGTTTTGATGGGTCAGAATGGAAAGTGGAGCTAGCCAGGGCCCATTGTTGATCTAACCTCGTCAGTTGCTTATTTTCAACCTATGTTACTGAAGATATCATCAGGCTTTATAATGCTTCTTTATTGTTCATGTACCGACACACTACATGACGTGTAAAGACCTAGCTCTCTTTCTTTCTTTCTCCTACTTGAATGAAAGAACAATCTTAATAAATACATGACATGGATTTATTTAAGCTTGCTAGCGTATTCTAAGAAATCCAATGATGTCGGTGTTATGTGGTCAGATGCCCAGTTGAAATCAGGTTGTTGGTACCAACAGAAAAGGTATTTTTAAAATAGACACCTCGTCCGTGCACATGTATTTCTTGAACCCCAAGGTTGTCTTGGTTTTCAACTGTCGTGTGATTTGTTGCAGCCGATTCAGTTGGCCAGTGGACCATTTCTTTTTGGAACATCTCTCATAAACAATTCCAATGTGCCTGAGGTCATGACACAAGTAACATTTAAGTCTTGATTGGCTAATTACATTTCACAAATGCTTGACTTTGTTGCAGTGGAGCATGTGACTAGTGATCTTGGTAGGATCGGTCATTAAAACTGACTTAATCCAAATTGGTGCTGAATAATTTAGCCAACTCGTTGCATTTTTATCCGGCGATAAAACACCACGTTTTTTTATGTACGAATAATAATGAAACATGGCTGCTTGATCCAACTGCTAGTGATTCCCAAAAATGGGTCGTCGGAAGTGTCCCAACCCCCAGTCAATTTCAAGATTTTTATTTATCACAATGGATTCTTATTCATCAATTAACAATGTGTTTCCTACCTGCATCATATAATCATAATGATTTGTGTAAAAGTCTCGATGGAGTGCATATTGTTTTTATTTACCGATCTCTACTGAATCAAAAGGAGGTTGAGCTATTATTATATTTATTTTTTCTGAAATATTTTATTTTTGCACACTCTCTCTCTTTCTCTAAATATCATTGAAGGCTATCTTTTAGATATTTGTTGATGTTGTATGACTATCAACTCAGATTGGTGTTTGTTCATGTCTATAATTATTGTTTTTATATATCTGTGAATGTGTATTGTTTTATGGAGTGAATATTATTTTTATTGAGTGCATATTGAATTGTTTCCAGCCATGGATGTGTACAATAATGAACTATTCTATAGTTATGTTGTCGCATACAATGAAGTGATGGTGCTTGCTTCGAACCAAGAGAAGAACCATATGGCAATAGAAACTATAGGGTTGATGGACTAACACAATGAAGCTAAGAGATCAAAATCATTGGTGCAAACACATAAAGAGGAGAATAAACTTTCTAGGAAAGCCGCACGGAAGCATGGTGCTGCAGGGAGTGGCGGGGCAGAGTAGCCCCCTTATTGGCCTTGGAACGGAAGATAGTTCTGGTTGCAGGGAGGCAGGCTGTGAATTTTGATGCACCAAGCCTAGCTCGTGGCTTGTTTTCCAGGTTTTCCTCTAAGAGTTTTTAGATATATTTTCGAAAATTTAAATAATATTCGCATTTTCATATTAATATTCATAGAGATGTTTTGTGCCTTTTTTTTGAAGTAAAATGGGATAATACTTTACCTACTGTTCTATATCTATATCCATACTAGCTGTTCTATATCTATAAGACATTCATAAATACTATAGTGTATATGCATATATACTACAATATATATGTACATTAAATACTATAGTATATATGTACATATATACTTAGTATATGTACATATACGCTGTAGTATTTAATATACATAATTGCTGTATATAACTATTTTATTGATGAGCATGATGTTTGTGATATTCTTTATGTTTTGTTGGGTGCCATGTTCTCTACTTTAACAATTGATAGGTTGTTCTATTGAACTTATAGGTGCAATATATGGACAAGATAAAGAAAAATGAGAAGATAGGAAAATAGTATGTGTGTGTGTGTGTTTGGACACATATAGTTATATAATATTCTGTTGTATGCAAGTATATTGCATATATACATGACTATGAATTTTTAAGTAAATGTAGAGAAATAACTGATGCATACATGCATGATAGCACAATTCATTAGTTTTTTTATTTTTGAATGTTGCAGACCATCCCCGTTAATCCCAAGCATTTTTTTTAACAACTTGACTGGGAAGATGGTCATTGTAAAACTCAAGTGGGGAATGGAATATAAAAGTGAGCTACATTCTGTTCTTTTCCTGTGCATTGCATTTTTTTTCTAATTTTATTTTTTTTGGTTTCTTTCATGTTTCCTTGCTTCGGTGGATTCCTATTTGAACATACAGGTGTGCAAAAAATCAATATCATGCAGCCTGTTGTCATTTCAACTTTCATTTTCCTTTTATTTGGTACTTTCTAATTTTCTTATAATTAACAATGAACTAATTCATGAAGCTCGGCAACATAGAAGAAATGTTGATGGGCAGTTCACTGGAATTCATGAAGAAATCTTATTTCGATAATTTAAAAATAAGCTCATGATTATCTTGTTGTGTGAAATTTCTAGCAAATGACTGTTGGTGTTGCATGTGTTAGTCTATATATTTATCAGCAATATTGTGTTGTTCAGCAATATGTTTGTAAATATTGTATGTTATGCTCAATGTGCAGGTGTAATAATGTTCTTTATCTGCATGGAGTACTAGAGGACAAAGAACTATAAGATGTTGACCATGCTTGAGAGACCTATATGTGTGTTTTAAAGCCATAGATTATTTCCTTCTGTTTTCTTTGATGGAATGGGTAGCTTCATTAAAGTACATGTGTCAGTGTTTACACACACACACACACACACACACACACACACTTAAATACATGCATAAGTATACATACATGCAACTGATCACAAGGTTAAATAAAATTCTGGTGGAAGAGCAGCTAGATACAAAAAGGGCATTGGTAGATAAAAGGAAGGAGTTGTAGGTGGAGAGGAAATGCAGACTAGAACTAAAGGAAGCAATGTAGAAGGCCATGAAGGGACATGCTCGGGTGCTAGAGCAGTATGTAGATTTTGAGGAGCTTGGGAAGAGAAAGCAACATCAATTTTACGAACAGATTATACATTGTGTATTGTCATTAGATACATTGATAAAAAATAATATGCAATCAGTTTTTGTTATGTTTTTGTTTTAGCTATGTAACATATTGTATCAGAATATTTTATTAATTAATTTTATTTTTTGTTAATTATAAATAATTATTTATTGTTTATGTTTTTATTAAATTTAATATAAAAATTTAAAAATATGTAATTAAATTTTATGTAAATAATTAAAAATGTGAAAATAATTCTGGAATGAAAAGACATAGGGAATTTTCCCTCGCTTATATATCTAGGAATTTTTCCCTCGCTTATTTAGCTAGGGATTTTTCCCTCGCTAAGTTTTCCATAGAATATATTTACTCATTAATTTTTGCGATGAGCATTATAACTTAGCAAAGGTTTCGTCGTTAATCCGTCGTTATATTTACTTTAGTGACGGAAATAACACTTTTAGCTAGGGAATTTTCCATAGATATTTGATATTTTTCTTGTAGTGTATTTCTATTATAATTTAGTGGTTTGAGCTTTGTTTTAACTTTAATTGTGATTAGAGACTAATCTACCGAAGCATAACAATTTGTTTAAGTTAGTTCTTGTAAAATAAATTAATCATTCCTTAATTTATTCTCATGCATCTTGGTTTGTGCAAACATTTGTGAGATGGTACATGCAAAAGACATATAGTTGACATTGTGTTCATGTGCTCAAAATTATGCCAATAGCGAGGAAGATCACTATGGAGATTTGCTAAAAAAAACAACTAAAATCCACTAATATTTTTTGGTATTTCTATTACAATTTATTGGTTTGACATTGGTCTTGAACTTTAGTTGTAATTGGAGACTAATCTACTAAAGCTTTGTATTTTTGAAGTTAGAGTTTTTTTAAAATACTCTAAAGTAATTCTACTTAAATTTCTTTTCCTCTAACTTGATTTGTGAAATGGTTCATGAAAAAGGAATGCATTTGACGTTTGCTCAAGTGCTTTAAATTATGGCTATATACTTTAATTTCTTCTTTTCTATCTTGATTCACGAGATGGTTCATGCAAAAGGCATGTAGTTGACATTTGCTCAAATACTCGAAATTATGGATATAGTGAGGAGGAGCATCTTAATAATTTACTCAAAAATACAACTCAAATCCTCTAATATTTTCAAGTATTTGTATTACAATTTATAAGTTTTAGCTTGTTTTTGAACTTTATTTGCAATTGGTGGCTATTCTATTGAAGTCGTACATTTTTGAAGTTAGCATTTTTGTAAACTAGTCTAATGTAATTCTTCCTTAATTTTTTCTCAACCATCTTAGTTCATGCCAAGATTTGTGAGATGGTTCTTGCAAATTTTGAAAATAATGTAGTTGACACTCTAACTAGTGTGCTCCGAATTATGCTGATAGTGAGGAATATCACGATAATAATTTGCTCAGAAATAAAACTGAAATCCTATAATATTTTTATTTTTTTTTTGTTTTAATTTATTGGTTTGAGCTTGGTTTTGAACTTTAGTTGTAATTGTAGACTAATTTATTGAAGCCTTGCATTTTTAAAGTTAGCACTTTTGTAAAACACTCTTAAGTAACTTCTTTATCTTGGTTTTGACATTATGCTCAAGTGCTCAAAATTATGCCAATAGTGAGGAGGAGCACTGTAGCCACCCCAACCAAAATACAACTGAAATCCTCTAATAATTTCTAGTATTTTTATTATAATTTATAGGTTTGAGCTTGGTTTTGAACTTAGTTATAATTTGAGACTAATCTTCTAAGGCCTTGCATTTTTGAAGTTATCATTTTTGTAAAATACTCTTAATAATTCTTACTTAATTTCTTCTCTATCATTTTGGTTCATGGAAAGATTCATTAGATGGTTTGTGCGAAATATATCATTCACTTAATCTTCTATTCTCGTTGATAATAGTATTGATTCTGGTTGTCATAAGGTGTAAAATAGAAGTCACTACTTGGTGTATAATAAGTCTTATCATCTTGATAGTTCAAGATGTTCTTGCTCATTTTTGTCATATTTTTCCAAATAATATTTATTTTTTCATTCTTTTATCTTACCTCCTCATAGAATTTTTTTAGGTTTTCTTAAAAAGGTTGGCTAAATATCATTTTTTGATTTATTGTATCCTAAATCCTTAAGTATTAGCTCAGTACCATAATTTTGATCCATAGATTGATAGCTAAAGAATGAAAAAAATTACAAACAAAATATGAAAAACAAATATCAACTTTCCCTAGCAAAATATCAAGACTAGTCATTTAATTTAGAAATATTTATCCGACTTAATATTATCTAAACTATTAAAAAGAATAGTCATTTTTCAAACTAAACAATCATCATTAATGGTTGTAAGAACTTGTTGCAACCAATCTAACCAAACAATCTTTAAAAAATTATGCTACCTAATTTTTTTGGCTAGATAATATCCAAAAAACTCATGAGTGAGTATATCTCATCAACAAAGATTCATAAATATATGGTTCATATAAGTAACAAATAGGATTTTTGTTGTCATATCGATCTAACAAGAATTAAATTAGCAATTAGGTCAAACAATAGTGAGGTAATTCAATTCGAGTAAAATATATATTATAAATTTTGATATCAATCTTAGATCTATGATTTGTTCATTTATCTATGTAATATAAATTCCAATAGCTCGAATTATATTTGATTTAAATGCATTATGAATATTGGATTATTGTATAATGATTCTTTGCACGAATGCCATATAAGTTGATTATCAATATTGAACACATGCATCTCCAAATTCTAGTTCCCTCATAATAATCACCTCACCATGTCACCACTAAGACAACTATCATATATAAATAAGATTAATTCACAATCTCATATCTTTTAGGCAATTCACTAAATATCATTAATGGTTATTTTATATGTACACTCTTTTTCTCTAGCTTTATATATCATAAAAAAAAATTAACATGGTTTATAAGTATTTATATTTTTGGGTTCATAAGTATCATAATCACGTAATTAATATATACTTCACTCAAGTTTTACCAGTAGAAACTATATGAGTATAAGCAACTCAAAGGGTTATCACTACCTTATGAGTCAAAATAACTTGCACATATCTAAAGGTTTACCTATCACCATCCTCCTCAGAAAAGATGGGACTTCTACACAAAAGGTAAAAACCTAAGGAGAACAATATAATAATGTTCACCCCAATTGAGAAGAAGTTCTAAAATATTTACAATGGTTTGGCATGTAAAAGTATTTATGCTTTCATCTTCATAAGTGTAATACTCACAATGATTAACATACATAAATTTAAAGTTTTAACATATAGGTTTATCTTTTGTATCATAATCAGAAGGGTTGTCATTTCTTTCTTATTATATGTGCAAGTGAGTCTCATGATTTATGAATCAACATCCATCATGACAATCTTGAATAAACCCACTAATAGTCAAAATTATTATTTAAGTTTTATTTATCACTCATCCATCAATATTCATAATACAATATAAATCAAAGCACATCCACTAATATAAAGTCATTTATACATTATATAAACAAAGTTATACAAACTTTAGATAACATACTATTTTAACATAAATTCCTAAATCTACCCTAGGAATGGAGGATTTTAAAAGTCATGCCCCTCAAATATAGGGATTAACTCATGTCTTGCATTTCTTGCTTACTTGTTGAGTGTCTAGAGAGTACAAAAATCATCCCTAGAGTTTGATAGTCATACCTTGGATTTTGGTTGGTCCATGAAAAAAATAAGAAGAATAGATATTTTGATTGATTTCTTTTTAATTCTCTTTTATCCTTGAACAAATATATATTACTTTACATAGAAAGTCATGGTTTTCAGAAAAAAGCTCCATTTTAGTAATTACCTTTTTAAGCTCGAGGTCACAACTCTATAAAATGATCATGACTATGAAATATATCCCAATTTTTTTATAACATAACATCTTGGTGTTGTGCAACATTCATGACTTGGGCCTAATATTTCTCTAATATAATATTGTAGCATTGAAAAATTGTGGACTCTACTTTTATGACTATCATTCAACATATGGTTGTGATGGTGGGAATAGTCATGATACTGGGAATGCCTCCTATGTGCATCACATGGCCATGATATTGGAAAATGATTGTGGCATTGAAATTGGTTTTTCTTGATCATATTATGACCATGATATCAAAAAATGGCAACAATGATAATAATAATATTTCATGTCTTAAGTGGTCATACCACTAGGAATGACCATGATACTAGACTTATTTTCTTTAATATATTCTATGGTCATGGTGTTGAAAATACACCATAACACCATTAGTTATCTAGAATATAAATGTCATGATTTTCCTTTTCTTGAAGATAAGAATTGTCTTTAGGAATAGACATACTCAAAGAATGCCCTCTATATCATTTCATGTCCAAAAGTTATGACATCGAGTAATTGCCAGAACTTTTTAATGAGTAGTTTTTGCTCTATGATTTTTTGTAGCTCAAAAGTCACCACTTTATAAAAAGGCTATGACTCTGACTTAAGAATACTAAGCCATATTAAAGATAAAGTTTCAGTGTTAGGAAGTGCCGGTGACTTTTAGCACTAATGGGATATTTAGTTACAACTACAAAAAATTAACGACATAACTATTTTAATATTATAAGATAAGTATGTTGGTGATTTCATGATAACATTACAACTACAAAGAATACGTGACAAAGTGGAAAGATTATGCTAATGTGATAGTAAAGTCGTGATATATAAAGATTGTTATGATTAATTTGGTAAAGTTTTAGCTAATAATAGATACCAAAACTATGCGATACCCCATAATCTACTCATAAGCCAAATACCTCAAAAAACTTATCAATTTTATGACTATTCATCAAAATGCATTCTAAAGTCATGAAATAAATCCATAAATTAAATGTTATATTCATGTGCTTACACATCATCAATAAACATCAAAATATTGAAGAATAATCAGTGATTTGAATATCAAAGAAAATGTCATGACTTTCTATTTTTTTTTTCTTTTGTATATAATCGCTCCACCAAGTTTTACCAATTTTACCCAACATATCTTTGGTTCACTAATATTTATCAAAATTTATTAAAATAGCCATTTTAAATAATATATCAATTTAAAACATAAATAAGTATAAATACCTCAATAATTGCATGTCAAACAACTCACATATTTGGTATGTGGAATTCTAAACATTAATCCACAAAAGGTTGATATTGTAACCTTATATTACAACCTAATTTTATCAGTTAAATAGTATCCCTAAAGCTTATTAAAGAGGATTTTTCAATAATATAGATCTACAATTATATGGGTCGTATAAGTAATAAAGAAGACTTTCATCCAGATATCAATCACACGGGAATTGTATCGATACTTCAATCAACAAAAAGTGAGAAAATACTATTCTAGTCGATAAGGCAATTTAGGATTGTGGTAAGAATCTTAGATCCAAATGTTTATTTATTTTTATTCATATGATGCATATTTAAATAGTTTAGTTCATGTTAAGTTTAGAAATAGAACAGAGGTGAGATTATTTCTAGAATGCTCATTTTCCATAATGTAAAGGTGCAAAGTGGGCTAGGTTGCCCTAAATTGATAAGAGGCATGATCCAAACTATCCATGCCAAACCCTACATGGAATGGTCCATAATAGATCCTAGACTATAGTCATCTGGCTCGTGCATTTTCTCGTGCCATGCTCAACCAGGGCCAACCATGCCTCATGTTGAGCTAGGCATGGCACACAAGCACGGCCTCTTTGATCATGCATCTTTCCTAGGGTTTGATAAAATTGTTCTCCAAAACCCCTATGCTTTTTTACCTCTTTCTTTAATCCCATAGCTCCTTGAGATATATAATTTTTCTAAGTTTAGCTTTTATACTCTAATGGCTTGGTACATTTTATATGTGGGAAATCATGATATTAGGGTATAGTTTTGACTTTAATTTTTCCTTTCTGTAACACAAAGTTACAATGCTAAGAATGGTCACGACTTTAGTCTCTTTTTTGTATTAGATTGCCATGGAGCTTTGAATGACCATGACTTTGAGTTTGATCTTGTTCTTGCATTAGATTTATACTATGCTGAGAATAACCATGGCTCATGAATTTTTTATCTTTAACATGAAATTGAAGCACTATAAATAATCATGGCTCATGCTTTTCCACTCAGTAACACAAAGTCATTATACTATAAATAATCATGGCTCATGCATGTCTCCTCTAGAATATGAAGTTGTAGCACTAAGAATGACTATGACTCAATCATTTTCTCTTTGTAACCCAAAGTCACAGTACTGAAAATTGCCATGGATTTGGTCTTTTCTCTAGAGTAAAAATTCATGGCTCTAGAATTGGTCATGACTCAAGTAAACATTCTCAAAATTTTCTATAGCCAAAAGTTGCTATGCTAGAGAAAAGCTACAACTTTTGCCTTAGCATTTATGACTTTATAATGAGAATGTTTCGGTGTTGAAGGATGTCATGGCTTTTAGCACCAATGAGAGACTTGGCTTATATATCTTAAAATTGATGTCACAACCAAAAAAATATTACTGAGCTAGTTTGGTTATGATTCTAAGAAAATTTTACAATCAAAAGAATATGTTACATGGTGAAATGATTATATCAATGAGGTGGTAGAGTCATGAATTACAAAGATTATCATTACTATTTAGATAGAGCCTTGACCAAAAATTGAATCCAAAATAACTCTATATGCCATGAATGTATTGTACACAACCAAGATGAATGTACAAAACCAAGAAGAATATTATAAGCACTTATAACATCAGTTAATAATCATTAAATGAGATAAAAATAATATGTTTTGTATATAATGAAAAAAAAGAAAATTTATGTAAATATATACTATTTTGAAAATACTTATAAAAAAATCTCATAGATTTACATATTTAGAAATCATGTGCCAAATCAAAATAATTTAGTTTTGCTAAAATCAAATATGAGGCATCATATTAACAAATCAAAAAAATAAATTTTTTCGACACATATTGATATGCACTTTTTTAGAAGAAGATTAATATTCTCAAAAAAAATTATTGTTTTCTAAAATAATACATAAGTTATATATGTATATTGATGTTATAGATATATTATGTATATATTAGAGTAACATACATACATACATACTAATGTATATAAATAGTATTTTCAAAAATAGTAAATTTTTAGAATAGTTTATATATAACATACATAAATGTATGTAAATGTTTATATACATAAAATTTACATATAATATTTATTTATGTATATAACATATATATATATATATATATATATATATATATATATATTATATTTGCAATTTTATATATGTATATATAAATGAACATGACATTTGAAATGTTATACATGTTTATTTATAACAAACACACACACACATAATGAGTTTATAAATATAAACATTGTGTGTAAATGTTATTTATATTATATATACATGTATAAAGTTCATAAAACATAATATATTTTTTTATGTTTATATAAATATTATATGTGTGTGTGTGCGTGTGCGTGTGTTGTGTGCGTGTGCATTATTTACATTTATAAACATTGTAACATTTATAATATATATAAATATAGTATATGTGTAGAGGTGTCAAATAGCATGTGATGTACCATGCATGGCCACACATGGCCACAATGTTGATCAACTCGAGATGGCATGATGACATGTATTTTTGAACCAAACATGTCGGATCATGTCTGGTGACCATGCCGATCACTAGCATTTGTCAACTTCCAAGCCATTCCCAATGGCTGTGGGTAGTGTCAGGCCCAACCCATTGACCAATGAGCAATGGTAATGGTTGAGTGGGCACAAGCCACTAGTAATGGCAAGTGGCTTGCTGATGAATGTGGACTAGTATCACTCCCATGTCCCAAGTGCCATAGTGAGATTAGCAATCTATGGGCCACAGGCCACGACTTACCCCACACCCATTGTTTCACTGGGAATTGAGCACTGGCACCTCACTAGCATTAGAATTGCAAAGACATGGATTGCTTAATGTAGTGCCATATCTAACCTCGGTGCTTATGCATGGCATCAGTACCAAACAGCACCAACTTTAAAAAAAAATTATTTTTAAAAAATATAAATATCAAAATTTAGACTACAATGCACTATAATGTAAATTAAAATGATTTGAATTCATAAGACTATAACTTAGTAAAAATACACATATATTTTATTTTCAAACAACATGGTATAGTATGATAAATAACAATAAACAAAAAAGTTTAAATGTAAAAAAATGGGCACATTAGCAAAATAACCATGTATTTTAGTCCTTGGAGTGGCTTAGTCTAATATCCACATTATGCAATTAATCTGTGTCAATAGTATTGGTTGGATCATCATTAATTTCATTATATGAGTTATCATTCACCAGCAAATTTTTCACTCTATCATAAATACTAATATCTAAATCTTCTCAATACTTTAAATATAAAAGTGGTAATGTTATATGGTCATATTCTAGATCTTCTATTTGAAATGATATTCAGAATCATAGAAAAACTAGACTTTGATGAAATACTAAATATCAGAGGAGTCAATATATTACATGTCATCTTAAATAGCATGAGATATGTGAATTCATATGATTTCCACAAATCCAATATTTCTTACTTTTTATTATCATCATGTAATAAGATAAATTAGTAATTGGTATCTAAGTACTATGATATATTGCTACTATTCAACATATCACCCCATCATTTATCCATTGCTCTAAAAAGGTATTTCTCTCTATATATGGTATCCATGTCCATAACCACAGCCTCGCTATAACTTCCATACCTAATGTCATTATATGTAAATATAAATTAACTAGTTTTTCATGAATACAACTATATGGTTCTTCTACTTTGTTCATGTTAGTAGATAAGTATCTTAATATATTTTATATTCTTTTCACCTTAATCTTATGATCCATACATATAGTCAAGCAATAAATAATTGAAATGAAAAATTATTATTTTCAATACTTAGTTTCTATCTTAAAAGCTATGACACTAAAATAATGGTATCATCTATATATGCTAAACATACTACTAATGTTGTACATGCATCTAAGTTCAATGTAAGTGGTGGAAGTGTACACAGATAGATCATATTTGTTATATCAATAAAATTTCAGAAATTTCAAAAATAATATTTCTCTTCTAGTCTGAATCATCAATAATAAGTTTTTCACTTTTGCTATTAATATAATTGGATATCACTTGTTAGTAGCCAATATATGCTTTTAACATCAAGTAGGTATAATTCCAATGGTATCTATTATAATATTTGTTATGAAATCTAATTTTATTCATTTGATAATATTTCAAAATCTTATTAATGAGTATATCTCATCAACATAGATCCACAATACACATGTACATGAGTCATATAAGTAGTAAAGAAGACTTTTATCTAGATATCAATCCAATAGAGATTATATCGATAGTTTGGTATTTAATAGTGAGACAACTCATTTCAAGTAAAGCGGATATTTGAATTATGAGATAATCTTAGATCCATATTTTTATTCATTTAATCCATGTGATGTATGTTTAATTTAGCTCAACTTATATCATGTTTAGATATATAATAAAAGTTGGGGTAATATGCAATGACTTATTACTATAATGGCATACAAAGTAGTTGTCATTATTAAGCTAATCCTAATGGTGGTTCACTCATAGCTATCTTCTCTATATGTCACCACCAAGATAATAAATCATTTATATGCTAGAATCATTCATAATTTCATATTATTTAGGTAACTTGGTCAATTTTCCTTGATGGTTGCTTCATATCCACACTTTAATTCTCTAGTATCGAGTATAATAAAGAGAAATGATTAACATGGTTTGCAAGTAATGTATATTTGGCTTCATATGCATAATACTCACAAAATTAACTTATATTTTCCATAAGTTTCACTAGCATAAATTATATGAGTGAAAGCAACTCACAATGGCAATATATTCTAAGTATACTCATGCATATCTAGAGGATTGCTTGTTATTTTATATAGCATCTATCCTAATCAAAAACTATTTCTTTTAAGATATGTATTATGAATAGGCACAAACACGTATTTGCATTTTTAGTTTCTTAAGTGTCATACTCGCAATATATAAGATATCAAAATTTTAGGTTTTAATGTACACATTTATCTCATGTATCGTATTCAAAATGGTTTTCACTTTCTTTCTATTATATGTGTGGGTGATACTCATGGTTTGTATGATACTGTTTATCATAATCATCATGCATAGAGCTACCATAATCAAAACCATAGTTCAAGTTCTATTCAATCATCCATCTATCAATATTTATAACATAATATAAATTAAATATATTCATTAATATAAAAAACATTGCTACATCACATAAATCTATTTTGTACAAACCCTATACCATACTTTATTTTGGTAAAGAATCTAAAATCTATCATAAAGAGATGGAGTTTGAGGGTTATGCCCTCAAACTCTAAAGATTGAAATTAAGTTTTGCATCCTTTGCTTGCTTGTGGAACTCCTAAGAAGTGTGAAATTTTTTTTTAGGGTTGGTAGTTACATTGTGCCCATGCTTGTTGTTTTGAGAGAGAGAAAGATGAATGAAAGATGTTTCATGGATTTCTTTATATTCCACTTTTATACCTGGGAGATTCTACATTACTCTAAGTAGGAAGTCATAATTTTCAAAAGAAAATTGCTACTTCGGTCTTTATTTCTTAAGCTTGAGATGTTACTTTAGAAAATAGTTATGACTTTGAAATACATCCCAATCTTTATATAACACAAAGTCATAATAATGAGTAATAACCATGAATTAGGCTTAATATTTATGTAACACAAAGTCATAGTACTATGCAATGATTATGGCTTTGTGTAATTGTCTTCCTATCCTTCATAAAGGGTTACAAATCTATAAAATATGCACAACATGGTGAAGGGCTTCTCTTATTATTATATAGCCATGACACTATGAAATATCCATGATATTGATATTGATCTTTTTTGATCATTATATGGCCATAGTGATTAGAAATAGTCATTGCATTAAGAATTTCTCTCATGTGTATCATGATGGTGTGATGCTGAGAAATAGTCACAACATAAAATTTGCCATTCATAAGTCTCAAGTGTCTAAGGTGCTATGAGTAGTTGTAACACTGACATTCACTTCTCTCATATATCATGTTGTCATGGCACTCGTAATTAGCCAATTCACAAAAGTTGTAGCTTTGCCTTGTTTAAAGATAAGAGTTGTAGCCTTATAGAATGGTGCTGAATATCCAAAATAATATTTCTGAATATTTAGTGTCTCAAAATAATACTCGACTAATATCCATAATAATTTAGTGTCTCAAAAGTCATGGTGCTGAATATTTTTTGACTTTGACATGAGTAGTTTTGTCTTTGTAATTTTTAATAGCTCAAAATTTGTGACTTTATAAAAAATTATGACTCTAACTTGAGACTGCGAAGTCATATCGAAGATAAAGTTATGGTAATTAGACTTGGCTATAATCTTTAAAACTTGTAGGGTACTTAGTTACTATAACATAGAATTAATATCATAACCATTTAATTTGATGAGATAAGTATAGATATGACTTAAAAATAATATCACAATCATAAAGTATGCGATGTATAGTGAAATGATTATGCAAACAAGTTGGTAGGGACATAACATACAAAGATTATCATGATAAATTATGTAGAGTTTTGTCCAATAATATATGTCTAAACTATGCAAGACTCCGTAAACTATCCTCTTGACTAAATATCATTCAAAACTTATTGATTTCATGACTATTCATCAAATCTCAATAAAACTTCAAAGTAATGAAATCAATTCATAATTTCTCAATTTTCATGCCTATATATCATGATAAATTACCAAAATACATATGAATATTTATTAAATTGAACACTAAATAGTATCTGACATCCATTTGAATTTTTTATTTTTTAGGGTCGTTGATAAATATAGAGTGTGGAATTCATGTTGTCAGCTAGGTGTATATTGGGAATACCAAATACTAAATAATATTAGTTATTTTAGTGATTATGAATGATATGATTGTTTTGGCATCCATTCTTGGTAAAGCTTTACAAAATGGTATGGTAATTTTCATAGACTATCACTCTATCACCTTGTTGACATAGTTATTTTACTGAATAATATATTATTTTTGACATTGAAACTTTGTTAGACTTGTACTTGCATTAGTTTGATAATATTTTTGTTGTTGTGATATTAATTGTACATCACATCATCGAAGTACCTCGCTTGTACTAAAACCCATGACACCCTATAGTTCCATGACTTTCTCATTACATAGCTATAAATATGAAGACAAAAGTCATGGCTCTTCTATAACACTATAACTTTTTACTATAAAGTTCTAGAGAACATTTAATCAAGCCACGATTATTTCTAAAGCAATGTCTTTTTTCTCTAGAGAAAATACTAAAGTCATGGTCATTTTGAGCACCATATCTTTAAGTTATATAAGAAAAATACATAAGTCATGACCATTCCTAGCATTGTGACTTTGGGTTATAAAGAATAAATGCATGAGCTATGGCAATTCTCATATTTAGGACTTCGTGTTATATAGAGGAAAAATATTAGCCATGACCATTCCTAGCACTATAACTTTATGTTACAAAGAGAAAATGTAGGAGCTATAGCTATTCATATTTAATATGTAAACTACTAAATATTCTTATATATTTGTGGTGATATTAGATGATTAAGCATAAAAGGACAAGAATTGGATCAATTTAATTATTATGGTTTTGGTGAATTTTGATGAATAGTCATGATATTGGTATATTTTTGGAATTAATTGATGACTTGGTAGTGTGTGATCCATTGAGCACTTTTGGCATCTAATTTTTGCTAAAACAATTTTAATTTAATCATGAAAATCTTTATATGTTACAATTCTATCATCTCATTAGCACAATCTTTTAACTATGCAATATATTCTTTTTGGCTATAATATTATCATAGAGTCACAATCATATTCATATATTAACAATTAATTTGATAAGATATTAATTTCAGATCATAGTAACCAAGTACCCAACTAGTACAAAATATTACGCTATTTTCTAGCACCGCAACTTTATTTTTACCAAGGCTTTGTATTCTCAAGTTAGATTAGTAGTCTTTTCCCAAATCTTTGTGTTTTTTGCTACAAAAATTTATAGATCCAAAACTATTTAGGCCAAATTCATGACAATCATCTAGCACCATGACTCTTAGATACATAATATTACTCAAACACGACAACTTACCAATGCCATAACTCTTGCTCTCTAGAGAAGACAAAGCTATGACTTAGATATATGGGTTGATTGCTAATGTCATGATCATTTGATACAAAAGAATAGTCAAGACCAATCCTACAGTCATTCTTAGTAATGTGACTTTTTATGTTTTAGTGAAAAAATACTTAAGTCCCGAATACTTTCCAATGTCATGATATTGTATTATATAAATATTATGATATATTACAATACCATGACCACTTCTAAAATCAAAACCTCATGCTTTGGAGACCAAAGCCAAAGTTATGACATCTTTCTAAAGTTATCATTTTTTATTTAATCAAATGCCAAAAGTCTTGAGTATAAATGACAAGAGGGGATAAAAATTAAAAAAAGAAAGATTTTTATTCTCCTCCATGCCACAAGACCAAATTCAAAGAATATCACCAATTATAGGGTAGATTTTCATACTCTTTATGATATATACAAGTAAGCAAGGGACACAAGACATAAGCTAGACCCTAGAGGTAAAGGGGTGTGACTCTCAATCCACCATCTATAGAGTAGATTTTGGAAATCAACCAAAATAGTGTGAGATTAAGGTTTCTATCCTAGATTATTGTGAGGGTTATCATTGAGAACTTGAGATTAATGAAACTTATTCACCTCATTTAATTTATTTCCAATATTAGGGTAAATTAAGATATATGGTTTGTATAATTATAGTTTATGTGATGTATTAATCGTTAATGAATAATTAATATATTTGATTTATGTTCTGGAATAAATATTGATAGATATGGTGATTAAATAAAACTTGAATAAAAGATTTAACTATTAGTGAATTTGTGCATGTTGTCATGGTGGATGGTATTAAGTAAATAATAAGACTCACTTGTGTATTCAATAGGAAGGACGTGACAATAATTCTAATTGTAATGTGTGAGATAAACCTATATGTTAAAATCAAAAATTGAGATATGTTAATTATTGTGAATATGACTTTCACAAAACCAAAAGCATGAATTATTTTACATGAATTTTCATTGTACATGTCTTTGAAGAACTAGTCTTGATTGATGTGTATATTTTATAGAAGATTCTTCTAATGATTTTACCTATAGTGCGGGAGTCACCTCATCATATTTTAGGATGGTGATAGGTAATCTAAAAGACATGCATGCGTGTTTTGTGACTCACAATGTGGTAATAGCTCATTGAGTTTCTATCACTCAAATAGTTTCCATTGATAAGATTTGAGAGAAGTATTTGTTAATCATGTGAGTATGGTGCTCACGAAGCCAAAAGTACAAATACTTATAAACCATATTGGTCATTAGTCTTTATGACACATAATGCTAGAGAATGAGAATGTTTATATGAAGTAATTATCAAGAGTATTTGATAAGTTTCCTAAAATATATGACATTATGAATGACTCATGATTAGAGATAGTTTGATATCTTCATGGTAAAGTATCAAGGAAATAGTTATGAGACATCATTGGTATGGGCTTAATGATAATAATCATCTTATATGCAATTAAGACAAATGATGATTCTATAATAATCCTACATTCATTATATCCAAACTCAAAAAAAATTAAATTATTTGAACATGTATCATATGAATCAAGTAGAAAAATCCTAGAATTTTAGAGTCGTACCAAAATTTCAAAATATTTTTGTTGACCGAACTACTACTATAATCTTTGTGGAATCAATATCTAGATGAATGTTTTTTTTACTATTTATACAATTCATATACTTGTGGATCTTTGTTGATAAAATATTCATACCAATGTGCATCTGAGATACTATCTAATCAAAAAAAGTATGTAACATAACAAAGTCACAATAATTCTTAATGACATGGAAATCTTTAATAAGAAAGAAACTAAAGCCATGATCATTTTCAAGCATCTTAAATTTGTATTACATATAGGAAAAGCTAAAGCCACTTCCCTTCCTCAGCACCATGACTTCCCACATAAAAAATATGCTCATGCATTTCAGTATAAAAGTGAAACTTAGAGTTAAAAAGAAGAGAGAGCTAAAGCATGAGCAAAGATGTGTAATGCTATGGTTTTGAGGCAGTAATTTACTAAACCCTAGGAGAGATCCACAAGCAAAGAGATGATACAAGGCACCAGCAAAAACTAGAAGAGGAAGAGTATTTTGTTTTTGTTATAATCCCTAATTTTTATGGTTATGTGCATCACAAAAGCTAATTGGGTGAGGGTCATTCATTCAATATCATTCCACAAATATACCAGTCATACAAGTAATAAATTAGATATTTAGTCTAGATATCAATTTCACATAGATTGCACTTGGATTTAGGTCACTCAATAATAATTAACAACTAGGCATGATAAATAAGATTCAAGTCATAAATCCTATATTTCTAGAAATGATTTATATTTGTATATGTGATAGAGTTTTAGATAGTCTTGTTTTGATTATTTTCAATCATAAAATAATGGCTAGATAATTATGAATGTCCTCTTGTTGTACCATTATACATGTTAAACATCAATTATTGAGTCCTTCCTAATTGTCTCTTCATAACTATCTCCTTAGTATTTTAGAAGAATATAAAAAATCATCTCTGCTCATATGTTATTCATAAGTTCTCACCTTTTAAGAAACTCATTAATTACCTTTAATGGTTTTATCGAATATGTATTCGCCATACTTATATAATTAACATATATTTTTCCTCATGTTTTAGCATTGTCAACAATATGGTCAAAACTAACTCACAAGGTTATCACCACTATATGAATTACCTTTGAATGTGTTTGGCATGTGGCTCACCTATCACCATTCTCCACTATGGTAGGCAACTCTCATACTAAAATTAAAACTCTTGGGAACTGTTCTATTTACCACTCAATATCAATAGAGGGTTAGTTCCTCTAAAACATGCAAAATGGATTGGCAACAAAAGCATTCTTGCTTTTGGCTTTGTAAACACCATACTCATAATAATTAAATGTACTTGAATTTTATCTTTTGGCATATGAGTTTATCTCACACGTTATAGTCGAAAAGAATATCACTTCCTCACTTCCATTTGCATGAGTGTGCTATATGGCTTACTTTTCACAATCTCTCACTCAAATCATGTACGAACCCTCCAATAGTTAAAATTATAGACTCATTTCTATTTAACCACCAAAATATCTATAATCAAACAAATTCACAATAAAACATCACATTAATTTACTAAAATAAGCATTCATCATACATGCATATATCAAGCCATACCTAATTTCTTTTTTTAGCCTGACATTGGGATGAATAATATATGAGACAAGTGTATAATTATCTCATATGAATTTGGGTAGCTAATTTCAGCCATATAAAAAATATAGGTTTTAAAACCTATATTTTTTATAACTTACTCAATTTCACTTCGATTTTCTTTTAACACGGATTCATAATGCATACACACCTTTAAATATTTATGGTTTTATCTTGTAATGCCCTTATTGCTCATGGATCACGCTACAAATATAGTTGTGGAACCTTTTTGAGTCTTCCTCGCATCTCTTATGGATTCCTTTTGATCTCTTAGGGTTTTCTTCATATTCTCAAGCATCTGATGTGAGTTTTTTTATTAAAGAATATAAATCATAAAAGTTATGACACTTAATATAAATCATAGCTTTGGTAATTAGTTATGTAACACAAAGCCATGACACTAGGTACAGGTCATGGCTTTGATCTATTTTATCTGCTTGATGGTTAAAATATTGAGAAAGTCTTAGTGGCTCATTTAGCCTCTAACATAAAATTATGGTGCTATTATATGGCCATAGCTTACATAATTAGTTTCTATAACATAATGTCATTACACTAAGTTTGGTTGTGGCTTATGCTTATGCATTTCTTTTTCCTGTAACCCATGTCATAATATTAAAGAATATCCTCAACCTATATTTCTCTCTTGAGTCAAGAGTAACCATGTTTTTTTTATTTGTGACTTGAGTTTGGCACTCTATAATATTCTATATCCATAAGTCTTGAAGCCAAATCAATACTGTGACTTTGGCTTGAGTATTTTGTAGTTTAGTAAAGGAAAAAATGTGATATCTATTAACTATTATTTATAGGATACTTGCTACCATGACTTTTACAACCACAAGGGTACTTAATTGCTATGACATGAAATTAATGTCATATCCATTAAGTTATTTTCAGCCAGTTTGACTATGACTCCAAAAAATCTTTGTAGCCAAATCTATATATTTCATAGTGAAAGTAATGTGTTAATAAAGTGGTAGAGTCATGATATATGAATATTTTCATGACTATATGTATACAGTTTTGACCAAGAATAAACTAATATTTAAGTGCTCAATGGTATAATCAAGTTCTAGCATATCATATGCTACTACTTGTGTGACTTTTCATTTACCTTATAGTCATCAATTCTACCAAGCCATATATTTTACTTTCAAACTCTCAATTTCATAATTATTCATCAAAATTCTTTAAATTTTAATCTCTGTGAGATCATTACAAATAAAGCTATCTTTCAAGCAAACAAAACCTAAAAATCTTACCAAATTACAAGTATTATTCAATATTTTACATATGGAATAAACTTTCACACTATAATCATTACTCATCACCTCGAGCATTCCATCTCACACTTATAAAAAAATAGATAAACATATAGACTTCATTCATTTTAAATAAGTGTTTGATATGATTGAGTTAAAATGTCCAAGAGTATATCAGTATGGTGGGGCCATAGCCCCACAGAAAGAAGTAGCTACTTCTTTTTGTGGTTAGATGAAGAATCCTCATGGGGTTAGAGCTCCATGATTAACTTAAAAGATAAATAAATTGTACACTATATTTTATGTAAGTGCCGACATTTCATTATTACATCAAATAGTACATAAAAAAATTTCTTGGGTTTCCTCCCAAGTATCACTATGTTTTATATCCATAACTAGACAATCAAGAAGTTCATACCACCATTAGAGATGTCAGCTGTCTAAGCTAGTTTTTCATTATATTTCTTGACTTCCTTTTTTCTATTTGATTCTTCTTTTCAAATAAGATAATCTTTATGGCTTGCTTCTTTTGAATTTCCTTCACTATGTTTCTATAACACAATTTTCATAGTACTGTGGGGAGCAAAAATTTTATATATTTACTACAATTTTCTCCACTTTTTAATGAATCTTCAAATTTTTCATCTCCACCATATATGTATCTTTCATTTTATCAGCTACTAGTTGGGGTTTTGCCTATACCTTCACTTTGTGTAATTTCCAATTTTTCCTCTTTATTTTTCAATAATAGTGAATTGAGAAATGAAGCCTCCTGTTTCCTTTATCTTCATCTTTGGAGTAATCTTTTCTTTAATTGTTTGAAGTCATAACTTTGAAGAATGCTACAACTTCAAGACATTCATCTTCATCACTTTTTGCTCTATCACATTTTATCTCCAGAAAGTTAACATGTTGTTGCATTATTTTGTAGATAAGATTATGTATCCTCCAAAAACAACCTTTCTCATCATCATTCAATTAATTTGAAGTCATGACTATTCAACATGTTGAATAGTCTCTCCTTTCTTCATATCAATCAGGGCATGTCTAGTGGCTAAAATTGGTCATACCAAGACCAATAGAATATATTGATCTTTTTCTATATCTAACATAACAAAATCAACTAAAAAAATAAACATACCAACCGTACTCAATATATATTAAATAATACCTAATGGATACTTAGTCGATTAATCTTCTATTTGTAGTGAGAGAGAGGTTGGAATGATTTCACTGAACTTCAATCTTTGTGTTATCAACAAAAACATCAAATTGATACTAGATTCTAGATACAAAGTTCCTTCCAAAATATGTGCTTTCTAATCATACATAGAATGGTAAAACTTATCAGATCTTTTAATATCCTTGAGAGGTTTTGTTGAATTATTACACTATATTTCTCAATCATATTAACTATTGTATACATTTCCAACTTCATCTTTCTACTCATAGCATTCTTTATAAACTTTACAAAATTAGATATTTGGGATAATATTTAGGAAAATAGAATATTAACTTATAGTTTCCAGAAAATATTGAGAAATATCTTAAATTAATTGGCCATTTTTCTCTTTCTAAAACTTTGTGGAACAGGTAAATTTAAAAGAAGAGTACCCTTGGCATCATTCTTCATAACATGCTTCTTTTCGCTACTTTAGGTAGTCTCTATTTGCTCACAGACTTCAACTTCTCCATCAATCATAGCTAGGGATGTGAGCTAGGCATTTTTTCTAATGGAAGCTATGATACTAAGCTCCATAATTTTTGAATCAACTAGTGTTAGAGTTGCAACTTTTAAAAAGATTTGTAGCACTATTAATATCAGCTTCCTTTGCTTCAGCTTACTCCCCTTTTTGCCCCTCTAGTACTTTTTCAATTCTAAATACTATGGACAAGAAGTTTTTTAATTTGGCCTTCATATCACTAGTTAGCTCATTCATGCACTTTTCTTTCAATGATAATACTTTTAGTCTGATATAAGTTTATGCACTCCACATAACTGCATTTGCATTTTCTAACTTATTCTCAAGTTTCTTTATTCACTTATCTTGAAACTCATTTCTTAACTTTGTCTTAGTTGGTAATGCCATTAACTTGTCGCCCATGGAAAACTTATCTTTATTTCTTGGTGTTGGTAATTTAAGCTTAACTTTTCTTGATTGTTATACCTCATTGAATTGTGCCTAAAGTTCTTCAGGGTATGGCCAATATTTTGGTACCAACTATCATAGCTTCCATAGGAAAAGTTTTAATTATTTATCAAATTTGGATGGTAGTGTATGAGGATATTAAGTTGAGTCGAAATACATACTCTTTACTTTACAACTCATTGGTTTCTTCCACTTGGTAAATTGGGTTGAATTTCACTATTTCTAATGCTTGCAAAATTATAAGTTCTATGCTTTTTTTTTCTCCTCATGAACTTACAATACATTTATAAATGCCTCCGTATTTTAGCTTCCATTATGGTGAGTTTGTTTAATTTCAAAAATCTGGCTTGTCCTTTCATAAAGTCACCATCATTCATAGCTTGGTAGTTACTTTTTATCAACTCTTTAAACAATAAATAGGCTTCTTAATTTATTTATTTATAATATAATTTTCCAAATCCACATCAATAGTACATATCATCATATAATTAAGCACATTGTAGAAGGGTTTGGGCTTGAAACCGTAATTCAAACCCATATTGAGGGCATCTCCTCAACAACTCCTTAAAATGGTCTCAAACTTATACAAAATCTTTTGCTTCTATTAATGGAATTGGCTGATCTCGCTCCTTAATTATGAGGTGATTTGAGGTAAAAAAAAAGCTTAACAAGAAAAGTCTGCACAAATTCATATCAACTATAATTAGAGTATCGAAATAAACACTAGAACTAAGTCCAAGCCTTGTCCCTCAAAGAGATAAAAAAAAATAAATGTAACCTAATCATATCTAAGCTAGCACCATTCATTTTACTTTGTTACATAACTTTAAAAACATAGAGATGTATCTATTTTGATCATCTAATATCCTCCAATTATGATGTTGATGATCAATCAGCATTAGACTATGTTTCAACTCAAAATAATTCATCTTCATTGGCTATATGTGAATTTCTGAATAAATGTCCACAATCATAGGCCTCCAATAATCATATAAGGTATGGAAATGATTGGGATATTGGATAGCCTACCACCCCTCATTACCTTGGGCAACTCTATTACTGCTCATTCCTATCATAGTCTCTTTCTCCACTCTTTATTTGAAAATGGCTATCATTTTTCTCTCAATCTCTATGTCCAAAGATATTATCTTAGTCTTATAATTTCAACTCATATAAAGGTGGTTGCTGAAAATAAAGAAAAAAAAATGAAGAAAAAAGTTACCATGATTACAAGATAAATATAAGATATACAATATAAATCTCAATGAAATTAAACTAATAAATATTATCAAAACTACTAAAAACAAAAATACTCATTTTCAAGGATAATTATGTTAACTAAAGTTGATCAACCAAACTAAATATTAATCACTTATAGTGACACTAAAAACATAGTGCACAATAGTGATTGACCATCTAAAAAAAGTAATCATTTTTAATGGTACCAAAAACTTTTTGGGACTTTATTATAGGACTTAATTTTTATTGTTATGTGCATCCCAAAAGTTAGTTTGGTTGGTCAACATTTAGTCTATATATTAAATTGGACATTTAGTCTAGATATTTTTAATGGTGCAAGAATTTTTTGTCCAACATCATTTCACAAGTATACATGTTGTACAAGTATTAAATTGGACATTTAGTCTAGATATTGATACCATAGAGATTGCACTCAAAGTTAGGTTAATCAATAACAATTATAATCTATTTTAGTAGACATAATAAAAAGAATTCAAGTCATAAATCCTAGATTCTATGAATGTAAATAATTTTATATATCATTTAGTTTTAAATAGCCCTATTATTGCAATGCTCAATCATAAAATAAAGGCTGTATAATTATGAATGAGCTTTTTCCTTATCGATATACAAGGTGATTTTTAATTATTAAGCTTCAATAATGATGGTCCCTCATAACTATAAAAACTGAGTAGATAATTTTTGGCAAATCATTAATTGCCCTTAACTATTGTTTCAAATACTCATTCTTATTCTCCTACCTCTAGTCTTTTTCTCGATTAGAATTGATATGATAATAGAATCATTTATACTTTAAATTTTGTTAGTACAATACTCACATAATTAACATTTTATTTCCCACATATTTTATTTGTGACTATCACATGCTTGAAACTAACCCACAAGGATATCACCACCATATGAATCACCTTCGAATGCACCTGATATGTGGCTTATGTGTCTCTATCCCCTACTATGAAAACATATTTTATTTATTGCCCAATATCAATTGAGGGTCAGTTCCTCTAATACTTACATATTGGATTGATTTATAAACAATTTTGTGTTTTCAACTTCATAAATACCATATTCACAATAATTCAACATACATCAATTTTGAATTTTTGCATATGGGTTTATCTCATATGTCATGGTCAAAAGGGATGTCAACTCTTTTCTTCCATACACTTGAGTGTAGCATATGAAATGCATTTTTTATTTGTAACCCAAAGTCACTGTGTTGAAGAATGCTTATGATTTTAGTCTATCTCTTATGCCAAAAGTCACAATGCTTGTTTTGGCCACAACTCAAGTTTGTCTCTCTATGATATTATATAGCCAAAAGTAATGATACCAAATCAGTACGACGGCTTTGGCTTGAATATTATAAAGTTTAGTAAAGAAAAAGTAACAATATATTGAGGCTATAATGGTGTTTAAGTACTAGTGGGATACTTAGTTGTTGTAGCATAAAATTAATATCATAGCCAAGAAGTTGTTTCAAACTAGTTTGATTGAATCTAATAATTCTTCACAGCCAAAAGAATTTATTGTATAGTAAAATAAATATATCAACAATGTAGTAGAGTCATAACATATAAAGATCATCATAACTATGTGCATAAAATTTTAGCTATGAATAGATGTTGAAACCAATCTATAAGTATTAAAAGGTATAATCAAATTATAGCATTTCATATGCTATGACTTGCACTCGCATGACTTTTTGCTACCCTTCTAGTCACTATTTTCATCAAGTTGTATATTACACTCTAAAAACTCATAATTTCATAATTATTCATCAATTTCTTCAAAATCTTAGTCTTTGTGCAATCATTATAAATACAATTTTTTTCAAGCAAACATAACCTAAAAATCACACTAAATGAAAAGTATTATTTGTTATTTTACATACCAAATATAGTGCATGAATTTTAACTCCCTTCTAGGGGTAGATCTAAGGTGCAAAATTGAGAAATATGGGTTTAGTATTTTGATTCCTAGATATTATTGAGAGCTATCATTGGGATATCAAAATTCCATAAGATATATTTTAAATTATCTTATGTGAAGTCCTCCCTAATATTAGGCTAAATAGAGATCTAGGGTTGGTGTACTTTATTTTATGTGATGGATATATAAGTTATGTTTTTTAAATATGGTTTGTATTATGTTTTGATTCGTGATAGATATAATGATTATTTAGAACTAAAATTAAGATTTTACTATTGATAGATTTATGGGTATTATGGTGGTGTATGATGATAGGTAATTTATAAGGCACACTTACCCATAAATATAAGAAGGAAGTAACAATCCTTATGATTCATGAGAAAAACTTATATATTAAAATTCAATGTTGAGGTAAGTTTAATCATATAAGTATGACACTTACAAAGCTAAAAGCATGTTACTTTTATAAGTCAATCTATTGTGCATACCTTAGACAAATTGACCCTCAATTGATGTAAGATTTTTATAGAACATTTTTCTAAGAGTTTTATATTTAGTGTGGTACGTAGTCACATGTCATCATCACGGATAGTGATGGAAAAGCCATGAGATACACATGAGTGGAGGTGACTCATAAAATAATAATAATTTAATAAGTTACTTTCTATTGTATGACTCGTACCAGTAATATTAGAGAAAAAACATATGTTAATTGTGATGAGTATGTCACTTATAAAATCAAAAGTACAAATACATTTAATATCATACCAGTTCATGTCTTTATGATATATGAGGTCAGAGGATAAAAATGCATATATAATACAATTGTCAAAGGCAATTGATAAGTTGTCTAAAAGGTATTGACTTTTGATTGACTTTCAAGTAGAAATAATTTATTGTTTTAATGGTAAAGTATTGAGGGGAAAATGATGAGTGACTATCATTATATGCGAGTATTGTATGCCAATATGACACTAGGGTTATTTCACAATAATTTAACCTTAATTTTATAACCAAGTATAATCACAAATAAAAAAATTAGAAAGGTAGTTATGCATAATGAATTGGACTAACCATAGAATATAAGAGTCTTACCAAAAAATTAGTTTCATCCTTCCAACAAGAATGATAGTTGACTCATTATTGGTTGATTAAATGAACTACATATTCTCTATGGGATTGATATTTTAGATGAAAAATTCATTTTACTAATTGCATAACTCATATACTTGTAGAACTATATTAAATGAGAGACTATTAATGAACTTTTAAGATATTACCTAATCCTAAAAATTATGTATCATAACAAAGTTGCAATAGTATCTTAAGATATATTTTTTTGAATTTCTTATGTTTTCTATTACATAGAAAATAATTTTGATTCTCACTTATACTATTAGGTTAATTATATGATATATACACCTAACATAAAAAATATCAACTAAGAGTCTGTCTCTAATAGTTCTGACAAACTTATCATTGGTGACACTATAATTTTAATACCATCAAATTTAATACTAAAAGATTAATTTTGAATATCATATTCTCTAAAGATCCTCGTGAGACACTAATATATGGTTGAATCATCAACAGGAAAAAAAATCTCATGAAATCCATTTTTTTTTCATTTAATTTTTTCTTAGAATCAACATAATGGGCAATGAAATATGTTAGTGATGTGTCATCACAACTTGTCTAGATGTCAAATATTATAAAAATCACTCCATGTTGTTTCTTATATTTATTAATTATTAATTATTTTTAAATTTATAATATTTTATTATGTTATTCCTACTAGTTGACATAGAAATTCTATGATAAAAAGAGTGGAAATATATCTCTATAATATTGAAAACTCTAGGATGCTCCAAAAAATACATTAGAAGACCTATGATGGTAATCAATTTTTATATGTATTTTCTTCTAAACTAATATGTTATTTGAAAGGAGTCAAAGAAACCAAAGTTGATCTAACCTCAAAGACCATTCCACTATGTTGGGTTTGCCTAGGATCCAATGTACTATATTTTTTAGTATATTGATTAATATGTCTATTAAAGTGGCCAATGCCTTTGATACATCTACATGTATAAATATATTTTTAAATATATTCAATGTGTCAAATCATCTTTGAGAAACCTTGTATTTTTATTTATAATAATGTTAAAGTATGTCAAAACTACTAAAGTTAACCTATTTTTAGATTTGATTATGCAAATGGGTCAAGACCATGTGAGAGAACCTAGTTTTGGTCTCAAACCATTTAATCAGGTTATTATTATTTTATCTATGTATTGTTCTAATTTATTTTTTATATATTCACTACTTATCATTTTGTAATGTGTGAGTATGAGACTGAACTAAAAATAGGACTATAAAAGGAAATAATTATTTTTAACATTTTAATTTGGCTAATCTAAGATTCTAAATAAAATAAATGAATTAAAATTAAATTGCAATGCATACAAAATTTTTTATGTGCGACAGATACTTTGGTTGTTACATCTCATATTATAACACTTAGGTATTTATAAAAATCATTGTTCATTTTTTGTAAATATTAATTAGGACTAAAATCAAATATTCATCAGAAGCAATTCATCATGATTAGGCATGACAGGAGTGCATTTCCCATTGCACAATCCACATAAGAAAAGGACATGGGACATGGTTTTTTTCAAAACCCCACATCCACCTCAACCTCTCCTTGCTCATTACATAAACTTAAATGGCAAGAATTGCTTGCCTCGACAATGAAAATGACAGGCACAAACTTGTTGCTATTATTGTCAGTAAAAAAATAAAAATACATTTGTTTTTGTATATTTTTTTTACGGTTGTCAGATTTGCTTCCAATGACTATGGGCTAAAATCTAATAATATAATAAAAAAATAAAAAATGAAAAAAAATATATTTTATAATCATAAAAAATTTTCTACAAATATGAAATATATATTTTTTAATATTTATCAATTTTATTTCCTTTCTGCTCCTCTTTTCTCTCTCATTATTAGCTGTCTTCACCTCATTCTTTACTATGGTATCTACTATGGTACTAGTTTAGAAAAATAGATGGATTGCTACACACATAATATCATGCTATTACAATACATAATTAATTTTAGTTTATTAGTTTATACAATAATTGATAAAATTTTTAAATTATAAAATTTTCAAAGTTAGAATAATGAATAAATTTAAAAATGAAAAATAATAATTTTAGTGATAATAATTTCGACCAATATATAGATAATAATGACAACTCGACCAAAATTTTTGAGGCTAAAAATAGGTCCTCTCTAGTGGCCTTGACCTATTAGATTAAAAACATAAAACTAGGTGAACTTCTATATTATAAACTCACTTTAATATAATTAAAAATAAGAATTATATGGGTGTTAAAAAAGAATTGGCATGGTATATATGTGGTTAAAAAAATATATAAATGTAAGAGTATTGATGCCACTAACCACCTTTTAATCGACATGTTGATCAATGCACTAAAAAAATGATGCATTAGATGCTAAGCATATTTAATTAAGTGACATGACATTTGAAGTTGGATCAATTTCAACTTCATTAACCTCTTTCATTTTCCTCAATAACTTTAGGAGGGAAGGTTTGGACAAATTGATAACTATAATTAATGTTCTAATTATATTTGTGAAAAATCTCATGGTAGCTAATGTTATACATACTTACTTATAGCTTGCTTATCATAAAATTCCTAAAGTCCACTTGTAAGAATGATATTATAAAATATTATAAATTAAATAGATAATTAATAATCAACAAATTTAGAAAATATAGTAAAGTGGTGTCTGTGATGTCAAACATTTAGAGTAGTCACGATGATGCATCATTCGCATGCCTCACCTTCCACTATGTTGATTCTAAGAAGAAACTCGATACAAAAATATTAGGATTTATCAAGATTCTCTCTCCTCATGATAGTCGCTCCATATATTTGTATCTCATGAGGATCTTTTGAGCATACAATATTCAAAATAATTTTTTTAGTATTATATTTGATAACTATTCAAATAATGATATCACAATTAACTAGTTTATCAAAAATATTATAGATATGTCCTTAGTTGATATTTTTCATATTAGATGTATATGTCATAAAATTAACCTAATAGAACAAGTGAAAATAAAAGTTATTTCTATATATCTAAAAAAATATATTCACTAAAATTCCTTATGATGGATTGCATACAACAAGAGTTTAATAATTTATGTTTATTAGTGGGCTTAAAAAAGAAAAAAAAATTCAAATGGATATGAGATTACATTGGAATTATACCTACTTGACATTAGAGTCATGTATTGGTTACCAATATGTAATATCTGACTATGTCAATTGTACAAGTTATGAACTTATTATTAACCTAAGATATAAAAATTTCTTTTATAAAAAAATTGAAGATTTTTTATGATATGATAAACATATATTCATTTGTATTTACTTCTACTACTTGCATTGTACTTAGGTATATATGTAACATTAGTGACATGTTTAACAATTATAAAGGATATCTTACATTTAGTGTCATGGTTATTGAGATATAAATCAAGTATTAAAATTATTGGTCACCTATTCTAGCACTTTATTATTTGATTTTTGAAAGAATTTGAATAACATATATGTACATATTACAACATTAGATATGGTAATAATTGTATGAATGCTTTGGGCATGGACATGGATATCATATTTAGAAATGATAACTTTTTTATTTTAGCTAGCTACAAATAATGGGGTGATCTATTGAATAGAAATGAGCCATCATAGTACTTAGATATCGATTGGAACTTTATCATATCATATGATAATAATGAGAAATTAGATATTTTGAGTTAGTGAAATCCTACATATCCACCTATCCTAAGGTATCCAAGATGATATGTGATTTACTGATCTATTTGGTGGATAACATAGTATTGAATTTTGTTTTGTATGTGGTTTCCAATGTCATTTTAGATAGAAGATTAAAACTATGGTAATATATCATTGAAGCACTTGTATGCTAAAAGGACTAGAAAAATTCAAGGTTGGCCATTCAAGATAATATGAAATATTGAGATCATTACTAGTGCTATCTTTAGAATTGTACCCAATAATTTTGATCTACATTCAACTATCATACTATAGACATAGATTGATCATGGTTATTAGAGGACTCACATGTGAAATACGATGCATATTTTTTTATTTCTACTTTTTCTTATATACTATACTTATAATTTTATATTCTTTAGTAAATTCAAGTTGTTTTAATTTTATAGTTTTTTTAAAGTCTATCATTTAGAATTTTATATTGTATTATTTTTTTGTAGAATATTTTAAGTTGATTGTAGTGCAAAATATTTTTAAAATTATTGAATTAATTCATTTTAATTTAATAAGTTATAATGAAATGTAGTTTTTATTATTTTGATATTTAGTTTTTCTAATAATTTTTTTTAAAATTTTTAAAATTTTTAATTAAGCCTTTTGGCTGCTGATAACCAGCATGATTCAGTATAACTTAGAATCAACATGGCATGACCCAGCATGGAAGTGCTAGGAAGCAAGCTAATCAGGTCATGATAGGCTAACCTTTAATGAAACTATGTTGATACGGCATGTCACAAGAACCTATTTCATATCGTGTCAAGTACGACATGGTGGCTTGACCGAGCCAAAAAATACAGGCCATCTAAATATGATACGACCCATTTGACACATCTAATATATATTATATTGGTTTAGAAATATTATATAAAGCATATAACATTTATACATTTTTTAAATTTATATATGCATATATAAATATATATAACATTTATAAAGATGTTACATGATATTTAGGTATATATATTTATATAAATGTTGTACACACACACACACACATATTATATAAAATTACAAATGCTTTATATAACATACATATGTATATACATTTATATAAATACTATATATACGTTATATAACATATATAAATTTTTAAAATTGTATAAATGTATATATAAACATATGTAACACACACACACACATAACATTTATATAAACATATATGCCTATATAAGTTATTTAACATGTTTATAAATGTTATATAAACTTGTATAAGCATTTATAAATTTTTGAAAATGAATATATGTTATTTTCATTATATAACATTTCAATATATATATATGATGTGTGTGTGTTTGTGTGTATATATGTATGTATATATATAATATAATGTATATAAATGGAAAACAACTAGAATCATATACATGGACAAAATAGGCAATTGTGCATACCAAGAGATGGAGGATTTGACTTGTGAAATATGAGGATATTATTCGAGCAACTAGCATGAAACTTTTTTATAAATTTCACACCAAATAAGCTTTATTGAATTAGTTCCTAAAAAGAAGACATCGTAGGCTATGGTTTCTAGAAACTAGGTCAAATTATTTTGACACACTTGTTTAGAGGATGGTTAGGGGAACTAGTAGTGTGGCACAAGAACACATTGAATGGAAATATATATTTTTGGTATGATAGATGGGTGAGGGATAGAAAACTTTGTATTAATGTAGGACCTTGACCCTAGATAACCAAAGTAAATGAGTACTTTATGTGAGATGGTTGGGATAAACAAAAATTAGATAATGTACTCCCAAATTACATTATCAAAAAGGTAATTAAAATACATAGGTGGGACCATGATGAACTCAAATGGGATCTAAATAAGAAAGTCCAATTTTCATTTAAATCTATATGGAACCTTGTTAGAAAGAAAACAAAAATCAAAAAGGTTTGAAGCTTTTATGGCATGATCACATCCCACAAAAATATCAATTTTTTGATAGAAACTCTAAAATTCATTTATCCCTACTAAGGATATCTTGCAATATAAGTAGTTGTCTTTTGCTTCGAACTATATTCATTGTTCAAACAAAAAAATAATCACTCACCCATTTATAATTTGTAAAAAAATAACTGAGGTGTGGAATGAATTTTATTCTAATGTGAAGATGATGGGTAAGACAAATGAGGAACCAACTACACTCTTGAACCGCTATCATCCTAACATAAATAATGAATCACCATGACTACAATGATTTGTGCCTTTATCTCTCATAATGGGAGATGTGAAAAGAGAGAAATGACATGAGGTTTTGAGGGAAAAGTTTTTCACCTGAAAAAGTTACATTTATAATAGAATCTCAAATGCATAGCATAAATAACACCTATCACCAAAAATATACATGTGCAATATAGAAAATGCACATTAAAGTTTTAATAGCATGCACTTTTTGGAAATAAAAGTGACTCGGCATCATCGGAACAATATCATATATTTATCTTAGTATTGAGATGAATAAAAATTGAAAATGGGTGTAGTTGCTTCAATCAATCTTAGTTTTTTTTGGATATTATGATACTCTTAAAAGTACAAATTTTGAAAATAAGTGAGGAATTTGTCTCATTTAATATAACAATGGACCAAATAAAAAAAAGTGTCAATTGAGAAAACAAGGCCTATACTTAAGCATCAAATATATATTGGAAGGTAAGAAATAAGGCATTCAATTGAGAAAACAACATATAATATATGTTGTAGCTGATTTATACTAAAAGTCATTTTTGATTATTTTTCCATTATCTTGATTTATATCTTTTTCTTATTTTAATAAAAAATTTTAAAATTAGCTTAATTTGTTGAAATGCATATGCTTTATTCTACACTATATATAATTTGGTGTGTAGAATTAGACTTACACACAAAATATTGAATCATTAGTTATTGTAAAATATAAATTTATCATTCATAATTTTGATAGAGCTAAACAATCTACTAGTAATATTATAATGTTAGATTTTAATAGTTCTATCTAAATTATAATGAATGGTGAAGTTATAACTTATAGTTCTTGTACACTTGAGTATATTGAAAGGGATCATCATGAAGTGATTATTTGGAACTAACTTGTAAAATAAAATACATCGTTGTTAATATGAATATTGTTACTTTTGTTCTTGAAGTGATTAATATTTGTATGCACTTATTAATAAAAATTTGATTCATAAAAAGTAGAGTCTAGAAATAGATTAAGAAATTTAATGAATTAAATAACTTTATCTAGTGTTTGGTAAATATTAATTACAGATGGAATCCATGTTATATTATAAGAATTGTTGATACCCTCTTAAGGAAGCTTATAAGTTTTGATATTTTCAAACCTTATATGTAGATTTTGATCTATAATTTCAAATAAGTTACATTGAAAGTCTCGAGAAAATAATTAGAGATTGATTGAATTAGATCTTTACTAATTTAATTCAATTTATGGGCATTTATAATCTTAATAAGTATTAAGTAATAAATGACATAAATAATAATAATAAAATTGACATAAATTGTTTTAAATTAGAGAGGAAATGCATTTATAATTTTTAAAATGAATGAATTATAATTAATGTAAATTATAGTACAAAATAATTTATATTTGAAACCATTGATGTATGCCTTCCTCATAGATTCTAGAACAAAGGATATACGGAAAAAGATTATGCCGATGCCGATAACCTTGAGACATGTCATTCTTATTGTAAATAACATATCCTATGTACATTATAGATTTGATTATTTTTTAAAACATGATTCTTCGGCAATGGTATGAGAGATTTAGCGATAAATTGTATGAGGATAGGATAGATTTTTATGAATGCATAAATGCTCAACTTAAACGGAGGCATTCTAGCCACAATTCACTAAATTAAATAACCTGACCATGTTTATGGATGTGGTTATGGTTTTTTGTTTATGGGATGCATAATAATTTATTATTTTTAAAACATGGCTTAGACAATGCTAGAAATTTGAGGTATGTCTTCCTCATAAATTCTAGAACAAAGGATATACATAAGAAGATTCTGCCAATATTGATAACCTTGATGTATGTTATTCTTGTTATAAATAACATATCCTATGTGCATTATTAATTTCAAGTTTTTTTTTAATTCAGTTCTCTGGAAATGGCATAAGAGATATTTAGTGATAAATTGCACGAGTATAGGATAGGTTTTTATGAATGTGTGGATGCCCAACTTAAATGGAAACATTCTAGCTCAGTTCAGTAAATTAAATAACTTGAATATGCTTATAGATTATGGTGGTCCGTGGTTGACTTGGCTGATGAGGGTGTTCGTGATGGTAAATTTTAACTTCTCTTTGATATTCTATAATGATGATGGTCCATGGTTGACTCAGCAAATGAGGGTACTCATGGTGGTTGAGACAACCAACAGTACATGTTTTGGTATTTATTTCTCATGATAGTGATTATGGAGGCTATCATGGCCAATAGCGGTGCTAGTGTTGATATTCATTGATAGCAACGGTGATTGTAGAGGCTATATATCATGGGAAATAGTAGTAAGTAGTGTTGATGGTGGTATTTAATTACTGAAAATGATGATTGTTGAGGTTGTTATGGCCAGTAGTGGTGCCGATGGCATTATTCATTGTCGATGATAGTCATGGTAGAGACTATCATGACCAATAGTAGGTCAATGGTGGTATTCATTTATAGAGTGATTGACACTATGTGCATTGTCACATCCAACAATAGTGCTAGAGATACTATTTGTAACCGACAATGATATTTGTAGTTATTAACATGGTCGATGGTGGTAGATTTTGTGGTGGCTGCACTCTCTAACACCACACATGGTGGAGATCATAGAGGCATAGATTGATAGTGATAGAGTTCATGACCAAAGTTTCATATACTACGAAAGATTATATTGTATTTTATTTGGGACATTGTCCTGAACAATTACAATTTAAACCATGCAAATTTGACCTAGTTAAGAGCACTAAACCAAGTCCTTTTTTTTATAGCTAAGGTGTCCAAAAACCAATATAGTCAAGGTGTTCAACATTCAAAATATACATGATGCTTATTCATCACTCTTTTATGGCATTTAAATATATATATTTTTGAATGAATGAATATATATATATATATATATTGTGGCATGTGAATGTTTGTAGTTGTAGATGTGATTGTGGATGTGCTAACATGCTTATATATATATGTAAAATAACTAGTGTAATATCTATGTGTCGAAGGTGGAACATTAGTGCAACCTTTGAATATACACAATTCACAAAACAACATGTTTTCTTTTAAATAAAAATCCTCAATTTTAAATACTTAAGTGGGCGAGAAAATTCATTTAGAATGAATATCATGGTCTCCATCACTAGTTTGAAAGTTATGCATGTTGGTTATCATGTTTCTCTTGGTACCTTCTTTCTATTAGACTAACTAACTTGCATGTACATTTAGTCAAGTCATGAATATGTAATTCTAAAGATTATTAAAATAAATTACTTCTCCATATGAATGATTCATTTAAAGAATAACCAATTTAGAATTATGTGATGGTTTACACTTAGCTATGACTAATAGCATACTTCTTATGTGAGTCACTACTATTATTTATAGGAACGAAGATAAGTCAGTAGTTCAATCTTGTTGGGCATGGTTCACTACCGAGATAAGAAGATTAATATAAATTGGCCTATATGAATAAATAATGAATAATAGACATCCTTCTATTGAGGCACACTTTTCATGGTGTGTTGGACCGATGAAGAATTCATTCAAGAATTGGTGGAGGAAACCAATTCTTATGTTAAAATTTAAGCTGATTAAGCTTATTGTAGATATTTTAGGTAATGTTAAACCTCATTAAAATTAACTTGATGTTATATCAAATAAAATAGTCACCATTCTCAATTAACTTTTCATGAAAATTAACATTTCATGAAAATTAACCATTCTCATGAAAATTAACTTTTCATGGTGAGTTGAAAGAAAGTATCTTTCAAATCAATTGTCACCATTCTCAAAAAAAATTAACTTGATGGGACCAAACATATAAATTGAAAAAGAAACTTTGACATTGTCTTAATTGATGGGAACTATAAATTTGTACTCAAAAATTTGTGCCCAAATAAACCTCATGAAGGGGTATCTGAAGAGGAAGCAAGCATTAAGAGAAATAGATGAAAGTTGATGAGATATCAAAGTATTATAATTTGTATTTTATATAAAATATACTTTAGCATCAACATTAATCCATGGCTACTACATATGATATAATATCTAATTATATCAAATAAATATTTAGGAATTAAACTAATTATGCTAAATAGAAAACCATTAGAGATCTGATGAATACTATGATAACAGAAAACACCCTAATGAGGGATCATGTGCTCAAGACGATTGGTCTTTTAAATGAAATAAAGATTCTTGAGTGAAAAGTGATGTGGATTCTCAGATTAATATTTTTCTTCAATCACTATCATATTTTTATAAGTAATTCTGCCTAAACTATAACATGAATAGAATAGACCTAATTAGACTTTGGCACAATTGCTTAAGGAATTGGTATCAGCTAAAAGTTTTATCAGAAAACCATCTAAAGTGTTTGTGGTTGAAAGAGCTTCTAAACCAAAAGATAAGAAGAAAAAGAAATTTCAAAAATGTGCTCATGTTCTATTAACATCTCTTAAGTCACAAGTGGATGTCAAAAAGCCAAAAAAAAAATTTTAATTGTAGGTAGTCATAATTCTAGGAGAAACATTGTTCGGTTTATCTCAGCAAATAATCAATAAGAACTTTAATTTACTAGTAGTTAAAACATGTTTAGTGGTGGTATCAATGAATATCACCACTAAACATGTCTGTAATTCTTTGTAGTAGTTCTAAAAAACTAGATAACTAAGTGATAGATAAATTGATCTTACCATGAGAAATACTATAAACATAGTGGCTATTGTAGTAGAAGATTGAATGCTTCAATTGAGATACTATTTGAATTTTAAAAGATTGTCTTTACGTATATTCAACCAAAATAAACTTAATTTTTTTTCTAGTGGTTAATGGTGGCTTTTTTTTTCATTCAATGATTTTATAATAATTTACCTGAATAAAAAGTTTATCTATTTTGGTACATTATAAGACAATATTTATATTATTAAAAATATGTTTACTCAACTTCAACAATACAAGTTAAATAATATTAACTTCTTTATCATATTAAAAAAAATATCATTATGATATGAATGAGACCTAACTTTAGCATTTATGTCTAGGTCATGTAAATCTAAAACTGATTTCAAGACTAGTTAAAGATCAACATTTGGGTTCTCTAAAAGTGAAAACACTTTTAGCATGTGAGTCCAACTCAAAAGGAAAAATGGCTTAGCAACCTATTGTGGCTAAAGGCAATAAAGCTAAAGGGCCACTAAAATTAGTTCATTCTAATTTATATGGGCCGATAACCATCTAGGAAAGAAGTAGCTTTAAGTAGTTTATTACTTTTTTTGATAATTACTCAAGATATGAGCATATTTATTTAATATGCCTTAAGTTCGATGCATTTGAAAAATTCAAAGAGTTTATATAAAAATGGAGAAACATCAGAATAAATATCTCAAAATACTATGATAGAATCATAGTGGTAAGTACTTCTTGGGAGAGTTTAGGGACTACTTATTGGGTCAAGATATTACATCTCAGTTGTCTACACTTTATATTCCACATCAAAATAATATGATTGAAAGAAAGGATAAGACTTTAATGGACATGCTAAGATTATTGATGAGAGTTATTCATATATGCATAATTCCTTCTAGGGATATGTATTAGAAGAAGTATCTTATATTTCAAACTTAGTTCAATTTAAGCATTACCTACTATTCTAATTAAATGATGATTGGACACTAGCCTAGTAAGAAATATATTCATTTATGAGGCTGTCTAGCATATGTGATGACAGGGAAATAGATAAGTTAGAATTGAGAACAAAAGTTTGTTTCTTTGTGGAATAACCTATAGGAACTAAAGATGGCTTGTTTTATTGTCTAAGGAATCAAAAAGTCATTACTAGTACCAATGCATGATTCCTAAAAAGGATTATATGATAAACAACAAGCCAACAAATATAATTATTTTGAAATTATTGAGAGAAAATAAACTAGTCCAAACTCTTTCAATATTAGTAATATAAAAAAAATACCACAAGTTAATATTTTAAATACCTAAATACCTCATAGTAATAGAAGAATTGATGAAAACAATGTTTATATTGAATGTCATGAACATTTTATTGATATGTCAGTTGCACAATTAGAAAGAAATGGGCATAATAGTTCACAAGGATTAGTGTCTTACAATATGTTGCTAAAAATATACAACTGAGAGAAGTGTATTATCATAGTGTGAGAGTTATTCATCAACTTACATGGTATATACTCTTAGAAGAGTCTTATGATAGAGTCTTCGATGAGCTAAATATTGATCCCATAAGGTATGAATAAATACTTAAAGACTATTAAAATTCACCGAATTACCAACTATTTTTTGGTTGCTAATTCCGTATTTTTTGGTCGGCAAACAAATAGCGACCATTTACCAACCAAAATCTTTGGTTGCAATTTTTCTTGTTGCTAAATTTTTTACCCATGAAAAATAGTCTGTCGGTAAATTACCAACCATTTACCGATCCTCTGCCGACAAACATTTATCGACTATATTCGACAATTTTTCGACCAAATAAATAAGGTTGATACATGGTCTCTAAATTGTCGGTAATTAATGACCATTTACAGATCATTAACCAAGAAACAATTATCGACTAAATTTTAACTATTTTCTGACCAAAAGTACTTGGTTATTAAATGATCTCCAAATGGTCGGTAATTACCGACCATTTTGAGACCAATTACTGAAAACCAATATCCGATGATATTCTGACTATTTTCTGACCAAAAATATTAGGTCGGTAAATGGTCTTCAAATGGTCGGTGATTACCGACGATTTATAGATCATTTACCGACAAAAAATTTTCTAACTATATTCCTACCATTTTCTGACCAAAAGTATTTAGTTGGTAAATAGTCACAAAATAGTCAGTAGTAACCTAAAAAATTGCAACAAACCCCGACCAAAATCTTTTAAAATCATTGGTCGGTAATTGATCTCCAAAAGAATTACCGACCATTTGATGACCTTTTACCGACCATTGATATTAAAAAATTTTGGTCGGTTTTGGTCATAATTTGATCGGTAATTACCGGCCAAATTTTTTTTTGCAGTTTTTCTATAATTGCCGCAGAAACTAGAAGAGAAGACACCAAAAAAAAACATCCAATTTGCTTCCAATTTAGATGCAGTTGCTGCAGAAATATTTATAGATAAAACAACAAAATAAAAATTCAATTAACTCCAGCAAACAAAATCAAAGTTTGAGGTATTAAAAAAATGTGTGTAATACACTCAATCATCAAACCTATTTCATAATCATTATGCTTCAACATTTCTGGTCTACATAGTGAGATGTCGGGTACTGGGATAGAGCTGTCTGCTGCTGCTAGTCCTGATGCGGTTACTACAGGTGCTGCTGTAGGTGATTGAGTAGATGCTGTAGCTGGAGCATTATGGCGAACAATCCGAGGTAGATCATCAGGGTTGAACTGTAGTCCTCCTTCCTGAAACTTTTTTGTAAGCTAGTCAGAATGCATACGCAACTCATCCCTATCATCCTCATAGTCGTATCATGTGTTTCTCAGTATCAACCAATTGAAACTGTATCAAATTTTGCATTGCATCCTAAAATTCCTCCATCTTCAAGAACAAATTCAAAATTGGTCCTAAAAATTTAGCTTCGTAGTCTGGTTGTATATGCGAGTAGAATGATGATGTCGACGAATTGGCGCCATAGACGAGCATCTTCTCCTTGCCATCAACAAACACATACCAAATCTGATTCGTATCAACTGGTGGAGCTGATGAATGAGAACTACCTGTTGAACCATCACATGAACCTGAAGTAAACTAGGAATAAGCTTGAGTCGCAGCAGCTAACATTTTCTCATATCTCGCCTAATAAAAATGTATGAAAAGTATTTCAATTTATATTCAAACAAAAAAATAGAAAAATTAATTTTTTTAAACTTACATTTGCTGCATGAGATCTCTGATCAACGAAAGTCTGATCATAATGAGTTTTCGTGTGCGTGTATTTGAATAAGCGAGGAGCACTAGGCTTCTCACCCTCTTTGTGTGTCTATAATTACACACAATACATACGTTAATTATATTGAAAAAAAAGTTCTTATGAGAAATGAAATTTAGGCATAATTGAACATAATTCACAAAGTAATAAACATAAAAGGTATAAATTAGAAATTATACCAATGCTCGTTTATGTTCACGCATAGAGTGAAGCCCACAAGTGTGTGTAGACATGCCACTACCCTCCCCAGCCCGCTTTGAGCGACAATTTGTGCTCTGTTTATCACACCTCTTCATATAATCTGGATCTTTTCATCTGCTCCACCACTCCTTAAAAATATGATCCGGGACACTCGAATCTTTTTCTTTCTTCTTCAGCCATTTATCTTTGATCTCGTACATAGTGTCTTTATATCGACTGGCAGCATGTTTGTAGAACACACTTTTAACCGACTCCTTTGGCTGTGTCCATTTGTAAACTTTCTACAATTATAAATAAAAAAATTTTAATCAGTGAACAAAAGAATAAATAAAAGATGCAAAAATTTTTAATTAGTAATATTTACCTTAAATTCTCTCCAAATCATCAATTGGTCTCTATGTGAGTAACTTCCAATTATGTCCATTAGGTTTAAAAGACTTTCTGAAAATTGTCCTCGGAACCCTAGAAATGGAACCAGATGGCTCTAACTTTGTTTTGTAACAAAGAAATAAATAAATAAAATGATAAATAATTTATTAAGTTTTATATCTTACGGATTATCAATTGTCGGATCAAAATGAGCAATAGGGAGAGTCTCGTCTGTAGGGTGCTCTGAAAAAGTCTCTCCAACATCTCCATCCTCTTCCTTTTCTCCCTCCCATGTCTCTCGATCATTCATCAAAATCTCAGGACCATTATGTGGATTAGTCAGCTGATGTTGCTGCTGCGGTACATTCACAACATTCTCTGTCTGCTATGACATCTCATCCACTCATGATTTTCTACAAGTTTTGGGCATACCTAAGGCTATGCTGTCTATACCATAACTCATATGACCTTCAATGTGCTACCTCTACCTCGTTCACATGTCATACCTATAAAAAATACATAAGGAAATGAAAATAAACAAAAATGATTAACAATTAAAATAACATAAAACTCACTATCTACTCATTCTCATCAAAATCATACAAATCTGGTTCGTCTTTTTCTTCAAATGTAGTAGCATCATTTTCAAACTCCTCTTCATCACTCGGTTCTTCCTCATAATCAATTAAATTTTTATCAACATCTACATTCACACTTGTATTTATCTCAAAAGATGTGACTAAAAGGACGTCTTCATCCCCCACCATAGGCCATAGCTTCGATTTTAACATCATTGTCATCATTTTGAAAAGTTGGTTCTATGAAATCAGTACTTTATGATGCGGGGATATCAATTTGAGCCTTTTCTTTTATCTTGCACATAGCTTTCCAATCCTTTCTAGGACCGGTCCAACCCGGATATTCACAATAATAAACATATAATGCTTGTACTACTAATAAAAAAGGTTCATACGTGTTGAATCATTTTTTATCGTGCACATCAACAAGTTTATATCGAGGATAGACAACACTACCAACATGTGGTGTTGGATCGATCCATTCACATTTGAATAACACAATTTTTTTAATCGGGAGGGCTTTAAATTATAACTCAATCACTTTGACCAGAGTCTCGTAATAGTCATATTCGATTTCATTGTATACGAATCCTTTAATGCATACCCCCATACCTCTACCTCTCTCAGGGGACCTAATGCTATACTTCGAAGATAATGATTAAAAATTTTATTTACACAATTATGAACTTATAATCAAAATTAAGTGAATTATTTAGATTACAATTATAAATTTTTATAAGAACAATACAATTATTTTGTGATTTTCATTATAAGTAAACATATATATTTTTCAAAAAATGATGGAAATTCTTTCTCCGTCATGACATTGATTGCTTCTTCATTTATATTTGGAAACTCTTTACGTTTATTTGTAACAAAATCACTAAAAAAAGAAATAAAAAATAATTGATACATTGATAGGAAATAGTAAATTATAATGCATAATATATGTCATTTGACTATTATGAAATAATTATTCAATGAATGGTTGAACCTCTGGAGAATTCATTAGAACATATATAGATGAGTTGCATTATATTCATAGTCTACTATATACCTTTTCCCTTTAGCACCAATTGCTTTACCCGGAGCCTTAAAGTTATCAAACATATCATTATCCACATTGTCATTAGAGATAAACCTCATTTTGCTTTTCCTTAAGTGGAAAAGTTGGATCTCCTTCTTTGAAATAGAATGATATGAATTTTGTAACATCATCCATAATATAACCTATTGATATAGAACCCTTATCCTAAACCTTATTCATTATTGTATGCTTTATTTTCCTCAAAGTATCTACAAAAAGATTATTGAAAATTACAAGTCATTTTTTTGGTGTATATATATATATATATATATATATATGAAAAGAATTGGTTTAGTGAATTAATATTACCTTTCTTGAGGATACATCCAATGATAATGGACATGCCCAGCAATCCTAGCTTCATAAGTCAAGTGCACTGGAAGATGTTCATTGAGTCAAAAAACTAGGAGGAAAGATTTTCTCAAGATTACATAAGATAATTGGAATTTGTTCATCCATATTCTTCAACTCCTCATCAATCAATGAAGAAGAAGTCAGTTGCTTGAAGAATAAAGAAATCTCAGTTATCAGCTCTCATATTCTATTAGGTAGGAATTCTCAAAGAGCAATTTGTAACAACCTTACATGAATACATGACAATCGTTATACTTCATGCCAAATATCTTAAGTTTTTTCGCATCCGCACATCTCCCCAGATTAGAAGCATACCCATCTGGAAATCTAAGTTTTTTTACCCACTCCAACACAACCTTCTTCTGTGATTTATTCAGAATAAATGACACATCAGGGTATTTATTGGTGACAAGATTTTTAGCAAATTTAGGACGACGATAATATTTATTCAACTCATCTCTTGACTTGTAAGTATCATTAGTTTTCCCTGGAATGTTAAACATTTTATTGAAAATATTGTCAAGCACATTCTTCTCGATATGCTTAACATCAAGATTGTGTCTGAGCAAGTGTTCATGCCAGTAAGGCAAATACCAAAAAATACTTCTCTTATTCCACCCACAAATCTTAGATATAGCTGCATTCACAACCTCAGCATCAACATCTATAACCTTTCTCAAGCCTATGTTATTCAATTCCTACAGAATATCATCCCCAGATCTAATCCCCGAAAATTGTTTAGTAACCTTTCTATTCTTAATGAAGTCTTTGATGTTACATCGATACGGATGATTAATGAGCAAAAACATTCGATGGTTGTCGAACCCCGACTATTTTACACTCTTAATTATTCTAAAAGCAGTAGAATCTTTCATACAATGCGAACATGCCAACATACAAGTTATACTCCACCAAACATTATAGAATATGCTGGAAAGTCATTTATGGTCCACATGAGGGCAATCATCTGAAAATTTTGCCATTTGGAAATATCATAAGTTTGAACCCCAACACCCAAAGACTTTTAAACTCCGCTATCAATGGCTGCAAGAAAATATCTATCTTCCCCTTTGGATTCGTAGGCCTCGGCACTGACATAGTCAAAAACATAAAGTCTTACTTCATACATAAATCTAGAGGCAAATTATACGAGGTCACCACCACAAGCCACAGAGAATATTACTGTCCAGATTTACCAAACGGCTAAAAACCATCAGCAAATAAACCTGGCCTAACATTTCGAACTAAAGAAAAAAAATTCAGGAAAATACCCATCAATATGTTTCCAAGAAAGGGCATTAGAAGGGTGACACATCTTGCCAACCTTTATATGATGCTCTAAATGTCATCTCATTTCATTAGCTGTTGAGGTTGATGCATACAATCTCTGCAACCTAGGTGTTATTGGAAAATAGTGCATCTTCTTATACAGTACATTCAACTTACATATATATAATCTATTTTCAGAACAACTAACCTTTTGCTTTTACCGAGCATGCCCACATATTTTACAACTGTTAAGGTCACTATCATCACCCCAGTATATCATATAGTTGTTCATGCAGTAATAAATGACCTGTACAGGTAATTCCAAGCCTCTAACTAACTTCTTCGTGCTATAGAAATCCAATGGCATCAGAATATCTGTTGGCAATAATTCTTGAATAATTTTAGACATATCATCAAACCATGCTTGCAGACACTAGTGTCTGCACTTTATTACTAACATCCTCATGACTGCAGAAAGTTGAGTATGTTTAGAATTTCCTTCATATACAAGTTTGTATCCAACTCGAATCATATCATAGAAAATCCTTGCCTCGGCATTGGGTTTCTCATTCGGGTTGAATTCAGGACCCACGGCATCAAAAACCATTTTATGATATGTAGTATGATTAATATTATCTGAGACCATCTGACCAGTTTCACTTACTAACACTCGTACTGAACTTGAACATCTCTAGTGGACTTGTTTCTCACCATGGTATATCCAAACATAGTAATTCTCCACAAAACCAATTCTATACAAATGCATCTTCATAGTCTCAACATTCAAAAACTTTTTATTCTGACATTTATCTAAAGTGCAAGAATATCTTATATTTATATCACCATTCACACACTCAGGATGTCTCAGAGCAAACTCAACAAATTCATCAACTTTATCCCCCCATTTATTAGAGAACACTCTATTCACTATTCAACCCTTGTACATCTATTCACAATCATCTTCCATAACTAATAAAAAAATCATTTTATTTAACAAACGTGATTGTCTATAATTATAGTTATATATAATTATATAGACATTTATTTAGATATACAAATATTTATATATGATTACACACATATAGTTTAAAATAATGTTGTATGTTGTTATACATGTAATTATAAATATAGTTACATGTGGTTATACATTTAGTTACACATATAGTTAAACGTATATTTATACATGTAGGTTTATATATTTGTTCATTTAATTTTATATATTTATACATTTAGTAATGTATAGGTATAGATATAATATAATACTTTTTTATATATTCTATATACAAGTATATATTTAATATAAGCTATAAATTTAATATTTAAATATAAAGTATGCATAAAACTTTTAAAGTTATACACATAGTAAGTTACAATTATTTATAGTTATATATTATTTTACATATAATATATATAGTTATAAATAGTTATATATAATTAAACATATAGTTATGTATAAATATATTCATACAAGTAGTTATAAGTAAGTATATATAAATATAAACAATGTTATAAAAAAATCTTTTACTTTAATTATATTAATACATATATGTATATATAGTTAAAAATATAGTTATATATAATTATATAGATATTTATTTAGTTATACAAATATTTATATATAGTTATACACATATAGATTAACATAATATTGTATGTTGTTATACATGTAATTATAAATATAGTTACATGTTATACATATAGTTACACATATAGTTAAACGTATATTTATACATGTAGGTTTATATATTTGTTAATTTAATTTTATATATTTATACATATAGTAATGTATATATATAGATATAGTAAAATACTTTTTTATATACTAATATATACAAATATATATTAAAGATAAGTTGTAAAGTATATATTTAAATATTATTATGTATAAAGCTTTTATAGTTATACATATAGTAAGATACAATTATTTATAGTTATATATTATTATTCATATAATATATCTATAGTTATAAATAGCTATATATAATTAAACATATAGTTATATATAGATATATTCATACAAGTAGTTATAAGTAGTTATGCATAAATATAAACAACGTTATAAAAAAATTATTTTGTTTTATATATATAAATACATATATGTATATATAGTTACAAATATAGTTATATATAATTATATAGACATTTATTTAGTTATACAAATATTTATATATAGTTATGCACATATTGTTTAACATAATGTTATATGTTGTTATACATGTAATTATAAATATAGTTACATAATGTTATACATATAGTTACACATATAGTTAAACGTATATTTATACATGTAGGTTTATATATTTGTTCATTTAATTTTATATATTTATAAATATAGTTATGTATAGGTATAGATATAGAAAAATACTTTTTTATATACTAATATATACAAATATATATTAAAGATAAGTTGTAAAGTATATATTTAAATATTATTATGTATAAAGCTTTTATAGTTATACATATAGTAAGATACAATTATTTATAGTTATATATTATTATTCATATAATATATCTATAGTTATAAATAGCTATATATAATTAAACATATAGTTATATATAGATATATTCATACAAGTAGTTATAAGTAGTTATGCATAAATATAAACAACGTTATAAAAAAATTATTTTGTTTTATATATATAAATACATATATGTATATATAGTTACAAATAGTTATATAATTATATAGACATTTATTTAGTTATACAAATATTTATATATAGTAATGCACATATTGTTTAACATAATGTTATATGTTGTTATACATGTAATTATAAATATAGTTACATGGTGTTATACATATAGTTACACATATAGTTAAACGTATATTTATACATGTAGGTTTATATATTTGTTCATTTAATTTTATATATTTATAAATATAGTTATGTATAGGTATAGATATAGAAAAATACTTTTTTATATACTAATATATACAAATATATATTAAATATAAGTTGTAAAGTATATATTTAAATATTATTATGTATAAAGCTTTTATTTATATACATATAATAAGATACAATTATTTATAGTTATATATTATTATTCATATAATATATATAGTTATAAATAGTTATATATTATTAAACAAATAGTTATATATAGATATATTCATACAAGTAGTGATAAGTAGTTATACATAAATATATACAACGTTATAAACAAATATTTTAATTTAATTATATGAATACATATATATATATATATATATATATATAGTTATAAATATAGTTATATTTAATTATATAGTGTTACATATTTTACAAATATTTATATATAGTTATACACATATAGTTATAAATATGTATGTAGTTAAAGATATAATTATATTTAACATTTATATAGGTATACATTTAGTAAAATATAATTATATATAGTTATATAATAGTATACATTTAGTATATTTTTTTATAAATATAGTTATATATAATTATACATATAGTTATACATTATTATATAGTTACAAATTAGTTATGTAAAGTTATAAAATAGTTATAAAAATAGTTTACTTTATTATAAATATAGTTATAAATACTTTTATATAAAATGACATATGATTATATAATTAAACACGTGTATCTATATATTATTTGTGAATAAAATATTTTTATATATGTTACTTAAATATTATTATATTTATATGTAACACTTTTATAAATAATATATAGTATATATATCAAATTTATATAAACATTATAAATATTCTATATTTATATAAAAAATAATATGTAATATAAATATTTACAAAATTGTATAATCATTTAATATCACATAATTGTTATATAAAAAATATATATAAATGGATAGTTTAATGTAAATTTTGTATAGATATTTATAAACATTAATACATATGTAACATTAGGATTATTTGGATGCAAATATCATGTAATTGAAATCAAAATCACTAAAACCCTAAAAATCTAAACAGTAGATGAAAAAATTTTTAAAAATGAAAAATTATCGTTTAATTAATTGTGTCGAGTCAATTCATGTTAATTAAATAAAATTGAAACAAAAATTTTGTAATTAGGAGGAGAAAAAAAAATTTAATGCCCGAATATACTAAAAAAATGAAATTCTGATTATCTATATATAATTTAGAGAGACGGAGATGTGTATAAGCAATTTGAAGGAGAAGAACAAAGAAAAACTTACTTGGATTCAGAAAAAAGGTCAAATTTTTTCTATTTCGTGCTTACAATCGGCTCTGATTCAAAAAAAAAAGATTGGAATTTCGATGATTTTAGGTTTTAAAGGCAATATGTCTTTGGTCATTAAATGGTCGATAATTTGTCCGTAATTTCTATTCGCTATTTCCATCCTAATTATATGACCAATTTCCGACCAAAAATTTTTGGTTGAGAGGTATGGTCGATATTCAGTCGTTAAAAGGTCGGTAATTACCGACCTAAATATTCGGTCGGTAATTACCGACCTAAATATTCGGTCGGTAATTATGACCTTAGAAAAATATTGAATAACCACTATACCAACTATTTTTAATGGTTATATATTTTTGGTCGTTAAATAGTCGGTAATCTTTCAGAAATGTATTTTAATAATTCCCTCCTAATTTACAGACCATATTCCCGACCAAATATTTGGTCGGTAATATATGGTCAGTAGTTAGTCGAGAATTTGGTCGAAAGTATTTTTCTTCGATGCATCTGTTTGGATCTCTAAATAGGTCGTGAATTGGTTAATTATTACGGACCTATATATTTGGTCGGTAAATGGTCGGTATGTACGAAGCTATACATAATTTTAAAAAATACTATACCGACCAATTATAATGATAGGTCGTTAAATGGTCAGTAATATATTCAATAACCACTTTATAGAATAATTTCTGACCAAAAACATTTCGTTAGTTAATTATGGTCGGTCTTTGATCCAATTTTTGGTCGAAATTATTATTTTCGATACCCTTTTTTGGTTGCTAACTGGTCGTGTTTTGGACATCAATTACCGACCAAATTTTTTGGTTAGTATTTTGGTCGGTATTATCATAATTTTTAGTAGTGAGATAAGGATACATAACCTTGGAAAAATGCTATGGAATCAAATATGTAGTCAATACACTCCAATTATGTCTATGATTCAGGCTTATTGCAAAAAGTTTTACTCAAAAAGAATGTATCAATTATGAGTATACCTTTTTACTAGTAGTCATGCTGAAATCAATTCGGATTTTCTTATTCATTGCAACTAAATATGACTATGAGATTTGGTAGAGAGATGTGAATATCACATTTTTAAATAGACATTTTGAAGATTACAACTTTATGATGCATCCATATGGTTTCATAGAAAAAAGCTAGGAGCACATTTTATGTAAGTTAAAAAAGTTAATCCATTAAGTCTTATGGATTTGTTCAATGTCAAGATGAGTATTATGTATTTATAATGAAAAGTGATAGCATTATAGTATACTTAGTATTATATGTTAGTAATATATTACTCATTAGTAATGATGTTGATTTGTTGTCTTCATTTAATGTCTAGTTTTCCAGTCAATTTGATATGGTAGACGTATGAGAAGCTACTCATATTCTTTAGATTAAGTTTTTGCGAGATCATAGACGAAGAATACTAGTCTTGTCTCTAGTTATTTATATCGATTAAACTTTGACTCATTTTAGCATGTAAGATTCCAAAAAAAAAATTTTCCTTTTAGAAATGGAATCTCTCTATCAAAAGATCAATGACCCAAAACACCTAATAATAAAGTGAAAATGAAAGTAGTTGATTATGTATTGGTAGAAGGAAGCCTAATGTATGCAATACTTTTCACTATACTTGATATCTATTTTGCTATAAGCATGGAAGTAGATATCAATATAATTGATGAGCCAAAAAACATTGATATTTTAGTTTATTTTCTTGGCATGTTTTCATGTTTAGGAGATGAATTTCATGGCAAAATTTATAAAATTACTTTTCTCATGGTTTTGCCAGTTTTCAACTAGAAGAAGGAAAATGTCATAAAAAATCTAGGAAATTAGTTAAGTCAATTGGATCATAACAAAATAAACTCTACTATGACTAAAACTAGAAGAAGAACTAAAATCAAGTCGCAACTAGTGAATGATGTCACAACCATCAGAAGGTAGGAAAAAAATTGGTCACAATATAATTTTTAGGCACCAAAAAAGGATGATTGAGGCAGGTCACGACAAGAAGATTTCTATCACAATAAAAAAGACTTTTTAGTGAAGAACCTCAAGATGGAGACTTGGTCATGATGGTAGGCTTAGTTATGATAGTTAACTCGATCGAGAAAATACATTGGTCATGATATCAACATTTGGTTGTGACAACCAACTTGATTATGACATCAAAAATTGGTTGTGACAATAGACTAGGTTACAACATCAATATTTGTTCATGACATATGACCTGGTCATGATAGTAGACTTTGGTCATGGCAATAGACTTGGTTGTAACATCAATATTTAGTGATGACAATATAGTTGGTCATGACATTAGAAGTTAGTCATTATAGTTAAATGAAAGAAAAAGAGATGTGAAGGTCACAATAGAAAATTCAAAATTGGACCTATCATTCTAGATTTTTACAAAAATAACACTAGAAGCTGGGGCTAGCACTGATCATATAAAGATAATTTTTTTATAAAGAATCATTCAGGAGGCAACCAAAGTGACTGGTAGCTGATGCACAAAATCATATGATTCAACAAGGTACAATTACCTTGTTCTTCACTATATATAGTCCACAAGTGGTTGCAATCAAATCAAAAGCTTTGCTGAATCAATCTAACTATTTTTTATGGTATCAGTGCAAGTTTCTTGAATGGAAGGTGGATCTGATGGATCAGTGTGCATTTCATTTCTTTGTTCCCCATGCTTGAACTGAATGCTCTTAACTCATTGAATCTTTCCCTTTGTATGGGATACCATTTGAGTGATGCATAGAAAAAAATATCCCAAGGGTTAGTGAACAACTTATTAATAGGGAAATTTGAGTCTATCAGTGAGAGACAAGGGAACTCGGCTAGTTTATGTGTAGAAATCCCCATTTTCCTCATAGATGAGGAAATAGAGTAACTCTCTAGATGAATCACCATAGACGTTGCCTTAACCTTTTGAGTAATCCATGTCCACATGTTGGTTTGGATCCAATAAAGGAAATAGAGAATACTCAAGGATTTAAAGGAATAGGCATCAACTATTTGTAGAGACTTGCAACACCCAAGTCTTGGAAGGAAAGAGTTGTGTAGTTATTAGAAAAGGGTATGAAGTATTGAGAAATAAAAATACTCAATTTTCATAAGATAGCACAAAATACATGTAATCCCTTAGATCATAGACTTCTAGAAAAGCTAGGTAATCAAAGTGGTAAAAGGTGTAATTACAAAGAGAGATTCCAGGGGTATACAACAAAAGTACTTGGACAAATTTTAACTTTTCTATCGAAATAAGTCATGATATATACATTTAAAGGGATTGGATGCACTACAATATCTTGTATTAGTATCAACTTCTATAAGATAACCAATCCAATTTATTTTTAGGAATTTCCTTTGACTTTTTTTAGAGTTTGAGTATTTGTTTTTTGATAAATTTTAGTTAGCAACTAAAAACCTCCTTTTAAATAGTCAAATAGTGTGGATACCTAGTAGTTTGGGTAGTTGACAATTCATTTCTTGTCAATCATCAGGGGAATAATATTTGGACTCATCCATTTTTTACTTCTTGAATGACCTATGCACTTGCAGTATTATAAACTAAATCTAATTACAACCTCTATTCAAAAGAGAGTTATTTAGTCTATACAGAAAAATATAGTCAAGTTTATGGTGCCGCTACTTAGGATTGAAAGAAATGGTTAAAGCTAATATTTAGATCAAAGAGAAAGACACTAGGTTGAACAAACTTCAATTTATAATAAAATCACAAAAATACAAATTAATAGTGGGTTCTTATGAAGATACTGATCATTTCGAGCTTTTTGGATAAATATATGTAGAATTTTATTTGATGCCACTAATTTTTTTTTGATTTAAGTTTGTTTAAATTTCAAGAAATAATTCATACATAGGAAGCAAGAATTGGATTTTTTTTCTTCTAGATACTGAGATTAAAAGAATACCGAGAAGCCAAAAAAGATTAGAATTGTAATGAAAGAAAAAATGTTTCCAATAGTAGACCAAGATTATGCAACAAGATCTCAAAGGTGAGACACCATGAACGATTTGTAGAGACAAATTATCCAGGAAGAATATTCGACAATGTGAAAGCCAACTATTGAAGCAAACAATTTTGAAATTAAATGCTCTTTGATTATGATGATCTAGTAGAATCAATTTATAGGCCATCTATTAGAGGATAATAATGAGAATCTGGATAGATTTCTGTGAATGGTCCATACTATAAAGCTGAAAGGTGTAAGACTAGAACTAATATAGTTGTAGTTGTTTCCATTTTCTTTGATAGATATAGTAGCCACATAGTTTGAATCTCTACAATATGGCTATGTCAACACTTGTGAAGAGTTGATAAATGCATTTTTTGTAAGGTTCTTTCCTTCATACCTTACATCTAAAAGAAGAGATGAGATTAAAACCTTAAGAGAAGGGGACGAGGAGAGTCTATATACTATTTGGGAAATATATAAAGAGGCTGGTAAAGAGGTGTCCAATGCATGTAATTGATCTAAAACACAAATGAATATATTCTACCACTCGATAAATTATACCTCTAAAAAAATAATTTATGCAACCTATTATGGAGCTTTCTAAAGAAGTAGTGTAGAGGAAGCAAGGCATCTATTCAAAGACCTTACTAGATGTAACATGAGGACTCTATCAAAATCAACACAAAGCAACATTAGCGTAAAGGGGAGTGGAATTATAGAGCTGAACAAAATAACTAATATTGAGGCCAAGCTTGATGCACTAATGAATAGGTTGAAAAAAATAAGAAAGAATAATACACTATGCTCATGGAATTGGAGTAGTGGAAAGATATGAGAATAGAAGTAGTGTTGAAGGCTAACAAGAAGAAGGCATGTATGTAATTGAGGAGGCAAACTACCTGAATGAACAAAGGAATTATTCTTTCAAGCCTAACCCCAACCTGACAACACACTATACACTAGTATTAAGGAACCATGAGTATTTTTCTTATGGTAGAGGAGGACAATGGGGTACAAGGTATGATCAACATTACTAGCAAGGGTATGCTCCACTAAAATTCCAACAATTGTAGTAGCAAAGAGAAGAAAATGGTATTGATCATCAGGGTCCAAAGAAGACCCAATCATTTGAAGAACAAATACTATAGTTCATGGGGGACAATAAAAGGATATTGAACCTCCATGAACTTAAACTAGATAAATTAGAAGCTTTCAAATCCAACACACAAATAGTTCAGGCTAACACTAGTGCTTCTCTCAAAAATATGGAGACTCAAGTAAAATAGTTAGGCCTAACTTTGCAAGATAAGGATAAAGATGATTTTCTCAGTGATACCAAGAAGAATCTGAGAGACTATATGGTTGCACAACTAGGAACTGGAAAGGAATTTAATAACCCAAAGTATGTTGAAAGTGGAAATAAGAAGTATAGTTTAAAGATTACTAAAGAAGAAGCTGAAAGATTAGGGTAGTAGTAGCATAATGAAGAAGGAACTCAAAAGCATAAAGACACAACTCAGATACCTACGAATGAAGTTCTATTTTTTTAGAGACTGAACAGGGATAAGGTATAAGAGTAGTTCTTCAAGTTTATTGAGATCTTCAAAAAATCAGAAATCAACCTTCCTTCTTTAAAGGTAGTAGCACAAATGCCACTTTATGCCAAGTTTTTGAATGACATCCTAAGTAAAAAAAAATTTTCTAAAGATAGAGTGGTGAACTTGACAGCCACATGTAGTGCAGTCACATCTAGAAAAAATTACCAAATAAGATGAAGGATCCATGATACTTTACCAATCCATGCACCATTGGAGAAGTTGAATTCAAGAAAGCTCTTTGTGACTCATGTGCTAGCATAAATATGATGACTTTCTCTATGGTTAATAGGTTAAGTTTGGGGAAGTTGTCTTCCATTTCTGTCACCCTACAAATTGAAGACCGAACAGTGGCTAAAAAAATCTTGGAAGATGTGTTTTTCAAAGTGGGAAAATTTGTTTTCTCATTTGATTTTATTATACTAAACATGGAGGAAGACCAATAAGTTTCACTATTGCTAGAAAGACCATTCCTCGCAACGAGATCTATCTTGTTAGATTTGCAGAAAGGAGTGTTTACTATTAGGTTCAAAATGATGCAGTTCACTTCAACCTTGATAAGAGCCTTGATTACATATTAGTAAAAAATAATAGTCCCGACTATTATGAACTAAAAAATAAACGTAAGAATATTGATTCTGATTTTGACTTTCATTTTCAAGTATATAGAAACTATTTTGAATATGAATGAACATAGTAGTGAAAAATTCTTGCATAAGTGAAAAGAAGCTAACTCAACAAGGGATGAGTATAAAGGGGCTTCATTTAATAGAATTTCCAAACCATCTGAAATATGTTTTTCTATAAACAGAAAAAGCTAAACCTATGATAATTTTTGTTGTATTGACTAATTTTGAAGAAAAAAAAGCTACAGAAGGTATTAAAGATTTATAAAAAAGTTTTTGCTTGGTGTATAGAATATTTTGAAGGGTATTAATTTATCAATTTGTATGTATAAAATTTTATTAGATGATAATGCAGGGGCTTAAATAAAGCATCAATGAAGACTGAATCCTGTAATAAAAGAAGTTATTAGAAAGGAAGTTCTTAAGTGGTTGAATGATGGATTTATATATACAGTATTGAAAGCCCTTGGGTGAGCCAAGTTCACGTGTTTCCTAAGAAGGGTATATTCACTATAATAAAAAATAAAAAAAATGTGCTAATTCTTACAAGAACTATAACAAGATAGAGTGTGTGCCTAGATTATAAAAAATTAAGCTCAGCAACTAGGAAATATAACTTTCCATTTTCCTTCATTGATTAGTTATTAGATAGGCTTGTAGAACATACCCAATTCTATTTTCTTGATTGATATTCATAATATAACCATGTTATGATTGCACTTAAGGATCACAAAAAAACTCTATTTATATGTTCTTATGATACCTTTGCTTTTAGAAGGATGTCATTTGGGTTGTGCAATGTTCCTACCACATTTCAAAGGTACATAATTTCAATGTTCTCGAACTTCATGGAGGAAGTTATGGAAATATTCATGGATGATTTCTTAGTGTATGGATCCAATTTCAATCATTGCCTACATAATTTGGAAATAATACTTCAAAGTTGTAAGGTTAATAATTTAGCCTGGAATTAGGAGAAATGTCATTCCATTGTAAGACATTTTTTTATGGCACAAAATATCTACAGTTAGTTTAGAAGTGGACCAAGCAAAGATGTCCACAATAAAAACTTATTTATCTTTTAAAATAGTCAAGGAAATTAGGAGTTTCTTGGGGTATGCTAGATTTTATTGAAGATTTATCAAAGACTTATCAGAAATATCAAGACCCTTATGTATATTCTAGAAAAGGACACAAAGTTCAAATTTGATGAGTTTTACTAGGCTTAATTTGAAGAGATCAGAAACAAACTAATAGAAGCTCCAATCATGGTCACACTAGATAAGAATGATGCCTTTGAAATCATGGGTGATGATAGTGATTTTGCATTGGGAGATTTATTAAGACAAAGAAAAGATAATATACTTAGGGTCATTTACTATGCTATTAAAACCTTCAATAATGCTCAAAAAAATTTGTTCACTGCTAAAAAAAAGATACTGGTTATGATATTTGCATGTGAAAAATTTAGGCCTTACCTTTTGAGGCTCCCATGTTATCATTCATACTGAACATAAAATAATTAGATATTTAATGGAAAAGAAAGAAGCTAAGCCAAGATTAATCATATGAGTACTATTATTTTAAGAGTTGGATCTTAAAATAAAGGATACAAAGGGTTGTGACAATGTGATGGCCAATCACTTGTCAAGAATGGAGACTACTAAATAATGAAGAAAAATCTAAAGTTATTGAAAACTTTCGAGATGAAAAGTTATTTTAGCTGTCATTACAGATACCCTAGTATGCTGATATAGTGATTTTTCTAGCTTGAGGAGTAATACTACTAGAATTTAGCTACCAGCAAAGGAAATATATGAGAACTAATAGTAGATACTAAATGTTGGATAACACACTGTTATTTAAAAGAGAAGCTAATATGATTATGAAAAGGTGTATTTTATAAAAAAACAAGGAAACATATTGACAGAATATTTTACAGCACCATATGGGGGTATTTTTTAGGAGACAAAATAGCTCACAAAATCCTCCAATTAGATTTCTACTAACCCTATTATCTTTAAAAATTATGTGGAATAGGTCAAATTATATGATCAATACCAAATAATAGAGAATGTCAATAGAAGGAATGAAATGTTCCTAAAAGGCAATATTAGTGGTGCAAATTTTTGATGTATGAGAAATAAATTTTATGGGATATTTTTCACCTTCTTATAAAAATATATTCATACTTCTAGTTATTAATTATGTATCAAAGTGGTTAAAGGCAGCTTCTTTTCCAATAAATAATACTAATATAGTAGTGAGATTCATGCAAAATAATATTTTGAGCATATTTGGGACATAAAGAATAATTATAAGTGATATAAAAAACCATTTTATCAATAATATTTTTGAGAAACTGATGAGCATTTATGAGATTAAAGATATATTAAGTTAAGAATATTATCCTCAAACTAATGATCAAGAAAAAATTTTTATTTAGGAAATTATAAAAATTCTAGAAAAAACTATGAGCTCAAGTAGAAGTGATTAATCATAAAGGCTGGATGATACAATATGGGCATATTAAACTACATTTAAGACTCTTATTAGAATATCCCTATACCAAATTGTCTTCGAAAACTAGTGCTATAGAAGAGGTTAAGATGAATGAACAAAGAGTTAAGCACTACATGAGTAGAAAATGAGTTTAGAAGAGAGGATATGTTTACAGAGCAAATGAGTGTCAAAGCAAAGAGAAACAACTTGCACAGTCAAGCTTGGGACTAAAAACTAAGTAGCTTATGGAAGACAACCCATATGATTTGGTTGCACGTTATCAAACCCATATGAGTTAGTTTCATTGTTTAAATTCATATGTTCATCTTTCTTTTTATTTTTTTGTAGATTAGAATCTATGGTTAACACATTTTTTGATGAGTGTTTATATAATTTTACATGACTAAGGATAGATCAACACATAATAAAAAGTTGGCCGAGGATAAAAAAAATTGAAAAAGGAGTATTCTCTTCCCTTGAAAAGTAAATTTTAAAAAGAGAGGCTTGTTTGTGAGTTGGCAACAAGAATTAAAAATTTTTTTTTTTATTTAGTCCCAATAAATTGGCATCGGTCACAACAAAAAACAAAGACAATAGACAACTTTGGTTCCAACATAGGTTCTCTAGACATATTGATAATTGATAGACATTGTAAACTCATATCACAACACAATTTAGCCATGATACCATTTTTTGATATCAAAACTATTTAATGTCATGATAGAGATTTGTGTTCATTTGACAGAGCAGATAAAATAATTGAAACTTATGTTGTGACAAAAAGAAAAAATATCATGTACAAGCTACTATTTCAAGTAAGTGGTGACCAACAAAAATTTAATTTAGAAAGTTACTTTATATCATGATAAACTTAAGTGTGTTGTGACATATAATAATTAATAAAATAATGGTATGTTAAATAAGAGGATAATGTTTAACTGAATGGAAAAGTCATTGACTTCGAATATGATGTCAATGTCCATATTTAGAGTGATGAAGCCTGGATACAACTACTACAATATCTAGAATCATAGTATGCAAATAACTCAGTCAACTTATCCTGAATGAACCCCCTATACTAGTGTTCTAGTCAATGCATGAGGATATATATATCAAAATATTTTCTACTTCTTCCACCTTAATCCTATGGTTTATGCAGGTAGACAGATAATAAAGAGTTGGAATAGTGGACTAGTATTTTAAGTACTTGGTTTTTATTTTAATAGTCATGTCAATAAATGTTGGATCATCTATAAACTTCCTAAACATGCCACTAACATTGCATATGCATGTGAGTGCAATACAAGTTGTGAGAGTATAAACTAAGAAATAAATGTTTTTTTGTCATAAAAAATCTGCAAGAATTTCATAAATAAAATTATTGTTTCTCAGTCTCAGTCATCAATAATAAATTTATCATTCTTACTATAGACATAATTGGTATCATATATTCGTATACAACACATGACTCCAACATTAAGTATGTATAATTCCAATGATGTCTCACATCCATTTGGAATTTCATCTTCTTTAGACTTATAGACAAATAAAGACTATCAAATTCATGTTGTCGGTTAGGCATCCAAAGATATTTTAGTAAGTTATGTATTTTTTTCTAAAGCATGAGAAACTACCTTCATCCCCACTTGTACTATTAGGTTAATGATGTGAAACATGCATTGAACGTGAAAAATCTTGTTTAATGGCATATCTTTAATAATCCTAACAAATATGTTAATGACGACTCCATATACTCATATGGATGGACCATCATGTGTATGAAAAATCTCTGAAAATTCTAATATATTTTTATCTAGTGTCCATTTAGAATCTATATAACGGGTGATGAGGCATGCAAAAGATGCATCATTGCAACTAGTCCATATATCTAACGTAACGGACACTACGCGACTATATTGCCAAAATTCATTAGTTATTATTTATTTTTTTAATTTTATAATATTTTAGTATGTTGTTCCTACATGTGAATCTAGGAATCCTATAATATGCAGGCTGAAAATAGTCATGCATGATATTAACTACCCTTGGATCCTCTAAATATCTAATCGGAAGACCCATTAGATGATCAGTTTGTTCATGTCTTTCTTCTCTAACTCGTTATGATATATGAAAGGGGTCAACATAAATATTGGTCTATATCCAACATCAAATACCCCACTACCTAGTTGGGTTTGCCTAGGATCTACTATACCATGTTTTTTGGTATATTAATCAGTATGCCTATATAGGTGCCCAGTTCTACATGCACTCATACAAATATATATGTTTTTACTATACTTGCATAATACCAATTCTTCATCGACACCCAAAACATTTTTTTACAATGTTAAAGTGATTCCAAACTACTATAGATATTCTGATAGTTTTAATTTTTTAGATATTTGAGTTTGAGTCTAGGCTATGAAAAAAAATAATTTTGGAAGTCTCGAACCATTCCATAGGATTATCATTATTAATATTATATGTCAACATTAATATTAATTTTAGTATCATTAAATTCACTATTTGCTATTTCCTATTTTTTTAGTTTATTAATTATATTCTAATTTCTAAAATAAAAATTATTTGATATTAATAAAATTAAAAAACTAAATAAAATTTAAAAAATAATACCCATTTATGGATATGATATAAAAAGTAGAAGCCCGCACCACACCGAAATACACCCAAATTTTCTACCAAAGCATCACCACACTATAGTCCACACCCGAGAGAGAAGCTAAAGCCAACCCGAGAGAGGAGAGAGAGGGAGAGAGAGAGAGATGAAATGAGAGAGAGAAAGAATAGATATAGAGAGCAAAATGAGAGTTTGATTGAGAGAGGAGAATGAAACATTAAATATATAATGAATTCTATTTTTAAAATAATTTTATATTTTTTTAATTTTTTATAATAATTAAATAGGGCAAATACATGACAATCATCGGATCTTGTGCCCTAGTCATTGGAAGTATATCCAATGTCCTGGATGCAAAAGCTTTTTATTTTTTCTTTGGACCATTAGGTGAATGCCAAAACATGAGTTCTAGAAGCTTTGGCATTATGGTTGATTCAATTTGGACATTTGGATGTGATTCAGGCATCCGGCCTTGGGGGGGGTGGGAGGAGAGGCATGCACTTTCATGGTGCATCCACGTGTGCCTGGATCATGCCACACAGATACCCTTAGCCAATCAATTGTAGGGTTATTAAAAAAACCTACCACGTGTACAAGTTGAGGCAGGCTTTTTTTTGAAATAAAATATTAATTTTTGAAAAAAACTTGGACTTGTGTCTGGCAATATCTAATCAGACCGTAAAGTAATTTTGAGTTCTAGGCCACGATAGCCTGCCATTTTGCTGTACCATGCCTATTGGCTAAGTAGTTGGGTCATGCATGGCCTGACATGAGGCTCGACAACCCCTAGCCCAGCATGGCATGAGCCATGCCTCAAGCCAACTCAACCTGGGTCTAAGCATGATTCTAAACCATGCTATACTAGGCCTCGGAGCATAATTCTAGACCATGCCATGTCGGACCATGCCTCAGCCTATGCCCGTGCTGCCCTGCCCACTTGTCACCTCTACTAGTGAATGATGTCACCACCATCAGAATGTAGGAAAGACAAGTTAACCATGATGTATTTTTCAAGCACCGAGAAAGAATGATCGAGGCAAGGTCATGATAAGAAGACTACTATGACAATAAAGAAGACTTTTTAGCAAAGAATCTCAAGAAAAGGACTTGGTCGTGATATCCAACTTAGTCATGACAGCGAACTCAATCGAGACATCACATTGATTATGACATCAACATTTGTTCCTGACAACCAACTTGGTCGTGACATCAACTATTTGTTGTGACATAGGAAATTGGTCGTGGCAGTGAAATGAGAGAAAAAGTGATGGGAATGTCATGGTAAAAAATTTGTAGTTGGGCCGATCATTCTATATTTTTACAAAAATAACTTTAGATGCTAGGATAGCACAAACCATATAAAAACAAATTCTTTTTCATAACGAATCATTTAGAAGGTGACCCAGATGATAGGTATCTAATGGCATTACTTGATTTTTCTTTCTTCTTTTAGCTTAGATCTAGAGTAGAATATCATTTCTTGAGTCATTTTATTTGGATTTGGAACTTTACTTGTATAGAGCATGAAATTGAATAAGAATTGCTTATGTTTTTATGATAAAGTGGTTGTAATAAATTTGGACATGAATAATCACATGAAATCATACAATTCGACATGGTACAATCAACTTGTTCTTTACTATATGTAGTCCATAAGTGCAATCCATGCGAAAGATTCTCTAAATCAATCTAACTATTTTTTTTGGGAATTAGTGAGAGTTCCTTGAACATAAGGTAGATCTGATTGATTACATGCATTTCATTTACTCATTCCCCATGCTTAAACTAAACGCCCTTAACTTATTGTATCGTGTCATTATGTATGGGAAGCCATCAGAGTGACATAAAAGGTAATATCTCGAGGGTCGGTGAACAACCTATTAAAGGGAAATGTGCGGCTAATAGTGAGAAACAAGAAAACTTTACAATTTATGTAGAGAAATCCCAATTTTACTTAGAAATGAGGAAATGGAGTGACTGTCTAGATGAATCACCAGAGACATTACCATAATCTTTTGAATGATCTATTTTCACATGTTGGCTTGGATCTAATCGAGGGAATAGAAAACTCTCAAGAATTTAAAGAAATAAACACTAAATATTTTGAAGAGACTTACAACACCTAAGTCTTGGGAAGCAAAAGATATAAAATCATTAGAAAATTGTATGAAGTATTGAGAAAAAAAATACCTAATTCTCATAAGACAACATGAAAGATGAGTAACCCCTTAGATCCTAGACTTTTAGAAAAGCTAGGTAATCTAAGTGGTAAAAGGTGTAGCTACGAGGAGATATCCAATGTTATACAACAAAAGTGCTTGACAAAGTTTAACTTTTCTATAAAAATAAGTCATGATATATAAGTTTAAAGGGATTGGCTACACTAGAACATCTTGTGTTAGCATCATCTTCTATAAGATAAAAGATCTAGTCCCATTTATTTTTAGGAAATTTCTTTGACCTTTTGTTTAGTGTTTGAGTATTTGATTTATGATATCTTTTAGTTAGAAACTAAAAACCTTCTTTGTAATGGTCCAAATAGTGTGAATCTTTTGTAGTTTGGGTAGTTGGCTATTCAATTCTTATTAATCTCTTTGTGAATGATATATGTTATTTATAGTTTGTATTAATTAACCATTTTGTATAACCAAAATATTTTTTGTTTCAATATTATTTAATGTTAGTGCAGGAAAGAAAATATTGAGTGGTTGGGAATGCAGCAAAAGCACAATAATGGGGGTCCCACTACTCTATCAATGGACCAAAACAATTTTTGGAGCATTACCCATTCCATCCAAGTGAAATGAGCACTTTGTTTACTAATATAAATATACATTTTCTATTTTTGTTTTTCTTCTTCTGCTATTTTTCTGTGTGACTGTTCTTTCGTCTCTCTCTCTCCTCTGCATGATTTTTCTGGCTGCTGCTCACAAATTGTAAGAATGTTTTTATTATAATATATAAATGCATAAGCATTTTTTTGGTGGATGTAGTAATCAATGTTGAACGACTAGTGAACCATGTTATTTTATATGTTTCTACTGTGGTTTGTTTTCTATCGTGGTTTTGGATCATGGTTTGATATACATATATATACTTTAATTATGAATATATCATTTGTTATTTTCTTCTTCTTCTTCTGAATCTATAAAATTACAACTAGTTAGAAGTAGAATTCCTAACAATATCTGGACTCACATCTATTTTTTATTACTTGAATGACTTGTGCTCTTGTAGTGTTTTAGATTAAATCTAATTATAATCTCTATTCAAAAGAGAGTGATGTAGTCAATACAGATAAAGTTAGTCAATAACCTAGGATAAGAATATTAGATATTAGTAAAATATATAATCAAGTGCATAAAAAGGACTAGATATTATATGTTAGTATACCAAGTGGACAATCTTGTACCTATTGGGTATACAGACTCAGATTTCCAATTAGATGAAGATTTGAGAAAATTCACCTCAGGTTATGTGTTTACCTTGGGAAGTTGAGGCATAAGTTGGAGGAGCATCATGCAATCCTATATTGCTAATTCCACCATGGAAGATTAGTATGTGATAGCTTTGGAGGTAGAGGAGGTGTCAAACAGGATGGGCCGTGCCGGCCCGGCCCGTTTTAAACCGGCACGATTGTGCTACCGTGCCGGGCTGGGCACGATTCATGTACCATGTCGTGCCCTGCCCGGCCCGGTTTAAATATAGGCGGGCCCGGCCTGGCCATACAGGCCAAGGCAGAGGCTGACCCGAGCAGCCGAGCCCGAGTCCTGAGACTGAGACTTCGGGAGGGCCCGATCACCCCCACGCGTGCCCGCCGCCCGCTTGAAACCTAACAGGCAAGGGAAGATACCGTGCTGGCGTGCCGTGCCCCGGCACGCCACGGCTCGGGCCAGGCACGGCACGACATGGCTCGTGCCTAACCCGAGCACGGTTTAAAAACGTGTCGGGCCAGCCCAGGCACAATTGGACCGTGCCGTGCCTCGTGCCGGGTCGAGCCGGCCCGGCCCATTTGACACCTCTATTTAGAGGTAGCCAATGAGGCTATATGGTTTAGGAACCTAGAACCCACAAGAAGACAAAACATATTGACTATAAATATCATCTAATAAGCGATATTATAAAAAAAGGAAATGTGGTGATGACAAGAGTAATATCGATAAACTTGGTAAATTTTTTTATAATGAACTTTCTAGCTAAAGCTTTTGATAGACATGTAGAAGAAATGAGTTTATATGTGTATATATATATATATACACATATAAACACATATATAGATATATACCTATATAAACACACACACATATATATATACATACATACATATAATTTTAAATATGTATACTTATATATCATTATATATATATATATATGTGCGTGTGTTTTGTGTGTGTATTTATATGTGCGTATATATATGTATGTCTGTGTGTGTGTGTGTGTGTGTATATATATATATTGATATATATAATTATATATAAATATATTTATATAGTTATGTATAATTATATATATATATATATATATGTTTATATATGTATATATATATTTGTGTTGATGATTTGTATATATGTTTATATATATATATATATATCAACATATATGTTTATATATCTAAATATATTGTGTAGAGTTTCAATTTTTTTCTATATTGCTATCATCCATAGAGATGCATCAGATCTATATGAAGCTTCATAAAATGTTAAATATTATCTATCATCTATTAAAAGATAACATGTAATATTACTTTAAGTAACATACTCTGAGTGCCAAGCTAGTGGCCTTTTATTACATGTTTTCCAACTAACTTTTAGAGCCTTAGACTGACTTTCTCTTGTACTTAAATGTCATGGTTCTTCCTACGTAGATATTGGAATATTTTGTCTCTGATTATTTTCAACTTGCATAGTGGTAGTTTCTCAAGCTTCTTTAAATGTGCTATCATCATCATCAATTATTTTTAATTGCTTTTCTATAAATATTGCATCTTTGCTAATAATTACTTTGTGGGTAATAAGATTTCACAGGCGATGCCCATTCACTCCTTCAGCATATCCTAAGAATATACACATTCTAGATTTTGGATCTAACTTTATTCTTTCTTGGGTGTTTTACATCATATATGCAGGACATCCAAAAAGTGTAGAATATAGTTATCTACTAGCTTATGAGTCCACATCTCCAATGGTATTTTTTAATCAATCGTAGTTGATGGTGAATGATTTATCACATAACATGCAGTGTTGGATACTTCTGCCTAAAAAAAGCTGGGTAGAGTTGTATTCCTCAATATTGCTCTCATCCTTTCTATAAGAAATTTGTTCAGCCATTCTACCACTCCATTTTGTTGTGGCATGTATGTGACTATTAACTATCATTTGAAACCTTACTGCTTACAAAGAGCAAGAAACTCACCATCTATATACTATTTTCATTATTCGTCTGCAAACATTTAATCTTTTTCCCAGATTCAAGTTTCAACCACACTATGAAGTCTTTAAAAATTAGAAACACATTTAACTTCTTTTTGATTGGATACACTCAACATCTCCTTAAGTAATTATCAATAAAAGATACAAAATATTTTACTTCTCCTGTGACATTTTTCGTAATTCGCATGCATTAGAATGTATCAAATCTATAATATATTTACTTCTTACAATTGATCTATTAAATGCCAATTTATTCTACTTATGTATAATATAATATTCAAAAAAAAGGTAAATTTACTAATTTGAGCCATAGAAGTAGCTTTTTATTAGAGAGAATTTAATACCTTGTCCTGGCATGTGGCATTGTTTGAGATGTCACATAATCATTGATTTTTCTCATTTGCTAATTGATGCAACACATGTATCAACTTTTTATATTATTTCTGCCTTAAGCATAAATATATTTTTTGTGATATTTTTTATCTTCATGATCACAAGTGTGCATCTCTCAATCTTTATTATCACATTCTCAATATGAGTTTTACACCTATGACTACCTATTTGTCCAAGAGACAATAAATTTTTTTTCAAGACCATCATAAGTCATACCTCTTGAATGGTACGAACTATACCATAAAATATTTTTATTTTGATAATACTGATACTAATAATCTTCAAAACATGACCATCATCCAAGTGCATAGAACCTTCCGTGATTGGTTCATATTTGTGAAACTAATCTTTTCGAGATATCATGTGCCACGAAGCTCATATTTGTGAAACCAATCTCTAACAATCATACATCAATAAACTGCTTTATGCTTTCAATTGTTATTGTAGATGTGTCAAACGGGTCAGCCTGGCTCGGCCTGGTTTTAGGTGGCACAACTGGGCCACCGAGTTGTGCTTGCCCCAGCACGGTTTCTTCAAGCCAAGCCCGACACGGCTTGTCGACCCGACATGGCCCGTCGGCTCGACAGGTTAAGCTACCATGCCGGGTCGAGCTAGTGCAAGCTGATTTTTAATTTTTAATAATTTTTTTTTTAGATTAGTATTTAGTTTATGTTTATATATTTTTAATACTTTAAAGTTTGTTTATTATTTTTAGTAATTAGTTAATGTTAATTGTTAGCTATAATAAAAAATTAAATTTTAAATTTTGATTTTATTATATTTAATAAAACAATATATTTATTTATTATAATAAAGATAAACTATAAACAACATAAATTTTAAAACTAAATGTGCATCAGTGTAGTGTATGAATTAATATAACATTTAAACTCAAATATGAATAAAAATTAAAAACCAATAAAAATGAAAATTCACAAAAAATTAATATTCAAGTTTCAAGTATTAGATGCATCAATCTACAACCACAAAGGCACAAACTCAAGGCTTAAAGTAATATCACAAAAAAAATAAACAAACACAAATATAATGTAAATAAGTAAATTAAAATCATATATCAGACATAAGTGTCACAATCTGCCATCCGGCAATCATCAACCATCAATGTCATCAATCGTCATATCATCCTCAATATCAATATCACATAGATCATCATCAGTAATCAACTCGTCTACTTTTACTACAGTCTCAGCATGATTCAACATGCCTAAGCTCGAATCCTCCCAATCCTTCATGCATGCTAAAGCCTCAACAATATATGTAGGTAATCTCGATCTCCTATCAGAAATCATATTCACTACAATAGAAAAAGAAGACTTCAATGTTATGCTCGACATCAGAGGAGTCGGTAGATCTCATACCATCTTAGATAGTAAGGGATAGGTGGACTCGTATGATTTTCACCACTATAATATATCAAGAATCTTAGTATCAGAATATGATAGGATTGAACAATAATTAGTATCTAAGATCGAGACAACTCACTCATATTCAATGATCCACCCCATCATGTTCTCATCACTAACTGAATTGAAAAGTCATTATCTCTGAATATAGTATCTATGACCATACTCAGAGCCTAACTAGTACATCCACCATACCAAGTATCTTAGTATGCAAAGAGCTCAGCCAACTTCTCATGAATGAACCATTTAATTGGGTCTTCCAGTTTAATGCATGAAAAAATGTAAGTCAAAATGTTCTCTACCCCTTACACCTTAACCCTAGGGTCCATGCAGCCAACCAGAAAATAAAGAAACGAGGAGGTGAACCAGTACTTTAAGTATTTATTTTCCATCTCTACCACCATATTGCTAAGTGAAAGTGTCGATACTTTCTAAACATGCTACTAATGTTGCATATGCACCTAAGTGTAATGCAAGTTGTGGAAGTATAAACTGACGAACACTTGTTCGTCATGTTATAAAAAATTTTCAGAAATTTCATTAATGAAATTTCGTAACCTAATTATAGAGGTTTCAAATGGGACGAGCCGAGCTGGCCCGACCTATTTTTTTTGAGCACGAGCGTGCTTTCGTGCTGAGCCAGGCACGGCACGGTTACTGTACCGTACCGTGCCTGGCCTGCTCGGGCCTGGCCTGGCCGTATGGGACTAGTAAAATTTTTTTTTGTTTTACTTTTTATTTTATTTATATAAATTATTAAATTATATATAAAATTATAGATATGGTATAATATTATATTGTTATAATATGAAAATTGTTAAAATTTATTAAAATTACTAAGTTAAAATTTTTTTTATAATGTAATATAAAATTAGTTTAAAATTTATTAGAATTATATAATATAGTTATAAATTTTTAAATGACAAATTAAAACAAAAAAATAAATAAATTAATAAATTATGTTAAAAAAATTAAAAATTAAAAAAACATAGGCAAATCAAATGAAAAATGACCAATCAGCCATTAGATGCTGAAGGTCCGAATCAAACAAATTACAGTTTCAATGTAACGTATAAATAAAGCGTACAATTAATAAAAAACAAAACATCGAAATCAAAAAATAGTAGATCATCATCAATCGTCAATCGGCATATCATGAGCATCATCAGCCGCAAAATCAAGATCAGTATCATATGAATCATCATCATCAGCAATCAACTCCTCCGCTATTATAGTGGATGCGACTGTAGTCCCTGTCCTAGTCCTAGCTCCAGCACGATCATGGATGCTAAACCTCAAATCCTTTCAATCCTTTAAACAAGCCAATGTCTCAACAATATATGGACGTAATCTCGATCTCCTATCCAAAATCACTTTCACTGCAACAGAAAAAGCACACTCCAATGCTACGCTTGACACTGGAGGAGTCAGTAGATCCCTACGTAATATATCAAGATTCTTAGTATCAGAATGTGATAGAATTGAGCAGTAATTGGTTTCTAAGTACCGAGAAAGCTCACTCATATGTGATGGTCCATCCCTACGTTTCCCCCTCGTTAGCTGAATGGAAAAATCATCATCTCCGAATAAGGTATCAATGTCCGTAATCACAGTCTCACTACTACCACCGCCATACCTAGTATCGTAGTATGTGAACAGGTCAGTCAACTTCTCGTGAATGAACCCTTCAGGTGGCTCTTTCAGGTTCATGCATGAGGAAATGTAAGTCAGAGTGTTTTTTTACCCCTTCCACCTTAACCCTATGGTCCATGCATGCTGCGAGGCAATAAAGAGATGGAATGGTGGACCAGTACTTCAAGTACTTGGTTTCCATCTCTGCAACCATATGGCTAAGCGTCGGGTCCGCTCGATACTTCCTAAACATGCTACTAATGTTGCATATGCACCGAAGTACAATGCAAGTCATGGGCATATAAACCGACGAACACATATTCGTCGTGTCATAAAAATCTTCAAGAATTTCATAATAAAATTCTAAAGCCCATTAGTGTTATCAATAATAAGTTCGTCACTCTAACTATTGACGTAGTCAGATAACACGTGTTCGTATCCAACACATGATTCCAACATCAGGTACGTGTAATTCCAACGATGTCTCACATCTGATTGGAATTTCTTCTTCTTAAGATTCGCAGACAAACAGAGACTACCAAACTCTTGTTGTTAGCGAGGAGTGCGAATATATTTTAGTGCATTACGTATATTATCCAACACGGGGGAACACACCTTCATACCCACTTGAACAATCAGGTTAATCATGTGACACTTGCATTTGACATGAAAGATCTCTCCTAATGGTCCGTCTCTAATATTCTTAACAAACATGTTAATCGCTACTCCATTATTAGATGCGTTATCGAATGTGACAATAATAATTTTATTTTGAATTTTATATTCCCTACAGATTTTCATCTTACACTCAAAAATGGCCGGGTCATCATGAGGATGAAGAATCTCAGAGAATCCTAAAATTTTTTTATTCATTATCTAGTTAGAATCTACATAGTGGCTGGTGAGACATGCATAAGATAATTCATCGTGACTTGTCCAGATATCGGACGTCACGGACACCACTCCATTATATGCCGTAAATTCATTAATTATTTTTTGTTTTTCTAACTTATATATCTTTAGTATGTCATTCCTAGATGTGGTCCTTGAAATCCTATGATAAGCAGGCTAAAAATATGTCTGCATGATGTGCACTACCCTTGGATCTTCCGAAAATCTGATCGAAATACCCATCAATGTGATAAGTCTGGCCATGCCATCCCTACCCAACTCGCTGGAGTATATGAAGGGAGTAAACATTGAGATTAAACTCGATCTAGTCTCAAAAAATACAATTCCAAGTTGGGTTTTCCTAGAATCTAATGGACCATGTTTTTTGGTGCATAATTCAGCATATCTCTTAAGGTGCCTAGTCCCAAACGAACTCTTACATGTTAAAAGTCTCATACAATATTTGCACTGTGTCATTTCTTCTTCCTCACCCCTAACATTTTTTTGTTTTATTATATTAAAATGAGTCCAAACTATAGAAGTCCTCCTAGTTTTTTATTTTTTAGATGTTTAGGTTGAGACGATTGGAGAAACAAATGTTTCAGCAGCCTCAGACATCTATGTAATATTTTCATTTTCTAAATTTAATATGTTTCATTAGTATTTGTCATTTTTAGGATTTTTGTTATTCAGAATAGTTATTTAGAGACTAGAAGACTGATTTTAATATTTTCTATATTTGGTCTAGAGAGAGAAACTAGAGAGAGAAAGTAAAAAAAAAAACTTTAAATAAATTACCCGGTAAAAGCAGCGAGGTCGGTCACGTACATGATGTACCACAATCAAGCTCAAAATTCAAAACTCAAGTTGAGTTTAGATTCCTAAAAATCCAAGCCGAATGTCGAAATCCTGAATCCCGAGAGAGAGAAGCAAGATTTTTCAGAGAGAAAATGAGAGATTTGAGAGAAAAAATGTTTATGAAAAACAAAAATCTTATAGAGAGGGGAGGTGGAATTTATAGATTAAAGAAAATATTTTTTTTAAAAAAAGTTATTTTTTTTGAATTTTTTTTAATTTTTTTTAATTTTTTTTAATTTTTTTTAATTTTTTTTAATTTTTTTTTAATTTTTTTTTATTTTTTAGGGGGCAGAATCATGAGGGCCAATGCAAGGGTCGGTTCCTAGGGTCTGATTGGACCCAACCCGCGGTTTTTTTACAGGAGGGCCGATGAAAGGGGCACACCAGACACAGGACACCACACGGGACGAACCCGTGCAGGTGTGCCGTGCCACGGGCCGAACCATGCCAGGTCAGGCACGGCACGGCAGGGATCAGGCACGGCATGACACGGGCCAGGGCAAGAAATTTTCTCGTGCTGGGCCGGCCCGGCCCGGTTGACACCTCTACCTAGTCAGTGTCATCAATAATAAATTTGTCACTTTTACTATTGATATAGTCGTATATCATGGGTTCATATCCAACACATGATCCAACATCAGGTAAGTATAATTCCTAGGGTGTCTCACATCCAATTGGAATTTCTTCTTCTTAAGATTCACAGATAAACAGAGACTACCAAACTTCTATTATTTGTAAGACGTGTGAATATATTTTAGTGAATTATATATGTTTTCTAAAGTAGGGGCACACACCTTCATCCTTGTTTGTACAATCAAGTTTATCATGTGACACATGCATCTAATATGAAAATTCTCTCATAATGGTTTATCTCTATAATTCTTAACAAACATATTAATTGCTACTTTATTATTAGATGCATTATCAAATATGATACTACAAATTTTATTTAAAATTTTATATTCTCTAAAGATTTTAATCATGCACTTAAAAATGACTAGACCATCATGAGGATGGAAAATATCAGAGAATCTTAAATTTTGTTTATTTAGTGTCCATTTTGAATCTACATAGTGGGCGGTGAGGCATGCATAAGATGCATCATCTTGACTAGTCCAGATATCGGACGTCAAGGACACCACTCCACTATATTCCCTAAATTTATTAATTATTATTTGTTTTTATAACTTATAATGTTTTTGTATGTCATTCCTAGATGTGGACCTAGGAATCTTACGTTATGTAGGCTTAGAACATGTTTGCATGATATTGACTACTCTTGGATTCTTTGAAAATATACTTTGAAGACCCATCGTGGTGATTAATTTGGCCATATCTTCTCTCCTTAACTTGTTGCGGTATATGAAGATGGTAAACTTTGATACTGAACTAGATTTAGCCTCAAAAAACCGACCACTGAGTTTGGTTTGCCTAAGATCTAATGCACCATATTTTTTGGTACATAATTTAGCATGCCTATTGAGCTGCATAATCTGATACAAACTCTTACAACTTAAAATTTCCTTACAATATTTGCTTTGTGCTGATTTTTCTTCGGCACTCCTAAATTTTTTTTGTTTTATTATATTAAAGTGAGTCCAAACTACTGAAATCATAGTTTTTTATTTTTTAGATATTTTGGTTGAGGTGACCGAAGAAACCAATGTTTTGGCAGCCTCAAACCTTTCCATGAGATTTTTATTTTCTAAATTAAAATTCATTTCATTTTCATTATTTAAATTACTATTTATCTTTTTAAAATTTTTTATACTAGAGAGTTGAAAGAGAGAGATTAGACTAGAAAAGAATTTTTAAAATTTAAAATGTTAAAACTTAAAAAACTAATTAATAAAAAAAATACTCGTAAACCAAAACGTGTAGACTTTAGCCTTTTTATATCCACACTGCACACGCACCATGATCCACACAAAAGGCCAAAGCTGAGTCCTGAAGGCCGAAATACAAAATGCCAAAATCCTTAGCAAAAATTAGAGAGAGAGAGAGGAGAGCAAAAGCCAATAGATTTGTGTTTTTAAAAAACATAAATCTTAGAATGAGGAGGTAAAATTTTATATATTTTTAAAAGAATTTTTTTATCTTTTTTTAATTTTTTAAATTTTAAAATGGGAAAAATCTTTAAGGCCATTGGATTTTTCCCCATAGCTGTTGGAGGCAAAATCCAACGGCTTAGATTGACTTTTTTTTACCATTGGGTCGGTTCGATAGTCGAACAGACCCAAATGGTTTTCATTCCATAAGCTTCGACTTTTGGAATGCAATTGAAATAAGGAATCAGTCCTTGGGCTCAGGTTGAAAAAATCCATGTGTCAGGTTCTAGCCCGACAAAACTTTTAAATTCGTCGAGCTCGGGCCTCATGTAGTCGGGTTTGGGTCAAGGTGATAGGCTAGGTGGGTCAGGCTTGGGGCTTATCTCGACTTGTGCCAAGATACCGTGCCTACAAACCTTGGTACCAGGCTGTGCCTAACCTGACACATTGCCAAGCTGGCCTCAGCATGACACGTGAACATGCCTGACACGTGAACATGCCTGACACGTGAACATGCCTGACACGTGAACATGCCTGACACGTGTAAGAGCACTATTCATTCCCATTCTGTGCTGGGCTAGGCACGGCCGAATTATGTCATGCCTCGGGCTTGGCCGAGGCAGTCCTCCCATTTGTCACCTCTATGTTAATGTCACCTTAATGTATAAGATGTTGCTATCATCAATGATACTTGTAACATTCCCTTTAATATTTGATAACTCATCATTTTCACTCTTTTTCTTAAGCCAATAATCTATTTTGAAGTATCATTTATTGCCATAGTTGTAGCACTTAATATTTTTTTGTTATCTTTTGATTTCGATATACCATAATTTTGATTCCAACTAGGGTCACACTTCATTGATCTTCCCTACATCATCGTCATGGCTTCTACTTTTTGTGCAAATGCTTATATATCTTCCATATTTTTGCATATGCATATCTATCTTCATTATTTTTGTGTCAATATATCTATCATTGAAGATTAGACTATCTATTAAAAAATTTTTTGTTAGATTGATGATGAGTTGATCATATAAATTAGATAGACTTTTAAGTAAAATCTCAGCACATTCAACTTCTTCTATTTTATGACCCAATATAGAAAGTTAAGAAAATAAAGTACTCAAAGTATTAATATGATCAGTTACCATAATATATTTCATCATTCAAAGAGTGTAAAGTATTCTCTTTAAGAAGTTATTGTTGTGAAGTGATTTCACCTCGTATAATCTTATGAGTGTATCTCAAATTTCTTCAACCATATTCGTTTATATCACACTTGAAAATACTCCATTAGTTAGTGTCAAATGCAGATCGATAATCACCTTACCATCCATCTCATTCTACATATTTTCAAGGATTACTGAAAATATCTTTCCACGAAATTACTTTAATTTTTATTTTCTATTATTAAAAATTACTCATATTAAATTTTTCGATTTCAAATTTTGTTGCCATTTATTTTACTTTAAGAATAAATAGTAATCAAAAATAATAATAACTATTTGTTTCAATACACCAAACATTTTTTCAGGTAAGTGAAAGGGTGCAATACTCTCTTAAAAACCACATACATTGAGACTTTTATCACTCATTTGATAGAACTTTCCTAGACATACTTTAACCACAAAAGTTAATATCTAAATCTCCCTCTAATACTACTGTTATAAAAATAAAATGCACGACACTAATTTGAAAATGAAAATTCAACTTTTAAGACAATAAAATAAATATTACAATAAAAAAAATACAAGTTAAAAGTAAATTGAGATTGGGATTCATTTCAAGGAATGAAAACCTCCTTTCATAAAAGAAAAAGTTGAAATCTCGAATATATTTCGAATGTGGGCAAGATGATGTTTCACAAACCCTTACTAATGTTACATAATCTTAACTTCCTTCTTCAATATCATTAATTAGTTTATCAATTTCCAATAATATATTCAAAATTAAGTAAATTTTAATTTATTTTTTAAAAATTTTGGAGAGCAAAATTAGGTGGAAAAATTTTAGAACACTAAAACTTAATTATTTTAGAATTTGATATATTTTTAAATTATAAAAAGTTTGGTGCATCTTTTAAAATTAATAAAAATTTTGGTAATTTTTTTAATTATGAAATTTTGATGAATTTTTTTTAATAATGAAAAGATTGGTGTAATTTCAAAGACATAGATATTTAGTATTTAGGGCACAAAAAATAAAAACTAAATAATTTGTTTATTAGGTAGATTTATTTTTGGTGATAATTAGGACAACAGAAAATATATTAGTTGCTATTGGAACTTATCGAAGCTCTTGAAGTCGTTTGTAAAAATTTGTTAAAATATATTTCTTTAGCTTTTCTGCAAGTTTTTGTATTTGCTATAGTTCATTAAGAATTTAATCTTTAAATTAATGATGCTAATGCTCATGGTTGATATGTTTTCTCTTAAATTTAATTCGTCGTCCGCTCTAAATCAAACATATTTTTTTTTGCTTATAAATTAAATGGTCATGCATCGAGGTTAATCCTAAACATTATGAGTGGTGAATATTTTTCATCTTCTCAAAATTTAGTAATGACAAAAGATGTTATTATGGTGGAATTGGAGACTCCACCCAGATCAGGAAAATGCTAGTCAACTATTTTTTTAAAAATTTTGTATTGGAATAGGAAATCACTTTTTGTTTGGTAAAGCTCCAAGTGATATCAGGCTAAGTGCAGTAATTATAGTATGTACTTTTCATCAGGGCATGGGGTCCAATCAGTATTCATATATAACACAACAAATAGACTTAAGAAAAAGCAGTATTGGAGAAGCTTGAAGAAATAACGCCATTAAATTAATACAAATTCTTTTTACATCTTTCCAATCCGCATTTGTAGGGCAAAGCATATATCCAAGGCCTTATCTCTGCAAACCATAAATATATAAAAGGATTAAAAATTTGGTGAATTTTTATTAATAATGAAAAGTTTGGTGTATTTTCAAAGACAAATATTTTATTTTTTGGGCACAAAAAACACAAACCAACTAATTTGTTCAATAAGTTAATTTATTTTTGGTGATAATTAGGACAATTGAAAACACATTTGCTGTTATAGGAACTTATCGAAGCAAATGCATTCATTTGTAAAAAAAACTATTGAACTCTATTTCTTTAGCTTTTCTGTAGGTTTTAGTATTAACTATAGTTCCTTAAGAATTGAATCTTTAAATTAACGATCCTAATGCCCATGGTTGATTTGTTTTCTCTTAAATTTAATCGCCGTTCACTATAAATCGAAAAAAAAAATTTCACTTATAAATTGGAAAATTATGTATTCTTGAACCATACTGAGGTTGATCAAAAACATTATGAGTAATGAATATTTTTCATTATCTCGAAATTGAGTAATGATAAGAGGTGTGCTTCTGGTTGAATTGGAGACTCCACCTAGATCAGGAGAATGCTAGTCAACCATTTTTCCTAAAATTTTGTGTTGGAATATGAAACTACATTTTGTTTGGTGGAGCTCCAATTGATTTATCTAGAACTAGGCTAAGTGAAGTAATCGACAGTATTGCGCCTGTCATAAGGGCATGTGGCCGAATCAGTATTCATGTAACACATATCAAATAGACTTAAGAAAAAGCAATAGTGGAGAAGCTCAAAGTATTAGTGCCATTAAATTAATACAAAATTAATTTAATGGCTTTCCAATCCACATTGGTAGGGAAATGCATATATCCAAAACCTTGTAAATGCAAAAACAAATATCTTGAAAATGATGAAAAATTTGGTGAATTCTTTTTAATAATGAAAAGTTTGGTGTAATTTCAAAGATATAAATATTTTGTGTTTGGGGCACAAAAAACACAAACTAACTAATTTATTTATCAGGTAGATTTATTTTTGGTGATAATCAGGACAACATAAAACACATTGGCTGTTATTGGAACTTATTGAAGCTCTTGCAGTCCTTTCTAAAAATTTGTTGAAATCTATTTCTTTAGCTTTTATGTAGGTTTTATTATTTGTTATAGTTTGTTCAAAATTAAATCATTAAATTAACGATCTTGTTGTCTATGGTTGATTTGGTTTCTCTTAAATTTAATTCGTTGTCCTCTCTAAATCAAATAATTTTTGTTCGCTTATAAATCACAAAATTCTATGGTGATGTACTGAGGTTGATCCTAAACATTATGAGTGGTGAATATTTGTCATCATCTCGAAATCAAGTACTAACAAGAGGTGTGCTTCTGGATGAATTTGAGACTCCACCCAAATCAAGAAAATGCTAGTCAACTATTTTTCCTTTAATTCTATGTTGGAATAAAAACCACTTTTTTTTGGTGGAGCTCCAAGTGATCAATATGGAACAAAGCTAAGTATACTAATTGACAAGTTTGCACATGTTATCAAGGCATGTAGTCTAATCAGTATTCATATAACATATCAAATATATTTAAGAAAAAGCAATAATGGAGAAACTTGAAGAAATAGTGCCATTAAATTAATACAGACTTCATTTTATGGATTTCCAATCCACATTAACAAGGCAATGCATATGTCCAAAACCTTGTCTCTGGAAAACAAATATCTAAAAAAGGATGTAGTAATGAAGATCACCACTTATAGAGAGAGCAGCATCATCATGAGGGTAGCATTATAAAACATCCAAATATGAATACAAGCCATTGTAATTGTTACTGATTTAGAATGTAGATTAGTTGCCTTTACTATAAGTTTGCATTTTTATTTTGCTTGATTAATACATAAGGAAGTTGTTTGATGAGTGTCAATCATCATTATAATCTTCAAAATACATATCAAATAACTTTATTTTAAGCATGCTTTTTTTCACTATTCTCTTCTATGTTTCTAACAATCAATCTATTTTTTATATCATCAACTAATTTGTTAAGTTAGATTTTCTTTTAATTAGAATGGTGTATATATTTTTTTTTGTGTTTTTTAAAATATTTCTGATTTTTTATATGTATTTATTTTAATATATTTATGTATGCTATTATCATTTTATAAATATTATTCCTTATAACAGTTAAATATCCATTGCTATAACATAGAATTAGATTACTAATTATTTTGTAATATATTTTCTTAATCTCATTGATATTTTTTTTATCAAAAAAATTTTATGATACTATTTTGTATGTTGCTCAAATGATAATACTCTTTTTTTAAATATATTTTAAATTTTACTATATTTTTTGATTATAGTTGGTAAATATTAAATAAAAATTAACAAATTGGACATAATTAATTTTAATTTAATTTTGTCCTCTTTTAATTTAATGTTAGTATTATAAAGTCGATACTTCGTATTTTAATGATTAATTTCAAAATTTTTAATTCTAAAATATCATTGTTCTTATCTAATTTTTGACAACAATTTTTATTAGTTTTATTGATTAATACAAGATTGCAAAGTAATTCTTTTTGAACTTTTCTTATCAACTCATCTTGAATTAAAATAAAGTGATATAAACTTTAAATATATTTTTAGTATATTTCTATTAAAATAAAAAATTTATTTGATATTAATTTTGTAGTGTAAATATTTGTTACAACACTATCTTTTTTTATCATTAATCATATCAATATAACATCAAGATATTTTTTTATTTCTTAGTACCTAATTAATTAAGACTCAAAGAATTGTATAATATATTTTTTTTGTAAATTGTTAAAATATAAATATTTTTTAATATTTTTTATTATTTATATAATTAAGAAAATGACTTCCGTAGGGCGTTGTTGACATGCAATCATAAAATTAAATAGATTATTTGATATTATGATCAATGAGTCCTTTTTATGATTATTTTTTATCCGAGTTTATTCAGATTGTTATATTTGTTTGTGGTCTTGAACGTTAACATGATATCGAACTCGGAGCCAACAACCTAGGGCTTACTTTTGCCTACGCGGGTAACAAATCCTACAAAGAGAAGGCACGTGGATCGTACCTAGCGTATTGCACATGAATATGTATGCTACAGTGCACTCATACACGTTCTGAAAGAGGGTGCACACGGTTGCCGTGCACCATTGTTTATTGTTGCAGCACATCCATTCCATTGACATTGTAAGGGGCGTGATGTCGTGTTTTTTCTAGCAATGGTGCTTTATTTTGGTAACAAGGTTGAAGACAATCAAAACTGCTATTCTTGGAGTATAGTTCTTTTGGCATTAGGGTTCGCCCCCTGGGGGTTGTTTATTTTTGAATGATGTTTTACTAGTTGGAAGCTTATACACTCGAATTGTTCATAGTAGTCTACATGAGTCAGGACTTGGCTCTATGGTCAGGGAATACTAGATCACATGACAAAAAATCACACAGTGATGAGTTCAGGGAGAAGTGATTACAAACATAATATCGACTTCTTATAGTCATGCGATAGTCCACTGTGTTAGAGGTGAGTTTAGTTTTTTCATTTTGCATAATATTTAAGATTTTATCAGAGTTTGTTATATTTTTATACATATTTCAAATGACATAGATATGTGATGCAATTGTTTTGCTTCTTAGATTGAGATAGGAGATGATAAACAAGTTTGGATGGGTTGTCGTTCATCATACATAGTTCACTTTGTTGGCTAGATAGTTCCTAAGGGTGTTTCCACAAAATTCGAGATTACATAGAGAGTGAGATAGTTAGAGATATTTTTGAGCATGATATTATTATATTCATTGCCTGACTACTTTTTAGTATTTCACACCAAGTCTAGGAGAGAGTTTCATATCAGGCTAGAGTTCTATTATTGAGTTATTCAAGTTATATCAGGTAGATTGAGAGATACAAGAAAGATATCTCGTGTAATATTTGCTAGTTGTTGAGATGGTACTAGTCTAAGTACATATAGGAGAGCCTCCATTTAGTGTATGTATGACAAAAAGATGTGCTGAGTGTACATTTGAGAGATACGAGCTATTCAATTTATATCAGATAGATTGAGAGACACTAGAAAGACATTTCATATAATGTTTGCTAGTAGTTGAGATGGTATGAGTCTTAGTACATGTATGAGAGTCTCAACTTAGTGTACATATGACAGAAAGATGTGCTATATTAGTGATAGTTATTGGGTGTAATTTCTAGAGAGGAGATTATGATCACTTAGATAGTTGAGGGAGATATGCTGACTAATGGATTCTTCTAAGAGCCCTCATAGTCTTTTCATCTTAATCCTTATTGAAATGGGTTATTTGGAGTTTCTTCTCAGTAGTATATAATAGATTCTTTCCTACTTCATATATGATAGCTCTTTTGACTTGCTCGTTTATTTTATACTCTTTGATTATTGATTCAGAAGTTAATACTTATTTTATAAGTTATTGCTCTTTTATTATTATATTTATTGTATATTTATTGGATATTGTTATAATCAATAATTAACCTTGGAGTGTTATTCATTCAACATATTTCATTTTTTTTGATTATTTTATTAGTTTTTTTTGAATGTTTATGTAGGTAATGTAATTTTAATTTTATTTTTTTTATTGATATTTATTTGTAGGATTGAAATACTCAAAGGATGAATTTTTTTTTGAGATTGCGTAGGATGAATTATGTATTTCTTTTATTCGGTAGAATCTCTAATTAGGGGTTTGATTGTGTTGAAATTTTTACTTGAATATTTTAAAATTAATCTTTTATCATTGATCAAATTAAGAATATTTTATCAGAATCTAAATGATATTTTTATCCTAGAGTATGAGTTATGTTAGTTAGAAAAATATATCATAATTTTTTATTTTGCTCATTAGATTGGTGTGATCGAGGATACATTTAATCTGATATACTTAGATATATGAGAATCTAGTTGAGTTAAAATACCAAGATGATGTAAAATATTTTGTTATATTAATTAATAATTAATTTTGTTTTATATTAGTATATCTCTTTTGTTCTAAATCATCAAATTTTAGTATATTTCAAATATTTAATCAAATGATGAAAACTTAAATTAATAAATTAATTTTTAAAATAAAAATTAATAAAGTATTATAATATATGTTAGATAATTTTAATACTTATTCTATGAATTATGAGATCATATATTAATTTTATATGTAGGAATATACTAACTAAATAAGATTGCAGAATTGAAGAATAAATATTTAGTTGAAATATCTCATACTTTATTTTTTAGTATGAGTTTTTGAAATATTTTTGGATAGATGTCTTTTTCTTTCTTTTTTTTCTAGCGTGTATCCTTTTAGATTTTATATCTTGGAAAGAGATTGTCTAGTTTGTCTCCCATGATTTTTGGGAGTACATGTTTTGTTAGATATTCTAGTATCTATCTATGAATTATGAGATTATACATAAAAAAATAATAATATATTAGAATATATGTTAGATAACTTTAATACTTAATTTATAAATTTTGAGATCATACACTAATTTTTTGTATAGGCACATACTAATAAAATAAGATTGTAAAAATAAAAAACAAACATTTGGTTGAGATAATTTATACACTTTTTTTTAGTATGAGTATTTTAAAATATTTTTGGATAGATGTCTTCTTTTATCTTTTTTTCTAGTGTGTGTCATTTTAGATTTTATATCTCGGAAAGAGTTTATTTAGTTTGTCTCCTAAATTTTTTGGGAGTACATATTTTGGAGTACATATTTTATTGGATATTCCAATACTCAAAGATTCTACAAGTATTTTAACTAAAGCCTTGTAATATTTTAATAAACTCTAAAATTTTCTTTTTTAAGTATAATTTAATTTTTAACAAGCTTAAGAAGAATATGAGTTGAAAAGTTATACATGTATTATTTTTCTTTCTCATTCATAGTCTCACTTAAATCTTGCAAATCGATGACTCAATAAAAAAGAGTTTTGGATAACCATGCACAAATTGATCAGGATTTGGAGTCATTCCCATGATGAGCCAAGGTAGGGCAAAACCAATTCAATAGAGAACTAATATTTGGCATTACTTAAAAGTCGAACCCCTAATGATTCATTCATGGAGTGTTGCATGAGCTATGTCATTATGTGGAAGCTCATGGTCCTTTACATAGTGTAGAGGCAGAGTAAAGTGATGATGGGGTTTACTTCTGAAATACTTTTGATGTGGCATTTGCTTAAATTGATTTAAAATGTATTATTTTCTTTCACAATCTTGTACAATTATAGCTAAGTTGAGATGTATATAATTCTTAATTCAGTATTTTATGAGTGAACGAAATACATAGGTTGAGATGTATGCAACATACATGCAAACATTATAGTAATATCTTCATGAATATCTTAAAGAGATCTCAGCTTATATTTTTTTTTTCAAGTTTGTTATTGTAGAGTTATATACACCAACTTGATGGAGGGTGTTGTAGCTTTATTATTATTTAATTTTTTTTTTTTGTATTATTGATGATGACATCTATCCATGAGTTACTCAATTCACTTATTACTATAATATAAGGTTATTTTATATATGAATCTTGACATGAATGCTATTGTTTTATTTTAATTTATATATATTACATTTATCACTTATCATATATCATATATTTTGTGCTAGCATTTTCTTATAAAATGAGGCCATATAAAGGAAGAATTAAAGGTGACAAATGGCTCATGCTCGGTCAGAGGGCCTAGTTTTTGTGTCCCAAGCAGGTCATTGTGTCATCCACATGGCTAAAAAATGGATGGCCCCATGTAGTTTGAATGTAGTTTAACTTGGGTTTGATCCAAGCTAATTGATTTTGTTGGTTGTCGTGCCACATGCTTTTCAGCATGTGGGTTAGTCTTCATGGCCTAGCATCCCCTAAGCTATGCTATTGTGCTAGCCCGTGTCTGTTCTAGGAATGAGAATGGCATATGGTAGTGCCTAGTCAGACTTTTGTGGGTCGTGCTAGGATTACTTGACCCACTTTCTATCTTTATAGAGAATAAATATTTGATTGAGTTTTTTGTAACACTTTTCAATTTTAGATGTGTTCCGAAGCATTATTGAGTGATGTGATTTTAACTATAAGTCACTTGATCAATCAAATATTTTTTTTATTTTTTCTCTTCGTGTTCTTTTTTAATCTTGCACCAAAGGGAGGGTGTTTGGTTTATCTTTCGTGCTACTTGGGAATACTTTGTGTTCAAGATATCTTTGTCTCAATAGCATGATAAGATGAAACAAAAGATAAAATATATTTTTTAGTTACTCTTATATTCAAAATAGGTGCACATGTTTTTCGTTTGAGATTGACAAAATATTAGTTAATTTTGATATTATTTTTTTAGTATAATTTTTTTTAATGAGTCTAGGTAGGATAATGATTTATAAGAGACTTGAATTTTTATAATTTCTTATTTTTATAGAGTTTTTATCAGGGGATCCAATTAGAAGTGAGTCTCATCTATCAATTATTATTAAATTTATTTGTTCATATTATGATGATTTTTTTTTGAATAATTATATATACCAACAAATATAAAATAAAATGACTCCATAAAGACAAATTTCTTTGGAAAAAAGAATCTCTCTATTCCTGTCGAGCTAGTAGTCGTTAAATTAATTTTACTCAACCTAGAGTCAGCTGGGTGTATGTGGGCTTGATCACCTAAAATTTTAAGTTTATTGCAAGATAGGATAATATATGCAACCTATTCAGAGTGGAAGAAATTCTCTTAAAAAATTAGATGATTATTGTTGCTGAATTTTTGATCTTGATTTTTAAATTGTTTTTTAGAAGTAGATGACTCATGCTTATTATTTTATTTTACTTGTATTATTGTTCTCATATTTTTGTATTATTTTTTTTGATGATATTAGAATACAAGTCTTTTAATGAGGTAATATTGTTCAAAATGATATAATGTTATAGTATAAAAGAAATATTTTTAATTTTAATGAGACTTGAAAATAAATATCTCAATCTTTAGGAATGTTGATAGTTGGTTGTAAGTGAATATTCACAGTGAAGACTAGTGTTGATGGGGAGATAGATCACCTAAAAATAAAATATCAGGATATTTTTTTAGTGATAAAGATGATCTTGATATGAATATTTATATAATTGTAGTCTCTCATAGATGAATAATATATCAATTAAATATTTTTCATTATGATGATCTTAAAGCGAATGTTTATATGAAATAATTACAATGTTTAAGAAATAATAGGATATTCAATCTAGTTTGCAGATTATGGAAGATAAGATAACAATCTTTCAAGAATTTGGTTTTCAAGATTTTTGACTACTATTTTCTCATTTGGTTTGCACAGGTATTATAGTTTGTTCTTTTTTGTTATCAAAAAAATTTAGATGATAGATTTATCTTATTTATGATATGTATATATTCTAATTATGGTTAAGTGAAGAATTATGAATCATTTTATTCAATGAGTAATTTTAATTATAGTTTTAGATAAATTTTTTGGCAGGCTCATATATTTCATTAGGATAAATGTGACTTATGATGGTAGAAGTATTATGTAGTTATAAAAGAGATCAGCAATTTATATTTTCATAAATATTGGTCTTTTGTGTTAAATTTTAGTGGATAATCTTATTGAGCAAATTGATGAAATATTAATTTCTTATTTAATATGATCATTCTAGTTAACTCGATTATAAACAATAAAATTATAAGAAAAAATTAAATATCTAATTATTATTAGATTAGATATAATTTATGCATTAAGCATAGTTAATCATTTTTTAGATTCTATATGATATATTTATCTTGATATAATTCTTCATGAACTTAAATATATAAGGAAATCTTTAAGTTTTGATATCTCTTTCAGTGATCATGAATATTTTTAGTAGCTAATTTTTTAGATTCTAGTTAGGTACAACTTGTATAGAGAGGAGATGCACCATATATTATAAGATTTTTATTAGAGGTAATATTGGCTCCTAGAAAAATGCGAGGTATATAATGTCCTTGAGATCTTGCATATATATATTTTTCTAATTAGAAATTAATCAAATAAACTTTTATTATGTTTATTTGTATAGGTCATTATATGTTTTTTGATTTGCTATATTTTGAAAAAATATTGTATTTATAATTTTTTTATATCATATTTTTTTGTGATTATATATAATTGATTGATCTTTTAGAATTTTATTTTTAATTTTTTAGTGCATATTTTTTTAAAATATCCAATATTTAATTCTTCATCTAATTTGATTTTAAATTACATCACAAGTTTTATTTTCTCTTAAGATAAAAACTATGAATTAATAATCTATGTTGATTTGTCAAATATTTTATAATTATATTTTTATATATTTTACATTTAGTATGTCTTGTTTTATAATTATAAAATAATTAATTTAACTTTTTTTACATCTAGAGATGTCAAATAGGCCAGACACGATCCATCTTCATGGGCACCACCATGTGCTCGTGCCAGCCATAGTCACTGCAATTGCACACTTGCAATCTTGCACATCTTCACTGTACGAACCATGACTTTGCCAGCAGTTGCCCCATCTGAAAGGATGTACATCATATGGATTGATGGTTCCATCCTTGTTTCCTCAAGCACTTCTCAACTAATGTGGATTTCAATGGGTGAGCGTGATGAATCATGACTCTCAATTGTTCATTAAAGTAGGTTTTCCATACCTAGATGCCAGGAAACATGATTGGGATATGGAGTAGTTGAGGAAGATTAAGTCGTGTTTTGTATCTATTTTTGTGGTTACTTTGTGCTAGTTTTATTGCCATTAACACGCACTTGTTTGATAAGTGAATGTACTGTGTATAATATGTGTATTGTGGGACAAAAATTACTATGCTCTATGGGGTTCAAGGTGCTGTTGCTTTTTTTTTAATTTCTCAGGGTGTTATTGTGTTACTTGTGAATATACTTTGCTGCTACTATGTGGGATACTCTTGCTACTTGCTGTCATGTATTTTTTTTTGTGTTCATGGTGGTTTATTTTTGTTATACTGCTATTATTATGATCAGATAATTCTGTACTTCTTTGGATGGAGTAGAATGAGATCAAGTGAAGAGGTATCTCATAATGTTTACCTAAAAGACGAGGGATACCAATTAAGATAGAGATAAAGACATATGATCCTATGTACAAAGTGCACTCTATATGAAGAGTGATCATATGAACTAGAGTGACTGGGCATTGAAGAAAATAAAGCCACCACATAAATTATATAAAAATGGTGTACAAGAGTTGCTCTTATATAATGAGCTAATAAAATTTGGGCAACTTATATGCTGAATGTTCTCATCTATAATGTGATAAATGAAAAAAAAGTTGTAAATTACAATATCCCAACTTAAGTTGGGGTGAAAAAACATTAGAACATCAAACTTGGAGATAAGAAAAGTGAACTGAGACTTATTCAAGGTATTATTGAAAATATTTGCTAGCTGATTTTTTATAAAGACATAAGTTATAATAATAGTCTTTTATGATTTTTTTAAGAAAAAATATATGTATTTTTGTTTTGTCTATTAATAAAATATTAGAGTAGAAATTATATGTCTTGTAGTTTGATAATTATAATAGAGAGTAATGAGAAAATAAAATGGGTAACTAATCTATTTAACTTTTACTTAATCCCTCGTTATGCATGTTGATGCCCACTTAGTACTTGAATATCCAATTATTTGGAAGTAGATATATCAAACGGGCTGGATCGGGCTGGCCTGGTCTGGTTTTAGGCTGCCCAATCGGGCTATTGTGCCATGCCTGGCCCGACATTATTCAATGGAGGTCAGGCTTGGAACGGGCTTGCGGCCCGAAATTAGCTGGGTCGGGTAGTAATCCTAATTTTTTAAAAAATTAGGGTTTCGACAGTGTGCCGCCGTGTTGTCATTGCCCATTCTAGGCTCGGTGAGCCTCGCCTATCGGTGTCGGCTTGTCGTGACCACGCTATGTGTGTGGTCATGTGTGCTATGCCCATGTGCCAGGTATTCGTGCCGTGCCAGGCATTGCACGTGTGCTGAAATTTCTTGGCCCGGCACGGCACTGCATGACCACTGTTGAGGGCAGGCCTGACACGAGCATGGGCCATTCCTGTGCCCCTGCCGGGCCAAGCACGGTTGAACTGTGCCATGCTTCGTGTCGGGTCAGGTCGGGCTAATCTGTTTGACACCTTTATTTGGAAGTATTTATGATTCTTGAAAGAGATAACTAATTGGTAGATATATTGACTTAATGAGAGTAATATCATATTGAGTAGTAACATACTCAGTTGTAGGTGATGTGTGATTCTTCATACTAATTTGTAGGTCAGGAAGGACTATTGGTAATGGAGATAACGTAATAGATCTAAATGTAATACTTGGATTAACATTATTCTTATGTTTGTTGAAAAAAATTAGCTATAATTCAAAAAGGTAATATTTACATTTACTAAAATTTTATTAGTCTCTTATAAAAAAAATTCATATTCTTTTTAGGTACTCTAATATTCAAAGAAGATAGATCTCAATATTCTAGATATTAATTTATCTCGTCTAGTAGATAAATCGAGTATCAAATAAGTGTGTCTAAAAATTCTGTGAGACAAGTTAAATAGCTGATCTCTAGGATTTAAGATTTAAAAATAGTATATATTAAGAAATGATAAAAGAAAATATTTGATTAATTAGGTAGATTATAATTAAAATTATATCTTTCAATAATATTTTGAAATATTTTTTAAGTAAAAGTTTTAGAATTATCTCAATATAATGTCTATTCTTTTTTTAGCAACTCAATTAAGTTGGTGTGTGTTAGAGGTGTCAAGTGGTCTAGGTAGCCCAGACACGACATATTTTGAATTAGTCGTGTTGGGCCTGACACGACATGGTCCAAAATTGTGTCTAAACTTAGAATGTGTCGGCATGAGGCAAAGCTTGTGTCATGTTGGGTTGGAACCAATTGTGTTCTGCTTGTGCCTCATATTGGGATAGGCATGACTTACGTGATTGGCCTGTTGGCATGGTTCACAGGCATGATGACATGTGATCGAGCATAGGTGGGTCACGAGTTATGAGTCATGGTTTGTCGGGTAACAGATTGATGGGGATGAGTTCACTTTAAAAAAACTTGGCCACATAAGCAAACTTTGGCTTATGTGGTTGTTCCTATTCAACTGCTCATTATGTTTTCACATAATGGGTGCCAACATCAAAAGAAATAGGTGTGGCCTGTTGTTTTCCATGTCTTTAAAAAACATTTCTTTTAAAATGTATAGTCATTGGATTTGTTTCTAATGGTCACTGATAAAAATTTGATGGTTGTTGGGTTTCTGTTCATATATATTTAAAAAAAATAAAAAAAATAAAAAAATAAAAAAATAAAAAAAAATATAAAAAATATAAAAAATAAAAACATAAAAAATTAAAAAAATAAAAAAATAAAAAAAATAATTTTTTAATAAAAAAAATTTATAAATAGAAAATAAATATTTCTTGAATTTCATTTCTTAATTTTTTAATTCTTCTCTCCTATTTTCCTCTCTCATACTTTTGTACTTGCTCCTGTAGCCTTTTGACAATTATTACATTTAAGCATTTACGGTGCAATTGAAATTTTTTGTAAAGGTGGTGTAAAAGACAGTTTCTATCAAAGTGAATTTGGTTATGATTCATATTTTTTTTTAATTTGTAAGTTTTTTAATTTTTTATTTAAATTAAAAAATTAAAAGAAAATGATAAATAATGAACCTAATAATAATGAATTTAATGTAGATATAGAAAATAATAATAACTCTACTGAAAGGTTCGAGGTAAAAATTAGGTTTTCCCTAATGACCTCAACACAACTCATTTAAGCCTAAAAACTAAACTATATAAATTTTAGTAGTATGAATTTTTTTAATATAATAACAAATAAAAATTAAGTGGGTCAAAAAAATTGATAAAATGTATATATTGTCAATATATATATATATATATATATATATATATATAAGTATAGGTGACACTGATCACTTGAAGAGGCATGATGATCAATACATTAAAAAAGATGGTTTATTAGATTTTAGACAAACCCAATTCAGTGGTGGGAACTTTCAAATTGATTGTAGTTTTATTTCGTTGATATTCTTCATATATTATAATGATTTTGAGAGGAAAGATATTATCTAACTGATTATCACTTTGATCTTTTGATTAGATTTTTGAAGGATTGTATAATAGTTACTATTATACAGATCTACCTCCAGTTTACTTATCATATGATTCTTAAGTCCACAAGTTGGAACAACATAATAAAATATTATAAGTCAGAAAATTTAATTAATAATTAATAAATTTATGAAATATAATGAAATATTATCTGTGATATCAGATATCCAGACTAGTCGTGATAATGTATTATTTGTATGTCCCACCGCTTACTATATAGATTCAAAATAAAAACTTAATAAAAAAATTTTAAAATTTTTTTAGATTCTCATGATTTTTTGTTGTATATGAGTGTATAATAAGGTGTTGTGTATGAGTGTATAATAAAGATCTTTAGGAAATATGATATTTAGAATATAATTTTTGGTATCACATTTGATAATGTATCTAATAATAAAATTATCATTATACATTTGTCAGAACTCAGAACTATTAGATATAAATTGTTAGTTGAGATTTTGTATATTAGGTGTATGTAAAACCTAATTAATCTGATGACTCAGGCATGAATGAAAGTTGTTTACTTTATATTAAAAAAAATAAAAAATTAATTAAAATATTGTAGGATGCCTAGCATTTAACATAAGTTTAGTCATCTTTATTTGTCAATGGGCCTTGAAAAGAAAAAAAATTAACTAGATATGATATACTATTAAAATTACACGTACATGATATTAGAGTCATATGTTGGCTACCGACATGTGATATCAGATTATGCTAATAATAAAAGTACTAGCTTATTATTGATAATTCTGATTGGGATTCAAAATTTTTTTATGGAATTTCTAATGAATTTTTATAACATGATGAATATGTATTCGTCTATGTACACTCTCATTACTTGTATTGTATTTAGGCACGCATAAAATATTTAGTATTTTATTTAGAAAATAGGAAGCTCACACTACATTTAGTTCTATGACTATTGTTTGATTGTTTGTATGGATCTTAGGGTTAAAGTGTAAATAGTAAAAAATATTTTGACATACATATTCATATGTATGAACCATGAACATTAATTTTAAGATTTTATTTATGAAAAATTAACTAATTTATTTACATATTATAATACTAGGCATAATAGTTATAGTCAGACTTTGAATAATGATACTTAGATTTCTCTATATTCATACATATTCATATATATGAGCAGCATATTCAGAGACGATGATTTCTCTATTCTATTAGCAGTGAAAAATGGCAAGATGATATATAGATTAAAAATAAATTATTATGGTACTTAGATTTCAATTACTATTTTATTATATCAAATAATAATAATTTGAATTTAATATTTTATTTTGGTGAAAATTATACAAATCTACTATCATGTGTTATCTAAGATAATACATGATTCACTGATCTTTATAATATTCAACATAATATTAGAGTCTATTTTTTTGTGATTGTCAATATTATTTCATATAGGGGATTGAGATTGAGATTATATATCATAGAGATACTTGCATGTATATGAAGGATTGAGAAGGTTTGAGGTTGAATATTTAGGATAAGATGTAAAAGTTACTGACAGATGATGATACATGCGACATATAGGATATTGAGGTTATCACTAGAGATATCTTCATATGCTTACATAACGATGATGATCTATATCTGTACTATCATATTAGTGTTACCGACATGTATTAATGATATGTGAATTTTAATATTTTTTTTTTCATACAATACTATATTTTTATTATTTTTGAATTTCTGTCAGTTATGTTATTATGTACTTATACTTCATCTTATGCTATATATATGTATATATTTTATTATACTTTGATTATTTAATATATTATTTTTTTTATTAAATATGTAATGCAATTTAAAATATGTAATGACATTGCTCATGTACTTTTAACTATATTAGTTTAATATATAATTATTTAAATAATAAATGTAATATTTTGAATAAATAATAAATTATTTGGGGCTTGGGAACACATAAATGCAAATTTAATTCAGATTTCAGGGTTCAAGCTGTCCGCTTGGGGGCTAGGCACTTGCGATTGTGATGCTGCCCAAAAATTGGCATAATGCAACATGACCTAGTACGATACATCATGACTCAACATGATCCGACATGTCACATTTATGTGTCTGTCTGCAAGCCAAACATGTCATGTCAGCATGACATATTATGTTTGACACCTCTAGAATGTTTTAGTATAAGAAATTTGATATATAATTTTATGATACATACAAGAAATTCAAAATCAGTCTGATATATATTTTAATATATTGGCATTTCTCAAATTTTTAATTTTTTTATTAAATTTATTTTTTATCATTTTATAAATATCTCAAAATAAAAAAAACATGTGATCTATCTTGTGTAGTCATTATCCAAATTGATCAGATAACTAATTTTTTTCTAGTCATATGTTTATTAAGTTTTCATACGTTTGAATATATCAGATCGAATGAGTCACTACTAAAATCAAACTATCATAAGATAATAAATTTCGATAAGATTTCATAGGAAAGTTAATAATAAACAAAACAATGATTATAATAATATTTTGATATTTGAAAAAAATATCAAAATATAATCATATCCAATAATTTTTGATATTTGCTCTTAACTATAATAATATTTCAAAGTAGAAAAAAATATAGAGAATATGATATGATTATCGATAATATTAGTATTATCTCATATGTCGATAATCCCGGAGTTTGAAATGAGTGTAATAGCAAAATAATCAATAATATTAAAAAGGAAGAATTTGTTGCTCTCTCAAAGAAGAGGTGTTTAGACTTTTTTATAATAAGTTTAAGTGTCATGGTGAGTGAATTCTGTTAAGATCTCAATATAACTTTGATTAGAGGTGACAAACGGATAAGGCGCTTTGTGTCTAACCCATTAAATGACATGCAAAACCATTTCAGACACTGCATGAGACGGCTAGGAACAGTGCCATCATTGGTGTGGGCCAGCTCGTGCCTCGGTCTTCTTGTGACGGGCTTACCTATTCAACCCTCTAGGCAAAGCACGACACAACCCAAATTGTTGGCATGAGCAGCATGCATTCAATAATGCATGTGGACTGCACTTGTGAGTCTTGCATATTTATGAAAAATATAGGAGCATGAAGTCCATACTCTTATATTTTATTTAATTTTTAAAATGGGGCATGTGCCATGCAGGCAGCCCATTTAAAGGGTTTGCACCATTGTTCAAAGCAACAGCCGTTGACAAGATATGACACGTTGCTATTGCGTCGTGCATTGATAGTGACATGCATCCTTTTTAAAGTTTTATAAAAAATATAATTTTTTTTAATGTATTAATCTCAACTATTAAATTCTTGTCCAATTGTTTTGGGCAGAAATTTAATGATTAATGGGTTTCTACACAAAATTTTTTCATAAATTGTTAATTAATACATATAGTTTTTCCCACTCAAATTATAATCTCTATTTTTTTATTTTTTTTAAATTTCAAAATTATAATACTTTGTTTTATTTTTATTTTTATTTGAATAGTAAACAGTTGTAGATTATTATTGGTGAGCCACAAGTTCATGATCATCAAAAGATAAATTATAGTTGATGTCTTTTGGTTGGTCTATTTTAGATTCGGGTCTAAATTTTTATAAGGTACATGATTTTTTTATTCCACATTTATTTTGTTCACTAGATATTTTGGTAAGTGAACATATCTTTCCTATTAAAAATTTTGTAAAAATTAAAAATTAAAAATAATTATTATAATGAATATGAAAATACTGATCAATGAGTCAATGACAACTTAATTAAAATATATGAGATTGAGTTATTTATTAGTCATAGGTTTAATGAACGTACATTAGGATTAAAAAATTAGGATTAATTAATGAATATTTTTAGTATGTGTCTATTTTAAGATTATTAAAAATAGAAATTTTAGAGTCGAAAACGAGTGTATAGTATATATAGTATAAAAAAATATATATATGTAAAATTAGTGGTGAGTCTAGATATCTTAGGAGATATGTCAAACAATATATTAAAAAATATAATATATTGGATTTTAGGCAAAACTAATTAAGTGGTTGTCATTGAATTTGATTAACTTCAACTTTAATGATTTTATTTATTTATTACTATGAGTTTATAAGGAAAAACATGTCTAGGTTCATAATTGTCATGATTCTTCCACTTTAATTTGCATAAGATCTTAGTCTAATTTTTTGTATGTAGAAATACTTTCATCTAGAGATATCAAATGGGCCAGATAGCTTGTGCTAGGCCTGAAGCTCAACATGGTTACCGTAGCATGTCGTGCTTGGCACGACATGCGGGCTAGTATAGGCATGAAAATAATGTGTCATGCCGGTCCGACACAACTTGTTTGACACATGTACTTCAATCTTATGTATCATAGGATTCCTATGATATGACGAATGTGGTCATCTATATACATTCATATTACATGTATTGCACTTAGGTGCATATATAATATGAGTAATGTCTTTAATCAATATAAAGAACATATATATTATGAGGACATAATATTGATATTTTTAAGAAATTATTTAAAATATTCATTTTTCATTTTATTTCCTTATTATTTAGCTGTTTAAATTTATGATTAAGGTTAAAATGGTATAAAATATTTATATTTTTTTGTATGAACCAATCATAAGAATCATACGATAATATTTATGAATAATTAGATAAGTTATTTAAATATTATGATTTAGTGATCCTTTGAGTACGTAAATTTATTTAGTTAGCAAGTGGCAATTAATGAGGGAGTCTATCAATTATAGAGGTGTTAAACTGGCATGACTTGAATTTGAGTGGCCTAGTTGGCCTGCCATGCAGTGCTAGATATGACATGGATTGGGTAATTGGGCCATGTCTGGTTGGGCTTGCAGTGGCACGAAATTGGCCAATAGCAAGTGTCGTGCCCATGGCCACAAGACTACCTACATTATGCCATTGCCATTGGCCTTGGTTGGCCAAACTTGCCTAGCTAGCATAATAGCCAGGGCAGGCCAGTCCAAGTACAATGGCCATTGGGCACTATGGTTAGCGGAGTGCTGACGCTAACATTTATCTTCAAGTTTAAAATAAAATTTTAATTTTTAAAATTAAAATAATAAAAATAAATTATTTGTATTGTAAATTAAAATGAATAAAATTCAGAACTCAATAAAAAAAAATATTTTTGTTTCATTTTCATGATTTCTATTTAATCATAATATCACACTAAATAATAAATTAATTTTTTAAAAACATTGTTGCACTGTATCAGTAGCAACATCAACTACACGTATATTGCTTCTCTAATATCTGTGATCGTCAGTTTGTATTATGGTTCAAATCATTATGTTTGATTCTGAATTTAGTATTAGTAGTAGTCTTAATATCTTTAATGTTATGAATCATCATATTTTAATAGCCTTTTCAATTTATCCAAAAGATTTATTTTTGAATCCTTTTAGTTATTTATACATTTAAGTATTTCTATGATATTCAGCTATAATTTAGATCTTTTATTTAAAATACTATTCACAACCATAGTAAAAATAAACTTCAATGTTATGCTAGACATCGAAAGGGTCAATAAATTTCGTTACATCTTAGTTAGTATGAGATAAATAGATTCATATGATTTTCATCAATGTAATATATCTAAATTTTTATTGTCATCATATGATAGGATTAATTATTAATTGATATCTAAGTATCATTGGACCATCTTGTTGTTTGTTGTTGTGATTTTATTATAATATTAAATTTCATGGTTACGTGCATCCCAAAAGTTAATTGTGTATGAGTTTCTCATTCAACATTACTTCACAAATATTTGGATCATATAAGTAATAAAAAGAATTTTTAGTTCAGATATCGATCCTATAGAAATTATACATACAATATTAAATTAGTTAATGATAATTAATAATTACTTTAGTGAGTATAATAAACAAGATCTAAGTTATAAATTCTAGATTCTAGGAATAATTTATATATTTTTTTGTAATAAAATTTCTAAAGTTTTATTATGATTATGTTGAGTCATATCATGATCTCCTTATAGTTGTTTTTTTGGTATTTTATCACCGAGATAGTTTATCATCTTTTCTTCAAGGTCATTCAAAGTTCTTATCTTTTAGGTAATTTGTTAATTATTTTTAATAGTTATTTCAAATACACATTCTTTTTCTCTAATAATTACTATCTTTTTTGATGAAAATTAATGTAATAATAAATATATTTATATTTTTGGCTAACTTAGCATCATACTTGCATAATTAATATATATATTTTTATTTATGTTTCATCAATGGTAGTCATATGATTGAATATAACTCATAGGACAATCATCATCGTAGGAATTATATTCTTTCATGTTTGTCACATGACTTATTCGTCACTATGCTTCACTACGATAGGTGACTTTCACATTAAACCAAAATGATCTATTTACTATTCTATATTAATTGATGGTCAGTTTCTTCTAATGCATGTATAATAGAATGACCTATAAAAATATTCATGCTTTTAACTTTGTTAACATCTTATTCTTAATAATTACATATATCTCAATTTTTAGTTTTGATGTATGAGTTTGTGTCATGTATCATGGTTGAATGATTTTTTACCGTACATGTAAGTGTGTTTTGTGGTTTATTTGTTACTATATACCACTTCAATCATGTACGAATTTATTAATAGCTAAAATCTTAACTTTGGTTCTATTTAATTATCAAATCATTTATAATTAGATTATATTATAATAAAATATAATTTATCATAATAAACTTATTATGTCATCTATGAATTTCCTTTTTATCTTGAAATCAAGGAATAAAACATGAAACAAGTAATACTTCATTTTGTTTGAATCCAAATGCTCAATATTAATTATTAGCCCTTGAGCAAATCTAGTTATTAAAATTTAAATTACTCAAAATTTGTTCAATTTTATTTTGATTTGCCTATAGGAGGGGGTTGAAATGCATGCCCATCTTTTAGTGTTTGTGTTTTGTATTGTCATTCTTGCTCATTGATCACTCCAAAAATATTTGTGGAGCTCCTTGAATTAAATTTCTCCTTGAGTTATTTAAATTACCTAAGTATTTAGTCTAGTGTGAGTTTTTTTAATTGGCTGTTATGGTTTGAGTTTTTTGATTCTGTAATATAAAGTCGTAGTGTTGAGCATGAGTCTTGATTTTGGTCTCTTTTCTCTAATTATTGGTTGTAATGTTGAAAAAATTTATAATGGTACTTTTAGTCTTTATAACATAAAGCCATGATATTGAAATATGACCATGACTTCTAAAAAAAATCATGTCATTGTGTTGGCCATAGCTCAATTTTGGCTCCTTGTAATATTTCTTAGGCAAAAATTTTTTTTGCATCAATAGAATATGTTCCACAGTGAAAGAATTGAGTCAACAAGGTGATAAAATCATGATGTATGAAGATTGCTACGGGCCTATGACTATTTATGTAGCGTATTGACTAATAATAAATACTAAAAATAATTTATAATTATTCAACAGTTAATCAAGTTATAGCATGTTAAATTCAATGACTAGCATGATTTTTCGCTTTCATTCTAGTAATCAACTGTACTAAGCCATATTTTTTACTAAAAATTTTTGATTTTATAACTATTTATTAAAATTTTTTATAACTAAGTTTTTATGAAATTGTTATAATTAAATCTTTCTTTAGATGTGTAAAACAAGTTGTGCCGTGCCAACATGGTCCTCAATTTTGAATTGTCCTGTCCACCATGCCGTGCCTCTCGTGCTAGGATCTTTGGTCGAGTAGTGGGCTTGCCCACGGCATATCCAATCATGACTTTGAACTAGGTTGTGCCATACTTGGCATGGCTGAGTTATGCTATACTTGGCAAGACCGAGTCGTGCTGTACTTGGCATGACCGAGTCGTGTCGTGCTTCATGTCGTGCCATGCTTCATGGTGTGCTTCGTGTCATGCTTCATGTTGTGCTTCGTGCTATGCTTCATGTTGTGCTTCGTGCCATGCCATGACTGTTTGACTTAGTTGATATCTTTATTTTATTTTTAGGAAAATATTTTAAGAAAATCATATCAAATGCTTTATATTATTTGGTATTTAGCATATTGAATATTTGTCCTAGCTAATTGATGACATGGTTATCATATCAAATATAGTATTTTATGTTTGTATTGGAAGGCTCTCCAAAATAATCCTACCTAGTATTGTAATATTTAAATATATTATATCATTATTTATAAATTTTATTATCTAATTATTCTACATGGTTTATGCATATTATTATGTACCCTAATATATTTTTTATTATTATCACTTTAATTCTAAGATTCATATAGACAACTAAAACAAAATATGTGAATATTAGAGACATGAGATGAGATGAGAGGAGAAGAGAGAACTTAATACAAATAAGCCATAAAAAATAAAATAATTCAATAAATATTAACAATTATTTATAAGTTTTTTTTTTATTTTTGTAAGGTAGAAATCTGACAACCATTGTGGATCTTCTTTCATTTGAAATGACAATCAAAATCAATATGTTTTATTTGCTCATAAAATACTAGGTTGATATCATTGTGCTGAGCTGCTTGATTATTACAAATTTATCATAAAACATCATCAGTTTTTAAATTGGTAAACAAATCAACTCCAAGAAGTGACAAGTAATCGATGCTACATCTTTGTACTTTACCTCCCTCTATAGTCACTTGTGGCTTTCTTTCTTTTGTAGTATTCTTGCCAGCTTTTTTACTACTATTAGTATTATATGGCATTGCCATTATAATGGTCTAACTGGATTATTCTAATTCTACTTGAACTAAGTGTAGGTGTAAATGACTAAATTACTTTTTGGTAAACCTCTAATATGATAATAGGCGCCTTTTCACCTATAACTTAGGTTCACAAAATATTATATTGCTCATTCAATTCATGCATGTAAAGAATACTACAAATTTGATTGCTTAAAATTATTAATGTAGTTTTATCTCTTACCATAAATAGCACTTAAACAACTATTTTCTACCACTATATCTAAGTTGTTCAATTAGGTACTTTATCATTCATCTTAATTGGGTAATCTGCATACCAACAATTGATTAATACTATCGTACATTTGCAGTGTCATTGAAGAATACATCGATGTAGCCAAGTCCCAATGCTTGTTATATGTATCAGAAGAATTAAATATGTTGGATATGCTAAGGTCAATTGATTGCTAGAGATGTAATTGTAACTGTGTATTAATTATTAATCGCTTTTCAGTCTTGGCTCTTCATGTACCAATAAGTCTCAATTTAGATTCTAAATGACGTAGTTCATGAGGAATACTTATCTGCCTTCAGTCTCAACTGGGTTATTCTTAGTTGTGTTATATTAATTTTCACTATTTTTTTCTTTTATGAAAGTCACATAACAAAGAAAAATTCTCAAAAATGGTAAAAAAACATAGAACACCACAAATTACCATGGCTCCGCATCAAACTTCCAAGACAAAAGTTTCTCACATTTTAAATCATAAAAGAACCACACTGTGCCAAAGCTGTATTGGTACACCATTGTGGCAACTACCTTGGAAATTATTGTATGGATTGCTGTTAGCTTTTGGACTACTGAAATTTTGTTGTCGTATGTCTGAAGGCCATGATTTATCCAATGATTTTGAAAAAACACAAAGGAGATTGTACCTTTACCTCCATAGTAAAGTGATGTTATTGGTGATGCCGAAGGCCATAATTTATCCAATGATTTTGAAAAAACACAAAGGAGATTGTACCTTTACCTCCATAGTAAAGTGATATTATTGTCGGTGCCAAATGTTGGTGCACATTATAGTCGACACCGGTGGAATGGATCTCACGTAGACCAATGCCACCTTTTGTCTATTGGAATGTGACTTTGACATCATGTTCAATGTGCTTTGTAGGGTGTTGGCCCTAGGTTATTTTAGAAAGGGACAGAGAAGATGGAAAGAGAAATTATTTTATTTCATTAAATCTTAAAAAATAAAAATACAATCATAATTATATATATGATTTGGAGTAGCAACATGTTGGGTGCTCTCAAATAATTAAAAGAGAAAAAATAAAATAAAAATTAAATTAAATCTCAACATTTGGAATATATTATTTATCAATTTTCTTATTTCTTTGATTAGCTTGAGATAGTTGACAAACATCGTATACTGATACTCATTTATATAATATGTAAATTGAAAGTAAAGAATTGATATTTAATTGAGATGACAAGAACATTCCTACTTCATAGAAGTGCTTCTACATTTTTTTTGAGGAGTAGAAATATTATTGCCAACTTCTTAATTAATTTAATTTCATCTTATTTTATTTATAATTTTATCATATATTTGTTTTTGTAATAATGAAATTTTTTTTTTCACTTAAGATTTTTAGGTGAATTTGTTTTGTTGATCTATCTTCGAACAGAGAGAAGATGATTGCTCGTGCTATTAATTATATCTTTTATGAGTGTTCTAGTACTCAAAAGAGTTACTTATACTATTCACTGGAGACTAAAAGGATCATTACGAGTACTGATATGATATTTTTTAAAGATAAATATTTTTGAAGAGCATGATCAAAGACTGATATATGTTTGACATCTCTAAAGAAGTTTTAATTGTATTTTATGTTATTTTTATTCTTCTTTTTTTTTTTATATTTATGGGAACATCACATGTGTGAGCTGTCACAACTTAAGTATACATGTGATATGTTATTAAATTTTGAATGAATTAAAAATGTATTCTTTTTTTCTCTATTTCTTTGCTTTGCGCTTTATCTTCTCTCCTCTCTCTGATTGACTCAAATTTTGAATGTATTATTTTATTATTGACAATGACTGATAGCTATGTATATAGAAATCTAGCTTGCACTACGATATTATGAAACCTCACACTTGTGCAATCGTGATGGATAACTACTCTCCACAAAGTAACTAATCCTCGCTGTTATTATTTCTGACATAAGCATTTACAATTATATGTTAGCAAATTCACTGGTGTCGTTGCAGTGTTTTTTCTTCTCCTAGCAATTGGGTTGATTTGTTAATGGGCAATGCATTTTTTATAATTGATAGATGGTGTATGCTTTCTTTTACAGCTACAACATCTGATATGGCATATTCTCAGCAGCAACAACGGCCTAATATGCAACCGCACCAGTTTGGATTTCACCCTCAACCTCAGCATCAGCCGTTCGCTCCACACAATTATATGCCTCCCCTTCCATCTATTCAACAATTTCCTTATCATCACTTGCAACAGCAACAGCAAACACAATTTCACTCGCATCCACCCCCTCATCCTCACCATCTTCATCAACATCCTCCACCACCTTTTGCTTCCCGTTTAGCCTCTCCTCTTGTTCCTTCCCCATTCAACACTGCATATGATTCTGCTCCTGCTCCAGTTCCCCCTCCTCCAGATCCAGATCTCCAAAAGAGAATTGATAAACTTGTTGAGTATGCAACCAAGAATGGGCCTGAATTTGAATTCATGATCCGAGAAAAACAGCATGATAACCCTGCTTACAGTTTCCTTTTTGGGGGTGAAGGATACAGTTATTACCGCTACAAACTCTGGCTTTCTTCGAGACCCTACGTATTTAATTCTCCTTTTCAATCTCCATCAACTCCTATGTTACATCCCACTCCAACCCATATGATGAATCCTGCCTTGTCTCCAATGTTGGGTCCTCCTCAAATCCACCAGCCTCATATCTCACCATTCCATGATTCACAAGCACTTCATCCTAAGCCCTTTAGTGCTGTTCGTAGCCAGCCTGATTTTGATCACTCATCCATGTCTTTCAAAAGCACTTGTGGTCCAGTTCCCGGTGATGTTGTGACGGAGCTGAATGAAATGCTTATTGCTCTCAATGGGACCAAGGAGTCTATTAAAGGTGCAAAGAATTGGTTCATGCAAAGATCTCAATTTGCATCATCCCTAGCAGAGGTGCTTAGGGATAGGGTTTTCTTTCTGGATGATTCTGAGAGGCAACTGCATATCATATATGTTGCTAACGACATTCTTTTCGACAGGTACTTGTTTGATTCAATAATCATTTCGACAGGTACTTGTTTGGGTCTTTCAAAATCGACTGTCCAGTCACATATAAAACTGGGAACAGATTGGTTAAAAACCACTGTTAATATTGATATTCATGTTGTATGTGCTATCCGTTATATTCTGAGATTATTCACATTGAATAGTTTAAGACTATCCACAGGAAGTAAAAGTATTCATTACTCTTTTTTTTTGTTATATGTATTCATGCTGTACACTCATTGCACACATTGATTTCTGATGAAAAATAAATGTTTATCTTTTATTTCACTTTAATCTAGCATGGTATTTGAGTTTGAGTTGACATTGCCACCATTGCTATTACAATTTTCATATGTCACCTTTTCTAATATTTTCTTCATAAAATAGTTTTTTTGTGGAATGAAATTTTAAATAATTTAGTTTTTGGCTTTTTTCATTTGGAGTTATTAAAGGTTCATTTTCATGATTTCAAAGTTATTTGTGAAAATCTTAATTTTCCTAGGATATAAACATTTGTTTGTCATGCTTGTATATGCTACTATGTATGTTTTATTTGATATTTTATCACATAAACTTGTTAATATTTTTAATGGTAGTGAGTTTTTTTCCTAGAAAAATTTGATGAAATAAAATTTATAAAAAAATAATATTTTTTCAACTACATAAAGTAAAATATTTAAATCTATAAATATAGAATTTATTATCTAGATAACCTATATATTGGGTGATCTCATTATAAAAGTAAAATAATAATAACAAATAAAAACTATAGCAACTACAATACTTTTTATCAAATTGGTGCTTAAATATTTAGAATATAAAATTTAAAAGAAATAAAATTAAATTTAGACATTCTTATGGTCTTCTTGAATATGTTGGCAAACTCATATGATGTAGGAATATAAGTTATGTTTATGATTTCAACTTGAATTTTCTCTCTGAGAAAAATAATTTTTATTTATGTTATTTGTTTGTTTATAAAATATTAGATTCAAAATTATATACTTTACTACTTGACTATTATAGTAGCGAATGGTTGGAGAAGTAATTGTAATTCAAATCATTAAATAGATGTTCATTCCAAAGATTTTCACAGGTTGTTGTGGCTGTTGCATGTACTTTTTCGCTGCAATGAATATTAGGATTATCATCTATCTTTTATCTTTATAGGAGATGATTGTATCAAAGAAATGTATAATAATGTTTTGTTGATATTCTTTTTATGCAAGATGATACCGAATTAGTATTTAAATATTTAACAAGCTGAATATGCTACTTGAAAGTAAGTATATCATGGAGAATATAAAAAATAATTAATTATATATATTATATTTGAGTATGTCAATGAAATATTAAATTTATAATAAATTATATATTAATTTGATAATAGTCAAATAATTAATTTTTCTTATAATTTTTTTGTATGTAGTTAAGTTAACTAGAGGGCCAATATAATATAAAAGATTAATATCCCCAACTCATTAAATATATTGGTTGGCTTGCAATTCAAAAGTTTGATTTTTGAGGGAGTATCTAAGACATATTTCACATGGGACAATGAAATATTTCAACTATCATAAATCATCTCAATCTCAAGAAATTATCAATTTTCTAAAATCTTTCTCTTGAAATTATGACTAAATGTATTTATCGAGTTGAGAGTGATTCCTAACTCATTATCTTTAGTAATAAGAATATTATTTACATAATCTATATGTATGTGCAAACTAAGTAAGGTAGCCGTGATTAAAAATTTTACAAATAAGTTCTTCTAGATTGTTTTATGCCATACTAGGTTTTTTTTGTAATTTGTATACCTAATCTAAATGCTTTATTTGGGCTCGAAAACAAGGTGGATGCTCCATATATTATATATTTTCAATATCAATGTAAATAAATTTATTCTTTATATTTAATCAATGTATCATCCATATGTGGGAATCTATGAGGAATATGAGTATCCAAACTAAGATTATCTTGGCTACTAAAAAATATATATCCTGATAATCAGTCCCAAAATTTTGAGTAATTTTTAGTTCTCAAAAATCTGATTAGATAATATATCTTATCATTATAACTAATTTTTATCATGACACATGCATACAATCAATAATATATCTTAGTAAAGGTCAAAATACTAATTTTCAAATTTTATTTAAGTGGGATATTTATCTCTTTCAATGACATAATATCATTCACGGATAGATAATGCTTCAAAAGGTGATATGTGTGTGTGTATCTTAATATCATTAGAAGAAATAAAAAAAAAATAAACATGAAGAAATGTATGGTTAGGACAAAACTTGTAAGGTAGGATGTTGATTATTTCTCTATTTTTTTGGAGAGTAATTAAATTATTACGATCATAAATGTCAACTAAAAGACCTTATGACTTCTCTGAAGACTTTTATTTGTTCTAAATAATTTATACACATTCTTTTCTTTTAGAATAAATTTGATGTGTTGGGCGATCAAGTCTACCGTCTCTCGATTCACTTGGAGTTGTGTCTGGAATATACTTAGAAGCTACTAGTACTACCTCATATCTACTAGAGGAAAATTTTTTTACCAAGAAGAAAACACTCTTCAAAGTTCATCTATTTTATATTTATTAGAGTCATCATAAAGTGATTCAATAAGTTTAAAAATAGCACTATAGATGATACTTCCATCTATTAGAGGCCCAAATGAGACTATAATGGAGCAAAAATAGTAAAAGATTCATATGAAAATTCTGAATTCTTACATGGTTTAGATTTGTTAAAATTAATTTATATTATATCAATCTCAAGTAAATCATACATATATATATATATATATATATATATATATATATATATATATATATATTAGATTCAAGTAAATTAATCACAAGATAATAATTGATGGAAAAAGATATTCAATTATTTAGGTGGTTGGTGATTAAAATCATATCATTCTATGTATGTTTCGGAATATTTTAATCATAAAAAAATATTAAAATCATATCTTAATCAAATATTATTTTTTTAAGTTTGCAATCATCTTTTGTACTTGTGTGCTAACACATGAAGTCTAATGTATAATTGAATGTAGTAAATATCTCAAGCTATTTGAGTCTCAACTCAATTTAGTTCTTAAATGTCTAATTAATTCAAAAAATTATTACTCATACAAGTCTGGTCAATATTATAGAAAGCTTTGATATATTTTTGAATATAACATTTCTTACAATCTAAAGTATAAATATCTTTAATATTGAGTTCTAAAATTCTTAACTTGACCATATATGAATGACTAATTCAAAAAATGGGTAAATAAATGATCAATGACATTCAAACATATAGTAGGATATCTAATTGTATAAAAGAAAATATATATCCCATTTGCTTTGTATCGAAGGAAGTATTCCATGATATCTTTATTTAGATACTTATAAATAATTAGAATTCTAGATAGAAATAAAATATGAATTGATTATTGTCATAAATAGTAATTTTAGATATTTTATCATTAAATATAGTCTTATTCATAAAATAAGTAGGAACAAATAATGATAATGTGTGATTTTCTATGATATGACTATTTATCCTCTAGTCGATAACCCAAATTCTAAGATAAAAAAATAAGTTGTGGAAGCTATAATTTTTTTAGAGTATGAAATATTACTTATTGCTTTACTAGAGAGAAGATTTGTATATTTTTGTCTGCTAAGGATCATGTTGGGAGAACTTTGCAAGGATCTTTAAATAAATCTGGTAGTTTGTCAACCCCCCTCAATAATTTGCTGTGTTTTTAATTTCATCTTTAAAAATAATTCTCAATGATTTTTTTTTTTTGATATGATCACTCTTCCTATAAAATATGTATTACACATAGGATATCATGCCTCCACCTTTATCATGATTGACACTTATAATTTCTCCAAGGTAAGCCCCACGCGATATCTCTCAATAAAGTCTCTATCTACATCTTCCAAAGAGTTATTGAAATGTATGATAATAAATCTCTCAACTTTAAAAAAAAATAATCATTCAAAATTTAATTATGAAGCATATCAAAGTTTTCTGGTAGGTACAATATTATCATGCCAAGATGCTACTCTTTTCATCTCACTCGAGCATCACATCTATCACAACTAGAAATACCTCAAAAAATTAGGTAGCTGCATGTGTGAAACAATTGATGTGAGTTGTAATTTGTTCTGGCTGTCTAGGCTCATCTAGTCTTTATATCTCAGCAACTCTACAAACATGTTATATAACTACATTGTCTTGGATGAGTGAATGGATGCTGCAAGCTCCCACAACAACTTGTAGGTAGTAAAAGAAGTGAAAATCAAGAATAATTTTGTTGTAATAGATTGCGACCAAATAATTAATGATAAGGAATCAATCAAAATCCAAGCCTCATTTATCTTGTTATTGGAAGATTTATTTGTTAGATGGTCAAAGTTCTATTGACTGAAAAATCACGCGTGAACTATAGCTATCTATTTTGTATGATTTTTATGTTTGAGGTTTCACATAGTAATAATTGAGTTTTTATTTTCCTCATCAATCATAGTGAGTGTTGAAACCCAAGCCAAATTCAAACTAATTCATATTAGAAATATATAATAAAAAATATACAAAGAAAGTCCTTATAGATGGAGCAAGTCGGATTGGTGCAACCCATAGGTTGTTGTTCACATCCATATTGTAATAAAGCAAAAAAAAAAAAAAAACTAGAAGTTACTATAAATAGCAGCACTCTTCAAGAAGACATAAAGGTCTAGAACATCAAATTTAGAGGAAATAAAAATAAGCTAAGGTCTCTTCAAAATCATTCTGAAAATGTTTGTTGACTTCTTTGATATTTGAATATAAGTTGTAATAATGATTTTATGGTGAATTTTTTATATGAATAAGAAGTAATTCACTATTATATATTTTGTTTGATTGTGAAATATCATACACGAGACTATATGTCTTATTGTGTGATTATCATAGTAAATCAAGGTATTCAAAGGCGTTTTCCAGGCGCGCCTTGATGCGCGCCTCAGGGCGAGCCGTGGGAAAAATGCCTTGAGGCGTCGGAAGAAAAGCGTAACATTAATAATTACTTCTCCAGTTTGAATCGATCGATCTTTGCGACGTTGGCAATCAATTTGAATCACTTCTCCAACGGTGATCTCATCTCGGCTCCATCTCCAGGTATGTCTTCTCTTCCGATTTTTCCTTCTTCATCTCGATTAGTGTCGTCGACCTCCCGATCTGTGTCGTCGACCCCTCCCCCCCTATGCAAATTCCGATTCCTCGCCCCCCTCGGCGACCTCCAAATCCCCCTCCTTCGAAATCCCGATCCCCCCACACTCGGCAACCTTCAGTGCCCCCTTTCCCCCTCTGAAATTTCCCCCCACCCGGCAACCTCCCAATTCTCTCCGGCGCCCCCCCCCCCCCCCCCCCACGCTAGCTGCTCCCGATTCCCCCCTCCCACCTTTTTTTTTGTTAAATAATTTAAAAGAGATTCATCCAATCTCTTTTCTTCTTAATTTTTTTTTATTTAAGGTAATTGGAGCTTCAGCTTTTAAGTTTATCATTTTTTTAAAAAAAAAAATTCAAACAATCTTTCGATTTTTTTTTTATATTCCTCTAAAAAAATATTAACTTTTTAAAATTTAAACCAATTAAATTCTTAATTTTATTTTTAAATTCCTCTAAAAAAATATTGGCTTTTAAAAATTTAAACCAATTAAATTCTGAATTTCATTTTTAAATTCCTTTCAATTATGTCTTGTTATTATTTTTTAGTCAATTATATTGTTATATAGAAATGTGAATATTATTATTGGTATTTTTTTTAGAATGAGTTCCTCCAATTCAAAAAATTCAAGAAGAGATTTTGTGTGGAAATATGTTATTAAAGTTTCTGGGGAGCAATATTTGAGATGTAAATTTTGCAATCAAAGATGTGTTGGAGGGGTGAATAGACTCAAACATCACTTAGCCGGAACTCATCATGGTATGAAACCGTGCCCCAAAGTTAGTGAAGATGTTAGATTGGAATGCAAAGAAGTATTGATCAATTTTAAGGATCAAAAAATTAAAAGAAATGAATTGCTTCAAGAAATTGGTATGGGTCCAACTTCAATGCATGAGAGTGCTTTGTTCAAAATAATAGGTGCCTTAAGGAGTGGGAGTGGGGAACCTATTCCTAGGGGACCCATTGATAAATTTACCATTTCACAATCTCATCAGAGTACTTTGAATTCAAGGTGGAAGCAAGAAGAAAGGAAGGAAGTGTGTAGAAAAATTGGTAGGTTTATGTATTCAAAAGGTCTCCCATTCAACACTGTGAATAATCCTTATTGGATTCTTATGATGGATGCAGTTGCAAATTTTGGGCCCGGGTTTAAGCCTCCATCTATGCACGAATTGAGGACATGGATTTTTAAAGAAGAGGTGAATGACATAAGTATCATTATGGAAGATCACAAAAAATCTTGGAAACAATATGGATGTTCAATTATGTCTGATGGTTGGACAGATGGAAAGAGTAGGTGTCTTATCAATTTTTTGGGGAATAGTCCTGCTGGCACTTGGTTTATGAAATCAATTGATGCTTCTGATACAATAAAAAATGAGGAATTGATATTCAAATATCTTGATGACGTGGTTGAAGAAATTGGGGAGGAGAATGTTGTGCAAGTCATTACTGATAATGCCTCTAATTATGTAAATGCTGGAATGAGGCTTATGGAAAAAAGGAGAAAATTGGGGTGGACTCCTTGTGCTGCACATTGTATTGATTTGATGTTGGAGGATATTGGAAAGGTAAATGTTCATGCTACTACACTTGCTCGGGCTAGGCAAGTAGTGAAGTTCATATATGGGCATACTTGGGTTCTTAGCTTGATGAGAACATTTACAAAAAATCATGAACTTCTTCGTCCAGCAATTACACGGTTTGTTACTTCATTTCTTACTCTCCAAAGCTTTTATAAGCAAAAGAAACCTCTTATAGTAATGTTTTTCTCAGAAAAATGGTGTTTAAGCAAATGGGCTAAAAAGGTAGAAGGTGTGAAAGCTCGAAGTACAATGTTGTTTGATCCAAATTTTTGGTCTCATGTTACTTTTTGCATAAAGACTACTGTTCCATTAGTTAGTGTCTTGAGAGTAGTTGATTCAGAGGAAAGACCAGCCATGGGTTATATTTATGAGCTGATGGATTCGGCTAAGGAGAAGATTGCATTTAATTGTGGGGGAGTAGAGAGAAAATATGGCCCGATTTGGAGGAAAATTGATGCAAAATAGACTTCGCAACTTCATCGACCTTTACATGCAGCAGGTTATTATCTTAATCCTCAATTGCGGTATGGGGATAAGTTCTCTAATGTTGATGAGGTGAGGAAGGGATTATTTGAATGCATGGATAGGATGTTGGATTATCAAAAACATTTAAAAGCTGACATTCAATTGGACTCATTTGATTAAGCAATGGGTGAATTTGGGAGTCGTATTGCAATTAATTCTAGAACATTAAGAAGTCTTACAAGTTGGTGGATGTATTTTGGGGGTTCAACACCAGAGTTGCAAAAGTTTGTTATTCGAGTCCTTAGCCTTACTTGTAGTGCTTCAGGATGTGAAAGAAATTGGAGTACGTTTGAATCGGTAATATTTCTATTTTTGTAAACTTTTATATATATATTTCTATTTCAATGTTAGAGAATTTTATTTCATTTTAACATATAAATTTTTTTATTTTACTATTTGTAGATACATACAAAAAAAAGAATTAGACTTGAACATCAAAGGTTGAATGCTCTAGTGTATGTAAGGTACAATACTAGATTGAGAGAACGAAGTCTACAAAGAAAGCAAAATGTTGATCCGATTTTGGTAGAGGAGATTGATTCGGATGATGAATGGATTGCGGAGAAAGAAAATCCCCTCTTCCCCCTTGATCTTTGCTGGTTTCAAGATGATGAGTTATTCAATGTCGATGCTATTATAGTTGTGTCATCCAACTCCCAACAGACTCAAGCATCATTGGATCACATGATTTCTTCACATTCCTACAAAAGGAAACATAACGAAGTACCAAGTAAGTACTCAAAAATTGAAGCCATAAATTTGATTAAATTTAATAAAAAAACTTATAATATTTACACCTCATTAATAATTTATACTAGGTACAAGTGGAGGCAAAGACAAAGAGAAGGAGTTCAATTTGACACTAATTGATGAAGATGAAGATTTACATGAAATGAGGTTACATGATAGTTGACATTTTCTTATTTTTGATACATTGGATGAGGATGATGATGACCTTGGAGAGAAGGATTTAAATTGAAACAATTTACTCTACTTCTTATTTCATGACTTGGTTATGTCTTTTTGTTAAAGTTTGAAGTTATTACTATAGTTGAATCCATTTTATATTTTATGATTTTGTTATGTTTTTTTGTGAAAATAGTGAACTAGTATGCCTTTTTTTAAATAATTCTAATGAATTGTTTTCATATTTTTATTTATGCTATTTTATTTAATTTTATATATTTTAAAATATTAATTAATTATATGTTGTGAGGTTCAAAAAGCTTACGCCTCAACGCCTCGAGGCTTTCGCCTCGCCTCACAAATACAAAAACGTCTCGCCTTACGCTTTCGCCTTTTAAAACTTTGTAGTAAATAGTACTGAAATAAGAAAGTAAAAAAGTAATTTCTTTGTGTAGATATCATATCCAAATTATCTCATAGGAGAGCATTCAACATTATTATTATTTTTTTTTTTATGAATGTTTTTAGTGTAATATTCTATAATACCTTTGCATCTTATCATCTCATGCACTACACCACACATTATCACGCACATTTGACAATCATGTGCCATGTCATTTCGTGAAATACACCATCATACAATATGCATGATACACCATCATACACTGCATATTACACTGTCACCATGATAACGTGTTCACGTTGTCGAAACCATGGTAATGCGGCACACATCTTCACATCACCAAACTACAACACACACACACACACTTGTCGACACCATGTCGCAACTACATTACACCACATTTATCACATACAATTGCACACTAGCTTCTTTTAGGGTTTATGAACTTTAGCTCTGATATCATGATGAAATAAAATTCATAAAAAAGAAATATTATTTTTTCACATACATGAAATACAAAACCTAACATATAAATAAGGCAAAAGATTATTGGGATTGACCACATGTTGGATGTTTTCATCATAACAATAAAATAAAAGTAGATGTAATGATTTATGCTATGATTGATATTTGTTTTTTTTTATTTTTTTGTTTTACTTGTTGGATGGAAACACCTGACATGTGGGCTGCTTCAATCTAATAGTTTTGTATTTATACCATACTCTCATTCAATATTTAAAATTGAGTTTTGTATGAGATTTTATGAAAATAAGTATACTTTTCACTTGATATCAGTTCTAGGTGGCATGCAAACCCTAGATAAGGAAGTGAGAGAAAGGGGGGAGGGGGAAGTACATTGTGCGTGTCAGAAGTAGCTTAGATGCATGCATGCATTTATTATGCATTTAATGTCAAACCATTGTTAGCATTGTCATGTTAGTGCATGTGTGCATTGGCAATGTGGTAGTGTGTACCATGTGCAATGTGTGTAGTGGTGCATGTGTATTGTGCAATGATAACATGGATGTGTGTACTACATGTGGTGTGTGCCGTGGAAGTGTGTGTACTGGTGTGTATGTGGTGTGCAGTAGTGACAAAGTGCATAATGAGTGCAATGCTACAAAATAATAAATAAAAAAAAAACAGCATAATGTATGCAACAATGTGATATTGTGCATAGTCGTGTAGTTCACACATATATATTTTAACTGATCGAGGAAGTTAATCTCAGTTGTTACTTTCTGGAGGCATGAGCAACAGAATTATTAGCAATTAGCTATTGGCTTTCAGATGTAATTTTTTGGTCAGGGGAAGCTTCACTACATGATCAATAAGGAAATAAATCTTTTGGCGGTGAGACGTAGGAGGTTTCATTATAGATTGATTCTTGATCTTTGATTTCCATATAACAATTTATTTAGATAGATATGTCTTGTATTTTGTCATCTTGTACTATATGCAAGACATTATGTGAGCTAGCATTATCATTATTTTTAACTCACACATTGCAGATATATGAAATCATTTCATAGCTTCTGAGATTAATGCTAGAAGGGCTTAACGAGCTGGAATAGGTCACCACTCATTTCTTGGAGGTATTTCTAGTAGATATAGATGAGACTTACAGAGTGAAACAAATGGAATTTCTTCTTGGCATGATGTTTTTCTGCTAATTATCTAATAGTTTTTTTGATATTTCGTAAATAGATTTTGAGTGACTATGTTTTTCTAATAGATAAGAAATACATTATCGGACAGTTCAATATATACTAAACAGACAAACATCAACTAGAGAGACATCCCATTTAGAATATATTGTTAGTAGAGAGAGAAATATTCATAATAGTTGTAGATGCACGAGATCTTTAATTTTTTCCACACATTGTAGGAGGAATGAATTCGCATTGAAGAGTTATTAGGAGTTGTTTTCAAAGATTATGTTGAGAATACTATAAGTTGGGGAGAGATATATGTCAACTACCAGAGCCTTCTAGGAGTCTCACACAATTCTCCATCTTGATCCTTCCTGGGGAGGAATATGTAAAATTCCTTGTTAGTAAGTCCATAATAGTTATTCTTCGTTTCTTTGATACTATAATTTTTATGACTCGTTTGCCTATTTCTGGCCCTTATGTTTTTGATCCAGAAGTCAACATTGATATCATACGTAATTGTTATTTATTTATTTATTTAATCTTATCTTATTTTTTGAATTTTATAATGATCAATAATAAATTATCAAAAGTTTTTGGTTATGATAACAAATAACTTAACACTCAATTTTGTGTCATATTAATTTTTATTCTATGACTTATCTTTTTAGGTAACCCAACTTGGATTTTATTTTTATTCTATTGATGTTATATTGCATGGTCAAAAGATTTTTTTTTGAGACTCAATAATAATGTGGACTTGGTCATATGTTTTAGTGTTTTTGATATATTACTTATTTATTATCGACTTGGTCATATGTTTTTCATTAAGTTGAGAATTTTGGTTCTTAGTAATTGAAATGTGTCTCTATCTTAGAGTGTGAAATGTGCTAGTTAACTCACTCTTAGCTCTTTTAATTATTTGATATATAATCAAAACTTACCTTGCATTGACTTAGAAGTCTATACCACTTAAAAAAATGTTCCATATCTTTTAGCCAATTAAAAAAATATTAGAGTTTGACTTGCTCATTAAAATTGGAAACTCAACTTAAATATTTCTGAAATAATGATCTTCTAAATATGTTTGGCCATATTCTCGTTGTTGCTCTCAATGGGGAGAGTGAATGAATAATAATGAGGGTGTCACTCATAAATAAAGTCAAACTCATTGTACTGACATTGACAATCATGTTCTAACTTGACTAGTCGTTTATTAGTTATTTTTTTGAAATATCAGTCTTTATGGATGGTCATAAGTCCATCTACTCTTGCATTGATGGTTTCGTCAAAACTTTTTGAGAAGTTGGGTTTCATATTGATCCTTCTAATTGTGTTGATCATATGACTTGGCTCATCTTTTTGGTAATTATTATCAGAACAAGTGAACATGGTGCTAGGATTAAATGAAAACAATGAAAATAATTTATTTATTTTTAACTTAAATGAGTGATCCTAAGATCATAACTATCTTTTATGCCAAATTAATTTGAAACTAATAACCAAAATAAAATGCAATGAGATTTAACAATCAAATTCCATCATGAACGGGTTAGTTATTTCAGAAATTCAAGGATGCAAATTGAAACTTAATATTATAATTTGTAGATTACTTTTATTAGCCTATCGTGGAGTTCCTTTTGACAATGAGAGATAATGCTTTGGAATAATTTGACTGCTGGGGCCAATTCCTAAAATTCCTCATGCAAATTTAGAGAAATTGGGAACATAAGAGAACTTGTGGATTTGGAAAGTATTTAATTAAGGGATTCAATTATAAATTTAGTGTAGCTATTTTCTCGGGGAGGGTTCATAAAATTAAGGTTTTTGTAGTGTACGGAAAATAGAAAATCAATCTGGATTTTACATCCAAAATGAAGTTTCGGGAAGTAGGATTTCTGTGATTTTTGTTTTGTATGAGGGCTTCTTAATTGATATAATTGGCTTATGAACTGACGAAAATGTGGGTAACTAATATATAATTGCTGAAATTGGATTTAGAAATGCAATTCTAGATTAGTTTCTGGAATTTCATCAAATTGGTGATTTTTTATGGTATCTGTTGCTTTTTTGAAAAAGAGCAATCCCACATCGGTTAGATGTGGGATTTACTCCATCTTTTTTCCCTATAAAAGGGGATTCCCCTCTTCTCTTAAAAAAAACACCTCTTCCCACCACTTAAGGCTATTTGTAGTATTACCCAATTGTTTTGGGTATTTACTTTTTGCCTCGATTTCTTTAAGAAATTGATTTGTGATCTTAAGTTTGTATTTTCTCTTTTGTTAGTGAGAGTTGTTCGTTGGTGCCCGAGGACGTAGGCTATTGCCGAACCTCGTAAATTTTCTGGTGTTCTTTCTTTGTTATTATTTTTCTGTTTTAGCTGTCATTATTTTATATTAGTATTTTGCCGGGTATTTCCGCTGAAAGTTACTATTTATGCTCGGAGTACTATTCACATGAATAGTATTTACTATTCACATAAATAGTAACATTTGTTGATTTGGGGAAAAACTAACCCGGATTTTCCCAACAATTGGTATCGGAGGGAGGTTTTGCTGAGTATGCTCTGTGGTTGCAGCTTTGTTTGATCTTCCACATCAGAAAAGATTCTATTGAGATATTTTGCAGTGAAAGCTATTTGTTGTAGAAATGTTAGAATCTGAATCTGGTGCACCATCAATCTCTACATCGAAAGGATTCTCATCAAGATCATTGGTGACTAATATCAAATTTGATGTCGAGAAATTTGATGGCACTAACAACTTTGGCATGTGGCAGTATGAGGTGCAGGATGTTCTTTTCCAACATGAGCTTGATGCTGCACTAGAAGAAAACAGACCAGAAGATATTAAGGAGAAAGATTGGACAAGAATCAATCGTTTAGCATGTGGTACGATTCGATTGTGTCTCTCCAAGGAGCTAAAATATTTATTTATGAGAGAGACGTCTGCAAGCAAGTTGTGGAAGGAACTGGAAGACAAGTTCATGAAGAAGAGCACAGAGAACAAGCTTTATACGAGAACGAAGTTGTACCGCTTCCAGTATAAACCAGGTACCACTATGAATGATCACATCACCAGATTTGATTCATTAGTAACTGATTTATTGAATCTAGATGAGAAAGTAAGTGATGTTGATAAGACTTTGATATTGTTAGCTTCCCTTCCTGATGAATATGAACATCTTATTGTTAGTATGTTGAATCTGAAGGGGAAGATCTCAGTCAAAAGGCAAAATTGCAAAAGATGAATGTGCCTTTTGTCACAAAAAAGGGAATTGGAAGAAAGACTGTCCGAAGCTGCAGAAAAAGAAAGGAAAGAGTGTATCTGAAGCATGTGTGGCTGAAGATGATAAGTCAGATTTTTCACTGGCTTGTGTGTCATCAGTGAATAGTACTGATGAATGGTTGTGTGATTCAGCCTGCTCGTTCCATATGTGTTTCAGAAAGGAGTGGTTCTTCAACTTTACAGAACTTGATGGTGGTGTTGTTCATCTGGCAGGCAATCAACCTTGCAAGGTAGCTGGGATCGGTTCAATCAGTTTGAAAAATCATGATGGGTCGACTAGGGCGCTGACAGATGTTCGGTACATTCCGAAGCTTGAAAAGAATCTCATTTCTTTGGGAACCTTGGAGTCAAAAGGTTTCACTATCATTTTGCAAAATGAGATTCTAAAAGTTGTTTTAGGAGCACTTGTGGTGATGAAAGGTATCAGGAGAAACAACCTGTACCTTTATCAAGGCAGCACAGCAGTGGGGACAGCAATAGCAATATCGGAGGCAGACAAAGTAGCAGAGATGTCCAGGTTATGGCATATGAGACTTGGACATGCTGGAGAGAAATCTTTGCAAACGTTGGCTATGCAAGGATTATTGAAAGGTGCAATGACTTGCAAGCTAGATTTTTTCGAGCAATGTGTTCTGGGAAAGCAAAAGAGGGTGAAGTTTGGCACCGCAATCCATAATACTGAAGGTATATTGGATTATATTCACACAGACATATGGGGACCAACCAAGACGGCTTCCTTGGGTGGTAAATATTATTTTGTAATATTTGTTGATGACTTTTCCAGAAGAGTTTGGGTGTATACGCTGAAATCCAAAGATGAGGTGTTCGAAACATTTCTTGTATGGAAGAAAATGGTGGATAACCAGACAAGGAGGAAGAAAAAAGTACTCCGATCTGACAATGGTACAAAATATAAAAATGATCAATTTTTTTATTTCTGTAAGAAGGAAGGCATCTCTCGGCACTTTACAGTTAGAGATACACCGCAGCAAAATGGGGTGGCAGAACGCATGAATCGAACCTTGCTGGAGAAAGTTCGATGTATGTTGTCCAATGCTGGTTTGGACAAATAGTTTTGGGCTGAAGCTGTTATGTATGCAAGTCACCTCATCAACCATCTACCATCATCTGCACTAAATGGAAAAACACCCTTGGAGGTATGGTCTGGAAAACCTGCAAATGATTATGATACTTTACATGTGTTTGGTTCCATTGCTTATTATCATGTAAAGGAATCTAAGTTAGATCCAAGGGCTAAAAAGGCATTGTTTATGGGAGGTACCCTGGGTGTCAAGGGATACCGACTCTGGTGTCTATCTTCAAAGAAAATTATTTCTAGCAGGGATATTACCTTTGATGAATCTGCCATGCTGAAGAAGGTAACAATAGATGAAAAAGTGTCAGAGAACACTTTTCAGCAGCCAGAGGGAAGATTGTCACAGGTGGAGGGTACTCAGAAACAGGTGGAGTTTCAGACAACTTCAGCTAAGCCAGTTGAGGACCAGCAGACATATCATGAAGCAGATGTTGGAGAGGAAGAGGTTTCAAACGAAGAACCTCAGCAGCAACATGACTTACCAATTGCCATCAGTAGGCCAAGAAGAGAGATTAGGAAACCTGCTTGGTTTGAAGATATGGTGGCTTACGCATTTTCAGCGGTAGAAGAAGGTATACCTCAAACTTTTCATGAAGCAAATAGTAGTCCAGATAAAGAAAAGTGAAAGAAAGCCATGGATGAAGAAATGTAGTCCCTTGTGAAGAATCACACTTGGAAGCTAGCTAGACTACCAAAGGGAAAGAAGGCAATTGGTTGCAGATGAGTTTATGCTCAGAAAGAAGGATTTCCAAGCAAGAATGACGTTCGCTATAAGGCAAGACTGGTGGCTAAAGGATATGCTCAGAAGGAGGGAATTGACTACAATGAGGTATTTTCTCCTGTTGTGAAACATTCCTCCATACGTATTTTGTTAGCATTGGTAGCACAGTTTAATATGGAACTAGTTCAAATGGATGTGAAGACATCATTCTTACATGGTGATTTGAAGGAGGAAATCTATATAACTCAGCCAGATGGCTTCAAAGTTGCTGGAAAAGAAGATTGGGTTTGTAAATTGAGCAAATCGTTATATGGTTTGAAGCAATCACCATGGCATGGTATAAGCGATTTGATCAGTTCATGATAGGTCAGAACTACACCAGAAGTAGTTTTGATCACTGTGTGTATTTTCGTAAGCTACAAGATGGATCTTTCATATACTTTCTCTTGTATGTTGATGACATGTTGATAGCATCAAGGAATCAAGAGGAGATATTCAGATTGAAGACTCAACTGAGCAAGGAGTTCGAAATGAAAGATCTGGGTGAAACCAAGAAGATTCTCGGTATGGAAATAGCGAGAGACAGACAGAGGGGCACACTTTGTTTAACTCAGAAGCAGTATTTGAAGAAGGTACTACAACGCTTTAGTATGTCTGAGAAGACCAAACTTGTAAGTACTCCACTTGCTCTTCATTTCAAGCTTAGTGCTTCACAGTGTCCAAAGACAGAAGAGGAACTAGAATGTGTGTCAAAGGTTCTTTATTCAAATGCAGTGGGTAGCTTGATGTATGCTATGGTGTGTACAAGGCCTGACATTTCACATGCAGTTGGGATTGTGAGCAGGTACATGCATAATCCTGGAAAAAAACATTGGCAAGCAGTGAAATGGATTCTAAGGTACATTCAGAAAACCTTAGATGTTGGCTTGATATTTGAGAAGGATGATATGGTTGGTCAGCATGTAGTGAGATACTGCGATTCAGATTATGCTGGTGATCTTGATAAACATAGATCAATTACTGGTTATGTGTTTACTCTTGCAAAAGCACCAGTTAGTTGGAATTCTACTTTACCGTCGACAGTGGCTTTGTCTACGATGGAGCCAGAGTATATGGCGTTCACTGAAGCAGTTAAGGAAGCAATATGGCTACAAGGGTTGCTTGATGATTTGGGCGTTGGTCAGAAATAGGTTACAGTGTTTTGTGACAGTCAGAGCGCTATTCATTTAGCGAAGAACCAAGTTTATCATGCACGGACGAAGCATATTGATGTGAGGTATCATTTTGCGTGGGAAATCATTGAAGAAGGTGGAGTCTTAGTTCAGAAGATCAAGATTGATGATAATCCTGCAGATATGTTAACTAAGGTGGTGACAACGATCAAGTTCAATCATTGTTTAAACTTGATCAACATTGCAAAAGTTTGATTGCGTCGTTGAGCGCATTTGGAGGCGTTGCAGCATTTGTTGAAGAGAAGTTTCGAGATGAGATTCGGATATTTTTCAAGGTGGAGATTTGTTGCTTTTTTGAAAAAGAGCAATCCCACATCAGTTAGATGTGGGATTTGCTCCATCTTTTTCCCCTATAAAATGGGATTCCCCTCTTCTCTTCAAAAAACACCTTTCCCCACCACTTAAGGCTATTTGTAGTATTACCCAATTGTTTTGGGTATTTACTTTTTGCCTCGATTTCTTTAAGAAATTAATTTGTGATCTTAAGTTTGTATTTTCTCTTTTGTTAGTGGGAGTTGTTCGTTGGTGCCCGAGGACGTAGGCTATTGCCGAACCTCGTAAATTTTCTGGTGTTCTTTCTTTGTTATTATTTTTTTGTTTTAGCTGTCATTATTTTATATTAGTATTTTGCCGGGTATTTCCGCTGAAAGTTATTATTTATGCTCGGAGTACTATTCACATGAATAGTATTTACTATTCATGTAAATAGTAATATTTGTTGATTTTGGGAAAAACTAACCCTGATTTTCCCAACAGTATCTTTATGGGTTTTAGGATTGGCGTCGGTTGGAGGTAAAAAGGGGAAGGGGTAAACGGGAATTCAGCCGGGATGTTAGGGGGTTTTACACTCTCACCGTAATGTCTGCTGATTCTGAGTTGGAGGAGAATTAGGAATAGAAAAAAAAATTAAAATAAAACAAAATGAGGATGGAAGGGTTTCGCACTCCCATCATACTAGAAATCTGCCATGGCACTTTGGTGATGACCCAAACACAAGCAAATGAGTTTTATTTTCTTCAATTCATTATTTTCTTTGAAATAATATATCATCATTTTTATAAGCCATGAACAAAACCAAAGAAAGATACAAAAATGGGGAGAATGATTGGTCAATCAAATAGTAATGTTGTTGACTTATCAAAAATCATAAAAAATTAAAAGTAGCATAAAATAATAAAATACCCGTGGTTTATCAGCTTACATGTGCTTTTCTCATAAATTTCTTTGAGATTTTATCCTTTGTTTTGAAACTTGTTAATTGTCGCCTAGGTTTAGGTTTTGGTCCATGTGACAAGAAAAGGAAAAAGCATGGAAAAGTAGAAAAGAAAAACAAGATATATTTATTAATTATGAAAAGTTAAAATTAGAATAAAATATTAATCATATATTTATGATTTGTGATAACTTATAATTGTATGTTCCTAAACAATAAAAAAATTAAATGATACAACAAAAAATAATCTAAAATTTAATATCCCTTCAACTTGTAATACTTTGAGAGTTTTCATGAAGATGTAGATAGTCTGATTACTAGTTGGTATAAAAATATTTATGATCAAATCATTTTGATTTATTCTTGAATAAAATAATTATCAATCTTAATATGTTTTACTTGCTTTCAAATATTAAGTTGGCCACAATGTGTTGGGATGTATAATTGTCATAGTAAAATATTATTAATTTTTGAACTAATAAACAAAGTTTCTCCAAGAAGTGATTGATCAACTGAAGCTAAAAAGTAGTTGATGCCAATATTCTTATGTTTTTTTATATTATATCCTTGAAATAATTGACTATCTCTTGTTTTTCCAAGTGTGATGAGGTTACCTACAAAAAATACAAAAATTTCTAATGGATCTCTTTTGTAATTGTATTAGCTTAATTATAATTTAAATATGTCTCTATATGATTATATCCATAATCTTTAAATGTAATCTTATATTCTGGTGCTTTTTATACATATCTGAAAATCTTATCCATTGCATCTATATGAAAATTTTTATAAGTATAGAAAAAGATTAATTATACTGATAATATAGATAATATATAGACTAGTTATCATCATATAATTTAATTTTTTTATGATCATCTTATATGTAGTAGGGTTAACTAACAAAATATTATTTATAAATAAGTTTACACATAGATGAAATGATGAGTCAGCAGGTGCACATTTTGATATATCGATGTTAGATAAAATCAGTAATGAGAATTTTTGATATATTCATTGATATATTTTTGAAATATTTGTATATTCTAAATATCTATATATCTGTTAAAATTAATATTTCTATTATTGATTGGTACCCATAAAAATATACATCAATATATCTTCTCTGGCCTATTAAATTTTTGACATTAATAATAAGAAAATATCTTAGATGTCTCAAATCATGTCTAAAATTTTATCAGTAGAAATAATTTTTATTAAGATATACTAAATTGAATATCTCAATTAATCAAAATATTATTGATCTATATCACAAACATCACATATTTATGTTATGATCCTCTCCCAAAGAAAGATAAATAGTTTGACATACATTTTCTAAGACCAAATGTTATACATTTCAAAAAAAAATTTGATAAAAATATGTCGTAGGAGACTATTCTAGGCCATAAAGTACTTTCTGCAACCTGCAAACCATACATATACTTCCATGGAGAATGATCATAGTGATTGTTGCATGCATATTTCTTTCTCTATATAATGATGAACATATTCCACATATCTAGTTGATACATAGTCTATCAGTATGATTAATAGAAAATAATAACTTAATATTGATTATTTTAACTAATTAAGATCATAAGTCTCCATAAAATTTCTCACTACAAATATAGCTCCAAGTTGATTGATATTTTTTTCAAGTCTCGCCTTCATAGTATATACTCATTTACATCCTAATAGTAGCTTAATTATTAATTTTGAGAGGAGATCACACATGTGATTAAATATGATTGTATGTGGTTTTTTCAATATAGTTCATCATCATTTTAGATAAATAGGTATTTAAACAAATACATTTGAGATCCCATAATTATCATTTGAAAATAATAAATTATAATATATTATATCAAAATAAGATAAAAAAAAAATACTTGAGGTAAATGATAATGATTAGAATATATTATTTATTTCTTCTATAATATAATTGAAAGATCCAAATTATTATTATGAGTTAGATTAGTTGAAATGACAAAAGATTCATCTGGAATCATATTTATTTGTGGTGCAAGGTGTATTGTAATGCAAAAGTTTTTTGGAGCATTATTTTACAATGTACAATTAAGGTGTGAATTTTTTTTAGATGCATTCTACTTAACATATATAAAAATTATATATTTAACTAAATATTAGTTATACTTTATATATTTTAATGAAATATAATTAAATATAGTATATCAAATATAAAAATAAATTATCATTAGTGTTTCTTATTAAAATAAATATTTAATGTTTAAAATAAAATAATAAAATTTTAATAATTCAATATATGTATATATATGTGTATGTGTATAGATGTATGTATATGTATATGTATACATATGGACTAAGAAGCATGGATACGATAGTTGGAAGGCGTGTCAAAGTGTTGGACACGTGAATACGAGCAAGACATGCGTTGGATACGTGTCTGATATGTTATGTGACGTATCGCTGATCAATTCGTGTTCGTTATGTCATGTGACTTATCGGACGAACGTGTCAGATACGTATTTGATGCGTAATAAAACTTATGTGCTACTGTTTGTCGGCTTCTACAAAGGCGAGTGGTCAACGATGCCTATTGGCCAACAACTCCGACAACTTTGTCTCAGACTTAGAGAAGAGGTAACGGTGGGGGAGGAGGGGGGTTTGTCTTGGGATTTTGAAGCAGTAACATGGGGGTAGAGGTGTCAAACGTGCCGGGCCGGCCCGGCACGTTTTTAAACCGTGCCCGGGTGAAGAAAATCGCGTGCCGTACCTGACACGAGCCGTGCCTGGCCCGGCACGGGTCCATCCCGTGCCGGTTCACTCAGGCACGCGTGTCGTGGCGTGAGCCACGACTCACGCCTTGTGAGTCGTGACCCATCCGCCCCCCCCCCCCCGGAAAAAGACCGCGGGTCGGGTCTGTTTGGACCCGACCCGCGGTCTTTTTTGCCGAAACCCGAGTCCGATCCGAGCATTTCCAACGGCAAAAAAAAATTAAAACTTGAGCGATTTTCAGCCCTTGGATTCACCTCCAACGGCTAGGGGGCAGAATCCAACGGTCCTTGTGATTCTGCCCCTTAAATATATTAAAAAAATTCAAAAAAATAATAAAAAAATATTTTTTTTTATAAAAAAAAACTTTATTTAGCCTATAAAATCTACCCCTGTCCCTATAACATTTATGTTTTTCAAAAACATAAAACCTCTCAATATTTTCTCTCTCACATAAACCGTGCATCTCTCTCTCGGTTCTCGTGATTTTGATTTTGGCTTGGATTTTCGTGAAACTCAACTTGAGTTTTGAACATCAGAGCTTCCTGCGGTGCACCTTGCACGTGTGTGATCTCATTGCTTTTACCGGGTAATATATTTTATGTTTTTTTGTGCTTTCTCTCTCTAAAGCTTCTCTCTCTAGAAAACTTACGAAAAATAAAAAATGACAAATATACCTAACACGTTTTTAAATTTGGAAAATAAAAATGTTAGTGTTACACAGACGTCCGTGGCTCCTGAAACTTTGGTTTCTCCTGTCGTCTCAGCCCAAAATTCTAAAAAACAAAAAACTAGGAGGACTTCTGTAGTTTGGACACATTTTAAAATCATAACACAAGTAGATGTTAGGGGTGAGGAACATGAAATGACACAGTGCAAATATTGTATGAGACTTTTAACATGCAAGAGTACATGTGGGACTGGGCACCTCAAGAGGCATGCTGAAATATACTCCAAAAAACATGGACCCTTAGATCCTAAGCAAACCCAATTTGGCACTATATTTTTTGAGACTGGATCAAGTTCAGTCTCAAAGTTTACTGCCTTCGTATACTCCAGCGAGTTGGGTAGGGACGGCATGGCCAGGCTCATCATATTGATGGGTCTTCCGATCAGATTTTCGGAAGATCCGAGGGTAGTGCGCATCATGCAGACTTAATTTCAGCCATCCTATCGTTGGATTCCTAGGTTCACATCTAGGAGTGACATACTAAAGATATATAAGTTAGAAAAACAAAAAATAATTAAGGAATTTTTGGCATTTAGTGGAGTGGTGTCCGTGACGTCCGATATATGGACATGTCACGATGATTCTTCTTATGCATGTCTCACGAGTCATTATGTAGATTCTAACTGGACAATCAATAAAAAAATATTAGGATTCACTGAGATTCTTCATTCTCATGATGGCCCGGCCATTTTTGAGTGTATGATGAAAATATTTAGGGAATATAAAATTCAAAATAAAATTTTTAGTGTCACTTTCGATAATGCTGCGAATAATGGAGTAGCGATCAATATGTTTGTTAGGAATATTAGAGACGCACCTTTAGGAGAGATCTTTCATGTCATATGCATGTGTCATGTGATTAACCTGATAGTTCAAGCGGGTATGAAGGTGTGTTCCCCCGCGTTGGAAAATATACGCAATGCACTCAAGTATATTCGCACTCCTCGCAGACTACAAGAGTTTGGTAATATCTGTTTGTCTGCGAATCTAAAGAAGAAGAAATTTCAATCAGATCTGAGACATCGTTGGAATTACACGTACCTGATGTTGGAATCATGTGTTTGATACGAACACGTGATATCCGACTACGTCAATAGTAAGAGTGGCGAACTTATTATTGACGACACTGACTGGGCTTCAGGAATTTTATTTATGAAATTCCTGAAGATATTTTATGACACGACGAACATGTGTTCGTTGGTTTATACGCCCACCACTTGCATTGCACTTCGTTGCATATGCAACATTAGTAGCATGTTTAGGAAGTATCGAGCGGACCCGACGCTTAGCCATATGGTTGCAGAGATGGAGACCAAGTACTTGAAGTACTGGTCCACCATTCCATCTCTTTATTGCCTCGCAGCATGCATGGACCCTAGGGCTAAGGTGGAAGGGGTTGAAAATACCCTGACTTTCATTTCCTCGTGCATGAACCTGGAAGAGCCACCTGAAGGGTTCATTTACGAGAAGTTGACAGACCTGTTCACATACTACGATACTAGGTATGGTGGTGGTGGTGGTGAGACTGTGAGTACGGACACTGATACCTTGTTCGGAGATGACGATTATTCCATTAACCTAGCGAGAGAGAAACGTAGGGGTGAACCTTCACATAGGAGCGAGCTGTCTCGGTACTTAGATATCGATTACTGCTCAATCCTATCACCTTCTGACAATAAGAATCTTGATTTATTACACTGGTGGAAATCATATGAGTCCGCCTATCCCGTGCTATCTAGGATGGCACGGGATCTACTGACTCCTCTGGTGTCGAGCGTAGCATCGAAGTCTACTTTTTCTGTTGCAGTGAACGTGATTTTGGATAGGAGATCGAGATTACGTCCAGATATGGTTGAGGCCTTGGCATGTTTGAAGGATTGGGAGGAATCGAGATTTAGCATCAGTGATCGTGCTGAAGCTGGGATTGTGACAGACACTGCAGTCGCATCCACATCCACTACGATGGCGGAGGAGCTGATTGCCGATGATGATGCCCCATATGATACTGATCTTGATGTTACGGCTGATGATTCTCATGATATGCCGCTTGACGATTGATGCTCATCTGCTCTTTTTTTCGATGTTTTTTTATTTATTTTATTTATACGCTTTGTTTGTACTTTGTATCATACGTTGTGTTGAAACTTATACTTGTTTTGTTCGGACTATTGGTTTCAAAAGCATTAATGGTAATTTTTCATTTGTGTAGTTTAATTTTTTTTTAATTAAAATTTTTACTAACTTAATGTATTTATTTATTATTTTACCATTTAAATTTTATTTTAAAATTTAATAACTTTAAATTTTAATATATAATTAATAAATTATAATAATAAAAAAAGCTAAACTTAATTGAAAAAAAAAATTTTTTTTTCTGATATTTTTTTGTTTTATTTAATTTTAAATGTTATATTTTTTACAAAAAATTATATTTTTTAATTATTACTAATACTCTAAAGTATATATAGTAACTTAATAAAAAAATTAAAAAAAAAAATTTTTGTAATCTGCCATTTAGGGCTGGCCTCCCGGGACCCGGACCCCGGTTGACCCGGTCCCACGTTGCGGCACCCGCCCCGCATGCCCTGCCGTGCGCCCGTGCCGCCTGGCCTGGCCTGTGAGTGGCAAGGCGTGCCCGAGCGTGCCGGGCACGGCACGGCCTTGCCGTGCCCACGGGCCGTGCCCTGCCCACGGGCCGTGCCGTGCCCACGGGCCGTGCCGTGCCCACGGGCCGTGCCGTGCCCACGGGCCGTGCCGTGCCCACGGGCCGTGCCGTGCCCACGGGCCGTGCCGTGCACACGGGCCGTGCCGTGCTGGGCCGGCCCGTTTGACACCTCTACATGGGGGGGGGAGGATCTAAATGCATGATTTTAATTTTTAAATATGCAATATATAAATATGTAATATATAAGTATAATTATTTTTTAAGGATAATATTTATATTTTTTTTATTTTATTATGTCGTGTTCTAGATATATCCGTATCCTAATTTTTTGAAATTTATCATGTTCTCGTATTCTGTCATGTTGTATTCTCATATTCGTGCTTTTTAAGAAATGAATATAGATATGCATATATATATATACACACATATATGTACATATGCATATATATACACACACACACACACATATGTACATATGCATATATATATATATATATATCTATATTGATACATATATATATATATTTGTGTTTGTGTGTGTAAGCATATATATGTATATATAAATATATATGCCTATATATGTAAATAAACATGCATGTATTTAAATACTTATACATATATACATATATATATATATATATGCATACATACATGTATACACATATATATGTATATATATATGAATGGACTTTGATTTTTGTCACCTCCAGTGCCTTTCAAAAATCATCTTTCCTCGCTCGGGTGAGGAGTTTTTTCTTAGGTGTCATGATGAGCTTTAGGCATGACTTTAATTAAGTATATATTGGATTAAATTATTGATGTATTTGTTTAGTATATATCTTTAGTTATTAAATATTTTATCTCATAATCTTATGTCTAGTTGCACACTTAAACCATGTTCCTCTCCTATGTGCGCTACCCTAGAAATAGCATGTTCTCCTTTATCAGCTGTGTTAGTCTTATCATGTGTAAGCATATGAGAATGGTTAGCCATTACTCTTTCATGAGGAATAACAATTGGATAGGGAAAATAATCTTTTATTATAGTATCTAAAAGTATGTTTTCTTTGATTGAGTTCTTCAAGAAGGATATTCTTGAAGAACGCAACATCAATATTTGTAATTATCGTTCTGATCTCTGATAATAATATTTATATCTATTTTGTGTACTTGAGTACTTAATAAAAATGCATTTAATGACATGAGCAACTTTTTTTTTCCTACACGAAGAGAGATCATTAACTAATCTAATAGATTTAAAAATCTTGGGTGGAATATGAAAGAATTTTTTTTCTCAATATACAAGTTGATTATAAAGCTAATGGTTAATAATGTTTCTCTCTAAAATTGTCCAACTCTTATAAAGTAGGAGTATTCGAGTTGTTTCAATTAGATATATTATAATTGAAAGCTAATGGTTAATAATGCTTCTCTCTAAAAATTATAATATTAATATATTATAATTTTTCAACATCTTAATATTATATCTAATTTATATTTTTATTCTTTGATAAAATTTAATAGAAATAAATAAAATTTGAGTTTTTTTTTAAATTTTGATAACCTTGTAAATCAAGTATAAAAATTAATAAAAATAATAAAATATTATAATCTATCATACTTATTTGTCATATAGAGTCTTGAAATATTTATGCAAATCAAATAGAATTGATCGGTCCTAGTAGTTTTTTGATATGTCATATTGAAAGTTATGTTATGTTTTTCTAATTGATATGATCATAATTAATATATGTCACCCTTATGATGTTGTGATCTAGAAATCATAAGGTTGTTTAGTGATGGGTGTTATAATTGAGAGTAAATCATTAGTGAACTACTTTAAAATATATATTAATAATATTTTTGTGAGTCAAGAAGAATAAATACAATCTAATTTGTTCAATCCCTAATAATGCGATATGTTTGGTTTGATAACCATACATAAAAATATTAGAAGGAAAAATAATATCACGTCCTTGTTGCTTCATAAAATAATCGATAAAAAATAAGTTTTGATGAGACTATGGTACACATAATATATGTGTCACATAGAAAGAGTCAACATTAATATTATCATGCTCTTTTGCATGTATAATAGTGTTATTGATTACAATAATATCAGAAACTCTTGACTCGACAAAAGAAATAAAAAAGAAGTAATTACTTATAATATATGTATTCACTCTTGAATATCAAATTATGTCATGTGCAAAAAGTATAGTGGTTGTAGATGAGTCCACACCATTAATATGCAAAGAATAAAATCTAGTGTACTCCTCTTGAGAAAGTTTTAGTATTACACAACCAATAGACGTGGTCGTAGAATAGCCAAATTGAGTAGGTATAATAGTTTGCAGTATAGTCATTGGACCTTGAAAAGTTCATCATAACTTAGGATGTAATGATCGACATTTTTCTCGAGTATGTTTTATCCTTTCACAGAAAGGGTAGGTTACTACTATCTTATTATCATTATATAATGAAGATGTCATTCTCAATTTTCACTGGGTATTCCCATTGGTTCCAAAATCCAAACTAATCCTAGTTATTTTCTTTATTTTTTAATCACATCATACCTTTGCACAAATATCCAAAAATATGCAAGTAATAAAGTTTTGTTTATACCTCTTGAGTAAGTGTCAATGTCACACGACCAGTAGATGTGGTCGTATAAGAATCAACTTGAGTAAGTCCAGTAATTTGTGGTATATCCTTTGGACCTTGAAAAATATGTCATAACTTTGGATGCAATGACCAATGTTTTTTGAGTATGTCTTATCCTTTCGCTAGATGAGTAGGGTATAATTATTTTTATATCTTTTGCAGTATCTTGATAGGTATCCTAGCGATCTTATCACCATTGTATGACGAAAATTCATCCTCAATTTTTACTGGATTATTTTCACTAGTTAAAAACTAATTCTTGTTATTTTCTTTAATTTTTTTATCACATCATAATTTCATATAAATATTCCAAAAATATGATGTTATACAAAAATTATGAAATAATAAATTTGTGTAAATCACTATAATATTATATAAAATTGTAAAGATACGGATATTACACTATCTTTAGAACATTATTTTTGGCCAAAAAAACCATTGAGGCTTATGTATCAGCGTCACCAAGTCTGCCACCTTGGGATTTGCCACCAACATTAGAAAAATACAACTGGCTCACCTGAATGCTATGCTGACATCGTCATCATCATCTCCACTACAAAAGAAACCCAAGGTGCTTATAGTATGTGAATAATTTACTGTTAAAGAACTGTGACGCATTATATGGCGTGCATTGCATGTTTGTTCTGTCAACGCGTAAGCTTGTGATACTTAAGATAAAAGCTTCCCCTGGAGTGACAGTTGTCACTTCTCATCATCTTGTCTTTCACAAGAGCTTACTTATAGTGTCTGCTATATTCTCTCGTTTTCTTAATCACACACAGTTTGCAACGGAGGATCAACACCCTTGACCTTGACAACGAGGCACTAGCATTTAAGCCAGTTCTGGGTTCGATGCTGGCAAGGGCATATCACAATCCACTGATCAAAGAAGAAAACAGGTTGCAGTTGCAGAAAATTCTTGAGTTCTGGGCTTCAAAGGGGGTTTATGATCCAGAAACCATTTATGCACTTGAAGGCGAGATGGTTGCTAGGCCAACTGCTCCTCCTCCAACAGGAATATGTACTACTTTGATAGACTCTGTTGCTGCAGGTATCCTGTATTTCTCATTTGTGTTTGAGTGCATTTTAGTTGGGCTAGGTGGGCTTTATGGATTTTTTTTAAAAAAATATGTTTCATAAGTTTGCTAAAGTTACATAATGACGTGACAATTATTCTCGTATTGTTTAGTTTATATATTAGTGTTGAGATTATTATATTTTATTGAATTTATTTAATAGTTTTTTCTTAAATAATATTGAGATGGTTGATCACATTGAAAGCTAAAAGTGTGTTATTAGGCAAATATTAATATACTAGATCTCATGAGAATTTTGAAGTTAAAAATATTTAAGTAAGAATAATTCTGAAATAATTGATTACTTAGAAAGTTATCTTGTTGCATGTAAGTATTTGAGACTTGAGGTCATTTCTTAGTAAAATGATAAATATTTTCATCAAATAGGTAATATGTCTTGTGTTCGAGATTCATCATATGTAACTTTTCTATTTTTTGGAATTAGAGAAGTTGCATATAATGAGGTACTAATCTCCTTCAGATCACATGTAAGATAGAAGCCTTGTACATGACCTCCATTTAATTTTTTGTTTCTTATTTATACATTAATATATCTTTCTAATAGATAGTAGTGAATAAAATTATATATGTATTTATTTGTTGTATTTTTATTTAAGAATAATAGCGAATAATTGAAATAAGGCTCGTTGTTGTGTTTTTCTTGTTGTCTGTCGTGTTCATTGCCGCTGCTATTGTAGATGATGATGGCCTACTCTCATCATTAGGGCTTGTTTGGTCTGTGATCTTTTTTGTCCAAAAAAGGAATTCATTTTTAAGAAGCTTTGACCATGTTTGTGGTGTTATTGGTTGGGCAATGGCACCGTATTTCATGGATTTGAAGTTCTTTGTTATTACTATTAATTTGATCTTTAAGAGCCATTTCAAGTGTCAATGAGATGTGGTTTTTGGTCATAGTTTGGGATTGAATTGGTTCAATTTTTATTAACTTACCTTGAGTTGACCCAACTACAACTTTTTAGTTTACTATACAAAAACCTTAATTTTTTTTGGTTTGTAGTAGGGACCAAAGTGAGAGTTTGGATGATATGAATATCCAAATTAAGGAATTCTCTTAACCTCTTTTTTTTTATTTGTTCTTCATTTATTTTTTATTACAAGTTAATAATTAGAGATATGCTATGTAAGTACTAATATCAAAATCGTATAATTCATAATTTGATTCACGATTCAATTCATGATTCATGAAATAAATGAATTAACTTTTTAAAAGAATCAAAATATACATGAATTGAATACTGAATCACTAAATCACGAATCAATATATATGAATCAATTTAATATTGATTCTCAATGGATCATAATTCTCAACAAATCACAAAAATAAAAATTAAAATACTAAAAAAAAATTATCAACTGTATAAATTAATTAATATGAAAAAAAGTAACTCTAACCTTTAGTATTACGAATTTATGAGAACAAATAAAAATGAAAGAAGAACACTAATAATTTGGTATAAGTATAACGAATTTATGAGAAGAAACGAACAAGAGAGAAAAAACTAGAATTTAAAGAGGAATAAAAAAAAGAAAAAAAATTAAAATTTATGTATTATAAACTTATTATTTAAACATATTTAAATAACTTATAATTTATGAATTATATGAAATTACATATACTTTAACTATTATTATAAATATAAAATAAATTATATGATTTGATTCGATTCTTGATTCTCAATTCTCGATTTATTAATTAAATATTTTAATTTTCGATTTGAATCTTAATTTAATAATTATGTATGTAAGTATTAAAAATTTAGTTTATTGCTCAATAATAGTTTAATCATGTCTTAGTTTGATAAAGTCAATAACATACCTCTGTAATTGAAAAATATGACTACCAATAAAAATCTTACAAACTATTTGCTTGGTGATTATTTCAAACCATATAATATCTCTCGTAATCAATAAATTATATCTGATTGTACTACTTGAAATTTAAGTAGTTACTTTTTTATACATTCTTCTCTAAATCATTGTAATGAAATATATTCTTCATATCTATCTTGTGTATTCTCTAACTGTAAGATATTGTAAGAGAAATAAAAATATATATCAAGATTATATTGGCCACTAGAGAGTAAGTGTCATAGTAGTTCACACTAAATATCTGAATTTATTTTCTTGCTATAAGTTTCTTTTTAAAGAGAATATCCACCTACAAATAACATCAAAAATTATTGAATGTTATGATACTAGTTCTTAGGTCTTATTAGAATAAAAAACACGTGCATTATTTTTTATTATAAGATGATATGATATTGATTGAAATAATATCTTTATAGGAGAGTTGAGTATCTTAGTATTGTCAATAAAAGTAATTCAAAAAAAAAAAAAATAACTTGATAGTACAATCAAACTTCTAAATCATTTCCTGATTACAGCTCCAATGTTTCTTTCGAAGAGTGATCGGAAGGACAAAATCAAAAGGATAAGTTGTTGGATATTCTTAACTCACAAGTAGTGTTTTTTCTAGTCTAAGAAGAATGTGCATGTTTATATCTTTTAGTGTAGGCTTTAAATCATAGGTGGATATAATTGTTGTAGCAAAGGTAGTTAGAGAGTCACAATTTAGTGTATACAATTGCAGGATTATGGGTCTTACCAAGAATAATTGTTGGATATTATTTTCAGAGAGAAAAATGAGCGCTTTACATAGTAATGTGAAAAATCAGCTGACTATCAAAGTCATCAAGAGGTCTTCATATAATTGATCCACTATGATACTTATACCTACAATGTATAGAATTATTTTTTTATTATTTTCTAAGACATTAACTTATTTTTTTATTCTTATATGTATTATTATTTGTTTTACTTGTATGCTCATTTTAGATTTTTGGATTATTGATATATGAGTCAATAATTATATTATTAGTAATCTTATTATAGTCATTGATAAATATTTGAAAATAATTAGATATGATAATATCTGTTTTGGGTTTTTATTTCTTTTCAATTATTTGTTTATTCATGATTATCATGTTAGTTTATTCTCTGAGTTATTTTTTTTAATAATTTAACATTTATTTTATTTTTTATTTTTATTGATATTTATCTGCAAGATTGAGAAAATTTGAGGAAGATTTAATTTGAGATTGAGTTTAATAGAATGTATGTTATCTCTAATATGGTAAGATTTATTTCTAATTATTTTAGTATGTTGGTCTATTTATTTATGAATTCTTAACTTATTCAATTAATATTTGTCAATTCTAGAATATTTTATTTTGATCTTAAAAGTATTTTGATCTTAGAATATGATATATGTCAGTTAAAAAAGTTTATTAGAGTTTCTTACCTATCCTAAATGTTAGTCTAGTTTTATTAGAAATTTATTCAATATGATATAATTAGACATATGAAGACTTAGTATATTCAATACTTATAATTGATCAATTAATAAATGATAATTTATTATAATATAAGTCAAACAAATTCAATACTTATTGTATATATTTTGAGATTATACAATAGATATTTTGCATAGGAATACTTTAACATATTAAGGTTGAAAAGAAAAATAAAAATTTTAGTGCAACAACTCGGAAACTTCTACTTGAAAAGTATATTCTAAAATATTTTTGGAAGTTGTAGTTTTAATTATAATTGATCTCATTAATTAGATATCCTATTCTATTTTTTCTTAGTGTATATCATTCTAGATCCTACATATTGAAGAAATATTATTTAGCCTACCTCTCATATTTTTTTGATATACTTGTTTTTTCTTTTATTTATTATCCTATACAAGATAAGTTGGTATTTAGAACATTGAGATGTGTTTTCTTTTGATACTCTAGTATTCAAATAGGATATAGATATTTTTTACTAGAGATTAGTAGAATCTTAGTATGTATGAATGTTGTTTTTTTTTTAATTAAAATTTGTTTTTAATGAGTTTTGGAAGAGTGAATTTAGATGTTATTTCTGAAACTATTACTCATTTTCTCTTGTAGTTATGTTTGAACTATTAATTAGTAAAGAAATTCATCAATCAATTTTATCTGAGTATGTTAATATCCAATATATTGTTACTTTCATAAATTTATCATATCTATTAACAAATTTAAATATTGTTGAGTCTAGAGAGGATGAGTTGTCTCAAGTATGAATATTTCATTTAGGTGTAGATAACATAATAGTACACAAATCTTCTTTAGTACACACTTATATTGAGTTGATAACTAGAATACTTGACCACCTAGAACTTGGTGATCACTTAGGCTACTAAGGAGCCAAATGATTCTGTAATTACCTCTTTTGATTATGTCTTTTAATTGCGATTTAGAAAGGATAATAAATTGTACATAGTGCTCAATTTTATAGGATTTATTGATTTTTTGTATTGTTTATTTTTTTTTCTATTTTTATTAATGTTACTAACATACCCAAAAAATTTTTCTAAGATATCATCTTATCCATGATTATGGCAAGTCATGATGAAGGATATACATGTCTTGTACTTTAATGAGACTTGAAAATTAATATTATGACCTTTGGAAAAGGTTATTATTGGTTGTAGTTGGGTATTCACTGAGAAGAGAAATTTAGAAAAGAAGATAGATCTTCTTAAAACAAGACTTATAATAATAAAATTTATTCAAATATTTAGTATTAACTACTAAGATATCCGCTCTAGTGGTCAAAATGATCTTATGATAGTTTTTGATCTTTTGCAGCATCTTACAATTGAATAATATATGAGTTAGATATAAAAAATAAATGTTTTCATGATGATCTTGAAGAAAAAATATATATAAAGGATCCACCTAAGTTTGAATAGTAATATCATATGTAGTTTATAGGTTGCAAAAAGCATTGTATGACATAAAATAATCACTGAAGCTTGTGAGATTTTATAAATGATCACTAATAATAGAGTGATTTTGTTAATTGTTTACATGAATATTTTTTGGGTTATGAGAGATGATTAATTAAAGATTATTTAACTCAGAGTTATTCTGATAGTTATAGATAAAGAAAAATCTTGAGATATTTATGTGCTTTCATAGTATAAATATTCTTTTTCTATGAATTATATTATGTCATAGAGAATATATTTATTTAATATTCTTGTAAAGATTGATCTTTTTCTGTTGTGTTCTAGTGAATATTTATATTGATCTATGTACTGATTTAATTTTTGATATGATCTCTTTTGGTGACTTTACTACTTATAGGGGAATGTACGATAGATTAACTATCTAACCATGACCAAATTAAGTTTGGTATATACAGCCAATATAATTAGTCATTTTTTAGATTAGTCTTGATAGGTTATCTTGCGCATAAAAGATCTTATATGAGTTAGTAACATCACTATATTTATTTTAGATGATATAGGTATAGGAATATGATGTAATTTTAGAGCTTATATGATTGAGACTAGTGAAGCCTAACGAGTTTGAGTAGATCACTACTCATGTAATATGTTTCATTCTGCTTTTTATGTAGTTCTTTGTGGCTATCCTAGTAAAGGTTAGTTCATCTAAGATAGTGAGAAAGATGAAGAGACTTTTGTTATGATATTTTTGTACTTATTATTAGATAGTTTCTTAATGTTATGTAGTTAGGTCATGGGTGATCATGAGTTTCCCACTTGACCAAAGTTATATCATTGGTTGGTTTAATATATATTATGGAAACTGAGAACTACTTGTAGAGACATCTCATTCAACATGTATTGGTAGTCAAGAGAGTACCAGTTATAGTAGAGACAAAGATAAGAGAGTCTTAGTTCAACACACACACACTGCAAAAAAATTGATCACAATAAGTTGAAGGTCAAGAATGAGTTGCTGGGAGTTATTTTCAAATGGAAGGTCAAGACTACATAATGTTGAAGGAGAAAAATTGACTATAAGAGTCATCTAAGAGTTTTTATAGAGTTATTTCTTCAAGACTATTATTGAAGAAAAATATAAAGAATTCCTTCTAATAAGTCAACACTAGACATTTCCTGATCTTCAGCTACTACAAGCTTTATGACTCATTAGTTAATAGTTACAAAATAGATAATCATTATTTTTTAATATTTTTTTTTTCACATTCATTTAATGTTGTAACTTTAAATCACTAATGATAATCTATTATTTCTTTTAAATATATTATTTATTCATTAGTTGTTTAGTTAATTTTTTTGTTTAAGTTATTTTTGTAGAAAATTTAATAATGATTTTATTTTTTTTTATTGACTTTTGTTTGTAAGATTGAAAAGTTTTTAAGTAGATTTTTTTTAGTATCGAGCATGTCGCATGGTGGCATATATGTTCTTATTTTATGGTAGTATATTCTACTAGATGTTTGCATATTATTAATTTAATGCATGTTCTTTATCAATTTGGCAACTCATTCTTGGCTAAGGTGAGAATATTAGATCTTAGTCTTTGAGAAGTCTTGAAACTTAAAGATGAGATATGTTAGTTAAGAAAAAATACTAAAATTTTCTATCATGTTTTATAAATTTATGTGAGATATAATTCATTCGATTTGATATACTTAAATATATAAAAAATTAGTAAATATGACACTTAGGATGAATTTATATATTTTATTAGATTTATTAAATTCATTGAGCAAATTCATATGATAAAGATATCTTGACCACTAGAGTAGTCCACTTATCATTTTAGATATCATAGCAAAGGTAGAGATTTATATAATTTTCATTAATTTTTCATGTCTAATTTTTTTATGATTATAGGAAATAGTAATCAATAGTCAAGTAACCTACCATCTCATTCTTATTCGACTGATCTCTCTATTATTTATCCCTAGTCAACTAAATAAAAAAAATAATCTTCAAATATAATTCTGATATTTGTACTTAGAGACTCATTAAAAATATCATATTTATTTTTATAATATTTAAATAAGTTATCTAATTATTCATAAATCTCATCATTTAGTTCTTATGGTCGGTTCTCACAAGTGAATTAAAATTTGATAGTGATTTTTGTCATTGTAACCTTAATCTCAGAATCTATGTAATAGAGGTTTAATATTTTAAATATTTTTTTTCTATCCCAATAATTATGTTGTTAAAATGTGAGTATTCTTTATATTGGTTAATGAAAATATTTATGTTCCATATGCATTTAAGTATAATATAGGCATTGAGAGTGTATATTGACTAATATATGTTTCGTATATCATAAAACATTTTGATGAATTTAAAAAATAAAAATGATGTGTCAGTTTAATTTATTAATTATTATTTTACCGATTTATTATTAATGCAATTAGATATCATATATTGATAATTAATATATAAATCTAATATAATATATGCTGGATTCCTATGATGTCTGATATTCATTTGAAATGTTTTTTAGATCTATTGACGTACACATATAATAAAAGTCTTATAGTTTATTAGATGTTCTAATATATTTTAATATATTTAATATTTATTTTAATGATGAATAAATTTTTTTTAAGCTGGTTTATACTATTAGGTTTATTATGTAAAACATATATATAATTAATGTGAAAAAACTCAACTAAGGGATTATTTCTAAATTTCTTATCAAAATAATTATTGTGATATTATTATTTGAAGTTTTATTAAATATAATGTTATATTTTATTTTTTATCTAGTATTTTCTAATGATTTTTGATGGACACTCATATATGATAGAATTATCATAATGATGAATAATCTTATAATTTTAATATATTTTTTTATTTAATATTTAATTAGAATCAATAAAATAGATGATGATACATGCAAATATAATATTATAATTTTTTATTATCTTAATGTCCCAGCTTGACATAAGATTCCAATAATAAGTTGATTAAAAGTATTTCTACATATAATAAAATTAGTCTTTGATTTTTCATAAATCTAAAAGCATGATTTATGTTAGAAATGAATACATTCATATATTTTTGTATAAATTTATGATTATAAATAAAGAAGATTATTGAAGATGAAATTAATCAAAATTCAATGACTGCACTGCTTAGTTATGTTTACATGAGAATCCAAATTATTATATTGTTTAGTACATTGTTTAGCTTGTTTCATAAGTTGTTCAGTTCCACCATTAGTTTTACAAGTATATCTTTTTTTATAATAAATATTTTGTATTGAATTTTCTTACGTGTCTATATTTTTTATTTTTAATAATTTGAAAGTAGGTTTATAATAAAGGTGTTCATTTATTAATTATAGATTTTTAGAAATATAGATTGAGGTTGTCCAATGACTGGGAGTAACTCAATCTTTGATCTTTTGATTGTTGTTTATCAAATTAATATTTAGTTTTTTTTTCATAATAATATTTATTTTTTTTTATTTTTTGTTATTTCTAGAGAGTTTAGTAGAAATGACTTTCTTTTCTTAAATTATATATTAACAAAAAAGTATAGCTGTGAATAAAGAAATTATGTACCTTACAAAAATTTAGACTTAAATCTGAAGCTGACTAATTGCAAGTTCATAAATATATTTTATTTTTTATTGATCGTAATCATGGACACATGGTTCATTATTACTAATAACAATTTACATAATTTTATATTTTTAAAATTAAAAAAACATACTATATCATAGTTTTAAGATTTATAGAGATAAAAGGTATTATAATTTAAATGTGAAAATTTATAAATACTAATTACTAATGTATAATTTTTTTTTAAAATTTAAATATTAATTTTTTTTATGGGTAAAAACCTAATAATCATTAGACAAAAATTTAATGGTTGTAATTAATATAATTTAAAAAGATTTGTTTTTTTAACTGATATTATTGTTTAATGATTGTGACATGTTTCACTCTTGTTGTTAAAGATCATTGGCAATGGATTAAATCTTTAAAAATGGGAAGTGTGTATGTCATGTGCCCCATTTTGAAAAATTAATTAAAAAATGCATATGGATCTCATGCTCCTTTATTTTTATAATATTAGTAGGATTGGTGCTTGAACTTCACGTGTTGTGCCAGGTTTGTGTTCCTCGTGCTAACAATTTAGGCTTTGTTGTAGGTTGTGTTGCAATATCACAAATTATTTTTTTGCTAAATTTTCATGTCACTTAAACAATTCGATCATCAGATGTTGCTAAGTCAGCTTCTCATTTGTCTTATCAATTATTCTTGCCTTCTACTCACAACTTAGAAGTGAAGAGAACTCAAAAAAAATACTAGGAAGAAACTTTATTAAATAAAGAATTCTTTATAATGTTTTAGAGAAACTCACAACTTGGTTGTTTTGCAAATAAGATCACTTCTTTCTTATATACACATCTATGAAAGCGTGTACAATTTTTAAAAGACTTCTATAAGTATAGAGACTTTCTTTCATACTCTTTCATAATTATGGACATCTTTGTAATTTTCTAGAATCTCACTTTCTTTTTGTAACGGAAGGTCTTTTAGTTCATAGAACTTCTCACTTAATTATATAAAATCTTTAAAGTCATTTGCTTTTTTTTGATCAAGAGAGGTTCTTTCAATGAGTGGTGATTTGACATTCTTTCCTATCAAAATTATAAATGTTTTTGTTTATTTTTCTTGAAATTGCTTGATTTATTCTTGAAATTTAAGTAATTAAATGTTTAGATCAAAAAGTATTTGATGAAGTTTGGTGAATATGGTGTTAATTCCAAACTATTTCATCAATTGGATATATTTTATTCGATTATTTCATATTGTATGTTTTTTTAGATTTTATTTCATAGAAAGAAATTATTTAGTTTGTCTCATAGAGTCTTTAGGAGTACTTATTTTGCTCACTATCCTTTTCTAGAGAGGTATGAGATAATACATAAGGTACTAAAGTATACCTACTTTGGTTACCATAGTATCCAAATATGTTATAACTATTATTCATTTGAGTCTAGTAGAGTATTAATGAATATTGATTCTATTTTTTTGACTAGAATTTATTTTTTAATGAGTTTATAAAGAGAAAATCTATAAATATATTTGGATTAGTTTTTTTTTCTTAATTTTATGTAAATTTGCTTGGGCCTCTAGTTAGAAGAGAGGATTATTTATCTCCTATATCTAAACTTATTGGCCCACACCATTATGATATTTTTTTGGACTCTTTATTTGTATCAATAAATATTAATCATGTTGATTCTAAAATGAGTAAAATTTTCTAGGAGAAAATCTTTTTTGAGTTCATATAATCTACTTGTTCATGAATTTACTCTAGTGCTGATTTAAGTTGAGTTAGATTGAGAGATACAATTACCTATGACTTAAGCTTATTATCTCTTTTGATTGTATTAAGATGCTTAAATCTCATTCTGATATATTATCTCACTTAGGATAGTATCAGATTATATTATAAGAGATATATTTATTTATTTCAATGAGACTTGAGAAATGATACCTCGACTTTCAAGAATGTTAGTTATTTCTTGCAAATAGTTGTTTATTGTGAAGATCAATCTAGATGAGAAAATAAATTATTTTAAGACAAGACTTATTATAAGGGGGTTAACTCATATATTTAGTATGAATTATTATAAAACATTCTTAAGAGGCTAAGATGATATTCGTATGGATTCATATTTCTTAATTGGCATTTTACAAATCGATAATACATTAATTATACGTGAAAGGTATTTTTTGTATGCTGATCTTGATAACAAGATATATGTGGAGTAGGCACTAGGGTTACGAGCTGTACTTGTAATTAATTTATAAATTAGAAAAGATATTGCAACAGGTAAAGTAGTCATTGAGAGAATTAGTTTGTGAGATTTACATTGATATTCACTTCATATATTTTATATGAGTATATTATAATTTTTTTTTTATTTCTTTGGAAGAGCTCAGATGATGTAATAGTTCTTGTTTTGCGTATATAATTGATATTTTTATTATCAGAAGTGAAGGGTTGAAAATCCATAACTCAATAAGTATATTTAGTTATAGTTTTAGATGAAGAATTTTAAAAGGCTCAAATATTTTCATAGAATAAAGGTATTCTGCTCTAGAAAAAAATAATTTTGTCATAGAAGAAATAAATAGTTTATATTATCATCGAAATTGGTCCTTTGCATTGTGCTCGAGTTCATATTCTAATCGAGCTATATGTTAAATTTTTATCTGATACGAGTCACCAAGCTGATAATATTATGTATATGAGAGTCATAAAAAAAGTAACTTTTTGAGTATTAGCAAAACATATATGACTTACACAATTACTATAGTTTGTAGTTTTCTAGAATCTATAGCGTAGGTTCACCTATAAATAGTTTTTTGCATATTAAGAAATGTAAAGAAATCTCTAGTCTCCTGATTTCTTTTAGTAATCACAGATACTCATAATTTGTCGGATATTCAGATTCGAGTTGAACAGCAACATATACTACGAGAATGTCTATTATGTATTTTTGTAGTTTTCTTAAAAATAATTATCTCATAAAAAAGAAAATAACAAATAATTATTTCAAGATTTAGTATAAATATATAATATATGATGATAACGATAATCACCTATGAGATACTTTGAATTATATATAATCTTTAAAAGATTCGACACTGATTTTTTTTCTATTACTACTTTTTATTATGATAGTCACATATTAATGGATATAGCTTTCAATTTTGATATTTTACCAGCAACGAAATATATTGATATTGATTATATATGATTTAGAGTACTGAAATGAGGTCTATTATAAGTTTTTGTAATTTTCTTGACAATAATTTTGCCTCGTAGAAAAGTAAGTGAAAAGTAAATTTTTTTTTTCGAGATTCGATATAAAAATAGAATCAATGATGATGATAATAGGCACACATGAGATACTTTGAATCGGACATAATCTTGAGAAGATCCGACACTTCTTTTTTTTCTTTATTATTTTTTACTGTGATAGTCAGGTATCAAAAGATATAACTTTCAATTTTAGTATCTTAGAGCATACTAGTTACTTGAGGTTGATTACTTTTTATTCTTATAAAAAACTATGATTAGACTGTTGTTACATCCACCGTTCTTATACTATATTACTCATTAAATATTTTCATGAAAGTTTTAAACAAATTTCAACTAATTTTTTTTTCATTAAGTTGTGTATATCTTGGATATTTGCGCATCAACTTAAGGGGGATTACAATTTGCCATTATTTTTATTTTTTATTTTTTACTTTATGTTTTGTGGATAAGCGCAACCAATATTTGGGTTGTCTAAATCAATTTGTTAGCAATTTATCTTTAGTACATATTAGTGATATTCGTTGAGTTTTTTGATATTTTTTTTTTGTTTTGCAACTTGAATTTTTACATCAATCACTGACAAGTAGACAGATTGATTTATTCCTAATTTATTATTTCTCGTTATTAAAATATTATCTACGTATATAATCTAATGGATTATCTAGTTTGTTGTTATCTTATTTGAAAAAAATTTTGTATATCCCTCTCTAGTAAAAAATATCATGAAAGGAGAACATTGTGGGAGTCTTTGAATGACTATGGTAGTTGGTCTGTCACTCTCAATAATATGTATTGCTCATGGTCTTCTCTCTGAAAATAATTCCCAATAACTCTCCTTGTTATGACTTATGACCACTCCTCCGGTAATGATTAAGTTAAATCTAGACTCTTTTGTCTATGTTTTTATCATGATTGGTACTCTTTTTAACTACAAGTAAATGTTGAATGAGGTGTCTCTCTAGTATGTCTAGCATGACTCTTGATCAACTAAAATCTAGTTATGGATTGAAACATAGCTAATAAATATTTTGTCATATTTATTGATGATTATACGTATTTTACTCGGTCGATACATTTTCATTGAGATCCAAAAAAATAATTGTTTTTTTATTTTTCAATCATTTAATAAATAAATAAAAAATTAATCTAATAAAAATATAAAAAAGAATCACAAGTGATAATGCATTAGAAAACTTATCAGATAATTTCAATACTTATTGTATTGATCATGTCCTATCGCATTTCCACACAAAACATATATAAAAATGAGGAATAATTTGATATATATATTTTTGACAAAATAAATATAAATATATAAATATGATAACTCAGGTGCTCCTCTTTAATATGAGTATTCTAAAATATTTTTGACATAATGTGGTGTTAAAATCACAAATTTTCTCAATAATTTGATATATATATTCTTTATTTTTTTTTATGTGTCCATTAAGATCATTCATTCTAGAAAGATTATTTTGTTGATCTGCTAGAATTTCTAGTACTAGTTTTGAAAGATTTATTTCAAAAAAATCAATTGAATCTGGATACATGCCTAGCATAACATGTATAGATGAATAAATAAGAGATAAATAGATAGATAGAGAGAGAGAGATAGAGAGAGAGATAAATAGATTGATAGATAGAGAGAGAGGGGGGCAAAGATAGATATATAAATAAATAGATGGATAGATAAATAGAGAGAGATATATATATATTTGAGAAAGAGAGAGAGAGAGAGAGAGATAAATAGTTAGATAGAGAGGGAGATAAATAGATAGAGAAATAGTTAGAGAGAGATAGAGAAATAGTTAGAGAGAGAGATAGAGTGTGAGAAATAGATCAATATAGATAGATAGATAAAGAGAGAGAGGGAGAACAAGAGATAAATAGATAGATATTTATATATATATATACATATATATATATATATATATATATATATATATATATATATATATATATCAGCGGGAGATTGGCAGATCAATTCGAATGTTGTGCTGAACTAAAGCATCTAATTTCTTGCAGGTGTTAGCCGATTGGGAAATCAAAACGTCCTCCCCTACTGGCAGCCTGACAGGAAAAGCGCAACAGATCAGGAGCTTCCTGATAAGCAACTCGCCGCCAGCACATTGCCACCAGGAAGCATGCAACTGCCAGCATCTCTGCCAGTAAGTTCTGTCATCCAACCAGAGGCCCTGCCCAGGCCGAGCTTATTATTGCTGCAACAACCTCCTGCAACCGGCTGCAATGCCGATAAGATTCCAAATTACCCCCTATTCCCGCCTGGTCTTATTCCCGGAATGGTGAGGAAGATGCAGATCGGCAGCGGAGTGCCCTATTCGCCAATGTCTCCCCTGGATATCCCAACAATCATACCTCCGTCTGATGTTTCTCCGCCTGAAATCCTCGAGAGAGTGGCCAAGTTTTTTAAAGAAGTCGGAGAAGCTGCCCCCTCGGACATCTCTGCCAAGTTGGAATCAAGAGAAGAAGATGAGTACGGGAGAGAGCCTCTGGTGCGCAAAGGTGGAGCCTGCATTCCCCCACCCCCAAACTTGCAGGCTGATGCGGAGGTGGGTGGTCTGGCTGCTGATGCTGCGGGGAGGACCCTCGACCTGAAGCCCGGGCCCACCAGCTTGGGCCGGTTGGCCCTGCCGCCTATGGCTCCTGATTCGAGTGGGCCTTGTCAATATGACGATGTGTACATTTCTTACAGGAAGCAGCAGAGCACCACCTACCATTCCTCCATGAGTGTTAAAGCTGCCGCAAGGTGATGGAAGGAAGAACTAAGACAAATTCAGGCATGGGCCACAGCTAGGGGGCCGAGGGTTGAGACTTGAGATCAGGTTGGGCTTCGAGCTGGGTCTTGTTGGGCTGGGCTCTGGCATCCCTGGTTAAAAAAATAAAAAAAAAGTTTAATATGAATATACTACTTTAATAATTTTATAGTATGAATATACTTTAATAATTTTAATGTAGATTTTATAATATAAAATCTACATTAAAAGGTTAAATTAAATTTTATCCTTTTTGTTATAAATATTCTTTGAATAAAGTGCAAAGTCAGATCTCATGTTTATAAGATCACGACATCGTGTAGATCTAAATTTTTTTAAAAAAAATTAATATAAATTAAATAATTAATATAACGATGTCATCTGCTAGGGTTTGTCAATAGGGCCGGTGGTGTCTACAATTTCTACATTAAAAGTTTATTTATAGGATCTTATAAAAGTTTTTTAAATAAATAATATATATCAAATAATGAAAATCGATCGAATCAAATAATATAAAATAAAATAAAATATTAATTTTTTAATATTTCAATATCGGTGTAAATATTTCAGTATCAAAATTTTATAATATAAAATCTACCCCAAAAGGTAAATTAAATGGAACTTTGTTGTAAATATTTTTACTCAGGTAGAGATGCCTATAAGTAGGGGTGTAAGTGCAACTGAAGCATATTGGGTTGGGTTGGGTTGGGTTGGGGGTCAAACCGAACCCAATCTGAATCCTGCTGGGGTTTAGAAAATTTTCAACCCGACCCCATTGCCCATCCCCAATCCAACCCGAACCTGAAGTTAACTCAACCTGAACCTGAGTTTTTTATCGGGCTGAGTCTGGGTTACTTGGGTTGACCCGACCCGAGTTACAGCCCTACTGGTGCATTGTTCTTCGTTCTCAGGGCATCTCCTTGTCCATTGAATTTCATTCCTAGATCTAATATTTCATCCTGATTTGGAAGATTGGGTTGGGTTTTGCATGAGGAAGAAAGGTTGGGTTTATATGATAAAAGTGTGGGAAAGAAGAGATTTAGCCAGCTACATGTTTGTTTGACTGATAAAAGAGGCCCATCATGTGGATGGGACACGGTCTTACCTGCTGATGCTATGATCCCGAGACCCGAGACCCGAGGCCCATATAGTAAGCATAATATATGTTGGTGAAGATTCATGGAATTATATACATTGGTTGATGAAGAATGTTCACAAATAAGCTTAATATATTTTATTGAATATTGTAGTATTTTAAAAGAAATAAGTAAAATATGAAAACTTAGGTTTATGAAGAAATATACTTTTTTTTTTAATTTTTAAATATTCTTCTATTATTATTGTTAATTTTTTAAAAAAAGACAAGATACACGAAATATATTTAATTTTTTTGCATATAATCTAAATTGTTTAATTCAAAAAATATTTTACTCTTGTCTAAATAATTTTGATTGACATAATAGCAAAATATTTATGATCTTATTATTATTATTATTATTATTATTATTATTATTATTATTATTATTATTATTATTATTATTATAGTACATGATAATGACATTAGGGATTGTATTAAATACCCTCGATAATATAACAACCAATACAATGTTTATTAATTTATTAAAAAAAGTATTTGAATTATTGTGAATGATATTTTTGTATACAATTTTTTGCATATTATATGAATATTTGTGAGTTACTAGGCAATTCACCATTCATGCAAACTTGATATATCTAGGATAGTGTGATATATCGAGACATAATGATATATATATATATAATATCTAAACATACTAAATATATTTAGATATTTTTGACCTTATGATAATTTATATTTGAATTAAATTAATTTAATATTAACCATATATCGAAATGTAATTAAAGTTTTATTTTCAGTAAATTTGAATAGTATAGAAATATATATTTTAATTAATTTTTTACTATATACATTCAATAAATAAATAAAACTTATTTTTAATATTATGTATATATTAAAATATAATTAAAGATAATGTTATCCTTGTATTCAATAGGTCTAAATAGCATAAATATTTATAAAAAAAATTTAATACATTTATACTAAACTAATAATATTACAAATAAATTTTTCATATTCACTAACGTGATATAATTTAATTTTATATTACAAATTATTTAATACATATATTATTTTTTTTATTATAACTTCAAAATATTAATTTTTTTTATAACATTTATACTATAATTTCTATTATAATTTTATATTTCATTTCTATTATAATACTATAGTTTTATATTTCAAATTATTTAATACAAATTATTTAATACATTTTTCTATAATTTTATGTCAAAATATCCATGGATATATCTTAATAAATTTAGATATATTCATAAATTAAGTTATTGATACATCCATGATATTCTATATTTTTGTCCTTGGTTGGGTCAATTGCCTAGATGTGATGAAAAATTATCTTTTCAACCCATTGTCTCATTGTGGCAGAGGCCTTATAATGTAATGTTTCCACTTGGTCTCATCCATACCTTTTGACTTCATATCACTGAGAGTTGAATCAAGTAGATCCTTCATCTTTAGAATATTCATCATTTTTATTTTTTAGGTTGAGTAGTTGGATGGTTCGAATTTAATCATACTAGCGAATTATTTTATATATCCATATTAAAGAAAATCAAATTTTAAAAAAATAAAAACACCAAAAGAAATTTTCCTCTAATACAATTAGTGGGGACCGATCGAGATACTACCTAAAAAACCAAGAATAGACATGGAACAAATTCTTGGTTTAACTATTAGGTAAATTTGATATTTTTAATCATCTTAAAAGTATTAGATTTTTGTTAGAAAATTTTCCCAAAAATATAATGCAAAATAAAAATAAACTTTTAGATTACTAAAATTTGTAATAATACAATATAAATAAATATATTTCAAATTGTCCAAAATATAAATATTTATGCTTCTTTGCTTATGCTAAAAAGTATAAAATAAGCCACTACAAATATCATATAATTATAATATATATTTTGCTCATAAAATTAATAGAATATTTACACATACACAATGTCTCAATGTTCAAAGTATAACAAATCAAGAAAAATAAAATTATTTGATAATATCAATATAATTGCATTTCAATTTTGGACTCAGTATTTTTGAAGAAATTCAAGCATTATTGTTACAGTACAAGCATAACATGAGTATGCTATGAGCGCGACACGAACACAATATTTTTTAGAACAATGCACAATTTCATAAGGACTTGACACAAACTTTGCACTAATTTAGCAGCCTCTTAAATATAAACGGAAAAGAGAGTAAACTACGTTTCTTAAATATTATAGAAACTTAGAATATGTGGTATAAATTATAACAGAGATTCAGAAGAGAAATAAGAAAGCCTAGAGGTATGTGAAACAAAAATGGAAAGTTTTTCTATTTTTTTTAACACATGCAAACACAAAAATAGGAATCTAAGTATTCCCGTTTTCATACACACACATTGTTCATGAAACGAAAATGGCCACAAGGAATATACTATTCATGCACCAAAAATGCACACAACGCACACACTATTCACACACCAAGCAATTCACGCAAACATTAGAATTATCCCATCTTTTACTATGTTCATGTAATACTGTAGTCACCTCTCACGAGATAAAATCTCACAGCCTTTGCGGAAAAACTTAACCAAAATGGGATGGATTACCACTTTTGGGAGAAATCCTCATTTTCACAAATAGGCATCATGCATAAATTTTCCAAACGGTGCATGGGCCTTCCCTAATTTCTTTCGTTATGGCATAAGTTTAGTGTGAACTTTTCTATGCACACACATTATATAATCAAAAAATTAACCATTTTTTTTAATTTGAAACAGACAAGCTTTAAAGAAGAGCACTCACTCTCATTTAAAAATTAAATCAACCCACAACAAATAAACAAAAAAATAAAGAAATCAAAATATATAATATTTCAGTCTACCTAAAACTAGGCAGACCTAACACTATGTGAGTATTTCTAGGTTGGTGGCTTCTTTGATTTTCAAAACATTGTTTAATTGAGTTATTAATCATTGTTTTTTTATGTGTTAGTGAAACCACCATGTCAGTGTATATTTAAATTAATTTTAAAAGTAAGGGAGAAAAGATTCTTGTTCAACAATATAAACCGGTGCATACTATGTACATGTTAGGAATATATGCACAATATGTACATTTATCCGTGTTTTTAACAATCATGCTTATTTTGTCAATGTTCATAATTATTTGTTTAGAATTGCTATTGGCTAGTTTATGTGTTAATAGGCAAATGAAAGGCAGGAAAGAAATGTTTTGGTATGTTCTAAATAGTAGTGGATTTCTAAGCAATAATAATGGACAATGATCATATATGGGGGGATCAATAAAGGTGTGAGGATTCATGAGTGAATGTCATACCAATAAGTTTTTGTTACTAGATGTGATAAGTAGAAACTAAATAGAGAAAGAATTAAATTTTACTACACACTCAAATACGACTCTAAAATGTTTCTAGAATTATAGGATGATTCATATATGAATGAATTGCCAATGCATAATAATTAGATTGCTCATACATGTATTGTACATCTAACAAAAATTGGGTCGAATCAAACATCTTGCATATACAATGATGATGTAATTTTTGAAACTGCAACTTACTTATTAGAAAAATCATTTATCACACTCATGATCAATTTACTAGGCTTTACATCTTTATTTTGTTTAAATTTGTAGTTTTTTTTTTTGGAAACATGCGTAATACATCTATTGCTTCTTGTGACACAACACATCATAGTTCAATGTAGTCCACACTTCTTAAGTATTTAGGTAGAATATGAAAATATACCTTTGTAATGTGAACAGTTTTATCATGTAATGATGTAATCTTGTACTCCAATTTATTTACTAGAAAACTCATTCACCATATTTAAGAATAATTTAATATGCTTACATCTTTATTTTATTTTAAATTTGCAATTCTATTGGAAATGTGTCAGACATCTTTTGCTTCTCGTGATGTACTATGTCTACATGATGTCGATGGGAGAAAGGTTTCAATACAAATATGAGTAGAATTCATCCACACATATATCTGTTACATGCTCCCTCCATGGAGAGAGATGTCTTTGGAAAATAATAACTATGTTGTTGTAAAAAAAAATATTGTAAGTTCACACATACGATGTCCAATACATGCACTAACCTAATATTAGTGTTTTTAACAAGACCTAATTCAATGAGTGGTAGCATTGTAATTGAGTAATCCTCGAGGTCTAATCCTACTTATTCTCCCATCAAATATGCAAGAATTTTGCAGAGAGCATAAATTGAGTTGACCTATAACCAAGCCTATAGGTACAAAGAGAATGCAAATAAGAATATATATAGCGCTCCAAAAGATTGCTACTAGTTATTGTCTTGGTTGTGTTATAATCTTCAACAAGTTAACCCTGAAACCATTGTTGAATATACTTATTTGAAATGATATTAAAAGAGAACATTATCATAATAATTTCTAATAGGAGTTGATTCTTTTTTTATATTCCAACCATCATTGAATGCTAGCTAGATCATGTTGCATAACATGATTTCTTTCATTATCAAGAGGATAAATTAGTAAAGGATACATGTGCACATTTGAAGCAAAGCAATCTCTTTTTCAACATGATCAAAGTCATTAGAAATATCCATCACATATTTTAAGTGACATGACTAATGAATATTATTCTTTCCATTTAGGTTGTTGTTATCTTCGCTTATCGTCTACATATGTGAAGAATGAAACATACATGTTGGGTGATTTGAAAGCAGACACATGAACAATTTGAATAGATGATATAAGAGTCAAAGATAGAAGAGTCAAAGATAGAAGTTGTGATGCTAATTGAACAATCATCTCATTTGATATAATGAAGGATTACTTGGGACACACGATGTTACATATAAGGTATATATATTCTATTTGGTAGGTAGTGGTTATTTGGTATGCCAAAGACCAAATATTACTTGTCATTTGGATGAATAATCCTGACGTGTTTATTGGAAAGGGGGCTTTAAACAAAATGATTTTATGAAATTATTATTTTTATAAGTTTTTGATAAATAATAATGAAATCATATCATTTTTGGTGTGAAATAGAAGACTTGGTGAAATTGATGACTAGGAGGGAAATAAAAAATCATGTAAAGTTATTATATTTCATGTGTTATGACTTAGATATAAGGTAGATATGTCGATACATCATGATTCTACCATCTTATTGATATAATTATTTCACTATTATTCTATTAGTTGCAATATTTTCTCAAAGTCTTATCCAAATTAGCTCATATCATTTTATGACTATGATAATAATTTCAAATCACATCAATCAAATATTCTACTAGTACTAAAATTTATGGTCCTGACTTTGAGTTGTGACTTTCTTTTTCCAAAAGCCATTGATCCTAAGGCAAAAGGCATAACACTAATTTAACTTTATGACTTTTGGCTATAGAAAGTTAAAAATAGTATTTACTTGAGTCACAACCGGCACTAATATCACAACTTTGGGATATAGTGGAGAAATGTACAAGGCATGTTATAGAAGTGAAATATACAAACCACAATTATTACCAGCATCATGACTTCATATTATAGATGCTAAATGCACTGTCATAATCAACCCTAACATCCCAAAAATTAACTAAAAAGAAAGAGACCAAAGTCATGACATTTCTTAGTGCCAAAATTTTATTATAGAGATAAATGGCTAAAGTTTTGGTTATGACCAAGTCTCGTGACTTTCCATTTAAAAATGCATCCAGATGCATGACTATAAAAGAGTGAAAATGGAAACCTAATGGGTCATATGGAGATATATGAGGATATACGAGGATATACGAGGATAGATACATGAGGGATGCATAGAACTCGACACCTAAGGATTCCAAGTAAGTTTTAGAGTAATCCATGAGCATTTAGAGGGATACAAGACACATGTTATAACCCTAGAAGGTGAGCATGAATTTCAACTTGTCTTGTATCTCATTCTCATAAATGCCAAGCTAAGTTGAGAATCTAGGGTTGATGTATTTTTGTTATGTGTGATTGAAGATTTTTAATGAATGAATTGATATTTGGTTTGTGATGTAGTTTGGTAATGGATTGAGAGTTAATTTAGAACTAAAATTAGGATTTTGACTATACGCAAGTTCATGCATGTTATCATGGTCAATAATGATAGTTAAACCATGAAGCACACTCATACATAATGATAGGAATGAAGTGATAATCCTTTTAACTATAATATGTGAGACAGACCTATATGTCAAAACCTAAAATTAAGGTAAATATAATTATTATGAGCATCGTGCTCACGAAATCAAAAGCATGAATGCTTTTACAAGCTAATCTGTTATGCTTGTCTTAGATGAATTGACCCTTAATTGATGTCAAGGTTAAAATAGACTATTTTTCTAAGGGTTCTGTCTTTAGTGTATGAATTGCATGTCATAGTGGTGAACGTTGACAGGTAAGCCATATAAGCATGATTGAAGGGGACTCATAAGAATATGATAGTCTTGCAAGCTACTTTTGGTTGTATGACTGTTATAGGTTGGATATGAGGGAATATATATATTAATTGTATGAGTATGATGCTCACAAAGCCAAAAGTACAAATACTTTTATTATCATATCAATGTACATCATTAATACATATGAGGTCAGAAAATAAAAATACACATACAAGACAAGTGTTTAGGGTAGTTAACGAGTTGCCTAAAAGATGTTGACTTGTGAATGACCTTCAAGCATTGATAATTTATTACCTCAATGGCAAAGTATTAATGAGAAAACTATAATAGGATCATCATTATAGAGGGCCTAATAGGTAATAACCACCATATATGCTAGTAGGGCAAAAGATTATTCCTATAATAATCTAATTTTTATTCTATAAACAAGCACAATAATAATCAGGAAAATATAGACATGTTCTCATTCACAATGAAATGGACAATCCTTGAATCTAATAATCATACCAAAAATCCAACTTATCATCCCTTCTAGAACAATTGTTGATTACTATTGATTGATCAAAATATCTACATAATCCTCATGAGATTGATATCTGAATTAAAATTTATTTTATTAATTATATCACCCATATACTTACAAAAATGGTATTGGATGAAAAACCCTCATTCAATGAGTTTTTGAGGTATTTTCTAACCCTAAAAATTAGGCATTATAACAAAATAGTAATAATGGTCATCTTAAATAAAACAATGAATGAGTCGAGAATATTTGAAATTTGCAAAAAAAGATGGATGAACTTAGATATAATTTTCATCGTGTGCACCACTTTTAATGAAACTATTTAGGATCTCAATAGGTTGAGATTCACTTTCTTTCCATTAAAATGAATAAATGAAAAGAGTTAAACAAATTATGGTTTCATGTGAATACACATTTATCTATGTTGTGAATAAGTTGAAGTTGAGGAAATGATGATACACATTTTCATCATAAGCTCATTGAGAATTTGATAAATTCATAGCTCTAATACTATTTAGTTCATTCAAGTGATAGATATGCCATTTCTACATCTTGGTAACACCTCCCTTATTGGACTTTTGAGTTATATTAGTTATTCACCAGCATGAATTTTGTTGGGCCTTTGTTATGTTACCTAATTTTATATGTTAGGTGATGTCCTAAAAGCTCATTAATGAGAGTGTCTCATTAATTAAGATCCATTAATTCATAGATCATACAAATAATATAATAAACTTTTGTCTAGATATCGATCCCATGGGGATTGTATTAGTAATTTAGTAACTCAATAATGGTCAATGAGGCAACCCATTTTTAGTAAAATGGATAATCAAATTGTTAGAAAATCTTATATCTATGGTTTATTCATTTAACCTTTGTAATATAGTTAAGTTGCTCAATATATATTATGTTGGATATAGAACAAACATTAGGGTGTTGTGCAATGATTCATTATCCTAACATTATATAAGGTAAGTTGTCACCATTGAGCCTTTACCAATGATGGTCCTCTCATAGTTGTCCCTTTAGTATATCACCACTGAGATAGTAAATCATCACTATATAAGAGTTATTCATAATCATATACATTTTATATAATTTCATCAATTATCCATGATAGTTATTTCATATGAATACTCTTATTCTCTAATCTTCATTATCATAAAGACATTAGCTTGATTTGTAAGTATTTATACTTTCAGCTCTATCAATGACATACTCGCACAATTGAAATATTGCAAGTTGTGACCATTGAGATAGTCTTCATTATATGAGTAAAAGTAGCTCACATAGGTTATAGCCATATTGCAAGTCACATCATACTTATACATTATCCTAAGGATTGTCCATCATTGTCATCCTCAATAATGATATGACTCTCATACTAAAGTTGAATCTCTTGGAAGAACATTTATATAATGCATATTCCAATTAAGAGTCAGTCCCTTTAAAATGTGTACAATGGATTGATATGAAAAAACATTCACATTCTCATCTTTATAAGTGTCATATTCATGATAATTAATATACCTAAAATTTTAAGATTCAACATATAGTCATATCTCATGCATCATAATTGGAAACACTATCACTTATTTCCTATTGTATGCATGAGTGAGCCTCATAGTTTACTTGTCATTATCCATTATGAAAATAGCGCACAAACCCACTATAGAGCTTAAAATTCATCTATGTTTTAGTCCATTTTTCTGGAAAGTTTGCACATTTAGGAGATTGATTTCATGGCTAAAAGTTAAAAATTTGCATTTCTCATGGTTTTGTAGGTTTTAGTTTAAAAGAAATGAAATTGAAACAGAAATCTAGGAAATTAGTTAAGTCAAATTTGTCATGAAAAAAACAACTCTATTGTGACAAGAATCTGAAGCAGAACTAAAAATCAAGTCACAACTAGTAAATGATGTCACAATCTACAATAGGAAGAGAGAAAGATAAATTTGATGCCATTCAGGTCTCTAGTGGTAGAATAGTAGTCACGACACCAAATGAAGGTGAAGATTGTATTTTTTTTTTGTGACACAAATAATTTATGTCACAGCACACAACAAGTTGTGACCAAAAGTGTAAGGCAAGAAAGATAATGGTGGTAGCAATGTATTTTTCAGGCGCCACAAGAGAATAAACTATGTGAGGTTGTGACAATAAAACTGATGTCACAAAAAAGAATTCCTTTAGCAAAGAAAACTTCTAGTCTCAACAGAAAATTTCACGTAATAGAAAAACACTTGGTCATGACAATAGATATATATCATGACATAAAAAATGTAAGAAATAGAGAAGTGGAGGTCATGACAAGGAATTCGAGTTGGGCCAATCTTTTTGAATTTCACAAAAATAACCCTAGAAGCTAGGGCCATCATGGACCATATAAAAGTGTATACTTCTTAGGAAAAAGGGTTCGGAGATGAACTAGGAAATGGTAGCTGGCGGCTCCATGTATTTTTCTTTTTTTTTTCTTCTTTTAACATGTATATAGATTAGATTAACATTTTTCTTTATTATTTTCTTTTGGATCTAGAGCAAAGCTTGTCAGAAGCATGAATCTGAACAAGTTTCCTCATTTCTTATGAGTCACTAGCTTGAAATTAGATAATTTATTTAATTGCAATTATTGTGTTCATTTTTAATCTATAGTTCATTGGTGATTGTGATCCAATAATGTAGAAGCGTAATTTTCATTGGATTGAACTAGTTGTTAAGTATGTTTTTTTTGTAGAAATCTTTGAGAGGTTCTTGGAAGTAGAAGGTAAAATCTAATAGACTAGTATTGAACTTCAATTAACTTGTTCCTAATGTTAATACTAAATACTCATAATTGGTTATATTCTATCCTTATTTCTAGGAGATCTTCTGAGTGACATAGAGAAAATGATTCTTGAGGGTCAGTGAAAAATCAATTAAGTGGATATGTTAGGCTAATAGTGATGAACAAAGGAGCTCTACCAGTTTATTTAGATAAGATTCCATTATACTCAAAAATGAGAAAATAGAGCAATTATCTAGATAAATCACCAGAGATATCATCTTAACATTTCGAGTGATCGATGTCCCGTATTGGCTTAGAATCAAATAAGGAAAGAGAAAACTTTCTAAGATTTTAAAGAAGATGTACCAACTATTTGTAGAGACTTGCAACACCCATGTCTTGGGAAGCAAGATACATGTAGTCTTCAGAAAAGGGTATGAAGTATAGAGAAAAAAAAATATCTAATTCTCATAAGAAGGCTCAAACTACAACTACTTAGATCTTCGACTTCTAGGGAAGCAAGGTTATCAAAGTGGTAAAATATGTAGCTATCGGGAGAGATCCAAGGCTACATGATAAATATTCTTGATAGATATTAATTTTTCTCTAGAAATAAGTCATGATTAGAGGTGTCAAATAGGACGTGACGTGCCGGCACGACCCATTTTTTCTCGGCCCAATTAGGCCATTGTGCCATGTCGTGCATGACATGGTAAAAATCCAATGCCAAGCTCGGCACAACATGATGGGTAGTCCACTGACCTAGCATGGAAAGGTGGGATTTAAAAAATGCCACATGGCTGACGAATTAAAATCATCCACATGTTTGAATTTTTTTTAAAAAAATAGACCGCCCTTATATGACTGCCTGACTGGATCTCGTCGAGCGGTCACCTGGGCTAGTTTACCATGTTGTTGGGCCAGACATACAGGTCACCCGAGCTACCCACCCCATTTGACACCTCTATCCATGATAGAGAAGTCTATAGGAATTGGCTATTTCATAATATTTCATACTAATATTAGTTTCTGTGAGAGAACTGATCTAGTCCATTTTATCTTTATAGATTTCTTTTGATTTAGGTTTTAGTTGTTTTATTTCATTATCTTTTACTAGTATCTGAAGACATCTTTCTAGTGAGTTCAAATAGTGTGAATTTTTAGTAGTTTAGCTAGTTGGCAAATGAACTATTGTCGATCTTCATGAGAATGATATTTGGACTCACATCTATTTTTACTACTTGTGTGTACTTGTAGTGTCATATACTAAATCCATTTATAATCTTTATTAGACAATGTCAAACGAGAGTGATTTAATTTATACAAAAAAAGACAAATAAGTTTTATGATGCCATTGCCAAAGAATAAAAGAAATAGTTAAACTAATATTTAGACAAAAGAAAGAAGTACTACTTTGGACATATTTTTAGAAATCTACAAAAATATGATTTATAGTAATGTCTTATGAAGACACTAAAGTTTTTGAGCTTAATTGATATATATTTGTTTGTTTATTTATTTATTTGTAGAATCTTATTTGGTACCATTAATCCCATTTGATCTTTAGCGTGTTTAAATTTCAAAAATGTAATTCATGCATAGGAAGCAAGAAATAGGTCTGTTTTTGGTGAAAAAATACAAATAGAATAATGCTTAGGTGGTCTCGATGAAGGATATATGGAAATATATGGCAAGTGTGAGATATATTGACAAACTTGAAAAATAAAGAAAAAAGTATGTTAGCGATGAAAATTTTAACTGTATCCCCCTTAATATTTGGATTAAGTGGTGGGAATACTGAAATAGTTAGGAATCCAAAGGTCTTGTCCTAGATTGCCTCACACCATCATCGATCATAGCAAGTAGGTGAAGTATCAGGATCTTCTAAACATATTGGAGGTTCAAAGGTGATCTACCAACATTTAGTATATTTGGTATAATTGTCTTTCATATTATATTATTATTTAAATTTTTTGAATGAGAAAAATAATATATGTGTGACATTGTATCATGTATCTTAATAGTAACTATTATTTATTTTTAGGAGGCTGAGTTGAGATGTCCACCAATATCATTTGAGGTGTTCAAGTGAATGCATGAAAAGAAGGATGGATTATTTGTAGACAAGCAGTCAAATGATATTAATATAAGTTTCTTAATTTATACTTGATTTTTTGGTATTCATTGTAATTAATATACAAACTCAAGTATTTTTTTTTACCATAATTGATGAGTTATTATAAATGAACTCATTAAATATAATAACTAACTTCTTTTTTTTGTTATTTTATAGTAGGATGATGATAGTTTCATATGTTGGTAGACATTTTATCTGAATATAATAATGATGAGTTGTGTTGAATTTTAAAAATTATAGAATATTATGGAGAATATGGTTTCCACTGTTTCAGAATTCACAAATCCTTCAATAAAGGTGTTAGAGATTGATGTTGCGCATATTTACCTTTAGGCTGTCAGAGTTGAGGTAAAAAAATGGCAAGTGTACAATCTTGGTACCCATGCATCTACATTTTATCTAGGTTCTATTTGGAGTTCTTCATCATCATTTTCCAATTATAATAACATGTTTAATGAGAGGTTGCACGAGGAGAAGCAGGAAATTCAAGATACATTGCAAATGAAAAATTATGAGATGCAATAAATGAATGAAGAGATACAATAAAAGAATGAAGAGATGCAACAAAATAATAAAAAGATGCAACAAAAAAATGAAGAGATAAACAAAAGAATGAAGAAATGAAAAAAAAAATTGAATAAATGAAAAAAAAAAGATATGCTGAAAGAATGAAAAGAGATGAGGAAAGAATGAAAAAAGATGAGAAAATGGAACATAAGATTTTAATGATGAAGAAAATAATATACAAGTTGGCAAAGACATCATCTATTTTTCATCATTCTGAAGAGGATCGATCCAGATCTCTAGAGGACACTACTCATTACGACAAGGACATGTAGTTATTTGTGATGTTATATTGTTAAATTTTTATAATGAAAGTTTTTTTTTGTGAAATTTTAGTTTTTGTGTTATTGTTTTTTTTAATTAAGTTATGAATATGTATTGTAATTGATAGACTTTTATGTTTGTTGTTACTTTGTAGTATATGTTATGTGAATGTCATTTGATGAATAATATATGCACATGTTCATTTTTGATTGTAGGTTATTTGGGTTCCGTATGTATTTCTGTATTTTATATAGCATACAGAAACTGTACAAATAGGACATGTTCCTATTGCTTACATTAGGAATAAAAAATGTCATTTCAAAATCTATTTCTAATTTAAAAATAGATCTTGCATTTCTAATTTATTGCATAACTAATTTAGAAATGGATCTTGCATTGTTATATTATTCCGTTGCTAATTTAGCAATGAAATCTGAGATCCCTTTTCTATTGCTAAATTTAGCGATATAAAATATCCATCACATATTTTATATATACCATAGCATTATTCATTTCTAAAATTTAGAAAGGATCATTTTTAAATGGGTTATTTTCATTTCTAATTACGTAGCTATTTGAATAAGCATAATTGGGCATTTTTGATTCCATCTTTTCTTGTCGAATGTGTGTGTGTGTGTGTGTGTATTGTGCAAATATTCAACACGCTCACACACACACACACACACATATCAACACAGACATTGTATCTATATATATAATAATATATATTATATATACATTTAAGTCTATGCATTTTATTTTTTGAATAAGTGGTATATTTATGTGGCATGCCAAAGTTTATATTCTTACATATATAATTTATCATATAAATACAATATATATATACACACAATATATATAGTATATATGTATATTCTTACATATATAATATATCATATAAATATATACTATATACACAATATTGTATAAACACAAACACACACACACACACACACACACACACTATTTCTATAAATATATACATATATATAACAATCTATATTATATATAAATTATGCATACATGTTTTATTATTTTAAATTCTTTTTTTTTTTTTTAAGACATGAAATGTTGAAATGGTGAGGTTAAGGGTATGGTGAGGATTGTTTATTTAAGTTTATCAAAAAATAAAACTTTATGGTTTTTCTAAACTAAAAGATAGAAAAAAAAAAGTCTCAAATGTAAATAATTTTGTTTTAAAATTCCAAAAGATAACTTTTTCAATTAATCATGATAGAATATATCTACTAAATAAAACATACCCATGACACATGTAATCCAATCCATACGGATGTTGGGGCATGATTTCTTGGGACACTAGTTCTATCCTTATAAATTTTACCTCTAAGCATGGGGACAAGGATAGCCTTGCACCTACCAAAGGCCCCCAATGAATGTTCGAGGTGCCAATCTTAGTCGAGGAAACAACAGGGCAAATATATATATATATATATATATATATATATATATATATATATATATATATATATATATATATATATATATATATATATATATATATAATAGAACACATAAATTATAAATAATAAAACAAAAAATTAGAAATTATTAAAATATTATGTTATCAATATAATTTTTTCTAATTTTTATTGTGAATATAATTTTTCATTGTTAAATCTGAGTGAGTTGGATATATTGATTCAGCCAAACTGGTTCAATTAATAGATTTTGATAAAATTAAATTCAATTTAACTTAAAATTAAATTTACTTTAATTTTAATAAATTTTATTTAAATGTTATATTTCATTTTATTTGTTGTGTGTACATCAGTGCGGAATAATAAATATATTATTCAATTTTGGTGTAGTGCATACAAAACAATGAGAGTTGTCAAAGAAACAAAAGAAAATTAATTTTGGTAACAACACCAAAAATATGTATATGGGAAATTTATGTTTAAGGGATCCAAAACAAAAATATTAATAAAAAAATTTCTAAAATGTAAAATATTTATGTTTTGCGGATATATAATTGTTAATATGTATTTACTTTTTCCTCCATGTTATCCATATAAATTCATTAAATAAAATGAAATACTTTCATCTTGCATAAACTCGTGTTGTGCAAAAACTAGATTATGCATAATATTTTTAACTTGTTATTCATAATGTTATGCATACACAATAACTTGTGTTATGCATAAACATAGAGTATGCAAGCCTCGTGTTATGCATAAACATAGAGTATGCAATCCTCGTGTTATGCATAAACACATTATGCATAACTCATATCATGCATAAACATACGTTATGCATAACTCATGTCATGCAAAAACTAACATTTGTGTCATGTATAACACAATTGTTTTGCATGATTCTTACTATGCATAAAGATATGTTATGCATAATTTGTGTCATGTATAACAGGAATATAAAAAATACGCTATGCTTAAGATGATTGGTGTTATGCATAAAGAGTTAAACATAGCGTGTTACATGCTACGTATACTGTTATGCATAACTTGTTATTCATAAACACGGTATGCAATGTTAGAAAATCAAAAAATGAAGTTTCATAAATTGATTATGCTCGTAGTATAAGTTATCTTATGTTTTAGAGTAGAGTTTATTTATATTTGCAATAATATCTTGATACCTCAAGGTCATCAGTGATGACAATGTCTACTCCCATAAATCCTTGTTCTAGAAAATGCAATAAAGACGACAATGATATATTGTCTAGCATCATCCGAACTTATATTCTTAAATAAATAAAAAAGTGAACCACTTCACAATATGAATTGTCACATTTTTATTATGTAGCGGTTCATTGTATTATTTAATATTTAGAATAGATTTATTATTAAAATTAATATCAAATCTATATTGTTTATATATATATACAAAATTAATTTAATACAAATCTATTAATTTGATTTAATAATCAAATAATTAAATTCTAATCAATTTATTATTCTGATTCTATACTCAAATATTTTAAATAAATAAAAAATTCTAAAATATTTTCATTGGCTCTAAATAAGGATAATGAAGGAATCCTTGATTAAATAAGATATTGGGCTCTCAATATAAATTATTTTATATTATAATTTATATTAATTATAATTCATACCACTATAGAATTATAATTGTACTCCCTCACTTATTTAAAATAATATGTGTCTTTTATTATTTAACACTAATTAAACTCTTCATGTTAAGATTACATATACCCATCGTTTAAATCAAATCATTAATAATTTATTTAAATCAATCTCTAATTATTTCCTTCATATTTTTAACTTAATTTATTTGAATTGTATGATCAAAATCTACTTGGATAGTTTGATGATATCAAAATGTATAAGCTTCTTCAAGGAAAAATCATCAATCCTTCAAATAAGATACAAATTCAATTAGCAATCAATATTTATCATATACTTGATAAAATTATTCAATTTATAGAGTACTATAATTTTATTCTAAGCATCACTCTTTGTGAATCAAAATAACTATTTACAAGAGCATGTAAATATTAATTACTTTATTAATAAGAATAATATTGTTGACAATAACAAAAGTATATGATATTTTTCAAGTCAATCCAAAATAATCACATCGGGTTGGTGTTGGTCCCATTTAATACACTCAAGTGTATAAATACTAGAAGTTAGAACTTTACCAGTCACTACAATCAAGATAGACATATTAAAATCTAGTATTATAATCTTACCGATAGGTCGACCAACTCTATCTAGATTGTGAACAATAAACTTATATTCCACAAGAATTAATGATTCAATCTAGTATTATAATCCTTTCACAAGTCAATTTAAAGATTTAGCTATAAGGCTCTTCATAAAAGGATCTATCAAATTATCTACCGATGCTACTTTCATTACTAGCACACCTTTTCTTTTTATAATATCTCTTATTAGATGATATTTATGCTCGATATGTTTCACCTTTTTATGTGTTCTAGAGTCTTTTAAATTTGTAACTTCACTATTATCATTATAAATTTAAATAGGTAGTTACACAGAAGGAATGACCCCGAGATCTAATAGAAAGTTCTTGAATTATTAAACCTCTTTGGTTGCCTCTAAAGATGCAATATATTTTATTTTAATAGTAGAATCAGTAATATAAGATTGTTTGATACTTATCCAGCTTATGGCACTACTTCCCATGGTAAACACATAACCTGGGGTAGATTTTCTCAAATTCTCATATAATTGAATATCCAAGTCAATATACCCTATAAGTTCAAGATTGTTCGCTCGGATCACTAAATTATAATTTCTAGTAATTTTTAGATATTTGATTAAATAATTTACTACTATACAATATTATTACCCTAGGTTGAATTGATATTTTCTTACCATACTTACAGCAAAACAAATATTAGGTCTAGTGAAAAATATTGTATATATCAGGCTTCCTATTGTAAATACATAAGAAACTGCATCTAATGTATCTATCTTATTAGGTGTTTTTCGACATTATTTTTTTGATAGAATAATTTCATATCTGAAAGGAAGAAAATCTTTCTTAGAATCTTGCATGCTAAAATGTGTCAATATTTGATCGATATAAACAACTTAAAATAAGCCAACATTTTTCATCTCTGATCTTGCAAAAGTTTAATCCCAAGAATGAGAGAAACTTCTCCAAAATCTGTCATATCAAATTGACTGGATAACTAGACCTTTCTCAATGATAGTGAGCCCACATCTTTTCCAATGAACAATATATAATATCAAGAATATTACATTATTATTATCTCTCTTTATATACAAATAATATTTAACCTGATATTGATTAAAGTGAGTATTTCAAGATCTAATTACTTATTTTAGTCCATAAATGGGCCTTTTCAACTTACACAATGTGCTCTTAGTTTTTTTCTATGAAACTATCCACCTACATCATATAGATATATATTTCAAATTGTCTAACAAAAATATAATCTTGATATCCATTTGTCAAACCTCATAGTCATAATGACTTATAATTTACAAAAGAATTTAGATTGACTTCAACATGGGTAACAGTAGAAAGGTCTCCTCATAAATAATTCATTCCTTCTGAGTAACATATTTTAAAACAAGCTTGGCCTTAAAAGTCTCAACGTAATTATCTATTCCTCTCTTTTTCATATAGATTCACCAACACTATATGGATTTTATCCCTTCAAGTGGTTCAATAAAATCTCATACATGATTAGAGTGCATTAACTATATTTTTGATTCCATAATATTTTGCCAACATTCTGTATCTTTATCTTGAAGTGCTTTATCATAGCTTCTAGGAATGATATCTAGCTCATCAAGGATTCTATCATAAGACTATCCCAAGAGTGTATACCATGTAGGTTGATGAATAATCTTCCCAGTATGATGAGATGTACCTCTTAATTGTATACTTTTAGTTTAGCGATATGCTACTTAGATACTGATCCTTATGAACTATTATGACCATTTCCTTTTGGCTGTGTGACCAGCATATCATTGATAGGTTCATAAAGTTTAATATCAATATTTTCACCAATAATTCTTTCATTATGATGAGACAAAGTAGTTTTTTTTTTGATAAATAAAATATTACTATCAAAAATTCTTTACAACCTAAGGCATATTCAGATTATTACATTTTTTAAGGAATGTAAATTTCAGTTTTAATCTTCCTAACTACAAATTCCACATTTAGGGACTTCCCTTCAAACAATCTTATATTTCTTTCCCGCCAAATATGATACACCACAGCTACAAAGGATGCCTTTTGGATATTATTCTTTGGTGATTTTGCTCTATACAGCTTCATAATGGCTTCTAATCCTACAGGAATTGAGCTAATTTCTCCTGAAAATCTATCCAATCTTGGATCTCCTCCATAACGTACCTAGAAAAATAACATTTAAAGAAAACATGGTTAAACATCTTTGCATGGTTGTAGAATTCGCATTTGAGGCTGGGCGGGGCTGAAAATGCTTTATCTTTTGTCCTTAGTTTCCTTTACTTAGTGATCCATAGATTAATAGCATGTTTTGACACGTGATTCTTCATCCAAATAGCTTTAGTCCAAGGTTTATCCTTCTTAGAATCAACGTCAATTAAGAAGTGGTAGTCATTAGATATTATCCTACCATTTTCACCCCATGAGTTTAATAATACTCCCGCTTGTTCTTTCGAGCCTGCCTTGGAAAGAAGCACATCCCTAGTGGACATTAAAGCCTTCCATAAAGGAGTGTCCTCCTTTGATATATGATAGTCCCTAATGGTTTGGGCATTAAGATAAAAGTGGTAAATCCACCTAATCCAGAGAGAATCCTCTTTCCTGTTAATCCGCCATAAATTTTTAATAAAGAAGACCTTATTTCATATTGAGATATTAAGAATGTCAAGGCCTCCCAAGTTGGTTGGCGAGCACACCCTATCCCAGGAGACCTTTGGCCTATATCTACCTAATGCCGAACCACCCCAAAGGAATCTTCTGCATGCTCCTTCAATAGAGTTAATCACATATGAGGGAAGTAAGAAAATTGAAAACCATTATCCCTCGATCCCCTAAACAACCAAACGAAGAGGCTCTATCCTTCCGGCTATGGAGAGAATCTTCTTGGCCCAATGATGGATGGCCGAAGTAATTTTGGCAAGCAGGATAGAAAACTGGGAGGAGATCAATCGACTAGAAGATAGAGGGACCCCAAGAAAAACAAATGGAAGTGAGCCTTCTTCATAACCCGAATATCCAAGAATCTCATTTTTAACTTCATTGCTTACTCCTCCAAAGAAGACATTCGATTTGGAGGAGTTCACATTTAAACCCGAGACTGCAATAAACTCGTTAAGCATGTTCAGGATTATGGAGGCTGAGGGCGTATCTCATCTAGAAAAGATGATCAAATCATCTGCTTACATCATATGCGATAACTTGTAATGGGTGCACCTTAGGTGAAATGAGAATTTATCTAAAGAAATGGCAGTAAGTAACAATATTGAGAGGTACTTTATGCATATGGCAAAGAGGTAGGGGGAGATAGGTTCTCCTTGCCTAAGACTTCTTTTGCCTTAGAAAAATCCGTGCAATTGGCCATTTATCGCCACTGAATAAGAAGTTGTGCTAATGCATTCATAGATGATCTCTGTGAAATGCTTGGAAAAATTTAAGGCATCAAAAACATCCATTAGGAAACTCTATTCCACGGTGTCAAAAGCCTAAAGAAATACCAGGGAGATATTTTTTTCCTTGCATATTTCCTAATCAGACATTGTGCGAGGAGAAAGTTATCTAATATTAACCACCTTTAATAAAAGCTCCTTGTGAAGTGATGATTATGCCACCCAACACTAATTTCAAACCTGAAGCAATGAGTTTCGAGATGATTTTATAGAGTATGTTGCATTAGGATATGGGCCGGTAATCTTTAACTGTAGAAGCATGCGAGGTCTTGGGGGTTAAGGAGATGTAGGCATGATTAATTTGCCTTAGTAATCTTCCAGAGTGGAAGAAACTTTTCACAGCCTTAATTACATCCCCTTCAATATACTTCCAAATCACTTTATAAAACTCTACTGTGAAACCATATGGTCCAAGAGATTTTGAGTCTCCCATATAAAAATAGCACACTTGATCTCTTCTGAAGAGAAAGTTAACGAGAGCAAATCATGATCCTACTCTCTAATTCTTGGCCCATTTGCTATAATGTCACCATGAATCCTTATCCTAGATTTGGATGAGCCCAATAGCTTTTTATAGTATGAAACAAAAGTCTATAATATATCATTCTTAGATGTTGTGTAACTTCCATCCTTTTTAACAATACTTGCTAATTTGTTTTTTTGCAACTTAGAACTTGTTAAGGCATGGAAAAATTTAGTGCACTTGTCACTTTCTTTGAGATATCTTATCTTGGACTCTACCTCAGAAATGATAGTTCACATTCTTCTAGCCTTCTTATGTTGATTTTAAGCTGTATTTTCTCCTCTTTTAGGGCAGAATTTGGGCATGAGAACATTTAGGTCTGAACAAAATTTAGAGCATCTTTGGCTAAGAATACTCTAGTGCTAATATGACCAAAATACTTTTCGTTTAGCCTTTTAAGCGGGTCTTTCAATAGCTTTAATTTAGAAGCAATTTGGAACATTGCAGAGCCAGGGATTTTTCTTTTTCATACACTGAGAAAAAGTGGAGTGAAATCTTTATGTGAGAGCCACATGTTATAGAATTCAAAGAAAGTTAATCTTCCTTTATCCACTCATTCAGTTGATAGAAGCATGAGACAGTGATCAGAGAAGACACCGGGAACCAAGTATCTTACGTGGATGTCTAACTGCAACTTTGCCTATTCACTATTTGTCATCACTCTATTAAGCTTGATTGATACTCTGCCATTCATCCAGGTGAAGTAGTTCCCCGAAGAGGAGAGGTCCTCCATGTTTAGGCATGAGACACGGTCCAAAGCATCCTGGCACTCGTAATTGGTGACTATTCTACCTCTGACTCTATCCAACCCAGATAAGGGAGAATTAAGATCTCTCATTAGGACCTAGAGGAAGGGTCCAGCCCTCCCTTTCTCTATTAAATTACTCTAAAGACTCCTTCTACTAACGACAGAATGATGACCATAGACAAAGGATAATCTGAATACTGTACCTTTTTCAATGTCCGTTACTTGGACAAAGATATACTGAGAAGTACAGTTGAGGGTGCTTACAGTTGTTGTCCGACTATCCCATACGACAAGTAACCTTCCACATTTATAACATGAAAGGTTATCCAAAGTATTCAGCATTTTAAACTTTGTTTTCATAAGCCAAGTTAGCTTTTCATGGCTAAGATTGGTCTCCGCAATGGCAAAAATATTAATTGAGAATGCATTAAAAAATCTAAGTACCTCTTTATGTTTGAAGGGGCAATTAAAGCCCCTTAAATTCCAATAGGCTATCTTCATATAGGATTAAGATCCATATTTTTATAACTCCATGCAGACAGCCCCCTCATTAATTCATAAAAATACATTATGTAGCATACAATATCCCAAACCACACAAGTGCCTATAGTTGCCGGCATGGGAACCCCCTTACAAAGCCTTTCCCTCCCCACTTTAGAGCATGTATATATCAAGGATTCATCAGGAATGATTTGGCATAAAACAACTGCCTTTTTTACAGAAATAAAATAAGCCCTTACATCCACCATTACAACAAAAGCCCAAGAAAAAGCTAACCCCAAAGAAGCATCATACATTCATGCATGGTTAGTTGCACACATCATTTTGTTTTTTTTTTTTAAACGTGGCGTGATACCCATTCGGTGCGCAGGAGTGCTGGAGAAAAACCATTACAGGAGCCTCCCACTCACCATCCCAGTATACAATACAGCCATTAGCCCTTGAGCCCCAACTTCATGGAGGCAGAACCCCCCACTTCTCATGTCATTACAATACAGTTTAATCCTTATATCCACCCTTACATTAACCCCCATCACACCGTGCTAGTGTGCATGAAGACCCGAATAAAACCCGATGATTTCCATATACTAGAATTTATAACATTTTTTAAGTGGACACCCCATGAAGAAAGTGGAGATCCTCAGCCAAGGCTCCTTTGCAATATACTTCCAACTTCTGGAATAAGCGAAATAAAAAGTCACCCTTGAATTCCATTTTTGGCCAAAGAAGCCCTCGAAATCACACATAAATTTGCACACAAAGTTGCCACGCGATGAGGATTTAAAAATTACAATCATGGACAGTCTGTTCCCAGAAAGCTTTTTTAAAACTCAGGCAGTAGAGGACTGGCCTATTTTTCCCATCGGGTGCAAAATAAACACACAAATGCATACCTAGAGGTGCCCCCACCTCTACTCATAAACCCCTTATAAAATGTAATAGGGGGAGACACTTTGCCTCACTCCCTATCCCACCTCCTTTAACTTCAAGAAAAATCCCACCAATAAACATAAGAACAAAATGAAAAAATAACAAAACCTTTGGCCAGCACCTCTGCCTCATTTTTCTGGGGGTTGAGGACCCCTGAGAACTTCTTATGGAGGGTCATGTGAGGCAGTGCCCTTAATCATTTGCTCTTTATATCTACCTTTATTCCAGATGTTTAAAAATGGACCCTCTCTGGTGGTTAGCTCTTTTTTTTTCCTTCGAGCTTTAACCACAGTGAAACCATCATTTCTTTCTTTTGATGGGTTAGAAGCATCTTCTTTTTCAGACTGGATATGTAGCTCCACCTCCTTTGCTGATTCAGTAAGTTGTCCCTCATCTAGAGGGGAAATTCTTCCCTCTTCTTCCACCGGGTTGCCTGGCCTTGTGGGGGTTGCAAGAGGAGCCTCTTGTTCTTCTTCTTGCTTGGGATTTTCCAGGTGGCTTCCGCTTGTTAAGTGACCAAAAATAGAATAATGCTTACATAAGGGGAGAAGATTTTCATAAATAATTGGCTGACAAATTTTTGATATGTCCGGGAACTCTAATCCGATCTCATATATCAATTCGCCGCTAAGGTCAATTTCTACTAGAACCCTTGCGGATGAGATTTTAGAAATATTTAATGTTAATTTGTCCATATACAAGGGCTTCCCAATATAGCTTGCGGCCTTGCTAAGGCCCAAAGAATTCCACAAGTGAAGAGGAAAACTCGACAATTTTAATTAGATTGGAACCTTAGTCATCTCTTTTAGCCCGTAATGAAAGTCAACTGGGAGAGGCTTTATATACAAAGGCCAACCATAAACCAGGAAGGGGCCAGCATTAAGATATGCTCCATTTCTTCTGAATTCCCAAATTTAAAAACACTTGGGTGCTGGATGACTTGGGGGGATAGTTTCCATTGTTCCTCCATGAATTTTCTCAGCATTAATTGGTCTGGGCTTCTAATTACAAAGTATTCGACAAGGCAATTTCTCCAATGTGTGATACCATGGAGAAGATCATTCTCTTCAAAAACAATGTTACCATGCTGCTTAGGAGGAATATAGGATAGTTTCGAGGTGTTGGTCGTGGCTCGGTTTCCGGAGAACAGACTGCTCCATGGGGCCTTGTTCTTGCCGAAGGTTTTTGGAGGGTTGGGGCCCTTGCCCTCCTTGTTCTGGAGCTTAATATGATTGGGCTTGCCATTATATTTGGGGCCAACCACTGATCTTTTATTTTGAAGCTTCCTATCATTCTAGTTATCTATATTTCCCAAATTATCAATCTAGGCCAATCCTTTGCTCTCCTCATGAGAGACACTTAAGGCTGAAGGGCCTAGTAAAATATTATCAAAATCATTAACACTCGTGTTAGCCATGCCCCGAGCATCATTAGAACATCTAGTGTTAAGTACAGCATTCAAATTCTATGAAATATCCACAACAGTGTTCGGTAGGAGACTGTTAACATCCAGGATACTATTATAACTACTAGAAGGGGAATTACCCTCATTTAGATTCATGTTATTTGTATCAAGAAAATTATTAGAGGTGCCATCTTTAATATCAGCCTCTAGGGCACCTCAGTTAGTGCTCAATAAGCCATTAAGGCTACTAGAATTGGCAGAGCCATCCTTTAATAGGGACGAGCCATGAAAATCATCACTACCAGCCTTCAAGAACATGTTATATTCCATTCGAGCTATCATTTGTGCTATTAGATATACAAGAAGGGTCATACCCTTCATTAGATTCACTCGGTAGTATATGTTGGTTATCAAACGGGTTAGCATTAGACGGATCATCAATAATTTCATTCGGAAATCTTAAAACATAGTACTTCTTTAACAGGACCGTCATATTATCAATATTGTGCACAGTTTTGAGATGAAGATAAGACAGAGCAGAGTTTAAATCGGGAGAGATCTTACCGTAGACAATTTTTTGACAATCACCATACTCGATGATGAATTTGCCGCGCTTAAATTGCTCTCAGAACACAAAACTAGCCATTTTTGGATTAGATTCGAGGAGATGTCAGCAAATTTATGAGGTTGTAGAAACTTTAGCATGGCTTCAAGGGAGATTGCGACTAGGGCTCCATTTGCTTCGGCACTTAAGTGAGAATCAGGCAGTTCTGTAAAACTCATTTGAGCTTAATATATCAGATATCAGATTACACGATTGGTTTCTTTGTGTAGAAATCAATCCCCATTGCATAATCCAAGACTACCTAGGCAGAATTTCCAAGAATCAATGGAGGAAGTAGGATTTTTGGGAGTTTTGGAGGGAGGAGAGAGGGGGGACACTTGCAATCGAAAGAGGTCATTATGACAAAGAAGTATATGAGATGCTACCTTGTGGTGTTCATTTTGATATTGAAAAAGTTTGGACTAGCTTATTTCCTCTTAACATCTCTAGAACAATCCTACTTTTGGGCTTGTGATTTACTATATAATCTTATTCTAGGAATCGAGAATTGGTGCTAACATTGACCTTCTAATCCTTTGGATTATAAAATAAATCACCTTTAGTTCCTCTTGGATATCCCACAAAGAAACAAATTTTTGTTCTTGTTTCTAACTTGCTTGTCTTCCCTTTTAGCACATGTATTAGGAAACCCCACAAATAAATGTGTTTTAAACTAGGCTTATGTCAAATCCATAATTTAGTCGAAGTAGCAGGCACTAACTTAGATGAGACTAAATTTAAATCATAAGTTATTATTTCTAATACATATCCACAAAAGGAATCAGGCATATCCAGATAATTCATCATGATATTACCATGTCAATAAAGCCCTATTCCTTTTTTCTACGGTACTATTCTACTAAAAAATCCTAGGTGCATACAATTAGGATGTAATCTCTTGATTTAACAAGTAGTTCCTGAACTCTTATGAGAGTTATTCATCGCCATAATTCAATTGTAGTGTCGTGAGATTTTTTTTGGATATTTTTTCATTTTTGTTCTCTGCTTTTTGAATTTCTTAAATGCTTCAGATTTAAGACATATTTAAATAAATCTATACATATCTTGAATATTCATCAATGAAAGTGATGAAGTACTCAAAACTATCTCTTGTTTAGATATCCATGGGCCCACATAAATCAGAAGCGAACCAATTCCAACAGCTCTTTGGCTCTATAGCCTTTAGCAGCAAAAGACTATTTCATTATTTTTTCTTCTACGCAATACTCATGTGTTCGAAGTGTTTCTACCTTTAATAAATCCAATGGTCAATTTAACCAATCTTGATATCCACTTTCGATTTAAATGGCGTAGGCATAAGTACCAAAGATAGGTTTGGTTCATATTAGAAAAATATTTTTTTATATATGATAAGACATTAATATTATTCAACTTGCATTATTGCAATAGTGAAAAAATAAGTATAACAATATAAAGGTTGTCTTTTAATATGTTAGAACATATTATCTTCTTACACACATAATTTGTCACAAAATCATTGGATAAAAAAGAAAATATTTCCTTAACCAAACTTGAAATAGAAATCAAGTTTCTTTTGAATGAAGGTAAATAAATACAATTTAGCAAAATTAAAATATTATTTCTCTTAAACTTATATATGCAATTGCTCTCACTACAATAGCTTCTGCCTTTGTCATGGTTCCCATGTAAAAAACAATCTCACAATTGCTTAGTTGTCTGATTTATTGAAACCACTATAAAGAATTGAAAACATGATTAGTACTGCTCGTATATACATACCATGTATCCATAGATATCATTGCTAAATATGTCTCAACTACCAGTAACTAAGATTTACCTTGATTATTTATTTTGTTGAGATAATTAGGACACTACTCTTCTAGTGTCCTAACTACTTTTTTACTTAAGAAAATATTTTTTACCAAAAGAGAAATGTGAGAATAAAATTGTTTGAAAATATGTTAGATGGTTTTTGAGAATAAAAATAAAATTTTTTACTTAATAAAATATTTTTGAGAATAAAATTGCAATTTTCCTAACAAAGATTTACTAAAAAAAAATTTTTAATCCCTCTTGTGACTTAGGTGTTGTCAGTGGAACATGAGCATGTCTCTGAAATTTCTTCTTCTTCTTTCCATTCGGTTTAGAAGTTCTTTTAGCCACAAATACTTAAGATATTTTCCTGATAATACTTTTACCTATTATCAATTCTTTAAGAAATTGTGCAAAGTCCAATCAAGTTTATTTATCTTTTAATTTAGGAATAATTGCTTATAAAAGACTGGTAGTAATTGAAAAATAAAATCAATCTTAGAATTCACATCAATCTCAGTTCCAATAATCTCTAATTAGTTTATAAGATTAATCATGTTGAGAATATGATCCCTCATTGGAGTACTTTCAATCATTATAGTTTTCATCAGATCTCTCATGGTTTTGTCTAGCAGAACAAGTCTGCTTCGCAAATATTTCTTTGAGATTAGACATCATGTCATAGGTAGTAGTCATGGATTAATGCTGATGTTAGAGTATATTTGACATATAGTTCAAAATATAATATCTAGATATCTCATCAGTCTTTACCAACCATTTCATATGAGGTTTTCTCATTGGTTGTCCCTTGATGAGGTTTATCCGAGCATAGATATGTGAGTACAAACTTGTAGTCCTCAATAGTTAGGAAAATATCAAGATTTCTTTTCTAATCTATGTAATTGGTTCTGTTGAGTATATTCTCTTTGAGAATTATGTCGAGTGAGTTAAAAGATATTTTCTTTTGAATACCTAAAAAAATTATAATGAGCCTTTTAAATCTAAATTCTATTATAAGAATGGGTTCCCTCCATTAATTTTTAAATGAATTTACTATCAATCTAACACACCGTGATTAGTATGTCATGATGAGATGTGTCTACTATTTATTATTTATTCAGATATATTATATCCTATTAATCTTGTTGTCTAGCTAGTAAGATGTGCTAAAAAAAATTAAATTGTTGATTTATCTTTAGCCCTATAAATAATAGTAGTGATTTAGATAGAGAGAATGCTATTATTGATAGTTAAGTATAAATCATCAAGTAATTTTAAACCTATCATTTCTTAAATGAATCATTCAGCTGGAACTGGAGATGTGATCCATCAAAATAATCTATATAATTATGTAACTATGGTTTCCATTAAGTGTATCACTAATTTAGTTAGTCTGATAGGGAGAAGCTACCAAAACCAACATGCTAATTAATTTGCATAACCTTCAGACTAGTGATGAAGATCATGTGATTTATTCTAAATGAATTCTCTCATACACTTAGATATTTAAAATTGATAGTTTTTATTTTAAAATATGCAACATTATGCAATTAATTTTTCACCTTTTGCACATTTTAATGTCACAAATATATAATACTAAGCCACATATACGTACATATATATATATATATATATATATATATCACCAAGCCACATATATATATTATTTTTCCATATATATATATATATTACCAAGCATATATATACATCACCAAGCCACACACACACACACACACTATTTTCATATCACAAATATTAATAACTAAGCATCATGTATATATGATTGTTGAACACCTCGCCTATGTAAGTTTTAGGGCACTTATAACCTAAGACTTTTCAAGAGTTAGGTTAGTGTTCTAAACTGGGTACAATATGCCCTGTTTATCATCATAATGGTTCGGGGTAGTGCCCCAACATAAAACAAAATAGAATCTACCCCAATGTATGAATGTTAGCCATGTACTTCATCGCTATCTACTTCTACCGCTATGAACTCTACTATATGCATCATTTCTAGCTCAAGGTCACTGCAAATTTACATCTATGTTAGCTGCAACTACCAATGCAATTATTGTTGATGACTACAAATACCACCTCTGACACTGTCATTGGCCATGACAGTCTCCACAGTCACCATTGCTGCCAACAAATACCTCCATCAGAACCACTATTGACCATGACAGCCTCAACAGTCATCATCATTTATATGAATATCATCACCAGTATCATTGTTGACCATGTCAACCATCATCATCAACTGTGTTAACCACCATCATTACAGAATATCAATTAAAATTTAAATTTACAAACCCATGTGCAATATTGCACAAAATTCATTGTGAATTACATCAAAATATAATATCACCAAGGTTGTTGAAGATGGTAAGGTCTTTTCCTGTATGTCCTTGTTCCAAAAATTGCAAGGAAAATGATGATGCTATCGTGCCTAGTGTCATTCGAATTTTTGTTTTTAAATAGATAAAAAATAAAACCACTTCATAAAATGAAGTGTCACATAATTATTATGAAGTTGTTCATTTTATTATTTAATATTTAAAACAAATTTATTATTAAAGATGTTAATTATATATATATATATTAATATAATAAAATATATTAATTTGATTTAATAATAAAATCGAATAATTCAATTCTAATCAAATTAATAATTCTGATTAACATGTATATTCTAAAATAAATAGAAATCTTTAAAATATTTTTTTGGCTCTTAACATGTCTACATAAGGGACCCTAGCTTAAATAAGATCTCGTGCTCCCAATATAAATTATTTGTACTATAATTTATCTTAACTATAATTCATACCACAAAAAGAATAATAATTGAACTCCCTCAATTATTTAAAATAATTAATATTTTTTGCTACTTAACATTGATAACTCTTAATGTTAAGACTACATATACTCATAAAATGAATCAAATCACTGATAATTTAATTCAATCAATCTCTAATTATTTCAATGATACTCTTCACCTAACTTATTTGAATTTCCAAATCAAAATCCACCTGCAAGATTTTGCAATATCAAAATTTATGAGCTTCATCAATAGGTCATCATCATTTCTTCTAATAGGAGATGGATTCAATTAACAATCAATATTTATCATATGCTTGATAAAGTTAATCAATTCATAGACTTATATAATCTATTTTTTAGGCATCACTATTAATGAATAAAAATATCTATTAACAAGAGTATGTAAATATTAATTATTGTATGGATAAGAATAACATCATGTATAAAAACAATAGTGTATTTTGTTTTATAAGCTAGTACAAAATAATCACATCTTGTTGGTCTCTTACTCCCTTTCAATACACTCACGTGTACTAACACTAGAAGTTAAAACTTCACCATTCAGCGTTGTCAAGATAAACCGATTGAAATCTAGTATTATAATCTTACCAATAAGTTGTCCAACACTATCAAAATTATGAATAATAAACTTATATTACATATAACGGATGATTCAACCTTATATTTCTAAATCAAATTCTATCTACCACATCATCTATAGTGTAGAATAAAGAACATAAACATTTTTACAAATTAAGCTCATCATAAAATTTTTTATGATGAGTTATGCATAACATATGCATTAAAACAAGAAAAATATGTAAATTAAGAAAATGAAAAAAACAATAAAAAATAAATTATGCATTTTCACAAATATTATGTATAAATATGGTATGCATTATTGGGATTTTGGGTAGAATATCCAATCTAATTGGAACATAAATGCAGTAGAATTTATAATTTTTACCCCTTAACCTACCAATAATCACACGTGTTTCATAAAAACACAAAGAAATGGTAAACAAAACTTACCTCTTGTAGATCAATTCGTCAAGCCTTCAAAGTGTGAGTCTTGGTTTATTCATATTTTCAAAGGTGCTGCCTTTCTACAAAAATGACCACCCTCTACAAGTATCCATACACAAACAAATAATGAACGATCTTATTGAATGCTTGTTCAGATTCATCTTCTCAAAACGAAAAGATTTCTTTCTATTTTATAAAAGACGACCGCTTGAATCAAATATGTCTCACATATATATATATATATACAAGTCTGCTAAGGTTTTAGTCATAAATGAATTTAATTATATATTTAAAACTCTTTTAAATAATGACAACTTAAATCCAAATCCTTAAAAACCTCTTTTAAATGAATTTATTCATTAAAACTCAAGTTCAATATAACAAATTATTTATTTATTTAAATCACGAATTTAAACTTTCTCAAAATTAAATTTGAATTTAAATAACAACTAATTATTATTTGTGATTTAGAATAATCTCATCATTTTAAATTACTACAGAGGGTGAAAAACAATAATCATTTTTATTTGTTCTTAATGTGGGACCCTATATGTTCAATTAATATTGGTAGTAAGCCTAAATTTTATTTTGATCCTACAAGTCATAAGTGGTCTCTAGCAAGACATTATAACTACCCAAATTAAATGAAAATCTCATGATCCGAGACAACCTTAATATAGCTAATGACTTAATCCTTTTGTATCATTATATCTTGATAAAATATAAGGCATGAACAAAGTCAACTTTATATTGTTCTATTTTTAATTATTCAAAACCTAATTAGACTGACAAAATAAATGATATTGACCTTCATCAATTCATTTGAGCACGGTTATGCATTTCTTAGTCTCAATTATCGAGGGGACCCAAAGATATCTCTTTTATAATAAGAGGGACAAATTTCATCTTAACCACTCATATCTCAATACATAGTTCTTATTATGTTCAAGTATAACCTTTATAATCATCTGATGAAAGATAATATTTGATTATATTAAAACACAATATTTCTTATGTTGATAACTATATTGATCTCAAGTCAAATGATTTAATAACATAACTATTAAAGATTAACTTATGACTTTGATCCATGTATTAATTTCAACACGAGTCTGTCCAATATTTGTTCTTAACAAATAGATATAAATTTAATTTGTATCTCATACACATATTCATTCCATTAATATCAATCAAACTTTATACTAATTTTAATTCATTGTTATTCCCATAACAAAAACCAATTAATGATATTTAGAATAATTAATAATATTATTCAAGGATATTATATATAATAAACATGCAAATCATAATAATAATTAATTCTCACAAATAATTAAAATACCATTTCCATATAATATGCTTAGAGCACTATTACGAACATGCATAACATGTGTTTATGCATAACACGAGTTATCAGTTATGCATAACATTATGTGTTTATGCAAAACATTATGTGTATATGCATAGCATGAGTTATGCTTAACATTGCATGTTTATCCATAACATTATGCATAACTAGTTCAAAACATTATGCATAAACTAGTTTTTACATAATGAAAATATTTTATTTTATTTAACTAATTTATATATGACCTGTGGAGAAAAGGATAAATGCGTATTAAGGATTAATCTAGCCCCAAAATGTAAATATTGTATGTTTTTTGTAGTTTTTATTAATATTTTTTGAAATGGGGACTAAGATATAAATATTTGGCAATAATTATGATATGTGTTTTCTTTTATATGTGGAGAAAAGGTTAAATCTAGCCCCAAAATGATATATCTATATATATTTATGTATCTTTTATATGTGTATTTTTTATATTTGTATTTATATATATAAGTATTTTGATTTGTTATTTATGTGACAATAACCTTGTGATCAAATGATTTGCTGTGGTTTTAGCAAGTAGTGGGTTGAATCCTACTATGATGCTTCTATAGCATTAATTATGATTTTAAAATTGCATTTAAGAAATTATGATTTTCAAATTCAACAAATCTCCCTTTCAAGTCATGTAAAGAAGGTTATATGTAAAGTTAACTATTCAAATAAATTAATAAATAATAAAATAATAATAATAAATTAGTTTATTTAATATAGTAGAAAATAATAATTATTACATAATTGACTTTTTCGAAAATAAGTAATATTACATTTTAGAAAATAATATAAGAACAACTTTTTTGAAAATAATATATCACATTTTAGGTTTATTTTTGTATTTTTTTTATTTTTTCAATGATGACGTGTAATGAGTAAGAGTATTTTTAGATTTGCAATTTTCATATACCAAAACATAAATATTTTTTTTTATTTCATGCTCAAAACATAAAAAAAAATATTACAAAATATATATTTATTCTTAATCTTTTCTGGGAGCTTCGTATTTTGGTGCACAAAAACAAAAATAATTAAAAAGCTTTATTTTTCAAAATAAAAAAAATCACCAAGCTAGAAAATATTTAACTTTATGTTTTAAAACTTTAATACACTAAAATATTTTTAAAAAATAAATCTCTATTTTTAAATTTGGAAATTAGTTTTTAAATTTGATGACATTTATTAAATTAAATATATATGTTTATATATCTACATGTGTGTGTGTGTGTGTTATTTATTTATTTATTTATTAGTTTATATAAATATATATATATTTATATGTATTTATAAATATTTATTTATACGAACATATAAATAGAAACACACACACACAAACATAGACACATATATGCATGTGTGTATGTATATATGTATATATATATATACTATAAATGTAAATACACACAGACATAGACAAATGTGTATGTGTTTATATATATATATATAAACATATAAATAATATGCACACACACACAAAGACACTCACACCTATATGTGTGTGTATGGATATTATATATAGATATGTGTGTGTGTGTGTGTGTAATAGATATATACATGTAGATATACATACATACATACATATATATGTGTGTGTGTGTGTGTAAAGATATATAGATATAGATATACATATATACATGTGTATATATATAGATATATACAAAGATATTACACATGTTTGTGTGTGTGTGTGTGTGTAGATATAAATAAATACATATAGATAGATGTGTGTGTGTGTGTGTGTGTGTGTGTGTGTATAAACACAATGTAGATATATAATCATGCGTATATATAGACACACATGATATATCATATATATAAACATATAAACATGCACACACAAACATGTCATATATATATAAACATATAAATATACACACATTACTAGACACATCACACACACACACACATGTGTGTGTGTGTCTAAATAATATATATAGACACATATCTATCTATATGTATATCTATAAATATACACATGTTTACACACACACACACATATATATATATATGTAGTATATAAATGTATATCTATATATCTATATATCTATATATAAACACACATACATTTATGTGTTGTGTTGTGTGTGTGTGTGTGTGTGTATTTCTACATGCATATATTTGTATATATACACATGTTTTATATAGACATGCCACACACACATCATGTGTGTATAGATATATACATGTGTGTGTGTGTGTAATGTGTGCATATTTATATGTTTATAATTATACACACACACACACACACGCGTGTATATATTTATATGTTTGTGTGTGTGCATGTATTTATATTATGTGTGTGTATGTGTGATATATTGTATATCTATATAATCATATAATTATACACAAACAAAAAGATACAGACATATATTTGTGTGTGTATGTGTATATGTGTGTCTGTGTGTATTATTCTTTTATATAAACATGTATATATATAGAAATATATACATATAGATATACATACATACATACATATATATATATATACTTGTGTATATATTTAGATATATACATATAGATAGACATGTATATATATATTTATAAACACACATATATGTTTGTGTGTGTGTGTGTTTGTTTGTATGTATGTAAATTTATATGTTTATACACACACACACACTCACTCACTCACACTCACACACACACACATATATATATATATATGTAGTATATAAATGTAATCTATATATCTATATATGTATATATAAACACACATACATTTATGTGTTTGAGTGTTTGTGTGTGTGTGTGTGTACATTTCTACATGTTTATCTGTATATATACACATGTTTTATATAGACACACCACACACACACATCATGTGTGTGTGTGCAATGTGTGCATATTTATATGTTTATATTTATACACACACAAACACACATGTATATATTTATATGTTTGTGTGTGTGTGTGTGTGTGTATTTATATGTTTGTGTGTGTGTGTGTGTGATATATTGTATATCTATATAATCATATTATTATACACAAACAAAAAGACAGATATATATTTGTGTGTGTATGTGTGTCTGTCTGTATTATTCTTTTATATAAACATGTATATATTAGAAATATATACATATAGATATACATACATACATATATATATATATATATATATATAAACTTGTGTATATATTTAGATATATACATATAGATAGACATGTATATATATATTTATAAACACACATATATGTTTGTGTGTTTGTTTGTATGTATGTATTTTATATGTTTATACACACACACACACACATATATGCATATATATATATATACATATAAATATGTATGTATGTTTGTATATACACATGTATATATACATACATACATATATATATATATATATAGATATATATTTATTTATATTTATATGTATATATATGTGGGTGTGTGTGTGTGTGTGTGTCTACATATAAACTATACAAGTACACACACACACACACATATATATATATATATACACATATATATATTATTTATTTATTTATATTTATATATATATAAACATATAAATATATGCACAGACTGTTGAAACATAAACTTATTTTAGAAAAAAATAATAATTTTAAATTTTGAAAATTCAAAGTTAAAGACTTGGTCTGAGTTAGTTGAGAATTTATTTTAACTTTGAATTTTCAAAATTCAAAGTTTTCAAAATTCAAAATTTAAAGTTAAAGACCATGTCAAAGGTAGTTGAGATTTTTGTGGGCTCTTGTAAGCTATAAATAACTATATTATATTTGTATTTAATAATTTCCATTATTAAGTGTTTAAAGCATTTTTAAGTGTTATTATTTTTTTTCTCTATCTTCTTCCATTTTCTTTCCAACAAAGTGGTATCAGATGTGATGGTTAATAGCAAGGTGATGATGAATAGTAGTATGATTCCCTTCCAAGTCCCAATGCTCACAAGAGCAACTATGACAACTGGTGCATTAAGTTGAAGGCCCTCCTTGGATCACAAGATGTGTCGGCCATAATAGAGAATGGCCATAAAGAACCAGAGAATGAAGATGCCCTATCTCGAGCTCAAAAGGATAGTTTGAGACACTCAAGAAAGAGAGACAATAAGGCTCTCTATCTAATCTATCAATGATTAGATGAAGATGCTTTTGAGAAAATCTCAGAAGTAAAGACGGCAAAAGAAGCATGGGAGAAGCTTCAAACATCATATAAGGGCGCAGATTTGATTAAGAAGGTATGTCTTCAAACATTAAGAGCTGAGTTTGAAGCCTTAAATATGAAAAGAGGAGAAGTCGTTTCAGACTACTTCTCTAGAGTCTTAACAGTGACAAATCAATTAAAAAGAAATTTTGAAATATTAAGTGATATAAGAATCATGGAAAAGATTCTTCGATCGATAGATGCAAAATTTGATCATATTGTCGCTATTATTGAAGAAATAAAGTACTTGCAAGCCATGACAATAGTACAGTTGATGGGTTACTTGCAAGCCTATGAAGAAAAGAGGAAGAAGAAAGAAGGAATCATAAAACAATTACTCAAAACTCAGATTGATAATCTCCAGAATGATAGAAAGCAACAAAAAAGAGGTCGCGGTCGAGGAGGCCATGGATGTGGACGTGGACAAAATTGAAGGTCCTATGATAATGATAATAATATCCAAAGAGAAGAAGGCTCAATAAGAAATTATGAGAGAGGCAACTACAGATCGAGGTATGATAAGTCACATATCAAATGTTACAACTGTAAAAGGTTTGGCCATTATGTCTCAGAATATAGAGCTCCAAATAATAAAAGAGTTGAAGAAAATGCCAAATAAGTGGAAGAAAAAAGTCAAGATAGTGAAACCTTGATGCTGGCTTATAAGGGCAATGCAAAAATTGAAGATAACTCATTGTACCTTGATTCTGGTACAAGCAATCATATGTGTGGGAAAAGAAACATGTTCGTAGAACTTGATGAATCAGTAAGTGAGAATGTGGTTTTTGGAAATGAATCAAAGGTAGTGTGAAAGGTAGAGGTAACATTCTCATCCGATTAAAGAATGAAAATCATCAATTCATTTCCAATATTTATTATGTACCAAACACGAAAATTAATATTTTGAGTCTAGGACAGCTCTTAGAGAAAGATTATGATATCCATCTAAAAGATAGTAATCTTTCTATAAGAGATAAAAAGAATAATTTAATTACTAAAGTGTCAATGTCAAAAAAATCGAATGTTTATGCTTGGCATTTAAAGTGATCTTGTAAAGTGTCTCAATGCATGTTACAGAGACACAACTTGGCTTTGGCATCTTCGGTTTGGACATCTCAACTTCGAAGGATTGAAATTACTCTCCAAGAAGCAAATGGTGAGAGGACTACTAGTCATTAGTCAACCTGATCAAATATGTGAAGGATGTCTAATTGGAAGGCAATTCAAGAAGTGCTTTCCAAAGGAATCAAGTTCAAGAGCTCAAAAACCACTAGAACTTATACATACAGATGTATGTGGTCCAATCAAGCCAAGCTCATTTGGTAAAAGCAACTATTTTCTTATCTTTATAGATGAATATTCAAGAAAAACTTGGGTATATTTCTTAAAAGAAAAATCATAGGTATTTGAAAAATTCAAGAAGTTCAAAGCCCTTGTTGAGAAGGAAACTGGGCTTCAAATCAAATCCATGAGATCAGATCGTGGAGAAGAATTTATATCGAATAAATTTCAAAAATATTGTGAAGATCATGAAATTCAAATGCCTCTCACAGTTCCGAGATCCCCCCAACAAAATGAAGTTGCAGAAAGGAAGAATAGAAATATATTTGACATGGTGAGGAGCATGCTTAAAAGCAAGAAGCTACCAGGGGAATTGTGGGCAGAAGCAATTGCATGTGTAGTGTATCTATCCAATCGATCTCCAACAAGAAGCGTATGGGGGAAAATACCACAAGAAGCTTGGAGTGGAAGGAAGACAAGTATTTCCCATCTAAAAATCTTAGGAGGCATAGCTCATGTGTATGTCCCTGATGAGCAAAGAGGCAAGCTGGATGATAAAAGTCAGAAATACATCTTCATTGGTTATGATGAAAACTCTAAAGGCTATAAGCTTTATAATCATGATACTGGAAAGATAATCATTAGTCGAGATGTCATATTCGATGAAGAAGGAGAATGGGATTGGGAATAACAAAATGAAGACTACAACTTCTTCCCTTATATTGAAGAAGATGATGTGGAACATCCAATGCTAGAACAAGCAAAATATGAGCCTACTACACCACCAATTTTACCAACTGGGAGTATTCAAGAAGAGGAAAGCTCAAGTGAAAGAATTCCATGTTTCATAAATATACAAGAATATATGAGATAACAGAAAATCAAGAGAATCTTACTCTCTTTTGTCTCTTTGTCTACTGTGAGCATATGAACTTTCAAGAAGTAATTAGAAACAAGAATTAGAAACAAGCAATGAATGAATAAATAAAGGCAATCAAGAAAAATGATACATGAGAATTAGCTTCACTTCCTAAAGGGCACAAGGCAATTGATATGAAATGGGTGTACAAAGCAAAGAAAAATATCAAAGGAGAAGTCAAAAGATACAAGGCAAGATTGGTGGCAAAAGGTTACAGTCAAAAAGCCAGTATTGGTTATGATGAGTTATTTGCTCCAGTTGCTCGATTAGAAACTAATAGATTTTTTATCTTCCTAAATGGAGTCATTGAAGAAGAAGTCTATATTGAGCAACCACAAGGGTATGAAGTAAAAGGAGAAGAAGATAAAGTCTTAAGTTGAAGAATGCACTATATGGATTGAAGCAAGCTCCAAGAGCTTGGAATGCTTGAATTGACAAATACCTTCAAGGAATAAATTTCATCAAGTGTTCATATGAGCATGCAATCTATATCAAAATTGAAAATGGTGATATTCTTATTATATGCTTGTATGTAGATGACTTAATCTTCACAGGTAGCAAGCCAAGCATGTTTGACAAGTTCGAGAAAGAAATGATGGAGTTCGAGATGACTGATATTAGACTTATGTCTTACTACCTTGGTATTGAAGTTAAGCAAAAAGAAAGGGGGATCCTAACCACCCAAGAAGGCTATGCTAAAGATATACTTAAGAAGTTCAAGATGGATAACTCTAATACAGTTGGCACACCAATAGAATGTGGAATCAAATTATCCAAGCATGAGAAAGGAAATAAGGTGGATCCCACTCTCTACAAAATCTTGGCAGGAAGTCTACGCTACCAAATATGTACAAGGCATAATATTCTTTATGTGGTTGGAGTCATTAGTAGATACATAGAGAATCCAACAATAACTCATTGGAAGACAACAAAGAGAATCCTTCACTATATTAAATGTACTGTAAACTTCGGCTTGTATTATTCTGTTTGTGATAATTTCAAACTTGTTGGGTATAGTAATGGTAATTGGAGTAGAGACATAGATGATCGCAAGAGTAATACTGGTTTTGTATTCTATATGGGAGACACAGTCTGTATTTGGGTATCAAAGAAGTAGCTGATTGTCACTCTTTCCACATGTGAAGCAGAGTATGTAGTAGCTACCTCTTGTGTATGTTATGCAATATGGCTTCGAAATCTATTAAAAGAGTTAGGGGTGCCTTAACAAGGGCTGACCAAAATTTTTGTGGACAACAAGTAAGCAATAGCTTTGGCCAAGAACCCAGTCTTCCATGATCGAAGTAAGCATATTGATACTCGTTATCATTATATTAGAGAGTGCATTGCGAAGAAGGATGTACAGTTGGAGCATGTGAAGTCTCATGATCAATTTTAGCTGATATTTTTACCAAGCCTCTGAAGCAAGAAGATTTCACCAGGTAAAGAAGTTTACTCGGAGTAATAAAATTAAGTTAAAGGGAGTGTTTTGAAACATAAACTTATTTTAGAAAAAAATAATAATTTTATGTTTTGAAAATTCAAAGTTAAAGACTTGGTTTAAGTTAATTGAGAATTTAATGTAACTTTGAATTTTCAAAATTCAAAGTTTTCAAAATTCAAAATTTAAAATTAAAGACTAAGTCTAAGGTTGTTGAGATTTTTGTAGTCTCTTGTAACCTATAAATAACTATATTGTATTTGTGTTTAATAATTTTCATTCTTAAGTGTTTGAAGCATTTTTTAAGTCTTATTATTTTTTTTTCTCTATCTCATTCCATTTTCTTTCCAACACAGACACGCACACACACACACACAAATGTGTGTGTGTGTGTGTGTGTGTGTGTGTGTGCGTGGATTTGAACCGAACTAAACCTTGTCATTTTTATTTAAAGTATATTTTGTTAAGTACATATTTTTCAAATTGAAAAACTGATTTCTAAAATTAAAAAATTAAGATTTTTTTTAATATCCGAGGTGCAAAATCGAATTGATATATTTTAGTTCCCTAAAATTTAATTTTTTTTTGAGTGCGGTGTACTTTTTTTTATTTTAATAAATGAATTTCTTATTTTTTTAATTACTTTGATTTTAGTATACTAAAACATAATTTTTCTTTGGCTTCACACCTATTGAGAAATGAATTTTTTTTTTTCATACTTAAAACAAAAAAAAAATTTACAAAAAAATAAAACTAAACACAACATTAAATTATATAATTAAAATTAAATCAATTTAATTTTACTAAAACTAATTAAATGAACTAATTAAACCAACTATCAAACTCTGACAAACCCAACAACAATAGAAACACATGTATGGACAACACATATTAACATTATACTATTTTAATAATTTCTAATTTTCACTTTTATTATTTATATTTATTATTATTTTTATACATATATATTATGTCCTACTTAATCAAAAAAACTATATTTTATAAGTCCCAAAATATAGATATCTAAAATTTGAGACATTTTTTTTATTATCTTCCAATCTACCCAAACCAAAATTAGTTAATTTTTTGTACAGTAAAATATGCAATCCCCACCATACCGTTAACCACATCAACATAGCACTTATGGAAAAAAATATATATATATATATAATAAAACAAACATTTCTTAGGAAAAAAAAAACAAAATGCCCACATGTATCATACCACACAAACATGCTACATATAATATATGTACCCACTCACTCACTCATATATATATATATATATAAGCATATAAATAAATTATAAACAATAAACACACACAAACGCGCACGCGCGCACACACACACACACACATATACACACGTATATTTATTATTACGTATGCATATATACACATACACACACACACACACACACACACACACGTATATTTATTTATTTATATATATGCATATATATGATTATTATTATGTTTTTATATTTTTTTTTATTTCTAATTATGTATAACTGTTTTAATGTATGTTACTACATTATTTATTTATAATTTCCGTTATTAATGAATTGTTGCGTCAATCTTGATGGCTGTTGGTTGTTATTCAAGTTGCACGTTGAGGAGTGTGCAATAAATTTTTCATGCAGAAATAATATTTTCCTTATTGAAAAACCAATTTCAGAAATTTAAACTTTGATTTTCTAATTCAAAAACCAAATTTTATTTTTTTTATATTTGAAAAACAAAATAAGATTGATATATTTTAGTACATTAAAACTTAATCATTTTAGATTTTAGTCATAAGTATACTTTTTTTTTTAGTTTTTTAAATAATTTTTAGGGGGAATTATGTTTTAGGGTGGTCATCTAGAAAAATTTAAGAATTTGTAACTTATATTTTTAAATTTAAAACGATATCACCAAAATCTTAGAAAATTAAAATTTTGGCCACTCTATTACGTTTACTAAATTACCTCACCCTATCCCATCGGCCCTAGCCCTCTCCCATCGAGCTCGACCAAGAGCTCCTTTGAGCTCCTGGAGCTCGTGGTCATGCTTGTGGAGCTCAACTGAGAGCTCCTTAGAACTTGATGGTGCTCTCGGTCGAGCTCCAGGAGCTTGACGTTGACTCCATCAAACTCCTGGAGTTCGATGATGAGCTAGATGGAGCTATCGGTCAAGTTCTAGAAGCTTGGCGTCAAGATCCATCGAGCTCAGGGTCGAGCTCAAGGAGCTTGGCGTCGAGCTCAAGGAATTTGCGCCAAGCTCCTGAAGCTCGACAGGCTTGACGCCAAGTTCCTGGAGCTTGAAGGAACTCTCGGTCGAGCTCTAAGAGTGCGACCACGCTCTATATGGGAGAGGGCGAGGGCCGATGGGCAAGGATCGATGGGCGAGGGCCGATGGGCAAGGATCGATGGGCGAGGGCCGATGGAGAGGGCATGGGTAATTTAGTGCCCTAAATATCAATTTTTTAAGATTTTAGTGATATTTTTCAAAATTAAAGAGATAAGTTTCAAATTCTTAAATTTTTCTGGGGGAGCACCCCAAAACACAATTCCCCCTAATTTTTTTAACTACTTTAATTTTGATGCACTAAAACACAAATCATCCCAAATTAAATACCGCTAAATTTTAATTAATTAAACTAAATGATGTACATTCTTCTATTTGTTGTCATTTTTTTTTTGTATGTGTAGCAGTGCAAAAATAAATGTATTATTCCGGTTAGTTACCGTGCAATAATAAAAAAGATATAAGGGGCAAATAAATAAATAAATAAATATTATATTTTAACATACCAAAACAATATACACATAATATTTTGGAAAATATTATACATATATTGTTTTAAAATATATATATATACATAATATTTTAAAAACTGTGATGGTATCATCAGAGCATAAATAGAAAAAAAGAACTAAAAATGTCAATACTCACGTTCAGCTAGTACATATAACTCCGCATCACAACAAGCAGCTTAAAAGAAATAGAAGTAGACCAAGATCTATTTAAAACCTTTATCTACTGATTTCTCTACTATCTAAATATTTGGTGTCATTATAATCTCATCCCAAATTTTCTCCATAAAACAATTATTCATCTCAATATGATTTATCTACTCGTGAAATGCTAAATTAAAAAGTATATATCTCATTATATTACTATCACAGTAAAAAATAATAAAAGAATACAATAAATACATGATCTATTAGAGCAAGTATTTCATCCAACCTATTATACAAGAAATTATCACCACTATGAAATTTTTCTCTGTATTAAATTTTGAAATAATTATCTACTTTTTTACTTTTTCATGAGATAGTTATCTCAGAGTCCAAGAAAAATACAAAATCCTGTGATATATCTCCTCTCTGTACATACTGATTCAAGTCGAATATGAATACCTGACTAGCTACATGTAACCATCATCTCTAAAAGAAATCTCAAACACTAAAAATTTCTTCACATACCTCAATATACAATAAACTATGTTAAGGTAAACGTAACAAAAATAAATACAAAATAATTGACTATACTGGATGTATATACTATATCTGATAAGATATAGTTATATAAATAATAGAGCAAAATAAAAATATTATATTATAATAAATCAATAGATGAATAAATAGAAGTGCCTACTGAAGAATAATTCAAAAGCTTAACCTCTACAAGAATTTCAAATACACATCTCATTTATTATAAGATGATAGCCAGCATAGAATAAGTCACTTCTAGGCTAAAAACCCATATGAACCTCCCAACAATTTTCATCTAAAACTATGCCTGGATATACTCTTTGAGTTGAGTAATTCCCAACTCATCATCTCTCTTAATTAAAATATGATACACATAGATAATTAATAAAATCATATTATCAAAAAAAGAAGTGTAATACATATGTAACTCAAACAAAGTAAATGCCTATAAAAATCTCACAGACTTAGATCTCGAAGATTACTTTTAATTATACCACATTTTCACAATCTACAAACAACGCCTAATTTTACTAGTTAAACCTTAGTGGTTACTTGATATACACATCTCTATAAAGTCACCATGCAGAAATATATTCTTCTTGTCTAACTAATATGCCCATCAACTATGAGATGAAACAAGAGAAATAAAAATACATACTTTTCATCTAAGCACATCTTCACAATGAACACTCACCTGTCTTATCTATCATGACCTAACACCATCCTAAATAAAATAATACCTCAGAAGAAGACTCGTGTATGCTAGGATCATAAAGATAAAAAAAATAAAATAAGCATACAATAAAATATATAAAATCGAGTGTAAAGTATAATTCTTACATCTCTTTCAAAAATTAATCAAAAGATCAAAATCAAAGAGACTAACTAAATGATCATATGGCTCCTCATTAGACTTATCTCTCGTAATTTTTAGGTGCATCTCTCTCTCTCTTTGTCTCACTCTCTCTCGGTGTAGACTCTAAAATTTGTGTGATCAAGTATCTAAGTTGCCAAATACCAACTTAATCTACGCATATGTTAGTGCAAGCCCATGTAATACATCATATGGGACTGATTGAGACTCCCTCACTCAAAAACTCTCATTTTCTCTAAATTAAATATAATTTAAATTTATTAGTACGTATAATAATTTCATGAGAATAACATCATATTTATTCTCTTGCAACTAGTGGTCAAGGCAGGACAATAAGTAAGAAAAAATAATAATGAATATATATGTAATATCTGAATTCATACCCTTCTTAAGCTCGTTAAAAAATGAGTTATAACAAAATAAGATAGTATTTATACTCACTATTGTTCTATCTGTCTCCAGTAAAAAATATTTATAATCTCTTTAGATACATACTAGAGTAACTAATAAAAACACGACAAAAAATTCTAGATATCAACTTATCATGTCCTAGAAAGTGATTCAAGATAAAACAAGTATATTCAAAAAATATGAGAGACAAACTAAATAATCTCTCTTCAAAATATAAGATTCAGAAAAATATATGCTAGAAAAAATAAAAACAATTGATGATGTAAGTATAATTAAAGCTCTCCTAAAAAAATATTTTGAAATATTTTTTTTTTAAGTAGGAATTTCCAAGTAATCTCAATCAGATGTCAATTCTTTCTTCTAATTATCTCATTTCATAGAGATATACCCACACACACAAAAAAACTAGTATATAATCACATGATCTATATAATATATGTTAAATCATTCAGATATATAGTATAATAAATTATCACTTTTTTTTAATATTTATTCAAACAATCATGAACAAAAATAATAATATATCTAAATCTCTCAATTATATTTTTACTAAGTTCTTATACATCTGAGTATATCAAATAAAGTACATTTTTACTCAAATCAGACTAACATGCAGAACTAAAATAGGAAACTCCAATAAACTATTCTAGTTGACATGTCTCACGCTATATAGTCAAAATATTCTTAAGACTAAGATAAATTATGCTCAGCTTAGCCAATACTAGTTACCCTTACCCAAGCCAAAAATGTATAAGTAACATGTTCAAAATACTCGTATATTTAAAAGAGATCTTACTTTGGTAGAGAGAACATACAATTCAATCTACTCAATCATAAATAAAATATTTCTTAGATTCTAGTTCCACCAATCCTACAAATAAATATCAATAAAAACAAAGAGAAAATAAGAATTAAATTATCTAAAGACGCAACTCATAAAAAAAACTAATATAACAATTAAGAATAAATATGACACAAAAATAATAAAAATTTAAATTGAATAATATCATAGTCAATCACTTTATAGTAGTTTTCATTGACCATAAAAATAATCTCAAGATCATAAAAGAACATAGAGAATAAAATATAATTACCAATGATGTTAATATTTACTCAAACATCAATAAATCATAAGCTTAAAGTTAAAATACAAATAAAACAATAAATAAAACCTAAAATGCAAAAAAAAAAAATCTGCTACTACTTTAGAAATAAATTTTATATATCTCTCTAATAAGTATCAAATTAAATATACTTTTTGAGGACATATAACATACACTTTATATATATATATATATATATATATATACACACACACACACACACACATACATATACATCTCTCTCTCTCTCTCATAATGGCTATATACTATAACATTTGTGTTGAAAAAAGAGGATATTGAGAGCATAATTTTTTATATTTTATTTGAGGAATTATATGTCATGCATGTATGAATTATCAAAGTAGAAATAAATACATGAGAGAACAAAATTAAAACAAATAAAGAGCAAAATAATTACAACTCATAAGTTAAGTGGTATTGATATCAAAACATAAAAAAGAATAAAATTTAATATCTCAACACACACACACACACACACACATATATGACATTGACAATATATAAATTATGAGCATATAACATATATAGTGTTTCTATTATAGTAGATATATTAAATCCAAAAAAAAAAAAAAAACTTATGGGATGCTTTTAACCACTTAGAATTTGGATTTCAAAGAAGGAATTGTTTTTTTCTATTTTCATGAAAGGCAATATTTACAGCTTATAGCAGCCACTGAAGAAGAGACAATAAAAAAGAATAATGTAGGACAACTTACTAAAATGGAGACTTTTCAGATGAAAAATAAACAGCATCGACGATGCATCATCAATGCAGTCTCGTGAGGTCTTCCACTCTTTTGCAGAGCTCCTCCACAGAAACATCCATGGCCTTGGAAATGTCATCCATCCTACTCCGGCTAAGATCAAGGAAGGACTCTATCAGATCACCATCCAAGAAATTTTTGGCCTCCGTGATTCTCTTGTCACCATTGAATGACCTCCACTGTTCATGACTAAAACCTCCAACACCCTTTATCACCTTTCTCAAGTTAGACTGGAGTTTCTCGAGAAACAGGTATTGGGCATGAGGAAGGGAAGCAATAACTCCGATGACACCGTTGATGGTACCAAAAACAACAGTTGGGATGCTAGAAATGTCAGAATCAGGCAAGGACATTACTAGGGAGCCGTGACGAAACCTGTTGACAAATTCTCCAAGGTGGTACTCCCCTACCACCTCTAGGCGGCCTCGCTCTTCGTCAGTGCCACCTTCGATGTTCCTCCGAACTGTGAACAAGTTATAGCTATTCTCCGCGCCTAAATATATATCATCATCCAGAATTTCAACTGCTGACATCCAGTTTGCACTGTACTCGTGAGCCAATTCTTCTATTGCACCTTCTTCATGCTTGTATATAAGCAGGGTTATCGACTTCATCAGGTCGCCGACAATAATAAAGTATCCACGGGTCTGCACGTACAGAGCAAGTATGTGTCCATGGTGACCACATTCGGCCTGCAGCTCTCGAGTGCCATCGTCCCTGCGCACCCACTTGTACAGCTGAATTTTCTGATTTATGGCAGCAAGCAGCTTCCCGTTGAAAGAATTCAAGGAGTACACAGAACCTTTTGTTTCCTTCTCGGCAACAAGATGCAACTTACCATTCTCAACAACTAAAATGAGTATGCGTCCTTTGCTGGGTTCGTTCTCTTCTGGCAAAACATAAGCAGTCCCAACACAGTAATAAGCAATGTTGTCGTCGTCAGAAAACGAGCAGCTCAGGATGGAACACCCGTACTCGAATGCATCAAGAGGGTAGGTGGATATAAAATCAAAAGTTTGGTCATCCAGAAGGCGAACAAAATGGGCCTCTGTCTCTTCCCCACCGGGCTGGAGCTTGAAACTGCACAAAGCAAATGTCCGAGATTGCTCCTGGTGGCTGATGCGTCGTGCCTGTTCCCCGAGTGGAATTGAACGGATGTGAAGCTTCTGGATATCATCAATGGTACCAATAGTAAGTTCACCTTCTTTAGCAATGGCGAAGCTGTCCGGAAATGCAGCAGAACTGAAAGGACACATATGGCTGACTTCTCTCAGGTTTACGTTGCTGTATATTAGTTTCTTGTTGCTGCTATAAATAACAGCTGGTCTGTCTGACGCAGCAAACACGTGAGTTGTGTTCTTGGATGTGAAAGTGCGGAGCGTCATTGGCTGCGTCCCCAAGGATACTTTCTTCCTGTTCGACAACTTGCCCGTGCTGCAGTTCAGCATGAAACTAAAGAGACTGCCATCTCCAAGGGCGCATAACAAGTAAGAGATCCCTTCAAAGGAGCATTGGAGAACAGACCTGGGTATGATCTCTCCCCCAAGATGCTCCTTGGTAACGAGAATTAGTTGTGGCAGGGAGAGTATCCTCACGCATACTTCTGTCCACATCCCAACAACAGCTGTCTGACTACGATCAGCACATTCCCCGATTGGACTAATGTCAAGGCACGATATCTCAAACTCCAATTGGGTATGCTTGACTTCCGTTAATATTCCATCACCGATTTCAAAGTAAAGCAGATGACCACCACCAGTTGCCAATAAAACCTGAGTAACATTTGCAGTAGCTACATTAATGGAATAGCCTGAAGGAGCCTTCCATTCGTGGAGGAGCTCTCTTGAAATGGAATTGACCAGTCTAACTGAGCTCGGCGTAACCTGCACCAGCTGATGATGAACAGCATGGTGACAGAACAATGACTGTACCTGTGAGCAAAACCCGGCTATCTCAGTTTCTTCCAACTCATCCTCTTGGTTCATTGCTAATATCCGTGTCTCACTGATAAAACTTACGACGAGGAAGATATCATAGGGGTCTAGTTCAATAGTAGATCGCAGCGACCACATCCCCTTGATGCCTTGAAGCTCAACAGATGCCTGTTCGTTAATTCCTATTCCATTTCGAACTACGCGTAGAGAGCCATCTTTGTAGGCTCCTGAGCAAGTTACTACCTGGCCCTGCCCTTGCCTGTCGAGATCCACGATGCAGAAGTCAACAATTGGTCCCAAGTTAACAAACCTTTCCAAGACTTCTACATACGAACCCTTTGCATCGAGATGAGGATTTAACTTTATGAGCTGTGAATCTCCATAGCTCGACCCAATAAAAACAACCGCATTATCAAGATACGATATAGTAGAGGCTATTGAAGTTTCTCCCAATAACTCAAGTCTCAGCCCAGTCACCCTCTCCTTATCATGGAGTATTACGAGAAGATGGAGAAGCCCAGAATGATCACCCAATAAATACCTAGACCCATCAGGATCAACTTTTCCGTATGCTTTGGTGATGGAGGGCCGTATTGGGATCGCCTTGAAGGTGGTGGCACTACAATAAACAATCGTTTCTTCTCCAACGATCAGGACGCCACAAAAAGGCGGAGGCACGGGAATCAGCAAATCAGCTCCATTGTCTAGATTGTTCTGAGTCCATGGCCCCTCTGCAAAGTCTTTCTCCTTCAGGGCAACTTCGTACGTTTTTAGGTGCCGTGCATCTTTGTTATCCTGGTATAGAAGAACAATGGTGGGTTTTTGACAACCATAGAGAAATTTGATATCCAGGACTTGAAGTTCCTCGAGCCTTATGTTAAAAGCCTCTTTCAACTGCCCTTTGTTATCAAACGGTATGACCTTAAACAAGCCATCATACAAATGGAGTCCAATTAATCTACAGTCTGGATCAATTACCCCAGTCTGACCGTTGTCTGTAGGACGACCAATGCGGTCAGACACATCCCCCATGGCTCTTGTAACAAGTTCGGAAGCCTCCACATCCCACTGAAGAACACAAAATTTGTATCTCTCAGTTGCAATAAACAAAAAATCTTGTGCTTCACCGTGAGGGCGGAAAAGTTCCACAGTTGCAATTCTCCCATGTATTGGAACATCCAAAACAGGCTGTAGGCCTTGAAGAGTAAGTAAATGGATTTCAATACGCGTACATTTCGCTAGGATGAGATTAAGATCAAGAGAATTGGTGAAATTCCCGACGCAAGAGTGGGTCACGTGTGTGGGCTTGTGAGCGGTCACCACATAATTCCAGGTGCTCATCTCCTTCCCCGTTGCCAATGGGAACCGGAACCCTATCCGAAAACTCCGTTCGCTGGAACTGCAATGGATGGACCGCAGCACCAGCAACACCATAAATTGTTATATACATATTTTATAATTTTAATATTCTTGATATTTTATTTTTAAAATTGTTTAGAAATTTATATTTTTATAATTTTTTATTGTTACCACCTTTCAATTCGAGATGCTTGTGATTCTACAATTTTTGCATTAAATAAGCATATTTGTAATTTTTAAAATTTATTAGCCCGTGTAAGTGTGTGTGTGTGTGTGTGTGTGTGTGTGTGTGATTATGTTAATAACATTTTAGTATTTTTCTAATTTTATATTTTAAATTTTTATAATTTCTAAAAACTATAATAATTTAATACTATAATATTATACATTTACAATTTTGCAATTTCATTATTTTGTAATTTCATAAATTGTTATTATGATTTTAATGTATTTATTACGAATTTCTAGAATCTTATTAATTTTTATCAATTTTATAATTTTCTAATGTTTATTTTTCTTATAAAATTTGTCAATCTTATGAGTTGTCCAAAATTAATGTATTCAATTTATTATGGCATGTATATTTTCTAAATACTTGGATACATATTTTGTTACTTTTTGTATAAGTATAAAATACTACAAAATTTGTGTTTAGAATTATAAAGTGGCGCGCACGTGCATGCGTGTGTGTGTTTCATTTAATTTTCCATATATTATAAATTTTTATAATTGTATGATTTTTCTAATATAAATCATAGTTACATATTTATATATTGCTTTTTATAATTTTTACATAGATATGTACATAAATATATTATACTCATGTGTTTGTGTGTGTGTGTGTGCACGAATGCGCGTGCGTGCTTGTGTGTGTGTGTGTGTGTGTGAGTGTGTGTGCACGCACGCGCGTGCGTGCTTGTGTGTGTTTTGTGTTGTGATTGTCTAATAATTACATATGTATTACAACATTCTCTCATATTTTGAATAATTTTACAAATTTATTTGAACAAAAATGTTTATATGAAATTATATATATATATATATATATATATATATATATATATATATATTATAATTTACATATCCATAATCAATTATAAACTCTTCTATTTAACAAGTTTAAAAATGCAGAATGAATAACAAAATGGAATATGCATATTATTTTATATATGTATGTATGGGTTTGTTTTCTACCATATATAAATTACAACAAAAATTATGTGTATATAGACGTGTGTGCGTCTATAGTTTATATAAATTATAATTTATGACGAATATAAATATATTGCAAAATAAATGTATTTTAATTTTAATTAATTTCAATGATTCTTCCCATTCCCATGTAACTTTTAAATAATTTTGTAATGATTTCAATAGATTAATTAATTACAATGATTTCAATTAAATCTTTTAAATGATTTTATAATTTTCAAAGATTTTACCAAATATACAATAAAATTAAATACAATATACAAATGTATATGTAAATAATTTTTATAGAGAGATTAATCAACATAATTTTTGTGATATTTGTATTTCTGCAATGTTAAATAGACATCAAAAACAATACCTTTCAAATTCTATTGGAATTCAAAAACAAATTCTACCCAAAAAATACATAAATAGGATAAAAATTTATCTGTCTTGTGATCCATGCTTGAGCATGTTTAAATAATAACAAGAGCAACCACAAACCAATAATAAAAACAAACTCTACAGAATATGAAGAAACTATAATAAGAAAAAAATAAATAGTACTCTAATATTATGAACAAGAAAGTAAGGTCATGCATGCATGTCTTTGGATTTGCCTGGATTGAGTAGACCAGGTGAATTAAATCATAACAAAATATAATTTAATTTGGATAAATTTTTTGTTGTTTGATTTAAATTTAATAAATCAAACAACATAATGTTTTTTTATGTGTGCAGTTTATTTAATAAAGAGGGAATTGTGTTTTGGTATACTCCTAACAAAATACTTAAAAAATAACTCATCTATTAATATTTGAAAAAAAGTGCACGAAACACTTAACAAATTAAAATTTGGTGCATTCGAATCTATATACCCTTAATTAATTTTCTCTCCCATCTCCTCTCATCCTCCCCTATAAAACTTGCCCCCCCTCTCCCTTGTAACTCACCCCTCGTCCCCTCCCCTATAACTCGCCCCTTACTTGCTCCTCATGCCCTTTCCAATCACCCTTTCCCCATGCCCTCTCCCATCACCCTTTCCATCAAGGTGGAGGAGCTTGCTAAAGCTCCTCTACCTCCTCCATGGAGCTCTAGTGAGCTCCTTGATATAGCTCATCGAGCTCAACCAAGGAAATCAATGGAACTCTATCAAGGAGCTCATTGGAACTCCTTGAGATCATCCGTGGAGCTCGTCCATGGAGCTTTGTAAAGCTCCATGGAGGAGGTCAAGGAACTCCAGCGAACTCCTCCACCTCAATGGGAGGGCGAGCAGAGAGAGCGAGGAATGAGTTATATAAGAGAAGGCAAGTTGATAGGAAAGAGTAAAAATTAATTAATGGTATATTAGTATTTATATGTTCAAGTGCATTAAATTTCAATTTATTAAGAATTTGGTGTACTTTTTTTCAAATATTAATAGATGGGTTTATTTTTTTTAATTATTTCTTGAAAGTGCACCAAAACACAATTCCCCCCTTTTTAGGCTTCAACAATAAAAAAATGAAAGATATGTTATAACAAAACAATCATATACATACATATATACATATATACATATATACATATATACATATATATTAGAATATAGTTATACATACATATGCATATATATATATATATAATCCTTTTGTCTCCAAAATATTAAAAAACTCTCATCTCAAGGACTGAGCCATTGATGTCTATTTGTCGCTTCATAATTCTTCTACTTTTTCAAAATTTAAACATGTCATCTCTTCTTTATCGCAACAACATATCCTAACAATATTCTTTATTAGTGCTAACTTATTTCAAAGGATGATTCAATGTTACATAAAATGTTGAACAAAATATCATTCTTTTTCTAAAGTCATGTTATTTTGTTTTGTGTCTTCTTTTGCGGTCAAGTTGCTTGTGAATCTTAAGTCGTGTTGTTTTGTTTTATGTTTTCCTTCATGGTCATGTCCGTTGGAAGCCTAAAGTAATATTATTTTGTTTTGTGTTTTCTCTTATGATCACATCAATTGACATTTATAAAAAAATACATGATTATTTTTTAATATGTAAAGATTCTACATATTTTGTACCATGATTTTTTGCTACAATGGTCTTTTCAAGCACATGAATCAAGAATTAATTAATCACTTGACAAGAAAGATGATAAGACATTTCAAGTGAAGACAACCTCCAAAGTTGGAGAAGTTGAAAGATTGATAAATAAAGATTGTGGAAGATGAGGGTTGGATAAAGAGGCAAAAGTCAATCTGATAGTCAACAAATACAAACAATAACTATAGTTACAAAATGAATAGTAATCATCACTATCATTACAAAAAATATAGGGAGAATTATGTTTAGGTGTACTCCCTAGAGAATATTTGAAAAAATGAACCTAATTTTTAATATTTAAAAAAAATACATCAAAATCTTAACTAATTGATTTTTGATGCACTTAAATATAGTAATCCCAAAATATCATTAATTTAATATTAATTAATCATTAATAATTTTCACTCTTTCCTCTTCCCTTACCATTCCTCCCACGTAACTTCATGGAGTTCCTTGCCATTGCTCCATCCCAAAACACTCGTAGCTCCCACTTAATTCCCCTAGCCCTTGCTCCATGGATGAGCTCCAAGAGCTCAACGAGCTCCACAAGTTCCAATGGAGCTCTAGGAGCTCCTTTGATGAGCTCCATTGAGCTTGTGGACCTCCAACTCCACTCCACTGTATTCCTATTTTTTTAGTTATTACATACATGCATGAAGTGTGAGGGGCAAGGGAAGAGGGGCTGAGGACAAAGAGCGAGTTGGATAGGTGAGAGGTAAACCAAAAATCAATTAGTTAAGAGTTTGATGCACTTTTTTTATATATTAAAAATCAAGTTCTTTTTTTAAAAAAATTTTTAGGGAGTACACCAAAACATAATTCTTCCAAAAATATGTGCATAAAAAAGCATTACGGAAGGGATAGGTGAAACTCATCTAGCCCACATCAAAAATTCCTTTGAGATTTCCAGATTTGTTTTCTATAAAAGGAGGTTCCCCCTCCTTTGAAAATCATTCTCAAAAATCTCAATTCCCTTTTACTTGTATTTTGTTTTTTATATATTTTTTGCCTTAAAATTAAATTTTCTATTTTCAAATTATTATGAGTTTTATTTTATAATAATGGTATCAAAAGAGGTTAATTAGTAATTTTGTGTGGTTAATACAAGTCTAGAAAAGTTCTATCAAAAGGGTGTAAGAGACTCAAAAATCTCAATTCCATTTTACTTGTATCTTGTTTATTGTATATTTTTTTCCTTAAAATTGAATTTTCTATTTTAAAATTATTGTAGGTTTTATTTTAGAAGAGTGGTATCAGAAAAGGTTAGTTAATAATTTTTTGTGGTTGATACAAATCTAAAAAAGTTTTATCAAAAGGGCGATAAAAGACTCAAGGTCTGTGATTTTTAAGAAGGTATTGCATCCCTCCACTTACCTTGGAACTTTTTTGGTGTAGCAACACCATAGTTATTATTCTTCTTGATTTATTGTTCACTGTAAAAGTAAAATATGGCAGCAAAATTTGAAATAGAAAAATTCAATTGAAGTAATTTTTTATTATGAAAAAAGAATATTAAGGCAATTTTAAGGAAAGATAATTACTTAGATGCAATTGAAAAAAGGCCTATCAAGACTCATGAAGATAAGTGGAATGAGATGAATGGTAATGTGGCAATAATCTATATTTGGCACTTGCTAATGGAGTATTTTTGAGTGTGGCAGAAAATAATATGGCAAAAGAAATTTTGGATACTCTCACAAGGTTATACGAGGCAAAGTCACTTCACAATAAAATCTTCTTAAAAAGAAGACTTTGTATTTTGTGAATGATAGAATTTATTATGGTAACTGATCATATTAATACTCTGAATACTCTATTTTCTTATTGCTATGTTGGGTCATAAAATAGAAAAGGTTGAACGTGCTAAGACTTTACTTCAAAGTTTACCTAATTCATATGATCAACTCATTATTAATCTGATGAATGATGCTCTAATAAATAGTTTAATCTTCAATAATATAGCCTCTGCCTTAGAAAAATAAAGTAAATGTAAAAAGAAAGAGGATAGATATGAAAATGCATAATAAATAGATGCCTTGAAGGTGATATGAGGGAGATCACCGGAGCATGGCCCTAGTGGGAGTCAAAATTTTGGTAGATCAAAATCTAGAAGTAAGAAAAATATTAAGCAATATAACTATGGTAAGAAAGGGTACTTCAAAAGATATTGTTGGTTTAAGAAAAAAAGTATGGATGAGAAGTTATCAAACACTCGAGAGAATGTTGCAAGTATAAATGATAATTTTTTATATAGTAAGGTGACAATAATATTTTGAAAGCAGAAAGTTGTTTGGTGATGTATGGTTGCTAGACTTAGGAGCATCATGGTATATGACATCTCAGAAAGATTGGTTTCAAAAATATGAACCAATATCATAAGATGATCATGCTTTGAAGATTGTTAGTATTAGTACTATCAAAATAAAAAAAAATTATTGGTATGATTCGTATCATTCAAGAGGTATGCCATGTGATGGAATTAAAGAAAATTTTATTGTCTGTGGGATAAATAGATAGTATTGGATGTAAAACTATTATTGAGAATGAGATGCTAAAGATTGTGAGAAGTGCACTTATAGTAATGAAAGGAGAAAAGATCATAACAAATGTATTCATGCTTAAAAGAGAAACAGTACAAGAAGCTTATGCATATGCTACATCAATTAGAAAAGAAGAAGAATCAATATTGATGTGGCATCTTAAACTAGGCTACATGTCAGAATATGGTTTGAAGATTCTCTCTAACAAAAGGTTACTTTCGGAGCTCAAATTAGTAAATTTACCTTTTTGTAAGTATTGTGTTACAAGTAAACAGAATAGATTGATATTTAGTAGATCAATTGTAAGAAGTAAAAAATACTCTAAACTTGATACATTCTGATGTATGAGAATTACTTGAAATATCTCAAGGAGAAGCAAAATCTTTTGTATCATTCATTGAGGATTACTCAAGAAGATGTTGGGTGTATTCAATCAAAAAGATGTTGGGTGTATTTAATCAAGAAGAAGTTAGATGTGTTTCCAATTTTTAAAGATTTCAAAGCATGGGTAGAACTTGAATTTGGAAAAAGGATAAAATGTTTACGGATAAATAATAGAAAAGAATATATAGATGGTTAGTTTCTTACTTTTTATAAGTAGTGATGTATCAAATGATAGTTCACATTCATATGTACATGATAAAATAGAGTAGCAAAATGGTTGAATAGAACTTTTGCAGAACATATGAGAGTAACATAGAGGACTACAAGGCTACCCAACTCTTTTTAGGAGGAAGCAACTAGAACTGCATATTATGTGATAAATTGATCATCATCAACTATGATTAATTTGAAGACACTAATGGAGATGTGACTGGGTAAGCCAGTAGAATACTCTACTTTACATTTTTTTGGATATCCTAGATATATGATGTACAACACCTAAGAAAGAACAAAGTTGGATCAAATTCTAGAAAATATATATCCGTAGGGTATGCTAATGGAGTGAAGGGGTATCGCCTGTGGAAGCTCACTATTCATAAGGTAATTATTAACAAAGATGTATTTTTTATAGAAAATCAAAGAATTGATGATAATAGCATATTAAAGAAGTTTCAAAAACTACTACTATACAAGTAGAAAATAATTAGAGACAAGATATTTCAATATCAACGAAGGAATAACAAGGGCATGAAACACAAAAGTAAGTTGATTCTGAGGCTCAAGAAGTTAGTCGAGCAACTCATGAATGAAGGCCACCAACTTGGCACTCGGAGTATGTTATGGAGAGCAATATTGTATATTATTTTCTAATTGAAGATAAAGAACTTTTAAAATTGCAAGAAGCTTCAAATAGTTCAGATATATCTTTTTGAATGATAGTAATAAATAAAAAAAATTGAAGCTCTACACAAGAATAAAACTTGGAAGTTAGTATTATTACCACTTGGAAGAAAATCCATTAGAAATAAATGGGTTTACTAGATAAAATAGGATAGAAATGATCAATTAGAATAGTATCATGCAAGATTGGTGGTAAAAAGATATGATTATAAAGAAGACATTAACTTAAAAAAGATTTTTTCTCTCGTGGTTCATCTTATAACAATCTGAGTAATAATGATTCTATGTGATATATTTTATTTATATTTGGAGTAGTTAGATGTTAAAATTGCTTTTTCTCATGGAGAAATTGAAGAAAAAATTATATGTTCTAGCCAGAAGGATTTGTTGAAACTCATAAGAAGAAATTGGTTTGTAAGTTAAATAAATCTCTCTACAATCTAAAACAAGCACCTAGGTATTGGTATAAAAGATTTGCTTCCTTCATCATTAGCCTTGGGTATAATAAAATCAATCCAGAGCATTGTACATACTAAAAGAGGTTTTAGAAATATGATTTCATCATTTTATTATTGTATATGGATGATATGTTGGTAGCATGCTCAAACAAATATCAAATTCAAGAATTGAAGGCACAGTTGGCTAGAAAATTTGATATGAAGGACTTGGGACTAGCAAATAAGATTCTAAGAATGCAAATTTATTGAGACAAAAACAACGGGAAGATTTGGCTTTCTCAACGAAATTATTTTAACAAGATCTTGCAGTGCTTCAGCATGCAAGGTAGTAAGCTCATTTCTACTCATCTTTCAATTAATTTCAAATTATCCTCAAGTATGTTTCCTAGCTTTGAAGAAGAGAGGAAGAAGAAGATGTCTCAAGTATCATATGCATCATCAGTGAGAAGTATAATGTTTGTAATGATTTGTATATGACCAGACATTGCATGAGTAGTGTGAGTAGTTAGTCGATTCAAGGCAAATCCTGGCAAAGAACATTGGAATTCTGTGAAGATGATTCTCAAATATAGGAACCTCAAATGTTGTATTATGTAATGAATATTAAGACCTTAGAGCATCTCCAATTGTAAAGCTCTATTTGGGGTTCCAAGAGTTATAAATGGAACCTCAAACAGTATTTTGGAACCCCAAATGAAACTAATTGTTTTCTATCACTCCAACCATAGTCTCCAAATGAGTATCTATTTTAATATTTTATTATACTTTTAATATAAAATATATTATAATTTTTATTTATTAAATATGTTTATTTTAGTCCTCAAAATGTATCTGTTGGGAGTTCAAAAAATTTGGGTTCTGTATGGCTCCCCAGTTCCAATGGCTCTTTCTGTTTTTTTTCCCTCCAAATTTTGCAGACTCTCAAAACCAGCTAAAAATTTGGAACATCAAATTTTGGGGTTCCATTTTGATGACTGAAATGGAATCCCTGTTGGAAGACTATGCCGATGAGTTGGGATTCCATTTGGATGATTATTTTATTTGGTGATCGTTATGCTGACGGGTTGGAGATGCTCTTAATGTTAGAGACTATGTTGATGTAGATTATACTGAAGATAATGATAATAGCAAGTCTACCATGAGCTATGTTTTTACTTTTGTTGGAGGAGCTGTAAGTTAGATTTCAAAATTATAGTCTATTATATTTACTTTTACGACTGAAGCATAATATGTTGCAACTTCACAAGTACGTAAAGAGACAATCTAGTTGCAGATACTATTAGAAAAGCTTGAACACAAACAAAATAAAGTTACTATATTTTGTGAAAGTCAAAGTGCTCTATACTTAGCAAGAAATCAAGTATTTCACTTAAAGACCAAATACATTATGATACAATATCATTTTGTACAAGAAAAGGTTGAAAAAGTGTGGATATGCAAAAGATTCATACTAATATTTTGACCAAATTAATCAACACTAACAAGTTTGATTAGTGTAGAACTTCATATGACTTACCAAGAATGGAAGTAAGTATCGACAAGTGAGAAAGATGATTTTCAAGTGGGAAAATGTTACGAAAGGATTTGGTAAAACTTACCTAGCCCTCAAGCTACATTATGGGGCTCGACAGAGCTCAATAAAGCTCCGTCATGGAGCTTTCTATAGCTCCACGAGCTCAATCATGGAGCTCGATCTTGGACTCGATGAGCTCAATAGTGGAGCTTGCTAGAGCTCCAGTGAGGACTTCCAGGAAGCTCCAACGAGCTTTCCATCAAGCAAAGGAGAGAGGTGAGGGCAAGGGCATGGGCGAGAAAAAGGGGACAAGGGTGAGGGTAGCAGTAAGTGAGAGTGTTACTGAAGGATAGTTTAGAATTAATGTATTTGAATGTGCTAAATTTCAATTTTGTTAAGAGTTTGGTGCATTTTTTCTAAAATATTAAAAAATGGATTACTTTTTTTTAATATTTTTTCGTGAGTGCACCAAACATAATTTCACTAAAAATAAAAATACATCCAATAAAATATTATAATCTTGTTTTATTACAATGCTGGTGAATTATCATGTATCAATCTATATCTTTACAAAATGGTCAAGTACTCACATGACTATTTGAGCACACGTTTTTGGAGAAATTATAATTTGGGTCTTTAAAATGAAAATAATTATGTTTTGAGAATGCAATATTTTGAGCTTTGGAAAATTAAGTTTTAGTATACACAACTTTTTTCCCAAAAATATTCTTATATACTACATGTCAACAGACCACGCCATAAAATTAAAAATATAAAATTCTATTTGTATATTTAAAGAGTTCAGTTTTTTTTTGAAAATATTTTTCAACACACACACACACACACATGCATGCGACTTTTGAAAATGTTTTACACAACATTTTCAAAAATGTGATGCACATATAATGTTCCTGAAAATGTTGTATCTATATAAAAGTACATATAATTAAATACATATATAAATGTATATATAATTATAACTACATAACTATATATATAATGTTAGGTATATGTATAATATACATCTATATTAAAGATACAAAGTATCTTGTATTTCTTGGGGATGGAATTGGTACTTCCAAAATATCATAATGAATTAATTCTAAGATATTTCTTTTTCTATATGCATATCAACCATCACTGATGCACTAGATCTCATAAAAAGTCCAAAATTAAATGTGCTTGGGCATGATCACCACTAAGATGATTAACTAGTATGAAAGCCTTTTCATATGCATCTACCCTAGGGTTGGTAAGGAGGGATTAGGGGGAGGGAGAAAAAAGAGAATTTCTTTTTCTAGCATTAGAAGTCTTGAACATTAACCTGTTCCGCATACTAATAATACAATGCTTACAAAAGTTAATAAATAATTTTGAGTACTAGAAGAAACTCTTGTTCATTAAGAATCTTCAAGTTTCATTATGACGTGTGACTGAGCTTACATTATTACATCATCTTTAATTATTGTATCAAATTTAGTGATATATTAAATATTTTTCTTTCTTGTTGGATTTTAACTATAAGATTTTATAAAGTTGTGATTGTATTTTTTGCTTTTATGACCACAAGTATAATTTTTACTATTTTTATGATCATACTTTAAATATGAGTTTTATATTCACCATTATCTAATTGTCCTAAATATATTATATATTCTTTAATTTCTTCACATATTATAACTTTTGGATAATACGTATTGTTTCATCATATATTTTAACTTTGTTGGTATTAATGTTAATAATTTGTAAGGCATGATCATTTCACATTAATACAAATCCTTCTAAAATAGGTTTAGAGGTGGAAAATAGGCAGAGGATCCTGAACCTTGCCCACAACATGGCCTATATAATGTAGCCCATACATACATTGAATAGCTAAGCCCATGCCTCATGGGCACAAGTCGATATATGGCATGGCTTGCATCATATCGGGTTGAGTTTTTTGGCTTACATGCTAAAATGGGTTCTACTCATCATGACCCAAGTGTTTGGTCTGCACAATACAACCTGATTATTTTGTCCCCCATGTAACCATGAGCTTTCATTTTTGTTTTATATTTAGGCTTTAGGGGCATTTGCTGGTACTAACACTCAATTTTTAAATAAAGATAGCTTGGTTCAGACTAATGTAGAATCGACTTGTAAAAAAAATATAATTTATAAAATAAAAATTAATGGCCAATAGCTCATGGATTCCACTTCGATAGAATTTATCTTTTTCCTTAGTTAGTGACTTTGACTTATTCTTATTTTGACTCACAGAAAAATCAAATTATATTGAACTTTTTCAAGAGATTATCAAAGTCTCGATTTTTTGAGAGGATGATATACGAGTTTCGTACGAAAATAATCCTTTTTAAATAAAAAAATTCGAATTAAAATGCTAGTTTGGAAAATATAACCAAATTAGTGCATCTGGAAATAGGGTGGCAATACTAGTTTAATTAAAAATTTTCAAATGCCGACATTGTGAACGACAGCCATTGAACCTTTTATTCATGATCAATCTTCTTCTCCCTTCCCCTATTTTTCTTCTGCATTTTCTTCCACCAGACCCTACCTCCTTCTCCACCAGATCCCACGGCCCTTCTCCACCAGATCCCACGGCCCTTCTCCACCAGATCCCACGGCCCTTCTCCACCAGATCCCACGGCCCTTCTCCACCAAACCCCACCTCAGCGACAGCAAGGTTGCATTGCATAAGCATTCAACAGCTCTCCTTTTGAGGTTTGTTATCTGTCTCATTTTCTTGCGATCTGATTTAGGTGCATTATGGTTTCATTTAGGATGTAGTTTTGTTTGTGCTTTTGGGGTATAGTGATTAGATTCATGAGGGACAGCAAACTAGGTAGCCCATTTTTTTTCTCGTTTGGGATTGAGTTGTTGATATAGGGTCTCTTTTATTGGGTTGTCGAACAGCAACCTTCCTCGCCGGATCATCAAGGTAAGCTTCAATCTCTTTTGTTCAGATCCCTCATATGGATGTTTGGCTACTGAGAAAAATGGAGAGAGTGATGGAGAAGATTTAGTATTTTTAGATATAAAAAAATTTTGTTGAACCTCTCGCCAGTTAGTTGAATTGTGTTGTTTTGAGTGGATGAATTTGTTTTTATTGATTTATTAAAGATAATCATCTCTCATATTATTTAATTTTTTTTACTTCTTTTGAAACAAGTCAATTATGTCTGTTTTTTCTATTCACGTGATGTGTTATTACAATGAACATATAGTAAAGACTGATAATGAAATGAAATATGATGAAAACAAAGCTTCAGATTAGTTATATTTTCAAACCAACATTTTAATTCGGATTTTTTTATTAAAAAGGATTATTTCCGTACAAAACTCATGATATACCATCTTCCTTATTTTTTTTTATGCATATTTTCTTCCTCACATATTATAACTATTAATCATTAAAGATTAATTTTTTCTTGAAAGCATCATTAGCTATATTCATGAAGGGAGATCATGCGAATGAGATATACTTTTTAGAGAAAAAGTTGAATACGTTTTTTTATTTAATATTTTGTTCTATAAATACTATTTTAAAGAATAACATTTTTAATGTTGATATGTTCAGTTATTGAAATAGATTCTAAGATTGAATGAGTAAAGTTCAAAAGGATTTTATGATGCATCTACTTGATTTCACGTATATTTGTCAAAGCATTATAATTTTTTTTTTCAATTGTTATTCAGATATATTTGACAATATATTATCTATCACTGCCTAATACAAACTTGCAACATTATTATTTATTCGATCTTGCTTTTTATCTTTGGTATTTTATTATTTTACTAATTACTTCTAGTAAATTTTTCCTTCTCAAAATGACTTTTATCATCATTTTTCATAGCTCTAAATTGCTTTCATTAAGTTTTTATTTAGCAAATATTACTTTATTTATTTCACTTTTATAAAGAATAATATATAATAATAGTAAACACTATATGTGTTGAATACATGTTTTATGAAAAACATGGAGAAGAAAATTGGAAAAATAAGTTTATTTTCTTCATTTCTCAAGCTATGCACTGCACCCATCATACGATCAAAACAGAAACAAAATAAATATAATAAAGAAAATCTTTTTTTTTCTTTTTTTTCTATAGCTTTTTTATAAATGGATTACAAATAAAATAACAAAAATGCACAATTGAAAAATGAGGAACTATTTCTCATTTTTCAACTATATACCATAGATGTAAAAAGAAACATGAGTTTGGATTTGCATGGATTAGATTTTGTTTGGGTATGGTTTATTAAGGGCGTGCTTTGTTTGATTTCTTTCAATTATTTGTTGCCATTATTTATCCACGGCATGCTTGGTTTGATTTATTTCTATTGGTTGTTGTCATTATTTTTCCATGGCGTGCTCGAGTGTGGAGCATGGAATAAATACAAGAATATACTCGGATTATTCTTTGTAATATCTTCTAGATAGAACTCTATTGGAGAAATATCCAAAATTTTATATGTTTTTTTATAATTTTTTTATTTCATGACGTTAAAACTAAAGTGTGTATTTAAATTTTAATTATGAAATGTGAGTTGGTATTTTTGTTTCCAACAATGAGTATATTTTGTTTGTTTTGTATTTGTTCATGACAAAAAGTTTTTTTTTATTTTGATAAAATTTGAAAATATTATATGTGATATGCATTTAATATTATGATGATACGAATACCCTAAAAATCATCTTGATTTGTCTCTCAACATTTTATTCAATGAGTATGTTTCCATGCACGTGTGTGTGTGTGTGTGTGTGTGTGTGTGTGTGTGTGTGTGTGTGTGTTATGAGTATAGAAGTGTAGTTGCATATTGTAGCTAATTTTGTTGCATATTTTGAAAAATAAAAAAATTATTTAAATGATTTAATCAGAATCATGATAATTAATTAAGTTTTTTGTGGGAATAAAAAAGCTCCAATATTAGATTATTGATATTTAGGCTCTTATTTTCTCACAATAAATGTGTTGAATAAATCATTTCCAGTCATGCATAATATATGGTGAACTCTTATAATATTGAGGATTTGTGTTTTGATGTACCAAACACAAAATAATTTTAAAAAAAATTATTTTTTTAAAATTTTAAAAAATATGCTAAAATGAAAGATTATAACGTTTTAGTGTATCAAAACGTATAAACCCTATCTTCTCCCTAAAAATTTTACAAAATATTTAAGTCTAAAATTTTTTGAATTTGGAAATCGCTTTATGAATTCGTAAATCACTTTTGATTTTATAAAAACTTTCAATTAGCTCTACTAGGGATCAATTCCACCCCCTATATATATTTGATTGCGTCTCCAACCATCCAACTATAACATCAAATCATTTGGTAAGTGATTTACCAAATGAATATATAAATGTATTTAATATATAAATATATAAACAAGTATAAAAATATAGACTTTATTATATAAATATAAATATATAAGTATATAAGTATATAAGTATATAAGTATATAAATATATAAGTATATACGTATATAAGTATATAAATATATACGTATATACGTATATAAGTATATAAATATATACGTATATAAGTATATAAATATATAAATATATACGTATATAAGTATATAAATATATAAATATATACGTACATAAGTATATAAATATATACGTACATAAGTATATAAATATATACGTATATAAGTATATAAATATATAAATATATACGTATATAAGTATATAAATATATAAATATATACGTACATAAGTATATAAATATATACGTACATAAGTATATAAATATATACTTATATAAGTATATAAATATATACATATATAAGTATATAAATATATAAATATATAAATATATACGTATATAAGTATATAAATATATAATTATATAATTATATAATTATATAAGTATATTAATATATAAATATATAAGTATACAAATATATAAATATATAAGTATATAAATATATAAATATACAAATATATAAGTATAAAAATATATAAATATATAAATATATAAATATATACGTATATAAATATATAAATATATAAGTATATAAGTATATAAATATATAAGTATATAAATATATAAGTATATAAATATATAAGTATGTAAGTATATAAATATATAAATATATAAATATATAAATATATAAATACGTAAGTATATAAATATATAAATATATAAATACGTAAATATATAAATACGTAAATATTTAAATATGTAAATATGTAAATATGTAAATATGTAAATATGTAAATATGTAAATCTGTGAATATGTAAATCTGTGAATATATAAATATGTAAATATATAAATATGTAAATATATAAATATGTAAATATATAAATATGTAAATATGTAAATATATAAATATGTAAATATATAAATATATAAATATATAAATATATAAATATATAAATATATACGTATATAAATATATAAATATATAAATATATACGTATATAAGTATATAGATATATAAATATATACGTATATAAGTATATAAATATATAAATATATACGTGTATAAATATATATAAGTATATGAGTATATGAGTATATGAGTATATAAGTATATAAGTATATAAGTATATAAGTATATAAGTATATAAGTATATAAGTATATAAGTATATAAATATCACTAGAAGAATGCCTTTAGTTAGAATGCTCAAATCCATTTCTAAATTTATTGCAATGGGTGAATAGCGATGGATATAGAACGTAGTAGTTCCATTTCTATAATCCTCCATGTTAAATTTTTCGAAATGGAACACACAATGACGTTTCTATAAATAGCGACGAAGATAATTTCATCGTTAAGTATTGTGATGACAAAAAAATCTTGGATTCCATCGCTTATTTTGCGATGGAATCATTAAAAATATATTATCCATTTCTAAATGAGCAATAAATTAATAAGGGCACGCATGAATATGTTTCTATTTAGAAACAAATTTAGAAATGAAAAAAATTGTTTCTATTATCAGTAACAGGTACAAGTAGTATTTATGTAGTTTTTTTATGTTGTATACAATATATAATTATATACAGAAACTATATGATCTACAATCAAATAAGCACATCCATTTAATATTTATCAAATAACTTTTACATAACATCTATCATAAGATAAAATGTGAGATAGCAAAAATAAATGTCCATAAATTTCAATAAACAATTTATTTAAAAAAATTAAAAATCTTTAATACAAAACCCATTAAATTGGATAAAAAACAAACATTACAAAAATTTAATAATATATCATAAACAACTATGAGCCCTTCTCTTGAAGAGTATTGTACTCTGGTGATTTGGGTAGATCATCTTCAGAATGATGAAAAATAGTTGATATTTCTGCCAACATGCACATTATTTTATCCATCTCCAAAATCTTTTGTTACATTTCCTCATCTTTTTTAAATCTTTTAGCTTCTCTTTTTTTTTCAATTCTTCAATCATTTGTTGCATCTTTTTATTTTTACTTTGCCATTAATTTTGAATATCATATATCTCCTTGCGCAAGCTCTAATCGAATATGTTATTGTTATGGAAGACGATGATGAAAAACTTCAAACAGAACCTGAATAAAATATAAATGCATGAGTACCATACCATACACTCACTATTTTTTCAGCTCCACTCTGACAGCCTGAAAGTAAATATGCACAACATTAACTTTTTGCACATATGTAGAATTATTTATCAATTGTGAAGCAATTGCAACCATATTTTCTATATATTTATACAATTATTAAAATATAACATAACATATCAATTACTATATTAAAAGAAATTTTATACTAACAAAACAAGCTATCCTATACATACTACAAAATATTAAAAAAATTAATAATTATATTTAATGAATTTATAAAAAATAAATCATTAGTTCTTGCAAAAGAATATATTTGAGTTTGCATTTTATTAAAATTTCATGCTAAATAATGAATTTAATTTTTTTTTCTTTTAGTATTTTCAATTATAAAATTAAACTATAAGTACAAAATGATACCCTCACATAAATATAATTTAACTGCTTGTCCACACATGATCCATCATATTTCTTGTACATTCGCTCAAATATCTCAAATAGTATTGGTGGACATCCCAATTCAGCCTCCTAAAAATAAAAATTAAATCTATCAAATATTGGTAGGTCACCTTTGAACCTCCATTATGTTTTGAAGGTCATAATCTTTCACCTATTTTTTCTGATTGATAATTGTGGGAGGCCACATGGAAATAAGCATTGAACTCCTCACTATTCTAGTAATTTCACCTATTTATCCAAACACCAAGGGGGAAACAATTAAGCTTTGCATTTTTATCATACTATTTTCTCTATTTGTCAAGCTTGTCATTGTATCTCACACTTACCACCAGTTTCCATGTATCCTTCATGGATACCACTAAAGCATTATTTCATTTATATTTTTTATGCAAATACAAAATAAAACAATAATACAGTATAGTGCATTAATTCTAAAAGTATATTATATTATACCAAAAATGAAAAACAAGTAAATGCATCAAAGATTTGCCTCAAATTCTTACCAATAAAATTCTTTCATATTGGGTGGGGGGCACTTTGCTCCACTTTATTCCTACCAAAACTAAGTTTCTCCTTAAATATATTTCCGATTAAACAAGAAGCAGAATAAAAATAAATAAACCTAAAAGCACTTTAAAATCATCACGTACATATACATATAAACAAAATGCATATTTTTTTGCTACTTAGTTAAAACTTACTTTTAATATTATTAATGATAATGTTCAATTAGGAGTAATATAATATGTTGTTATTATTATAAAATGCATAAATTTAAAAATTGTTGTATATTTATTATTTTCATTCACATTTCATTTTATATTTAATTTAATTGAAAAAAGAGAAAACCCATAAAGAATGAATGTAATAAATTTAAAAATGTTATGTACTATTATTTATTGTCAATAGTGGGCTGAATGAAGATTTTATCATTACTTGGCATAAAAATTAATGATTTTGAATTTTTTATGGGTGCCACTACTATAATACCAATGCATGGTTCTCCTAAGATAGGTTGACCAATACTATATGTATCTTTTGGTGAAGAATGAGATGAAGATGGACTATATGTGGTAGTAAATTTGTGTATGACATAATGAGGTGATGCCAAAGTTTCATCCATACGTGTAGGAGAATGCAAAATGATATTTGTAGTATTATCATCACTGAATACATGAAGATTTCTTCATCCTTGAACTATTTGTTGACTTCCTCTGCCCCTCCCTACACTTTGAGAACCTCAGCCACTTGAATGATTACCACTCATACCTAAATCAAGTTACATAAATTTTGAAATATACAGAGGCAATAAAAATTTTATATGAAATGTCAAAATAATATAACTTAATGAAAAAAACATTGACATTAAAAAAAAGTAGGTAAAATATTTTAATTTAACATCCACTTTTTAACTATTACAAAATAAGAATGAGAAAATAAAGATAATCAATCAATTTCTAGACATCATCAGAACTTTCTAGGAAATTATCTCTATCTATATATTCATCATCATCTGATTCTATAATTAATTCCTCCTCATTATCTTCTTTAACATTGTCATCATCAATGTTCAAATAATTTCCACCTTCACCAAGTAAAGTTTGAAGGCCATCATTTATCTCATGAACAATTAAATAAACTACCACATTATTCTCTTGAAATATTGATACACATGATGGAGTGACTATAACATCCTTTTCAACTATTTCAACAACTTATCTGAGTTTTATTTTACATATTTCCCACTAGTGTCATGTATTTCTTCTTATGGTTAGATATGTAGTATACCACACTTGTTCAGCTTGTACCACAAAATATAAATGGCTCATACTATAAAACTTATCATGGTGCACATCAATAATGTTGTATTAATGATAAATTCTAGTACTCATATTTGAAATTGGATCAAACCATCCATACTTAAATAAAATTGTCTTCTTAATTGATAAAGTAGGATACACCACGTGTAGAATTTTAATTAGTTGACCATGAAAATCATTTGTACATATAGTATAGTTAGGCCCCTTGATACAAATACCACTATTCATTTTAGCTATATTTGAACCATGTTTCAAAATGTGAAATTTGTATCTATTTACATAATTTATGGGATACGTGTATAAATTTCATAATGGTTCTTTTGCAAGATCCTTCATTTATTCGTTACATATATTTGATGAAAAAAATTATACCTAGAAAACAATAAAGGACAAATTATACATATATAATATTGCACATAATTATTTAGAACCATGAATGATAAGTTATATACTAACATATTCTTCAAACCAATGTGTAATATCTTTTTCAAGTATTGCATCAATTGATTCTTCATCAATATGAAGTTCTCTGTCTTTAATCCTAAGCAAATATTATTCAAAAACAAAATTAAAGATATTTTGATTAATTAAAATTTTATATCGCATACAATGACAAAAAAAAATGAGAATATAAAATATCATAAATCATATTCAATATAAGTTATAACTTTCTTATAATTCAACAAAATATATGTCTACACAATATGTTACTCTAAGTTATCCAAAAAAATATTTTGATATTGCTTTATCATATGATCTACTCCCTTGTATAAAAATAGAAAACATAGTATTTTCATCTAATTAATCCCTCATACCACATACATTCTTTGGTGATCATATTTTATGGTAATTACATTCTTTGGCTTTATTATGATTATTATTTTTCAATTTTATAAGATATCTAAAAATGATATATATTATAAAAAAAATAATCAGCAGATAAATTAAAATTTTTATATTAACAGATGGAAAATATATTACCTCTCAAATGGACACATCAATCTGTATTGCATAGGATATGTTATCATGGATTGTCTTAAGACAAGTGGACTGAGAGATGTTTCATAGAATCGAAGAAGCTTGGAGGACAAATATGCTCATGTTTACATAAAATTACGGGGATGTTATTTTGTATTTGCTCTATTTCTTTCTTTCTTATGACATTGCAAGTGAGATTCTTAAAGAAAATACTTATTTTAGTCAATTCTTCCCATATATTTTATGGAAGTAATTCATGGAATGCTATGGATATTAGTATCTGCATAAACACATGATTGTCATGAATTTTCATTCCAAATAACTTATGCTTCTTCATATCAACACATCTTTTCATGTTAGATGCATATCTATTAGGAAACCTTAGCTCCATTAGTTATTTGTATAGAGCTTCCTTTGTATCCTTTTCAAGACTATAACAAAGCTTAGAGAATTGATTCATTGATTCATCCCTATGTAACTTTAGATGTGAACATAACTCTTTCAAATCTTCTCTTGATTTGGCATTATCTCTTATTTTTTCCTCCATATTCATTATAGTATTAAAAATATTATCAAAAAAAAATTATCTCAATATACATCACATCTAAGTTATGTCTAATTATATTTGTTTTCCAATATGAAAAATCCCATAAGATACTTTTTTTTCTTAAAAACATGGTAATAAATCTTTGAAATTTGTATATTGAAGCAATCTATATCAACATTCATAATATTTTTGAACCCATATCTTTTAATTACTTGTAATATCTCATCACCTGACCTCAAGGTTGGTCCACTTTTAATGACTTTATGACCTTTCTTAAATACATCAATATTCATCTGAAAGGGATATTCTACATGTAAGAATTTATGATTATTATCAAACCAAGAAGTCTTTCTTCATTTTCTTAAATAAAATACATCCGAGTCATCCATGCATAAAGAAAAAGCTAATTTTCTCACAGTGCTCTATCTAGATAAAATTGAATATACAGGAAAGTCACATATCGTCCTCTATATCACTTCTCACATTTTAAAGTTCTGCTTACAAGATATATCATATATTTTTTACACCTTTCCCATAATTTTTTGAGCTCTATTATGAGAGGCTGTAGAAAAACATCCAATTTATCTTTTGGATTTCTTGGACCAGTCACTATAATACACAAAAATATGTATTTATCTTTCATGCACATCCATGTTAGTAAATTATAAGGTGTAACTATAACCAGCCATGAAGAGTATTGTTGTTCTATTTGTTCAAATAGATGAAATCCTTTGTGAGCAGCACTAATCTAATATTTTGAATTTCATTTGAAAATGATTCGTGACAATCATCAAAATATTTTAAAGAATGAGAATCTGAGAAATGTTGCATCACGCCATCTTCAATGACATGATGTCATGATCTTTGTGTAAACTCATATTATTAGTAGTAGTATCAGATGCAAATAATCTTTATAGATAAGAAGTCAATAAGAAATAATACATCTTCTTATGATGAATATTTATTTTTTGCCTTTTACATGTATTTTTTTTGTATCAATGATAGTTACAAAAATTATATACAATTACTTCACTGTCTATGTCTCAATATATCATAAATCCATTAATGCAGCAATGTATTTTTTCCACTTGTAAACCCAAATCTCGCATTAACTTCTTTGTGCAGTAAAAGCAATATGTCATGACATTATTATTTAGTAATAATTCTGATAACAACTGACATATTTTATCATAATACATTTCTGAAAAATGATACTTTGCCTTTAAATTCATAAGTCTGGCCGCTACATATAATTTTGAGTGGTCATGTGGATTACCTTCCTAAACCTCTTTTTCTAAAAACTTTAGCATTTCAAAAAATTGTTTTGTTGATGATATTGAGATATCATCAGTGATATCCATATTTAATAAAGGAATAATAACATTATTCAAATTTACTTCACATACATCATTAGAATTATCAAATTCTATTGCAATAGTTGAATTAACATTTATATGTATATAATACTTAGTTATTTGTAGGACAACGATTTCATTGAGGTGTCAAATAGACCGGGTCGAGTGGGCTCTCAGCATGAAACATGACAAGGGTTGGCCCCAACTTGGCCCATGGCATGGTTCCAAACCAGGTCAGCCCCGAGTCGAGCCCCAAGTCGCTTGGCTGATTTGATATCTCTACTATTTCCCTATGTTTATACCAAACCTAATAGTCACTAACAAATCTATTTTTTACAAGATGATATCGCACTATATCTATATCATTAAAACTCTAATATTGATATTTAAGAATATTATATGGACATCTTATTGTTGTTTCAACCATAAATTCTGACTATTTTTCAACGAAGGCAATAATTTCATCAATCCCATTTACAAATTCATTAGTTAAAAAGTTATCTTTCAGTCTTATATTCATCCATTGATGATCAGGTTGTATAATATTTTTCATTCCTATAACACATAATATTAATATTTTTGGAATTATAATTATATATATAGATATATGTTTTTAATAAAGATGTATTAATATTTGTACGAAATTGCATAAATCAAATAAATAAGTTGTAGTAAAATAAATATTAGATAATTTTGGATTAAATTTAGAAAAGGCAAGTTATTCCAATTTAATTTTGTTAAAGCGTTACATTTAACTATTCTAATTATATCCCATGCTTATATTTTTTTTCCATTATTATTGTTAATAGAAATGAACATTTATTAATTGTTTTAATGATTATAAATTGTTTATTGTTAAGGTTAATCCATTAATTTGAGTTATTCAATCTTAAAATTATTAAATATTATTTAAGTCAAGTAAGGAATCTAAATGCAATATAAATGTGGTGATATTAACTATAGGTCAATAATAAAATATACAAAATTATCAAAAATCAATTTTGTTACAAAAAAAAAATTATACAAATAAAAGTATAATTAAAAAATTATAAAAAAATGTAAATAATTTATAATTTATCTATTATATTTATAATATTTCTGCAAAACAATCAGGTATAAACCAATATAAATGTTAAAAATGAAAAATAATTACACTTAACATGAAAATAGACAAATGTAGGTATTTACGAATACAATATATACATAATATAATAAAAAATATAATTTCTTACCTCAATTACGAAAGAAAATCACGTTGAACAATATAAGAAAGAAAGGCAGTCCAAACACAAATCGGACGAAATCACAACAAAACCAAAAAATTCTTGAAACTCTAAGAACACTTTGAAGTTTCGAAGTAGTGTTTGGAAATTAATTATCATATTTTAGAGATAAAATTTAATTGCATCACTTAAATTGCAATGGAATGACTTTTCGTTGCATAATCATTTTAATTTATATAGTGATGGATTTAATATACTTCGCAAAAATAGAAATGAATATGATTTTTATTTTTGATTATAAAAAGATGCAAATATTTTTATCGCTAAATTTCACGCAAGTATATCCACTTCTCACTTCGCATATCATTTAGTGACGGAATAAAAAAATCAAAATTTTCTGTCGCTGAATAACTACAAAAATATTGTCCATTTTTGTTTTTTCTTGGATTTGTTTATTTCGTATTTAATCCATTTCAAATTCATTCCTAATTTTTGAAATGAATTCGGGCATTTCTATTATATATTTCTAAATGGTTTATTTTTGAAATGGTTTATTTCTATCTATTATATTTATAAATATAATAGAAATATATTTATATATTTCTATTATAATACATAAATACATAAATATATGAATATATGAATATATAAATATATGAATATATAAATATATGAATATATAAATATATGAATATAAATATATAAATGTATAAATACATAAATACATAAATACATAAATAAAAAATACATAAATACATAAATACCTAAATACCTAAATAAATAAATACATAAATGCCTAAATACCTAAATACATAAATACCTAAATAAATAAATACATAAATACCTAAATACCTAAATACATAAATAAATAAATACATAAGTACATAAATACATAAGTACATAAGCACATAAGCACATAAGTACATAAGCACATAAGCACATAAGTACATAAGCACATAAGCACATAAATACATAAGTACATAAGCACATAAGCACATAAATACATAAGTACATAAGCACATAAATACATACATACATACATACATATATATATATATATATATATATATATATATGTATGTATGTATGTATGTATGTATATATATGTATGTATATATATATATATGTATGTGCGTGCATGTGTGCGTGCATGTGTGTGTGTGTATAATATGTTTGTTTGTTTGTGTGTGTGCGTGTGTCATTTTGCTTACCAAGTGATTTGTTGCTATCTGTTGGATTGTTGGAGCCGCAAACCAATATATGTAGTTTGTTGGTTTGATTCCAAAAAATGCTCATTAAAATTTTTAAAAAATAAAAAAATGATTTTTGAATTGGTAAAGAGGTTTTTAAATTTGAAAAGGAAATGATACTTTGTTTTTCTTTAAAAATTTCATGATTGAAATGAGTTTTCAACTAGATAAATGAATACCTATTTGTTGGATTTGTGTAATGATGTGAGTAGGTAAAAAATCGCATTGTCCACATTAGAAATTTCGTATATGATCCTTGACTGGGACTTCCCAAAGACAATCCATCGTATGATCGATGTTTAGTCTGGCATATCAGGGTGTGTCTCTCCACCTCTAGAGCATCATATCTCATCGACTGATACATGGGATATTTGAAACATGAGAGGCTCAAAGCTATTGGCTCATTCAATCAATCGAGAAACCTCCTCTTCTTGCTGACCTCATCCGTAACATAATTAGGACATAAATCTGAAAGCTCTCTAAACCTATGCTCATACTCAGAAACTGTCATGATACCCTGAGTGAGAATCTCTAACTCTAGCCTCTAACTCTCAACAAAGGCAAGAGGCAAAACTCATTGTGAAAAATAGTCTTGAACTATGCCCAAGTGTGATGTCTCCTAGTCCTCTCATAGGCTTACCACTTTCTTGCACTACCCTCTAACAGAAATCTAGCTATCTTGACTTTATCCTCATCCGGACATTGCATACCTTCGTCCAAATTCTTCTCTATGTCATCTAGCCAGGATAAAGCCACCATGTGATCCGTGGAGCCATCAAAACCCACAACTCCAAGTCTACGAGCCTGATCAACAGTAATACCAGTAAACTCATTCTTCACGAGTGATCGAGCCTCAGAGAAACTTCAATGAAAGTTGCTATAAGGGGTGTCATCTCCATAACCGCTAAAATAACACCCAAACAACAAAAAATCATGCTCCAATGGATGTGGCATCAGAGGTGGCAAATTCCATCCAAGATCTTAGGGTGCCATATTTGGAAACTTTGGAGTGAGAAATATGAGGATGCAAAATAGCGGTTGGCCACAATTCATCTCAACAAATCTCAATGCCATCAAAGTTTAAATATATTTTTTAATAAACAAATTTTAAATTATTAAAATGACATCCCATTTTGGCACCTATCATTGGAATAAAAACACTATTCAATGGTGCCAAAACATTATTCAGGATTTCAAAAATGACATTTGGCACCCCATTTTTAGCAACCACCATTGAAGTTGCTCTCATGGGTATGTGCATCTGAACTTTCCACTGAATCTTATCGGGACTTATGCTACCTATATGCGCCATCAGTAATAAGAACCTTTCCAAGAATAAATGAAACAGAATTAATTTCATAGATAATGTTAGGAAAGTATATATAAAAAATACACTAGATGAGTTACACGGCAATGTACAACCCCAAGGGATTTATAAACCTTTCTCTAATACCAAACTGATAGGACTCGACTTGGATACCCTTTTAGGATTCTTCGAGTGGTCCTGCCTAGTGAAGTCCTACTGTAAAATCCTTAGAGAATATCCAATGGAACCCCACTTTAAAAAAAAGTAAACACATACATTAATATAAAAAAAATCCACTACAACTCAAATCCATAACTGACTTATCTTACTGTAGGTACATAACCACAAACACATATAATAAAGACTCGTATTAATTCAATTTTAAGATCATAGCATTCTAAGAGTGTTAACGAATTTATGGTACAAATGGAAATAAATAAGTCCAATAAAATAAAGATAGATAGACAAGAGAGAATACTACAGCTATCACAGAAAGAGTGAAGTAGAAGCTAACACGAGATAGGTCTTTACAAACTGCATGGACCTAGAGAGCAGATTTAAAACAATAAAAATTGAGATAATAAATCTTAGTGAGTGGCATAAATTATAAAAAAATAATATTTTTATTTTCAAAAAATTTATTATCTCAAGATCTCACATCCACTCTTTTGCAAGTCTCCCCATTTAAAATTATTTCACAAAACTCAAACTTAACCTAAATTACCAATATGAAATTCATGCTCAAAAATTTAATCAAAATTATTTTTTAGAAAATTATAACCTGAATTTATTCACAACATAAAAATTGAGCATAAAATATATAAGCATCATGCCGTAAAACCTAATTGTCCTGGAATGGCCGGAAACAGCAAAATCCGGCAACCCAAGGTGGCGGCTAGAATCATCTCCTACGGCTAAAACCTAATTGACCTGAAAATGGGTTGAAACAACCATGCTCGGGATCCACAAGTCTTGGAGAATTTTTCTAGGGGTTTGGAGTTGAAATTGAGTGTTTTCAGGCTAGGATTATATTTTTTATCTATGTTAATTTTTCATTTGTACTGGTAGATGTAGAAGACAAGGCTATGTGGGAAGAATTTGCCAACAAATGTCAAGGAAGATCATTTGCATGAGTTCTTTTTCTCAAAAAGGAGAAGTAACAGATGTAGTGCTAAAGCGAACAAAGTAATATTAGTTTGTTCATTATTTTTTTCTTGGATATTTACTTTATGAAAATGCTTGATATTAGTTATTCTTGGATTTTTAGAGATGGGAAAAGTAGGTAATTTGCATTCATTGGATTTTGTACTAAAGAAGAAGCAGATGAAACTATTAACTACTTCAATAGAACTTATTTTGATCCTCGTAGAATTTCTTGTGAGGTGTGTTTTGTTGTTTTTCTTTATTTACTTTTCTTTTGTATTTTTATGGTCGCTGTACATTGCCATATATTGTCAATATACACTATTTTGGTCATAATTTTTAAAAATTGTCAATTATTTAGAAATTATTTTCTAAATTTGTTGATGAACATTATCAAATTTGTTTTTATGAGATAATTCATGTCATAGTAATATAATTATTATTTGATCCAATTGTGAAATTTTGGAAGTGAGAAATTTGTGTTGGATTATTTCTTAAGCTTTTAGTATTTTTTCTGCAACAAGCACTTTATTTATTTTGGAAGGCTATTTAAAATACATAACTTAGGTTACATTTGGTACATTAGTAGTTGATTAATTTGAACCTCATTCCCTTAAGGCATAAATCTTAATTTTGGAAACTTCATTCCAAGTAGTGTGTTGTACGCTTGATTAGTAGTTGAATATTATTTTTGTGGATAAGTAGTCAAATAATATTTATGTATTAAAATATCAAATTTTTTATCAAAGAAAAAATTATACACATTTATCTTAGTTTATTTAATTTTGTATTTATAAGTTATATTTTTTGTATATTATATGTAATGGAGTTTTAATTGTTAAAATTAATTTTCTTGAGATTTTTATTTGTCTAAGGTGGTGTTTGTTTTTTTTACTTAATGCTGAATATAACTTTTTTTGAGCTTAATGCCAAATGGTACTTAATAGCATTAAATAGTAAATTTATATTTTAAAATATTTTATCTCTATTAATAGAGGGATGAGATTTTATTTCTAGAGACAATAGGGAAAAATTTTTTCTAAATAGAAATAACCAAAAATTTTGGCTTTTTCCTTTTAGCACTTTTTTAAAAATTTTAATTGATAAGTCAGTTAAAAAAAATACAAAAAAGGCTTAGCGCTAAAAGTAATTTGATTTCGGCATTCTGCCGAAAAACAAACACGAACTAAGTATATATTATGTATTTACTTTTTGATGGGAGCACTTAATATGTGAGATGCTTTAATAAATTTTTATTTTTTATTTATAATGGTATGGTTGTTAATGTATTTGTTATATTTTTCATATTGGAATTAGATGTTTTTGGGTTTATTATAGTATCGTAGCCAATCCTAGATAGACAAAGAGGACAAATAAGTGGCTGTTAGGCATGCCACATGGATTTGTAATAGCATACACTTGTGAGTGTGAATCTATACAATATAAATGCACAGATGTGTATACTATGTTGGAGCCTGGAGGTGTAAATGTGCTTGTTGTGTGTTACTTTGTAACCTCAACATATTGTTGAAGTTACTAGAAAGGACGTGGTAGTGTAGATGTGTTCTTTGTAGTGTGCATGTGCGTGCAATGTGTGTGTCCAATGAGTGGTGGATTAATTGTGTATGTTCATTTAGTGTGATGTGTGCTGTGTGCATGTGGTGATGGTGTGAACATGTGGCAGTGTGCATGTGTAGTAAGTGGAAAGTGTGCAATATATTTTATGTGTAGCATGCTGGGGAGTGTTGTGGTGTGGTTCATACACTATTAATTTTTTGATGGACAATTAAAATTTTAATTATTATTTTGTGGAGACTCAAACAATGAAATTGTATGTGGTGTGGATTTGTAGTTTAGATTTGCTTTATTAGTTTGGGGATGTTTGACTATTTGATAAAAGAGCCTCCTAGCGATGAGATGAATAATGCTTGATTATCGATTAATTGTTGATTGTTAGATTGCCATGTGACAATCCATTAGAATAGAGTTGTCTATTTTTGTATCTTGTGCTACATGGAAGATGTTATTAGAGCTCTCCACATCACTGTACTCATCTCAAGCTATGTAGATATATGATAATATTTCATATATTTTGAGGTTGAAACTAGAGATGCCTTTAGAATCTGAGCAAATCACCAAGTACCTAATCTATTTCACATAGTTAGTTATGTAGTTTTTGAAGGTATTCCCAATATGGATGGATGTGATTGAAATGTTAAACAAATGAAATAATTTCTTGACATAATATTTTTGTAATTGCTATCTGAAATTTTTTTAGAGTTTCATAGTTAGATTCAAGGTGATAGTGTGATTATGAAATATATCGGTGGTAGAGAGAGTGCTGCTAATTGTAGTAGAGGAAAATGTTGAAATTCCTTAGTATATTGTATACAAGAAGTTGTGACTTGTGATTATGAATATAGTACACTGACAAAGGTAGAACTAAAAATTTATATCATATTTCACATACGAATTCTCTAATAGGTTGTGATAATCTTGTGTCTGTAGCACTAGTATGGTACAAATGCAAATTATGATTGTCACATTAGATCTTGAAGCTAACACTAGTAGTACCCTAAATATTTATTAATATTTCATTAGTTATCTTCTAAAAATAATTTTTTTTACTTTATCATGAATAATCAACTTTGAATCTTTTAGTTTTTTATATAAGAAAATATTTCTATTATATTTAATCATAATATTTATTTCTTATATGAAATAATATTTACAATCACAGAAAGAGTAGATTCCAATGGTATACTAGATATCAAAGGCATCAAAGATCACATGTCATCTTAGATTGCATGAAAAATATGGATTTGTATGATTTTTATTAATTCAAAATATTTAAAAATTTATTTTTATGTGGTAATATGAAACATTAATTAGTATCAAGTGTGTGTTGAGATAGCTTGCTCCTATTCGATGGATCATCTCATTATTTGATTTTAACTAACTAATTAAAAAGTCATTGTTTTCAAATATGGCATATATCTTCATACTTAGAATATTTCTATAATTATCATATCTAGTATTCTAATATGTAAATATGTTATTTAATATTTTATGATACTAGCTAATGTGTTTTTGTGCTTAGCTTATACATGTTGATATGTATTTAAAATATTTTTTATCTAATTTACTTTAATTTTGTAATCCATACATATAGTCAAATAATAAAAAGTTGAAATGGAAGATCAGTTTTTAAATACTTGGTTCTCATCTAAATAAACATAACACTAAATATTAGGTATCCTTCATATTTGCTAAACATGGTACTAATACTACATGTGTGTATGAGTGCAGTGTAAGTGGTAGATAAACATATGTTCTTTGTATCAAATAAAAATTTTAGGAATTTAAAAAAAAAATTTGTTTCTCAATTTAAATTGTTAATAATAAGTTATCTATTCTTACTAGTGACGTAATCAAATATTACATGTTGGTAGCTAACACATGACTTTAACATCTAAGATTATGTTGATATAATTCTAATGGTGTCTCTCATCTATTAGAAATTTTTTTTAGGTCAATTGATAAATATAAAATATTAAAATTCTTATTGTCTACTAGGTATCTTAAGATATTTTAGTAAATTTCTTATATTTTTTAATATGAGAAAATAACCATTATTCTTGTTTGTGTTATTAGGTCAATTACATGATACATACATCTAAAATAAAATATTTTATCTAATGGTCTATCTTTAATAGTTCTAATAAATAAGTTTATGTCTACACTGTTATTTGAAATATTATTAAATGCAATACTTAGAATTTTATTTTAATTATTGTATTTCCTAAAGTCCACAAATTAAACTCATATATGGCAGAACCATCTTAAGGATAAATGATATAAGAAAATCATAAATTATATTATTAAGTTTATATTTAGAATCAACATAGTGAGCGATAAGGCATGTGAATGATACGTCATCATGACTATTCAAGATGTTATATGTTTCAGACATCACTCTACTATATTTCTTATTTTTGTTAATTATTAGTTATTTTTTAATTTATAGTATTTTATTATGTCATTTTTATTAGTCTATGAATTTTATGAAAAGTAAGCTATGAGTTGATCTTGATAATACTGACTATCATACGATTTTTTAAAAATCTAATTGGAATATTCATTATAATAATTAATTAGGTCATTCTTTTCCTCTAAAAATTATTATGGTAAGTGGTAGATAAACATATGTTATTCGTATCAAAAAAAAAATTAGGAATTTTTTAATATTTTTTTGTATCTCAATCTAAATCGTTATTAATAAGTTTTCAATTCTTACTAGTGACGTAATCAAATATTATATGTTGGTAGCCAACACATGACTTTAACATCTAAGATTATGTTGATATAATTCTAACGATGTCTCTCATATATTAGAAATTTTGTCCTTTTTAGATTTATTGATAAATATAAAATATTAAATTTTTTTATTGTCTACTAAGTATCTTAAGATATTTTGATAAATTTCTTATTTTTTTTAATATGAGAAAATAACTATTATGCTTGCTTGTGTTATTAGGTCAACTACATGATACATACATCTAATATAAAAAAATTTATCTAATGATCTATCTTTAATAGTTATAATAAATAGGTTTATGCCTACACTGTTATTTAAAATATTATTAAATGCAATACTTAGAATTTTATTCTAAATATTGTATTTCCTAAAGTCCACAAATTAAACTCATATATGTCAGAACCATCTTGAGAATAAATGATATAAGAAAATCATAAATTATATTATTAAGTTTATATTTAGAATCAACATAGTGAGCAATAAGGCATGTGAATGATGAGTCATCATGACTAGTCAAGATGTTGTATGTTCCAAACATCACTCTACTATAATTCTTATTTTTGTTAATTATTAGTTATTTTTTAAATTATAGTATTTTATTATGTCATTTTTATTGGTAGATCTATGAATTCTAAGATAAGTAAGTTATGAGTTGATCTTCATAATACTGACTATCTTAATATTTTTTAAAAATCTAATTGGAATATTCATTATAATATTTAATTTGGTCATTCTTTTCCTCTAAAAATTATTACGGTAAGTAGTAGATAAACATATGTTCTTCATATCAAAAAATTTTTTTAGGAATTTTTTTAAAAAAAATTGTATCTCGATCTAAATCATTAATAATAAGTTTTCTATTCTTACTTTTGATGTAATCAAAGATTACATGTTGGTAGCTAACACATGAATTTAACCTCTTAGGTTATGTTGGTATAATTCTAACGGTGTTTCTCATCTATTAGATTTTTATTTTAGGCCTACTAATAAATATAAAATTTTAAAATTCTTGTCATCTGCTAGTATCTTAAGATATTTTAGTAAATTTTTTATGTTTTTTAATATTAGAAAAAAAGTATTATTCTTGTTTGTGTTATTAGGTCAACTACATGATACATACATCTAATATAAAAAATGTTATCTAATGATCTATCTTTTATAGTTTTGATAAATATGTTTATGTCTACATTGTTATTTGAAATATTATTAAATGCAATACTTAAAATTTTATTCTAAATATTGTATTTTCTAAAGTCCACAAATTAATCACATATATGACAGAGTCATCTTGAAGATAAATGATATAAGAAAATCATAAATTATTTTATTAAGTTTATATTTAGAATCAAAATAGTAAGCGATAAGGGCATGTAAATGATGCATCATCATGACTAGTCAATATGTTGGATGTTACGGATATCACTCTACTATATGTCTTATGTTTGTTAATTATTAGTTATTTTTAAATTTATAGTATTTTATTATGTCATTTTTATTGGTAGCTAACACATGACTTTAACATCTAAGATTATGTTGATATAATTCTAATGGTGTCTCTCATCTATTAGAAATTTTTTTTAGGTCAATTGATAAATATAAAATATTAAAATTCTTATTGTCTACTAGGTATCTTAAGATATTTTAGTAAATTTCTTATATTTTTTAATATGAGAAAATAACCATTATTCTTGTTTGTGTTATTAGGTCAATTACATGATACATACATCTAAAATAAAATATTTTATCTAATGGTCTATCTTTAATAGTTCTAATAAATAAGTTTATGTCTACACTGTTATTTGAAATATTATTAAATGCAATACTTAGAATTTTATTTTAATTATTGTATTTCCTAAAGTCCACAAATTAAACTCATATATGGCAGAACCATCTTAAGGATAAATGATATAAGAAAATCATAAATTATATTATTAAGTTTATATTTAGAATCAACATAGTGAGCGATAAGGCATGTGAATGATACGTCATCATGACTATTCAAGATGTTATATGTTTCAGACATCACTCTACTATATTTCTTATTTTTGTTAATTATTAGTTATTTTTTAATTTATAGTATTTTATTATGTCATTTTTATTAGTCTATGAATTTTATGAAAAGTAAGCTATGAGTTGATCTTGATAATACTGACTATCATACGATTTTTTAAAAATCTAATTGGAATATTCATTATAATAATTAATTAGGTCATTCTTTTCCTCTAAAAATTATTATGGTAAGTGGTAGATAAACATATGTTATTCGTATCAAAAAAAAAATTAGGAATTTTTTAATATTTTTTTGTATCTCAATCTAAATCGTTATTAATAAGTTTTCAATTCTTACTAGTGACGTAATCAAATATTATATGTTGGTAGCCAACACATGACTTTAACATCTAAGATTATGTTGATATAATTCTAACGATGTCTCTCATATATTAGAAATTTTGTCCTTTTTAGATTTATTGATAAATATAAAATATTAAATTTTTTATTGTCTACTAAGTATCTTAAGATATTTTGATAAATTTCTTATTTTTTTTAATATGAGAAAATAACTATTATGCTTGCTTGTGTTATTAGGTCAACTACATGATACATACATCTAATATAAAAAAATTTATCTAATGATCTATCTTTAATAGTTATAATAAATAGGTTTATGCCTACACTGTTATTTAAAATATTATTAAATGCAATACTTAGAATTTTATTCTAAATATTGTATTTCCTAAAGTCCACAAATTAAACTCATATATGTCAGAACCATCTTGAGAATAAATGATATAAGAAAATCATAAATTATATTATTAAGTTTATATTTAGAATCAACATAGTGAGCAATAAGGCATGTGAATGATGAGTCATCATGACTAGTCAAGATGTTGTATGTTCCAAACATCACTCTACTATAATTCTTATTTTTGTTAATTATTAGTTATTTTTTAAATTATAGTATTTTATTATGTCATTTTTATTGGTAGATCTATGAATTCTAAGATAAGTAAGTTATGAGTTGATCTTCATAATACTGACTATCTTAATATTTTTTAAAAATCTAATTGGAATATTCATTATAATATTTAATTTGGTCATTCTTTTCCTCTAAAAATTATTACGGTAAGTAGTAGATAAACATATGTTCTTCATATCAAAAAATTTTTTAGGAATTTTTTTAAAAAAAATTGTATCTCGATCTAAATCATTAATAATAAGTTTTCTATTCTTACTTTTGATGTAATCAAAGATTACATGTTGGTAGCTAACACATGAATTTAACCTCTTAGGTTATGTTGGTATAATTCTAACGGTGTTTCTCATCTATTAGATTTTTATTTTAGGCCTACTAATAAATATAAAATTTTAAAATTCTTGTCATCTGCTAGTATCTTAAGATATTTTAGTAAATTTTTTATGTTTTTTAATATTAGAAAAAAAGTATTATTCTTGTTTGTGTTATTAGGTCAACTACATGATACATACATCTAATATAAAAAATGTTATCTAATGATCTATCTTTTATAGTTTTGATAAATATGTTTATGTCTACATTGTTATTTGAAATATTATTAAATGCAATACTTAAAATTTTATTCTAAATATTGTATTTTCTAAAGTCCACAAATTAATCACATATATGACAGAGTCATCTTGAAGATAAATGATATAAGAAAATCATAAATTATTTTATTAAGTTTATATTTAGAATCAAAATAGTAAGCGATAAGGGCATGTAAATGATGCATCATCATGACTAGTCAATATGTTGGATGTTACGGATATCACTCTACTATATGTCTTATGTTTGTTAATTATTAGTTATTTTTAAATTTATAGTATTTTATTATGTCATTTTTATTGGTAGATCTATGAATTCTATGATAAGTAGGCTATGAGCTGATCTTCATAATACTGACTAGCATAAGATTTTTTAAAAATCTAATTGGAATATTCATTATAATAATTAATTTGGTCATTCTTTTCCTCTAAAAATTATTACGGTAAGTAGCAGATAAAAATATGTTCTTCGTATCAAAAAAAAAAAATTAGGAATTTTTAAAAAATTGTTTGTTTCTTAATCTAAATCATTAATAATAAGTTTTCTATTCTTATTAGCGACGTAATCAAATATTACATATTGGTAGCTAACATATAACTTTAACCTCTAAGTTTAGGTTGGTATGCTTCTAATGGTATCTCTTATCTATTAGAAAATGTTTACTTTTTAGGTCTAATGATAAATATAAATTATTAAAATTCTTGTTGTCTGCTAGGTATTTTAAGATATTTTAGAAAATTTCTTATCTTTTTTAATATAAGAAAATAACTATTATTCTTGCTTGGGTTATTAAGTCAACAACATGATACATAGATCTAATATAAAAAATTTTATCTATGGTCTATCTTTAATAGTTCTGATAAATATGTTTATGTGTGCACTATTATTTGAAATATTATTAAATGCAATATTTAAAATTGTATTCTAAATATAGTATTTTCTAAAGTCCACAAATTAAACTCATATATGGCTAAGCCATCTTGAGAATAAATTATATAAGAAAATCATAAATTATTTTATTAAGTTTATATTTTAGAATTAACATAGTGAGCGATAAGATATGTAAATGTTGCATCATCATAACTAGTCAATATGTTGAATGTTACAGACATCACTCTACTATATTTCTTATGTTTGTTAATTATTAGTTATTTTTTCAATTTTATTTTTTAATTATGTAATTTTTATTTGTAGATCTATGAATTCTATGATAAGTAGTCTATGAGTCGATCTTCATAATACTGACTATTATAAGATTTTTTTTTAAATCTAATTGAAATAATCATTATCATAATTAATTTGGTCATTCTCTTCCTCTAAAAATCTTTACGGTGAGTGAAAAAGATATTTAAAGTTAAAGTTGATTTAACTTTAAAGACCCTATCATTCAGTTAATTTGTCCTAGGATCTAATGCATTATCGTTGTTGATGCATTTGATTGGCATCATATTTCTTTAGATGATCAATATCATTAGTATCTCTACATGTATATATTTTTTTACTATGTTGTAATTTTTAATTTTAATTATATCAAAATACATATAGGCTATTGAAATTCACATATTTGTAGGGTTTTTAGGAAAATATTTTGAGACAATAAGAGATAATCAAGTTTTAGACCACGATCTTTCGATTGACTTATCATTATTATTTATGTTTAGATCAAATTCATTATTATTAAAATTTTTATTTATTATTATTTTATTTTATTTATTATTCAAACTTTTAAAAAAATTATAATTTTATATTTTTATAAATTTTAACACAAATAGAATTGTAATGGATACTTTAACTTTTTGTATGGTATATCATATGTATACCTCATTTTCTTAACTAATGTCATGTCGTCTTGCTAACTTGCAAATACAATTAGGACCTAGGACTTGAGTAATCAATAATCAAAGTTGGTTAGCTAGAGTAGAGGAGGAGAGAAAATATAAGTGAGTGAAAAATAAAATATTTTAATATCATATTTATAATAATTTTTTTAATTAAAAATTTTATGTTTTTTTCATCATTAGATTTTTTTATATTTTTTCAGTAGATTTTTGATAGTCATTAGATCTATGCTCATTAGCATTTGAAAGAAATCTGATGGTTAAAGAAATCTTTTTTTATTTTTTTTTATTTTTCTCTCCAACACTTACAATGATAGGATAGTGAATGTCACTAACCTTGTTGAGGCAGAAGATATATTCCATTGCGTTTAGCCTAATGGGTAAGTGGGTACTTAAAAAAAAAACTCGTGCTTCATGCTTGTGTAGACCATTCCAATGTGCCATGCTTGCTACAGTGCCTGACACGACATGCGACATGGTTAGACCCGACCTAGCATGACATGAGTCTTGTCACAGTTTGGCATGACCATGATTCAAGAACAAGTTTGGACTATGCCATGCATGGCCTGACATGACCATATCGAGTAGTGCCTCGTACCATGCTCTGGTCATCCGACCTACTTGACAACTCTAAATAAGTTATTTAGTTTGTCTCAAAAAATTTTTGGATGTAATGTTTTGTTATCTTTATATCTCACCTGCGTGCATTCATGGCGTTGAGATTTTTATTTCTTAGACATTTTAGTAAACAAAGTGAATATAATTATTTTTTAGCATAGACTAGTAGAATTCTAATGAGTATATACATTGCCTTTTTTGACTAAAATTTAATTTTGAGTGAATCTAAGAAGAGTGATCTATTTGTTGCATATGAATCATTTACTCTTCCTCTTGTAATTGTTGTCTTGTTTGAACTACCAATTAGTAAATAGAGCCATTTTCGAATTGCTATATTTGAGTATGTTTTTATTTAGTATAATGTTATTTTCATATTGATACTCAGTATACTTATACTTAGATAGGTAGATCTCCTTGAGGTATAGATGATGCAATAATTTTAGAGTTTTTTCTAGTACATACTCATATAGAGTTAGTAACTAGAAGACTTGACCAATTAGAAATCAATATTAGGAGAAAGAGACATATCTAGCATACGTAGGCCAGAGGTACTTACAATGGATCCAAATGATTTACAGTAAGATTCATTTGATTTTCATCTTTTGATTGCTCAAAATAGAGTCAAAGTAGCCAGACATGAAAAATGATCCATTTTTTAGGCTTGTGAGTAACCCAAGCTAGCTTGGGTTACCCACCAGGCTAGCCTTGGTTTACCCACCATGCTCCGAGGTCATTATCGCTTGCATACGCTACTAACCAAGGTTATCCAATTTTTAGGACTGCTACCTTGCCCAATGCAAGGGGATATAGTCACATTAACTTTAATTGAGATTGTCTATATGCTAATTACTCTCATCTATAAAATATAAAAAAATATATATACATATATAAAACATAACGCTATAAATAAAGGAATACATTAGTGGAATTCCCCACAACCAATAACATTGTTAGTGTCCATAATGGATAGTTTTTAGTTAGGTCAACTTGACATGATCCATTTCAAATCTATTATTATGAGAAAATAAATATCATTGATGTTTCAATAATGCTTATAATTTATTCTTCCTAAGCAAAGTGATATAGGCAATAGGGAAGCCTTGATCTAAAAACAGACCTAAAACAAAAATTTAGCAAAAACACTAAAACTTATTACATGGTGGTATAGTCACTAGTCAATGCCAATCAATGATAGTAGATTGTGCAATAGTAGGAGTGTGCTACTGTTTCTACTTTGACTCGTATATCATAATAAATAAAATCAACACATACATCATATTATCTTTCACATCAACACATACATCATATTATCTTTCACATCAACAGGAGATAATTTAATATAGAATGTGCATAAAAAAATAAAAAAAAAAACTAAAGCACCCTTACTGACCAGGATAGTCTTTGTAGTCTTAATTTGATACCTATAAATTTTATATGAAAAATTATTTAAGGCCAATAATAACATTTCTAAAATAGAAATATACTTCCATGTGCCAAAATTTATCTTTTTATTCTACATGATAAACAATTTATACTTGTTTTGTTATAATAGTATTATTGTTTTTTTTTATGGGAGGACTTTTGAGTCGTCCCAATCATTTTTGTTTATTATATAATGATATTTAGTATATAAATTTCATCAGAGTACTATTATATATTTTCACTACTAGAAATCTTAATTTGGATTATTTTTGTAACTCATTATTTTTAATTTGTAAAAAACATCAACATTATATAATAAAAAAAAATATAATGTTTATATAAGTATAATAAAAAACATCAAAATTATATAATTAAAGTATTTTTAATTTGTAAAAAACATCAACACAAACATCAACATATTTACTGTGAAAAAGCCTCCTCCAATCATAGTAAACACCACATCTCAACTACAACTAATTGAGGAAGTAAAATTTTCAAAAATTATTAAAAAAAAAATAAGAAAAAAATCAAATATTATTATGTGTGATTTGAGAACTACAATTAAAATAGTATACAAAGTGAATCATTTATGTACAAATGTAATTTTTTTATCAAAAAAAGTTTAATCATCGGATAGAAGATTCTCCTAAAAAAAGCTATGAAAGAAACTTGATCATTTTCTTAAATTTTAATTATCTTATGATAATCTATTTATAGAGGATGATCCTCAAATTGTACTTTTTTGCACGACATGCATAATATAACATTAGTTTGTGGCATCCTTATATTCATCCCAAACAAAGTAGATATTCTCACTTTTTAATAACAAGGCAAAACAAATCATTATTCACTTTGCATTCTTCACATAGTTAACTAAGTAATTTTTGAAGATATTCTCAATGAAATTAGGCATATTTATGAAAGTAAAATAGATTGAGTAACTTTTTGATAATATTACAAGAATTCATAACCAAATTATTAGTGATCATTCCTTCCAAATCAAAAAACAATCATCAGACAATTCAATATTTGTCATTATGAGGTAGCCAATAACACAATTAAAAGATATCTCATACAACATACCTTAAAAACAAACAAATAAATAAATAAATATATATATATATATATATCAAGAAGAAAAAGTTATTTATAGTGAATTATTAATAATTATTAATAATTATTAATAATTATTAATAATTCATAAAAATGATAATCATACTAGAAAAATAATAATCATACCAAAAAAATATATAATCATACCAGAAAAAAATTCTTAAGAATTAATTATAGCGAAAAGACCAAAAACATTATGAAATATCAAGAGAGATAAACCGACAATCAGATCTATTCAATAGAAAGAAATATAAGGATCAATCTAATAAAGTAGAAAAGAATAATTCATGTTTTTTAAATTTTTCAGTTATTGACTCAAGAGTAGACAATCACATACAAGTAATTATTTCTTATTTATTAATTTTTCTCATTGTTCTCTAAATATTTTCATAGTTAATGACAATACATCTACAATTATTCATCATAACAATAATAATTTGATACTTTATTTCTTTCTCATGTTTTACTTATTCATCAATGTCAATATAATTTATTTTTTATTAGTATTTTATTTAATAATTTTATTCAAATATTATTTTATATTATACTAATATTATTTTATAAAATCAAATAACTTTAAAAAAAAAAGTTGTCAAGATTAAATTTGATAATTTGTATTCTTTTCTATGTTTTTTTTTGACACATTTCGCATATTTTTTCTATGTTTCAATTATTTCATAAAAAAATTAAAATTAATTTAATAAAAATATAAAAATCACTAATAATAATAATAATATTTTAGAGTGCATGTTTGCACACTTTAATGCTTGCTATATTGACCATGAGATCATACAAACTTCATATGCCAACACATCCTCGCAAAAAGAAATTATATTAAAAAAAATGAGTATCTGAATAAGACAATTAAAATATTTTTCTATGATAAAAATATTCCAAAATATTTTTAATAAAATATAATTAATTGGCACATACATAACTAACTACATATTCATATTAATCTTTTCTTATATGTACTTTTTTAGATTTTACATCTTATAAAAAATATTTTATTTACTATTTAAAATTTTTGGGAATATTTATTTTGCTCAAGATTTCTCTCCAGAACATAATAAGATAACACTCAAGATAATTAAATATATCATTCTTGTTTTCAATAATATCCCAAAAGAGAACATACCCTACTCACCTTAACACTTATAAAATAATAATTAGTATTAATATTTTTTTTTTTTTGAATGTGACTCATTATTCGGTGCATTCATACAAAAATAATAATAATGAAGAAACATTTAAATCTCTTACTCTATCAATCTAATATAAATTTAATATGTATTTTTTAGCACTTATGAAACCAACAATGACATTTACTTATTCAAAATATTATTTTATCACATCATGAGAAATCAATTTTAATGTTCAGCTACTTGAACAACCAAAATCTACAATTATCCTATCATCCAAAAATTATACAAATCTTATTAACCCAAAATTTAAGTACTAATTAGTATCGATATTTTTTTTATCAAGGATCATTCTTTAAAGAGTCGGTAGAAAATTAATTTTTAAAAAATATATAAATTTTTATTCTTTCTTATTTCCCTGTGATCCCACTATAACCTCCAGCTAGTAGAGAAAGTATTCTCTTACAAATACTTTTAAAATTATTAGTTCATATTATGATGATTTACCTTTTGAGTTATAACATATAACAACATATAATTAGCAACTACTTGAACAACCAAAAAACTTCAACTATCCTATTCATCCTTAAAAGTATCCAAAAAGTATCAAGGATCATTATTTAACGAGTCTATGCAAAAAAAAATAATTTAAAAAAAAAACATATAAATCTCTTATTCTTCCTTATTGCTATATGATCCAACTATAACCTCCAACTAAGAGAATATTATCTATCAGATGCTTTTAACTTATTAGTTCATATTATGATAATTTACCTTTTGAGTTATCATATATAATAACAAATACAAAACATATTAATTCTATAAAGAATACAATTTTCTTAAAAAATAAATCTCACCTTGTCTAGAAGAGCTAGTAACACTTTAGTTTACTCAAGTTACAAATCCAAATGAGTTAATGACAAAGAGACTTGATCTCTTGTTTAGAACGAAGAAATTTTCTTAAAATAACTTTTTTCGATAATAAGAAAATAACAACTTATTTAGAACAAAGAAATGTCTCTCGTGTTTATTCTATATTATCAAATGGTAGGGTAACTGATTCTTCTGATCATGATCTTTTATTATTTACATGGGTCATGTCATGTCAACCCTAATTTTCTATGGGTTGTGCCACATTTTGAGTGAGGCTGTCTAGCCATTTGCCATCTCTAAGAACACAAGCACACTTGTTGCGCGTGCACACTCATATAATTTTTATTTTAGAATTTTGAAACCATAGTTTTGATACCATGCAGAAAACAAGAGAAAATAAACTATCTAGATATCATAAAAATGACATAACAAGCAAAAAATATTACTTATAGATAGAAAATAAACATAATTAGAATAACTCACATATTAAGTGCGATTACAAAAATTCAACTAAAAAATAAGAAGTAACAATGAATAATATGTATATATATAAATGAGTGAGAGATAGATTAGCTTAAATACTGGCATGAAAATCAAGATAAATAAATATTCTCTTGGCATGAGTGCCTTACCCACACTTATTATTATGTTATAAACCTATTAAAATTAGATATTATGTTCAAAAATCATCCAAAACAATCAATAATAATAATTTATTTTGTATTAAAAATCATGTCGCATGATTATAATTCTTTAAATAATATAACGAATTAAACAAATAAATTGTTTAATTTTTATCGATATCATTAAAATATATTTAAGAAATTATAGAAATCAATCAAATAAATTCTAATTCCTTAAATAATATAATATATTCAAAAAAAACATAGAAATATAACTTTATCATTAATTCTCTTGTTATTTATATCCAAGTCTTTAATGAATTCTAGTTTTATCAACATCTTTTAATCAATCAAATTAAATGTTATAAGTAACATTACATATAATCTCATATTCATATACTCAAAACATACAAGATATAACTTAATTTTAACCTCTCTCGAAACAATTGTAATTTCATTTACATCATTAACTAATTCACTTAATTGTAGTCATCTTAGATATGTGAAAAAAAAAAAAAAAAAAAAATACTTGGAGCATTAGCATGAGGCACGTGCCTCGTTGATGCAGAAAATGGTGGAATGGACAGAAGGAATCAGTCAGCAAACTTTTTAGTCAGTTAGATGTGTCACAGAACATAGATGCTCGGCAATACAGCACTCTGCAACACCAAGAGAACATATACCCATGACTAGCAATCATAAGTACCTGCTGCAGTCATCACTTTCAGCCCACCCCTTCCACTACAGAGCATCTATCTCTTTAAATGATTACCATTGGAGCGATATGTTAAATATAAACACCATTTTTTTTTTTCCCAAAAATAATAGAAGTGCGAGACGTGCAATGACAACTACATCACAAGCAATGTTTCTGCAACAAAATAAAAAGATTAAACCATGTGGTGCTCATGAAGGCAACATGACATTTACCACCTAAAAGTTAAGAACATATGTAACAATATATATAACATTTTCAGATGCATATGCATGAACATATATATGCAATATAAGCTGTATAGAACAGTGAATAGATATATATGTACTATATACATATATATATATATATATATGTATGTATATCAAATGCAATTTAATGAATGAATATATATACATGCTACAACACCATTTGTCTATATGTATATGCATACCAGATGCATACATATATATACTATATATATATAATTATATAACTATGTATATGCAACTGTATAAAGTTATATAGTTGTATAAATAGAACTATATAGTTATACGTGTAATCATGTAGTTATATATATAGTTATTTGTACTATTATATATACAAAATATATATCATTATATATATAATGTATTGCAATAGAAATGCTTTTAAAAAGTTTTTAAATTTGTTTGTATTGAGTGTCATGCTTATGTGGCAAGTTTAATGGTACTTTAGGGAGGGATTAAGTGAGTGCCCTGTAACTCATATTTTTAGTTTAGTGCGCCACAACCCAAGCCCATTTTGATGCATAATCTTCCATGAAAAAAGCTTTTACGAATGAACAATATACCAATTTATGGCATTGAGTAGAGATTTAAATTATTACAATGTAAAATAAATCTATTATGTTTCTCATCGAACTTGAAAACGATGAATGTGTCTATAATCGAGAACTTATAGCATACTGGGAACTATAATGAACAGATTACACCAAAAATAGATGAATTGCACAGTTTTTAAATCTTTGCATTCACTTCCTGAAATTGAATCGGGTCTTGAAAATCCTGAAATTGAAGAGCTAAAAGATTTGGAAACAGGGTCGATGATTAACCAAACCAATATCATTTCATATCCAGCTTATGATATTGCATAAAAGGAACATAAATGCAGAAAACCACCATTTCATGCCAGATGAAAGCAGTTCAATCGCGAAATCAAGATAAACAAGGTCCACTTTCTTAGCCAATACTTTAACCTCCCCTGGACTCGCAGATTCGAAGATTTACAGAAGCGAATTTACGTAACGCCTTCGTAACACCATCGCAGCAAATAAGTGAAGAAGCAGTTGGCGACGGTCTGAACAACCAAGAAACCACGGACGAGCAATCGGCCTTGAGATTGTCGTCGGGAAGCTTCCATAGATCACCGTTGGGTCACAGCTGATGCAGATGACATCTCTACTAATCCTTAAAACCAGCCCCGTCGTTTAAGCCGCCGTGTCGCGTCTCAGATATGAGCCATGAGAATGAGTCCGAATCTCACTGTTTGGGAGTAGCCAGATGTTTATAATCAATTCCAAATATTTGTATTTTCAAGGGAAACTTATAATTTGATGCACCAAATATAAAATAATTGAAAAAATAACTCTGAATTTTCATACTTAATTTAAAAATATATATCTTAACTAATTAATCTTCGATACATACTATTTACAGAAATTTCTCATCATCTTCACCTCTGAATTTTTTATTTACTAATTAAAAATCTCATTTCAATGCTCATTTTTGTCATTTTTATTTTCATCTTCTCCTTTTTTTGTTTCTCCCCTTCTCTACCAATCAACCTCTTATTGCTCATGTTCTTGCGAATTTGTGGTATGTGAAAATATTTGTATGTGCATGTGTTTCTACTCTCAAAACTAATGTTTCTATTTACATGTATATGCGTATATATGTATGCATATACACTACCCTACATCTATATATACACATGCTTATATGCTACTGTACATGTAAATATCAAGATACACACTTCTGTACATGTAAATATCCAGATACACACTTCTGTACATTTGTATGTGCGTGTGCATATATATACATATATGTATCAGAAATGTTGTATTATATTTATAATTTTATCATTGTGGTCATACAGTTATGTAATTAGAAATGGGTGCTTTTCATTTCAAAAAATCATCTCTCTTAATTGTTAGAAATGTATAATGTAGTAACATTTATATAAATAGCGATGGATTTTTTACATTATTTAAAGTTGCGAGGGTAAAGGGATCTTAGATTCTATTGCTAATTTTGTAGAGGAAATAAAAAGAAACATATTTTCTGGAACAAGAACATGTCTCATTCGTGTAGTTTACGTATCCTATATACAATATATAAATATATATTACATATAAGCACATTCACATGTTGTTTATCAAATGACATTCACAAAATATCCACTATAAAATAAAATGTCAAATAACAAACATAAATATCCATAAAATTCAATCATAATTTATAACCAAATTAAAAAAATATTAACCCAAAAAATATAATTTCACATCAAAAATATTCGTTGTGAACAATTAATAATGCATCAAAAATAGCTACGAGTTCTTGTCATGATGAGTATTGTCCTCGAGAGATATGGATGGGTCCTTTTTAGAATGATAAAAAATAAGATAATGCATCATTGAAATTGCACATTATTTTCTCTAACTTCAAAATCTTATATTACATTTTATCCTCTCTTTTCATTTATTCCCTCTCTCTTTTCAATCTTTCAGTTTTTCTTTTGAAACATTTAGCCTTTTTTTTTAATTATTCAATTTCTTTTTTGTATTTTTTTCATTCTTTTTTTGCATGTGTATATTCTTTTGTTGCATCTCCTCATTTTTCTTTTTAAATGTATCATGAATTTTCTACATCTCCTCACACAACCTCTCATCAAGCATGTTATTGTAATTGAAAGATAATGATGAAGAACTTCATATAGAACATGGATAAAATATGGATGCATATCCATGCATCACCCCAATAAAAATGGATAAAATGCAGTTTCTCCTTAAAATTAATTTCCAATTATGTGAGAAGTAGAAGGAATAAACTTGTAAGTAATTTAACAATAACACGTGCATATATACAGAAACAAAATACACCAATTTATCTACTACTAAGTTAAAATTTAATTCATTTATAGTTATTATCCAAAACTTTGTAATGTTAATATTATTCTAATTCTAGATGATAATGTTCAATAAGTAGCAATATTATACATTATTATTATTTTAAATTGTCAAATTTCAAATATTATAATATACTTATAATTTCATCCACATATTATTTTATATTTTATTTAAAACAAAAAAAATGAATACTTATAATAAATACATATAGTAAATTTAAGAAAACTATGTACTATTTATTATCAATTATAGGCCAGATGAAGATTTTCTCATAACTTGGCATATAAATTATGGATCATAAATATTTTTTCGGTGCTACTACTACAATACTAATGTATGGCTCACCTAAGATGGGTGGGTTGGAACTATTAGTATCTTTTAGTGCAAAATGAGACAAAGATGAGATATTTATGATAGTAAATCCATATATGTTATGATGAGGTAATGCCAAAGTTTCCTCCATAAATATAAAAGAATGCAGAGAGACATTTGTAGTATTGTTGTCACTGAATACATGTAGATTTTATTCTATATGAAATATTAATTGACTTCCTCTATCTCTCCTCACATATGAACTGTTAATATATAGAGTCAATAAAAACATGTTATACAAATATTATAATAACAAAACATAATGATAAACATGTTGACATTAAAAAAAGCAAATAAATAATTTTTATTTAACATCCACATTATAATGATTACAAAATAAGAATGACAAAATAATAAGGTACTCAATAAATGTATAGTCATCGTCAAAATTTTCTAACAAATAATTATATCTATAAATTCATCATCATCCGATTTTATAAGTAATTCCTCCTCATTATCTACTTCAACATGGTTATCATTGATTTCCAAATAGTTTTCACTTTCAACAAGTAATATTTGAAGTCCATCATCTGCCCCATGAATAAATAAATGAAATTCCATATTATTCTCTTGAAATGATGATACATATGATAGAGTGACAATAATTTTCTTTTCAATAACTTCAACAACTAATCTATGTTTAATTTTACATATTGCTGACCAGTAATAGATTTCTTCTCATAGTAGTATAACTGGTGTAATACAATTATTCGGCCTGTACTAAAAGAATAAATGGCTCGTACTCATGATAATATTTCTTATGGTGCACATCAACAAAGTTGTATTGATGATGAATTATAGTATCTATACTTGGAATCGAATCAAACCATTCACACTTAAATAGAATTTTCCTCTTAATTAGTAAAGAAGGATACTCCACGTATATTATTTTTATTAGTCGACTATGAAAATTAGTAGTTGATGTAGTATAGTTAAAGCTCTTGATGTAATTATTACTATTCATTGCATCTATATTTGAACTATGTTTTAAAGTAATACTAAGTTATATACTAACAAATTTTACAAACTAATTTGCAAAATCTTTTTCATACTCTTCATAAATTGACGCATCATCAATTTGAGGTTCTCTTTTCATTGATTCCTTCGCAGTTTAGAAATATCATAAGTTTGAACTCTGACACCCCAGATACTTTTAAACTCTGCTATCAATTGATGCAAGAAAATATCTATCTTCCCCTTTGGATTCGTAGGCCCTGACACTAACACAGTCAAAAACATAAATTCCTCTTTCATACATAAGTCTGGAGGCAAATTATATGGCATCACCACTACAGGCCACAATGAATACTGCTGTCCAAATTGACCAAATGGCTGAAAAGCATCAGTAAATAAACCCAGCTTAATATTTCGAACTTCAGAAGAAAAATTAGAAAAATACCCATCAAAATGTTTCCAAGCAGGGGCAACAGAAGGATGACACATATTACTGTCCATCATATGATGCTCTGAATGCCAACTCATTTCATTAGTTGTTGCGGTAGATACATACAATCTCTGCAACCTATGTGTTATTGGAAAATAGTATATCTTATTATACGGCATCTTCAACTTTCGTATATATAATGTATTTCCAGAACCCATAACATTTTGCTTGTACCAAGCATGCCCACATATTTTACAACTGTTAAGGTCATTGTCATCACCCCAATAAATCATACAGTTGTTCACATAGCAATGAATGACCTGTACAAGTAATCCCAAGCCTCTAAATAACTTCTTCATGCTGTAGAAATCCAATGGCATTGGATTATCTTGTGATAATAATTCTTGAATGAAATTAGACATATCATCAAACCATGCCTGGGAACATATGTGTTTGTACTTTATTTCTAACATCCTCACAGCTATAATTAGTCGAGTATGCTTAGAATTTCCCTCATATACATGGTTTGTCTCCAGCTCGAATCATATCATAAAAATTCATTGCCTCTGCATTGGGTTATTCATTTGGGATGAATTCGGGACCCACAACATCACAAACTATTCTATGGTATGTAGTGTGATTAATATTATCCGAGACCATCTGATCAGTTTCACTTAACGACACCCGTACTGAACTTGAATACCTCTGGTGGACTTGCTTCTCTCCATGGTATATCCAAACCTAGTAATCCACCACAAAATCATTTCTATACAAATGCATCTTCACAGTCTCAGCATTCAAAAACTTTTTATTCTGACATTTAACTAAAGTATAAGGACATCTTATATCTGTACCACCATTTACATACTCAGGATGTCTCAGAGCAAACTCAACAAATTCATCAACTTTATTCCCGCATTCATTAAAAAACATTCCATTCACTATTTGACCATTGTACACCCATTCACGATCATCTTCCATAACTAGTTAAAAAAATCAATTTATTTAACAAATGCGATTATCTCTAATTATATTTATAATAATTATATAGATATTTATTTAGATTTACAAATATTTATATATAGTTATACACATATAGTTTAAAGAAATATTGTATGTTGTTATACATGTAATTATAAATATAGTTACATGTGGTTATATATATAGTTACACATATAATTAAACGTATATTTATATATGTAGATTTATATATTTATTCATTTAATTTTATATATTTATACATATAGTAATGTATAGGTATAGATATAGTAAAATACTTTTTTATATACTACTATATACAAATATATATTAAATATAAGTTGTAAATTTAATATTTAAATATAATTATGCATACAACTTTTAAAGTTATAAATATAGTAAGATACAATTATTTATAGTTATGTATTATTTTACATATAATATATATAGTTATAAATAGTTATATATAATTAGATATATAGTTATATACAGATATATTCATACAAGTAGTTATAAGTAGTTGTACATAAATATATACAACGTTATAACCAAATATTTTGATTTAATTGTATGAATACATATATGTATATATAGTTACAAATAGAGTTATATTTAATTATATAGAGTGTTACATAGTTATACAAATATTTATATATAGTTATACACATATAGTTATAAATATGTATGTAGTTAAAGATATAATTATATATAACATTTATATAGTTATACATTTGGTAAAATATAGCTATATATAGTTATATATTAGTATATATATAGTATTTTTTTTTAGAAATATTGTAATATAGAATTATACATATAGTTATATATTATTATATAGTTAAAAATTATTTATGTTAATTTATAAATGTAGTTATAAAAATAGTTTACTTTATTATAAATATAGTTATAAATACTTTTATATAAAATGACATATGATTATATAATTAAACAAGTGTATCTATATAATATTTGTGAATAAAATATTTTTATAAATGTTACTTAAATATTATTATATTTATATGTAACACTTTTATAAATATTATATTGTGTATATATCACATTTATATAAAAATTATTAATATTTTATATTTAGATAAAAAATAATATGTAATATAAATATTTACAAAATTATATAATCATTTAGTGTTACATAATTGTTATATATAAAATTATATAAATGGATAGTTTTATGTAAATCTTTTATAGATATTTATAAATATTAATACATATGTATAAATATTTATATATAACATTATATGTTTATATAAACATATCAATGTTTATTTATAATGTAATACGTTTATATATATTAAAGTATAAATGTCTATACATAATGTCATAAGATTATATAAAAGTATAAAAGTTTTTATATTCTGCTACATGTTTATAATTTATCATGATACAACAAAAAACAATCCATTAACATTAATATTACTTTTTATTGAGTTAGATAAGTAGATAAATCAATCATAATATATTTTCTTCAGCTACAAAAGGATGGAACAAAATGCATACATTTTATATTTGAAATCAACATCAATAAAACCCTAAAAATCTAAACAGTAGAATAACAAAGATTACACTGAAAAATTATAGTTTACTTAATTGTGTAGAGTCAAAATCATATAGGCTAACTGAAATAGAAGCAAAAATGAAGAAATTCAGAGGAGAATTAAAAAAAGCTAATACCTTACTGAAAAAACAAAAATCCGATTGTCCTAATAAAATTTAGAGAGATGGATATATGTATTAGTATTTTGAACGAGAATAACAAAGAAAAACTTACCTCGATTCAAAAGAAGAGATACATGTTCTTTGATTTTATGCTTGTAGCTGTGTATATCATCTGCTACGAAAAACAATGGAGATATGAATGTTTGTAAGTGTTAATGACTTAGCAAATTAATTTTAAATAAAAAAATTAAACCTATGAATTACCTACCAATATTATGGTCGGTAAGTACAAAGTTATAAATATTTTAGAATGTCTCTTTGCTGACCAATTATAATGATAATATATTTTCTTGTCGTTAAATAGTCGGTAAATTGTCAGCAATTTCTATTCGGTAATTCCATCCTAATTTATAGATAAATATCCGACCAAAAATATTTGGTCGGTAAGTATGGTCGGTCTTTGATCGGAAAATTGGTCGGGAATATTTTTTTTTTCGAAACATAGTTTTGGTTTCTAAATGGTCGTGAATTGGTCTATAATTACCGACCTATATATTTGGTTGGTAGTTTGGTGGGTAATTATGATATTATAAATATATTGGAAAATCACTTTACCAACTATTTTTTATGGTTATATATTTTTTGTCGTTAAATGATCGTTAATCTTTCGAAAATATTTTTTTTTGCTAATTCCCTCATAATTTATAGATCAATTCCCGACCAAATATGTTTGGTCGATAATATATGGTCGGTATTTGGTCGAATATTTTTTTTGATGCCCCTTTTTGGATCTCTGAATATTCGTGAATTGGTTAGTAATTACTGACTTATATATTTTGTCGGTAGATGGTTAGTAAATACGAAGTTATAAATAATTTAAAAAACTACTTTATCAGCCAATTTTAATGGTAATATATTTTTGGTCGTTAAATGATCGGTAATTTGTATTCGATAATTTCATCCTAATTTACAGACTGATTTCCGACCAAAAATATTTGGTTGGTAATAATGGTCAGTCTTTGGTCGAAAACTTGGTCGGAATTTTTTTTTTCTATACCTTTTTTTTCTCTAAATGGTTGTGATTTGGATAGAAATTACCGACCTAATTCATTGGTCGGTTATTTAGTCACTATTCTCATTATTTATAGTAGTAGACCCTGCATCACATTAGTGATAAAAGATTAAACCATTTTAATTTCCATTTATACTTTCGTTTCTAATTTTGTTTCCATTTAATGTCAAATAATCCCAAGCTTTTATTAGCAATGGATTGTTTTTTTCATTTCTAATTATTGTAAAAAAATGTCACTTCCCTTTATAATTCATTTCAATACCATTTTCTAATTTTAGAAATGGAATTGAGTATCTCTATTTTCCATTTATAATTAGCTTCTTTTTTGTATTTATAAAGTTATTTATATATTTATGAAGGTATATAAATGCGTATATATATATGTGTGTGTGTGTGCGCATACGCATGTATACAACTATATACAATAATATATAGATGAACACACACACACACACACACACACATATATATAGTCAAATATATGTGTATCCACTTATATACAATTACATATACTTGTATATATTTATATATGACTATATATATATATATATATATATATTTATTTATTAAGCTATATATAGTCATATATACATGTATGGAACTGTATAAATGTATATATGATTGTATATATGTTTATACACATATATATTAAATAAATGTATACAGTGTAATAGTTATTCCAAGATATTATTTTGTGAATAGTGCTTTACGAAAACAACTCTTTATGAATAATATATAGATATACGTATACTTATAAACCATATATTTATAAGGTTATTGGTATACATATATTTTTATGGAATTAAAAAATAAAAAACTTATGTTTTGATGCATTTTTTGTTAAATTTTTAAGGTAAGGGTAATTTTTGTTAAATTTTATTAATATAGGGTGCATTAACATAATTATCTCTTTTGTTTTCCAAGTGAATGTTGAGAGATTTGTGTTTTGTTGCACCAAACACAGATATTTGATTATCGATGCACCAAATTTTTTATAATTAAAAAAAGTTCATCATATTTAAAAATAATTAAATTTTTTTACACTAAATTTTATCAACCCAATTCTACCATTCGAAATTTTGAAAATAAAATATATTATTTTTTGCACTATATTTTCTATTAATAAAATTTAATTTATTTTTTTTTTAATTTGGAGGGTAAATCTTATTGATTAATTTTAGTGTAACAAAATTTAATTCTTTTAGAACCGGGTATATATATATATTTTAATGGGAGAATTATATTTTGAGGTGTTTCCATATAAATTTTTAAGATCTAGAAACTAAAATTTTTATATTTAAAAAAAAAGTCACAAAACTAAAAATAAATTAAAAATAAGTGCACCCAAATTCGTAAGTCCTAAACTATCCTCACCCTCGCCCTCGCCCAGGCCCTCGCCCTCGTCCTCGCCCTCGTCCTCGCCCTCGCCCTCGTCCTCGCCCTCGTCCTCGCCCTCGTCCTCGCCCTCGCCCTCGCCCTTGCTTGTCTTTTCTAGTCCGGCTGCCCTCACCTCTCGCCCCTCTCTCTCCACTCCTCTCTCCCTGCCCGTTTCCATGAACTCTTTCGTGGAGTCGTCATCGAGCTCCTAGAGCTCGATGGAGTTTGATCGAGAGCTCCATCGAGCTCGTCGTTCAAGCTACAGAAGCTTGATGGAGGATGACGCCAAGCTTTTGGAGCTCAAACGAGCTCTCGGTCAAGCTCCAAGAGCACGACCACGAGCTCTGGAAGATCGATGAAACTTGTGGTCGCTCCATCAACTCGATAGGAGAGGGCGAGGGCCAATGAGAGAGAGCGAAGACTAATGGTAGAGGACGATGATAGTTTTGTATAAACGTAATAGAGTGCACTAAATTTAAATATTTTAATATTTTGGTGACTTTTTTTCAAAATTAAAAAAAATAAGTTTTAAATTCTTAAATTTTTCTGGGGAATCACCCCAAATCATAATTAATACTTTTTTAATTATAATAATTTGGGACACCAATAATCAAATAATTTGGTACACCAATAAATAGGATCTTCTTGAATAGTAACTGGGGAGAATATGTCAATTGTCAAAATAATTTTTGAAGCGAAATTGTGTACGATTAAAAATTGCTGGATTTTCCGATAACACACGTAGTCGTAGACGACATTGGCGAAATAGCTTGACTGATGTTTTATTGATCCACCTCTTCCCGCCAGAAACCCTAAACAGGATCTTCTTCTTGAATCTCGTATTTGATCGTACACCTGTTCTCGGAATAAAATATCGTTTTCACGGATGGTTAAGGCGATCCTCGCTTCCACTTGTCGAATCCGTGGTTCCTCAGCAATCGTCAATCCTTGCTGACCAGGTAAAACACTCGACCAAGCTTTATGTAAAGCTTTCATGCTTTCCCTTACTCTTATTTATAGTACATGATTTACCCTCTCTGATTAACAAGTTCACTACGACATGGCGTTGATAATGCTTGGATATTTTTATCGAGAAAACAGCACGTGAATCCCTCGATTCATTCTTTTCGAGCTACAATCCTTCTGGATACACGTTCATGGCTATTCCGCTTTTTCTCGTCTCTTAGGGGTGCCTGGGGATAGTAGTTTCCCTCCTTTCAATCACTTGTTTATCGTGCCTATTCTGTATAATAAAATTACCTTCCCGATGTTTATTTTGGTGTTCATTTTTTCCTCAGGAGTAATATGAGAGGCGTAGCCATTATAATTGTGCAATATAAATTTTCTACTAAGATTGCTTTCCATTGTGCTCTTGTTGTTTTCCCATGAATGGGAACTTGATCGACCTCTAAACATTTCTTGCTATTTAAACAACATGATGACACTTTTTTACGGAAATTGAAGTATAATATTTTTGCGAAGGAAGATGCACTAGTGATCATAGCAATGCTTTGATTTACATGCATTAATTACTCTACTTTTATACACAAATTAAGTTATAAAGTGAAGGATCTTAGTGGTTATCTTTTTATGGTGATCTTTTTTACATCAGCATTCAAGATTGTGATGATTGGAATATATTTTCAATTTTAATTTGCAGGATGCACTTAGAATTTTTGATTTTATCTAATAAAATTACTTAAAAGGTTATGTGAATCAGAAACACATATCCATTCTTTAGATGATTGGGATATGATCCTTGTTTTATTCAATATTAAAAGAGGATATTTAATGAGACATTTTCTTATGATGCTTTGATGTTCATTTTTAGAATATTTTGCTATTCTCCCTTTTAATCTCGAGGGTATACTAACATTTATCATTGGTTGGCTTATATATGGAGAAGAGAAAATTATTTGATAACAAGCTGAATTTATAATATTTATGGAGATTTGGTGGATACAAATTTGAAAAAAATACTTTTTTTGTATGTTATAATCATTGATAATGATTATTTAGCTATTATCAATGGTTGGATAATTGTTTTAATAAAATAACTGTAATAGCAGCTTTTTTAAAATGATCGAGTCAGTTTTTGGTTTGATCACATGTCCTATCATGGGTCATATTATGATTCATGGTGGCATTTCAGGTTGGGACATGGGTTGACATGTCAGGGTGGGACATGGGTTGACATGTCAGGGTGGGACATGGGTTGACATGTCAGGGTGGGACATGGGTTGACATGTCAGGGTGGGACATGGGTTGACATGTCAGGTTGGAACACCCTTTTGCCATCATGTCAAGGATGGACTTTCTTTGAAGAAAGGCATAAATGACAACTCCATGCCATATTGGCTTGTCTTTCTATAGTTGCCAAGCCAGGTGGCCAGCTTGATGGACACCTATAGTCTTATCTATATTATTTGTTCAGGCTAACAATGTTGAATACATGATATCTTATTTCTAGTCATTAAAATGATCTTAGTTAAGTTTTTCTTATCTCTTGAAATTTTTTACATTTGTCAGATGCATTAGTTAAATGGGTAAAATGTATTTTCTTGTGGTGAGCTCGTAGAGGGTTTGTATATGGAGAAATTTGTATATTTTTTTTATCTATGGGATTGTGAATATAATGTGTAGATTGTAGAAATTTTTATACTGACTGAAATGATTATATGAAATCTAATTTAGTAGCTTGTCTATATAATTTTTAGTTTTAATATTTACATATATGTTTTTGTCTTATCTCACTCATTGTCATTGTCTGGAAGGTAATAATATGTTGTTGCTTTATGTTGAATATATTATTATTGTATAAGATCATTATTTGGGAATTACTCAATTTGAGTAATGATTTTAAAAAGTTCCAAACAAATGATTTTGTGAATCTTAGATATTTTCACAATATTAATTTTATATATTTTGGGGATGTGCTAGTAATTTTTCAATTTGATATTTTGTTTAAGTTTGATTATCATGATATATTTGAAAATTTCTATATTTTTATAATTAATTATTTATAATATCATATTTTTATAATTATTAGAGGAGAAGACGTATTTCAAGGATTCCTCATCCATAAACCATGATAGAATTTTAATATATAAAATTATATCAAATATCAAAACAAAAAATATACAAAACAAAACAAAAAATAATACAATATAGACTTAACGATGGAAATAATCCCGAGCTAAATAGCTAGGGAAAGATCCCTAGCTAAATGCATATATTTTGTGAAAATAATAATTTAAGGACTAATCCCTTGATATAAATATAAATTTGTAAAAAAATAATTTCAAATCATTATTTAGTGATGAATTTTTTCTCGAGCTATATAGCTAAGGAAAATCCATCTCTAAAGTTGTTAAATTTCCCGCTAATCTTAGTGCAAAAATCTACTACCAAATTTGCCTGAGACATTTTTTCATCAAAAATTTGTCTCTAATCCATCACAAATACGTCGCAAATTTATCATTAATTCTAAAATTAAATATCTCTTGCTATTTCATTGCTAATCTCTCGCAAATTAAATAGGAATTATTTCTCTAGTTATATTTTTGTAGCTAAATTGATAATTTCTTGTAGTGATTGAGCGAAGATAATATTTGTTTCATGATCTCGCTTTTATGATGACATGGACAATGACAACATATGTGTAATGATGATTTCATGGTGATTAAAAAACTACATGGTGGTTTCATGGTGGTTCGTGTAGTGGAGCAGTCATAGTGCTATGGTGGTGCATAAATAAGGGTTTATCAATAGGGAAACAGTTTCCATTACACTTTTGTGGTGATTCAATAATAGTGTGGAAGTTATGATTACATGCTATATATTTGTTGGTGCATTGACATTAATATTACATGCTATATATGAATATATTAATATATGAATCTATAAATCTATAAAACTATAAATATATAATAAATATAAATATACATACATACATATATATATATATATATATATTTATTTCATATCAATTTCTTGAATATTATATTTTCTCAAATTATGTTTGGTCATAATATAGAAGAAGAAGAATGTGCTATAATTTCACTTCAAAGTTTATCTGATTCATATGGTTAATTCATCATCAATTTGATGAATGATATCTTTATGAATTATTTAGTATTCAATGATATTATAGTTTCTATATCAGAAGAAGAAAGTAGATGAAAAAATAAATTAGATAAACATATAAGTGCACAAGTAAAAACATATAGGGAGATCAACAAAGCGTATCTCTAGAGGGAGTCAGAATTATGATATATCAAAATGAAGATGTAAAAAGAATATTAAGTATTACAACTATGGAAAGAAAGGACATCAAAAGATATTGTTAGTAAAAGAAAAAAATAGAGATAATGAGTTATCAAATACTCAAGGAAATATAGTTCTTATATATGATAATGATAACATTCTATATATCAAAGCAATACCAACAATAAAAGTAGAAAATACTTTGGTGATGTTTGTTTATTAGACTTGAGATCTTCATGACACATGAGGTTTTATACACATGGATAATGATTATGCTTTATAAATTATTAGTATTGGTACTATCAAAATAAAAAATATTTGATAGTATAATTTACACAATTCAAGAGGTATGATATGTGAATGACTTGAATAAAAATTTATTATGATTGAGATAAATGTATAGTCTTGAAATTTGAATGCAAGATCTATTTTAAGAATGAGATGATATATATTGTGAGAGGTATGTTTGTAACCATTAAGGGAGAAAAAATTGTGGCGAGTCTATTAATGCTTAAATGAGAAATAATACAAAAAGTTGATGCATGTGCTACATCAATTAACAAAAGAGAAGAGTCAATGATGATGTGACTTCTCAAATTAGGTCACATATCATAATAAGATTTAAAGATTCATTCTAATAAAATAATTACTTCTAAGTCTCAAATTGGTAGATCTATTTTTTTGTGAGCATTATGTTATAAGTAAGAAGCATAAATTGGTGTTTAGTAGACTAGTTGCTAGGAGTAAGTATATTCTAAACTTGATTCATAATGATATATGAGATGTTGAGTATATCCAATCAAAAAGAAGTTAAATATATCTATAGTTTTTAAAGACTTCAAAGCATAGGTAGAACTTGAATCTGAGAAAATGATTAAGTGTATGATAATAAATAATGAAAAAAATATACATATAATGAGTTTTTTCTTTTTTGTAAGCAAGAATATCTCAAATAACAAAAAAACAATCACATACACACCACAATAAAATAGAGTGCTTGAACAAAACTCTTGTGGAATGGATGATAGTGATGTTAAGGAGTACAAATCTATCTATTTCTTTTTGACCCGAAGCAATCAATACCATATATTATTTGATAAATTAATCATCATCAACTATAATTGACCTCAATGGAGATGTTGATTGGTAAACAAGAAGATTACTTAACTTTATATTTTTTGGATATCTTGCTTATGTAATATATAATACTTAAGAAATAACAAAGTTGAATTTGAAATCCAAAAAATATATATTCTCAGGGTTTGCTGAAGGAATAAAGAGGTATCTCTTTTGAGATCTCATCACTTACAAAGTAATTATCAGTAGAGATGTGATGTTTATAGAAAATCAACTATAAAGAAATGATAAAAATAATAACATGTTAAAAGAAGTTTTAGAGATCAAAACTACAAAAGTGGAGAGTAATCTAATACAAGAAACTCTAGTATTTACAATTGAAGTACCAGAGCATGAGATATATGAACAAGTTGAGTCTAAGACTCTAGAAGTTAGTTGGCCAACTCATGATAGAAGGCCACCCAACTTGGTATTTAGAGTGTTATGAAAAAAAATATTTTATATTATTTTATAATAGATGATAAAGAACTATTAATATTTCATGAATCTACTAGTAGCTTAGATACTTTTTTTGTGAATGAAAGTAATAAATGAAGAAATTGAAGCTTTACACAAGAATGATATCATGCAAAAAATGATGGTAAAGGAATATACCTAGAAAGAAGATATCAATATCAATGAGATTTTTTCTACTATGATCTATCTTATAACAATTTGAGTAGTGATGACTTTTTTTATGTTATATTTGATTTATATTTAGAGTAGTTGGATGTCAAAAAAATCATTTCTTAATAGAGAACTCAAAGAAGAAATTTATATGTTTCTGCAAGAAGGTTTTGTTGAAACATGCAATGAGAACTTGGTTTGTAGGTTGAACAATTTCTATATGATTTTAAAAAAGTACTGATGTGTTGGTATAAGAGATATGGTTCCTTCACCATCAGCCTTTAGTTTAATAGATTTAGTTTAGATTATTATACATACTACAAGAGGTTTGAGTATGAAGATGGTTTTATAATTTTATTATTCTAAGTGGATGAGATGTTATTAGCACACATCAACAAATATTGAATCCAATATTTAAAGTCATAGTTGACTAGAGAATTTGATATGAAGGGGTGGTGACTTGCAAATAAGATTATAGGGATGTAGATTTACTAAGATAAAAATAACAAGATAATTTTTTTCTCTTAAGAAAATTATCTTAACAAGATATTGCAATACTTTAACTTGCAAGGTAGTAGCCAATTTATATCTCACTTATTAATTTCAAGTTATCTTTAAATGTGTCATAGCATAAAAGAAGAGATGAGAAAGATATTTTGTGTATCATATGTATTCGTAGTGGAAAGTTAGATGTTAACTTTGATTTATACAAGATCAGACATTATATAACTAATAAGAGTAGTTAGTCAATTCATGTTGAATCATGACAAAGAGTATTGGAGTACTGTGAAGAGGATTTTTAAATTAATTAGAGGAACTTCAAATACTATATTATGTTATAGAGGTTCGAACCTTGTTTTCAGAGGTTATGTTAATATAGATTATGCTGGTGATATTGATAATAATAAGTTTATCACGAGCTATTTTTTTATTATTGCTAAAGAAGCTGTAAGTTGAGTTTTAAAACTATAATCTATTATGTCTACTTATATGATAGAAGCATAATATACTATAACTAAATAGACCAATAAAGAGACAATCTTATTGTAAATAATACTAGAAGAGCTTGGACATAAATAAAATAAAATTAATGTATTTTGTAATAATCATAATGCTTTACACTTGACAAAGTATCCAATATTTCACTTAAAGATAAAACATATTATGGTAAAATATTATTTTGTATGAGTAAAAGTTGAAATTTTTTTTGATATGTTAAAGATTCATACCAATATGAACATAGCGGTTGTTATGATTAAATCGATCAATATTGATAAGTTTGTATATTGTAAACCTCCTACAACTTAGCAAAAACAAACTCAAATATAAAATTAATTAGCGAGAAAAGTGAATTTTAAGTGGGAGAATATAACATAAAAGGCAAAGACATAGGTATGTGACATGTCACCTTATCCACAATGGAAATTCATTTAGAATTTTTGATTTTTTTTTCTATAAAAGGAGATTTTTTATTATATGTAAATCATGATCATCCTAATCCCAACTTCTTTTTAGTTTGTACTTTATTTATTGTCTTGTTTATTTTTTAAAAGTGGGATTGACTTTTTTATTGCTGTGAATTATATATTTATAACATATTACAATAATAAAAATTGGACTCCAAGTAAAAGTCAAGGTGAACATTGCATAGTTTAGTTGACAATAAATTTTTAAGTTGGAGAAAAGTTAATTTTAAGTTGGAAAATATAACATAAAAGGCAAAGACATAGGTATGTGACATGTCACCTTATCCACAATGGAAATTCATTTAGAATTTTTGATTATTTTTCTATAAAAGGAGATTTTTCATTATATGTAAATCATGATCATCCTAATCTCAACTTCTTTTTAGTTTGTACTTTATTTATTGTCTTGCTTATTTTTTAAAAGTGGGATTGACTTTTTTATTGCTGCGAATTATATATTTATAACATATTACAATAATAAAAATTGGACTCCAAGTAAAAGTCAAGGTGAACATTGCATAGTTTAGTTGACAATAAATTTTTTGTGGACCTATGATGGAATAACTTAGTTTGTGTATACACAAATGAGTTTATGTGATATTTATGTGACATTTTTCTTGGAATGTGTACTAGCCAAAGTTGTGCTACATCTTAGCCATGTCATGCCAAGCTAGTTGGCTCACACCAATAAAATGTAGTATAAGAGTATCTCCAATGAGCTCGCTAAAACCCTTTTTTTCGCTATTTTGTTGAGACCTATGTTGCACGGACACGGATACGGACACGCGGATACGACACGTCAGGATACGTGGACACGGTAAATTTCAAAAAACTAGGATACGGATACGGCTAGGACACGACATAAAAAAAAATTAAATATAAATGTTATCCATTAACAGAAATTTAGATAAATAAAAAAAATGCTCAAACTTTATTTTTACAAACATTCAAACACAAACATAAGAAATATTAAAACAAAAGATTCGCATTTTCTTATGAATCAAACAAAATAGCTTCCAGTTCAGGTTCATCAAGAGAAAGATCTGTAATCTCGAGAATTCCAGCATTTTCAATATCCATTGATTCAAAACCATCACCTCCAATGTCCCACATTTAAAATTCGCCTTCATTATAGTTTGGAGATCTCCTTGATAGAAGTCGAAGATTGTTATGGATATAAACTAAGTCTTCAGCTCTTTGTGGTGTCAACTTGTTTCTCTTCATGGAGTGAATAAAATTATAAGTGCTCCAATTTCTTTCACAACATGAGGATGAACAAGGTTGTCCTAACAATTTTAATGCAATAGATTGAAGCACCGGTGCAGCAGTTCCATGAATAACCCACCATTTAATAGGACTCATATACCACTTGTCTTTTATGGATTCACTACTAGAAAAATCTTTCAAAAATGCCGAAAATATAGCATACTCGTCATTTGCTCTTCTCCTTTCACCTTCATTAGAAAAATATCTCTCAAAACATTTTTTTCTTTCTCTTACTATTTCTAAATCTCGATGTGGTGGAACACGATCACCAGACTCAGCAAGTCATTGTTGACTATAATACCTGCAAGTTATGTTATAACATTAGTTATAAAATATTAAAAATCATAGAATATCATTTATATTAAAATTATCATAATCTATAATTTAAACTCTTAAGATTACCTTGGATTTAAGGAATGAGCAAGAGAATGTAAAGGTGTGTGGCTTTTATTCTATCTTTCCACCAGGATATCATTCACAATATAAAAAAACCTATAGGTTAAAATACATAGCAAATCATATAAATTCAATTATAATTAAAACTTAAACTTTCAATCAAAATAATAAAAATTAAAAATTAAATTAAAAGTATACCTTGAATTATCTTTGGGGCTTTTATGTTCTTTCTTAAAAATAGTTTCCTTCACTTTTTCGATCATAGAATCCCACCACTCATAAATATTGTGAAGGCAAGGTTTATCAGTGTCAGATAATCAAAGCATCTCATAAATAAGAGTTGTAAAACTGAGGATATAATCTACATTCATCCAAAAGTCTTCATTTAAGATTTTATCCTTTACTTCTTTAGCTTTCACTAAATTATCATCTTTATACATTTCCCATTCTTCACTTATCACTAATTGCTCCAAACCTCTTTTTATTGTTTTAAATCGTTTAATCATAACAATAGTTGAAGCAAAACGTGTATCGGCCACTGAAAGTAACTTCAGCTTGCAATGATTATTAAACATTGATAATCTCATTGCATGATTCATAATGAAATTCTTGATAAAAAAAATATCACTTGATACTTGAGCGATCCAACCACACTGTTCCATCATATCATCATATTTTGAGTTTGTTGGTGCACAAATATTCTTCAAAGCAAGATTAAGAGTATGAACCACACACGGGGTCCAAAAGATATGCCGAAATTTTGATTCCACAATGTATCCTGCTGCTTTGCAAGCCGCAGCATTATCAGTTATAACTTGAACTACCTTTTGTGGACCAATCTCTTGTATAGCATTAATCAATAAATCAGCTATAAAATGTTTGTCCTTAATCTCTTCTTCACAGTTTATTGCTTTCAAAAATATTGGTCTACTTTCTGAGACTGCCATGATATTAATAAGTGGTCTTCTTTGAGCATCTGACCATCCATCACTACAAATGCTCACTCATTTCTCTTTCCAAGTCTTCTTGATTGGTTCTAATAGATTATCAATATTATTCTTCTCCTTTTGCAATAATGTTGTTCTTAATGTATTATAGCTTGGTGGGACATAACCTGGTAGTTGACTTGGACTTTTAAAGGCACGTGCATAATAAGGATTTCTAGCTAATTGAAAAGACAACCCTCCAGAATAAAACAGCCTAGCTATCTCATTGTCAACTAATTCACGTGCACCAATTTTGAATGCATTTTCAATTGATCCCATAGTTCCCTTTCTCTTTTTTAGATCAATTGGATTAGCACTAGAAGAAAAATTCTCAAAAAAAGAATCTGCAATGCTTAATGTGGATAAAGAAACTAACTTAGGATTAGATTTTTTCATTCTCTGTTCAGATTCCTCCACCATCCTTCGCATCTCAATCAAATTTTGATTTGTTACTTTAGTACATGATGTAATCCCAGCCCCTTTAATTTTTAACAAGTGAGCATTGACTCTATAATATGATCCTCTATATATTTGCCTACAAAAATTATATTGAAAAGTAACATTTCCTCCCCCTTTTTCTTTATCTAATTTTGCATCTTTCGTGACATATTTCCATAATGAAGTATTATCATCAACATCTTGAATATTTTCTTGATTACTTGAAGGCTCAGAATTACAACTCATTTTATTATATAATTCTGCATGAAAAAAAATTATGCATTTTAAATAATCTATATTAATTCAAAATTAATTTAATCTTATTTTTTTTTCTCCATCAATAATTTATTACATTTTTCATTATATTTTTATTATTTTTATAAAATAATAATTTATTTAAAATAAATTATATAACAAAAACTATTATACTTACATATTATATATTACTAAATATTACATAATACATACTAACAAAAGTATTCATATTTAAATATTCCATATTTTAATATTGCATATTTATTATTATTATTAAAATTATGTATTTTAAATTAAAATAAATTATTTATTTATTATATTTTGTATATATATTAAACAAACAATAATAATTAAAATATAAAAAAAATATATTTAAGGCCTTTAACCCCTGCCCCCTCCCGTTACAGCTTCTAACTCCCTCTAACGTATATTTTAAATACCATATTTTAAAATAATTTAAAATACAGTATTTTTAAATTATTTAAAATTCTGTTTTTTAAAATAATTTAAAATTCTGTTTTTTAAAATAATTTAAAATAAAATTAAACCTCTAACACCCTCCCCCGTATAGAACCTTTCCCCCCCTCCCGAAATTCTGTACGGGGGTACAGAACCTTCCCCCCCCCCTCCCGAAAACCCCTCCCTTCCGAAAATCCCTCCCGAACCCCCCCCACCGAACCCCCCTCCCGAACCCCCCCCCACCGAACCCCCCTCCCGAAACCCCCCCTCCTCCCGATTTTCGATATTCGAACTCTCCCCCTCCCGATACAGATTTAAATCCTTACCTTAGGTATAGTCGGCGGCTCGGCGGCGTGCTCCTCACTGTCGGCGTTGTGCTCCTCAATTCGTTGGAGATGTAAGAGTAATTGTTAATAAATGGGGTATTTCCGACACGTTAGCATCGAAAAAATGCGGTGGTTGGTAAAAGACACATTGGTAGGTAAAGACGCGTCGGGAGGTAATTGACTGTTGCCGGAAAACTCGTCGGATACGTCTCCGACGCGTATCCGATACGCCACGTGGCGTATCTCATACGGATTTGTGTCCGATACGCCACGTGGCGTATCTCATACGGATTTGTGTCCGATACGCCACGTGGCGTATCGGACACGTATCCGACTCGTGTTCTCGTGTCCAGGTGTCCGACACGCGGACACGGCGCTTCCAAGCCGTATCCGTGCTACATAGGTTGAGACAATTAGAAAATTAGAGCTCCAACCTGTTCTCTATCTCACTCGCATGTTTGCCTTCTCAGCTTCTCCCTCAACAAATATAGCTAGAGTTTCTTGTTTAGCAAATCTCTTCTTCCTTCAAAATTCCTTGGCCAATGTCTTCTCAATATCCACTGGTTCCAGCGATACCGGCAACAATAAAAACCCTGCTTCACACCTCCGGTATTGTTGAAAGTAGCCGTAAGAGTGATTTGTCAAAGATGCTTGGAAAAATGATGAATCATGTGTCTGAATTCTTATTGGCATAAAAACACTTATAGCATCATCAATCCTTCTTTGTCTTCCTCTATTTCTTCGCTATATCAACAACCATACCCTATCTTGTAAGAGTAATACTATATATTGGGTGGTTGGACATGCTCCAGTAGCTGTTTGAGTTTTGTTATTTAGTGCAAAATAGAAGAGTTTCATCTAACTCCATAGTTGCATATACTTATCTTTAGATGGTGAATTGATTACATGTTGTGTGTTAATACTGTATATTTAGTTCTTGGATTTAAAATTGTGGATAGAAATGATAAATTGATAAATTCTATTTTTTTATTTAGTTTTTGGATATTTAGAATAATGGATTATTAGTTATTGGATTCAAAATTGCTTAAATGTTTTGATAAATTCTATTTGTTGTTTGAACTCATTTGAAAAATAATCTTAAGTACTATTATTAATAAAACCTACATTACTTATGAAAAATAACTCACTTTTTATTAAAACTAAGTGATCTCTCATTCATTGGTAGCTAAACAAATTGCAAATAGAATGTCTTGACAGTGTGCTTATTTTTTTGGTATTTGAGGCAATTTTGGTAATGCTTTTTGTTATTACATCATTTTAATTTGTTTTTCATTATTTTTTGGTGTTTTAGATTATTTTTTATAGTAATACTATTATGAAAATTCAATGTTGTTCACTTTAAAGCTCACTTTAGGTATATTGTTTCAAGATTATTACCTTAAGCCCCGTAGTTGGATTTGGTGTCAATTCTTTCTATTCATGTATATAGATATTACTTTTATGTGGTTGCCCCCTGTTTATATTTTTTCATCAACAATATTGGTGTTTTGATGGATGAACATGAAAATTACATTACCAATCTATTGAATTAGGGAACAAACGTAGGTGAGTTTAACACTCAATCCGTATCGAGGCGGAAACTTTTTAATTGATGACTTAGATTTAATCTCGGGTTGGCTGAATATTAGTGTGGATGTCATGCATGGGAATATAAAAAAATCTAAAAGGTATTGACAAATGGTTAGAGAGTACTTCCACAAATATAAACTTGAGTCAGATTGTTACGAAATCAAGTTTCTTTGATGAATACTTGGTCTTCAATTCAATAAGCTACCAATAAATTTTGTGATTGTTTTGACCAAATTGAAAGGTTGAATCAAAGTGGATTGATTGAGAAAGATCAGGTATGAATATATTTTAATTACAAGTGTGATAAAAATATTATGATACATAATATTATTGTATAATTTTTATTTTTGATATGCAACATATTGTACAATTTTTAGGTCCGTGATGCGAAGAAAGTGTACAAGGAACTTCATAAATTCTCTTTTTCATTTGAACATTGTTGGAATGAGTTATGGTCTTCCCCAAAATGGATGGAGGATTCTCAGTCAAAGAAACAAAAAACAAAAAGTGTTACAACTCCTAGCAGCTCTAATCCTTTAACACCAGAATCAGTAAACATAGAAGACAACAGTGCGGGCTTGTAGAGCTCAATTGAAAGGAAGGCTGCGAAAGAGTGGGCAAGAAAGTTAAAGAGCAAGCTCTCTGATGATAATAATTCAAGTTCATCTTATTTCATTAAATTGTTCGAAGAAATGAAGGAAGAGAAAAAGAAGATGTCAGAGAAGAAAGTAATTTCATGGAAAAAATAGTGGTTGTCGAACAAGAGAACTTAGTTATTGAATAAGAGAATGTGGCTATTAAACAAGAGAAAATATAACTCGAGCAAATGAAAGAGGAACATAAATTAATATGTATCGATACGAATGTCATATCTCTAATTCAAGCTGAATATTTTAATCACCTCTAGATGGTGGCAAAGAAAATATAATATTTTTATTCATCGACTGACAACTTGTATTATTGATCTAGATTAAAATCATGAATAGATGTTTAGATTTATTTTTTTTATTTACTGTTTTAAATTTGATGATGTAGCACAACACATCATCATTATGATAATTTTACTATTTTAAATTATGACAATATTTAATTATATTTTTGAAAGTTAGTTAAAGTTAGTTGAAATATTAATCTAGATCTTTTGGCATAAACGTACTTCCCATTGACACTTTCTGTTCCGTGAAAGGCCCATCTTATAGTAGGAAATGCCTGACAGGCCAGTCTTTTGGCATAAACGTGCCAGAGAGGCCAGCCTATTGGCAGGCCTGTCCCAGACAGGCCAGCCTTTTGGCAGGAACGTGCTAGAGAGGCCAGTCTATTGGCAGGACTGTCCCAGACAGGCCGGCCTTTTGGCAGGACCTTGCCAGACAAGGCCGTTAGGATGTCTGTGATCTCTACTCTCAGTAAAATCTAGCTCTCGCCAATTGTTACTCAGAGATTCAGATATTGACGAATCTGTAGTCCAACGTGCTGATAAGCATGTTAATTGGGTGTGTCTCTTTTCATTGAACTCAAGGGCTTGATAGTGGGAAAGTCGGATCGTCTTTGCACCTTAATGATTTAAAAAGAGGTTTTTTTTTCCTTATTCATGTTTCTAGATTTTTTCATATGATTTACAGTGCCTGCTTCTGTAAATCTGGTAATCGGGTTGGATTTTGTTTTGTTATTGTTTTATAATGTTAGAGCATGTGAATCCAATAATCCAATTCAAAATTTAGAACAAAGCTTTTATCTTCTCTTACCCTGTCCAATCTGTTTGGCATACTTGTTAATCTGTGATTGTCCATGCAATTGGTAACTAGCCTTTTTGGTATGACTTATATTTTTTATAGTAATCACATACAAGATTTTTTTTGAGTCCCTTCATATTTGCTTATCTGTCCTCATGAGAAGTTGGATTGTTCTTCCTGCTATTCTTTTTTCTGACACAAGTTATGTCTATCTTTCAAGTGACTGAATGTCTAGCATTACATCTTTTATACTCTCTTCTTCTGTTGCAATTATTTCACCAAAAGAATTTAATTCCTTTCATAAAGTTTTAACCCTCATTGTATCAAACTCAGAATTTAGACCTGCTAAGAAGTTCTAAATCCATTTTTTTTTTATGATGGTTCACAACATTTCAACATCTTTACTGCTCTTCATTTCTAAAACATGATAATCCAACTCATGCCACAGATCTTTTGAAGCTATGTTGCACGGACACGGATACGGACACGGAGATACGATACGGCAGGATACGGGGATACGGCAAATTCTAAAAAACTAGGATACGGATACGACTAAGATACGTCATGATAAAAAAATAAAATTAAAAATAAAAATTATTAATTATAAATATTAGGTATTTGAAAATAATTTAAAATACTGTATTTTAAAATAATATTAAAAAAATTTAATCGCTCTAACACCCCCCCCACACCACCCTCTCTTTACAGTTTCAATATTCGAACTCTCCCCCCTCCCGATACAAATTTTAAAACTCCCATTCCCTTTATAGAATTAGGTTACCTTAGGTATTGTCAGCGCCTCGACGGTGTGCTCCTCCCCTTCCCGTTTGACGCAATGATAATTGACAACTATTTTTCGCAATCGGCTTGTCGGCAACTCATTATCGGTGGTGTGCTCCTCAATTTGTTGGAGATGTAGGAGTAATAATTAATATATAGTGTATTTCCGACACGTTAGAATCGTAAAAACGCGTCAGTTGGTAAACGACGCGTCTGTAGGTAAACGACACGTCTGTTGTTAACAACGACTATTTCCGAACAACGCGTTGGATATGTCTCTGATGAATATCCGACTCATGTCCACGTGTCGGACACGTGGACACGGCGACACGGGTCGGACACGGCGACACGGCAGTTCCTAGGCGTATCCGTGCAACATAGTTTTGAAGTATTAGCATATTCAGTTACTGATTTGTTACTTAGTTAGAAATTGCACCTTGATCTCATAAATATGAGCTGCATTATTTTTCTTTGAATATGTTTGCTGTACAGTCACCCAAATCTCATAGGCAGTTAGGTAAAAATATCACCGTATTTCTGTACAGTCCTCATCCTAAGCTGCAAACTGAGGATCTCATTCCTTTGGTCCTATTCAGAGTAGATGATTAAGTTTTTCTTTGTTCATGAAAATCCTTACAAGTTGGGACCATTTCAAATAGTCGGATCCGTTCAAATTATATGCAACTTAGATGTTCTGCAGATCTTCTACAGCATGCTGCTGGATAGTAAACTCATTTGTTTGAACACTAGATGGGGTGATTTAGGGCATGATATTATTAAACATTGAAAAGAAAAAAACTAGGAATTTTCTGTTTAGGAATAGTATTGAGGCTCTGATACCATAATAGAAATTGAATGATAAAGAATATATTTTTTTCTTTAATGTTACTTATTTTTAACATCTTAATTTTAATACAAAAGGTCCTTATATATTGGTCTAGCTTATTGGGGAAGCTTACATGTTGGCTGCTCCCATCAGAAACATAATCTCTTGTAAAAGGGTTTCTATTTTAGAAAATGCAAAGGAAAAAAAAGGAGAAAATAATTGAAAAAGACTATTTGAAAATTATCTTTTGAAATTTTGTACAATCATAATCTCTCGTAACAGGGTTTCTATTTTAGATAAAAATGATTACTGCTTACTGTGCATGAAAAAAATCTAGGAAGAGGCGGAGGCGAATTGGATCAGGTTTGGATTTTGATTTGGAACTCATGGTAGTTGATATGGGAATTTTATTTATGCGGTGGATGGGGGAGGGATAAAATTGAGAAATTTTTTATACGTGCACTAAAATTAATATAGTTATGTTTTGTGCTTAACCTTGTAAAAAAGTACAATTTAGATGCTTAATTAGTAATTATTTTTATTTTAGCGCATGGAAATCTACTATTCTATTTTTTTTCAGTATTCATTTTTTTGTCATATTATTGTGAAACATTTTCTTTATCTATGTTAATTTTTCAATTGTACTGGTAGATGCAGAAGACAAGGATATGTGTGAAGAATTTGCCAACATATGTCAAGGAAGATCGTTTGCATGAGTTCTTTTCTCAAAAAGGAGAAGTAACAGATGTAGTGCTAAAGCGAACAAAGTAATATCAGTTTGTTCATTATGTTTTCTCCACAATGATATTAACTATATGAAAATGCTTAATAATATTTTTTCTTGAATTTTTAGCGATGGAAAAAGTAGGCAATTTGCGTTCATTGGATTTCGTACTGAAGAAGAAGCAGATGAAACTATTAACTACTTCAATAGAACTTATTTTGATACTCGTAGAATTTCTTGTGAGGTGTGTTTTGTTGTTTTTCTTTATTTACTTTTCTTTTGCATTTTTATGGTCATAGTACATTGTCATATATTTTCAATATACACTATTTTGGTCATAATTTTTAAAAATTGTCAATTATTTAGAAATTATTTTCTAAATCTGTTGATGAACATTATCAAATTTGTTTTTTTGAGATAATTCATGTCATGGTAATGTAATTATATATTTGACCCAATAGTGAAATCTTGGAAGTGAGAAATTTGTGTTGGATTATTTCTTAAGCTTTTAGTATTTTTTCTGCAACAAGCACTTTATTTATTTTGGAAGGCTATTTAAAATACATAACTTAGGTTACATTTGGTACATTAGTAGTTGATTAATTTGAACCTCATTCCCTTAAGGCATAAATCTTAATTTTGGAAACTTCATTCCAAGTAGTGTGTTGTATGCTTGATTAGTAGTTGAATATTATTTTTGTGGATAAGTAGTCAAATAATATTTATGTATTAAAATATCAATTTTTTATCAAAGAAAAAATTATACACATCAATCTTAGTTTATTTTATTTTGCATTTATGAATAATATTTTTTGTATGTTATATGTAATGGGGTTCTAATTGTTAAAATTTATTCAATTGAGATTTTTATTTGTCTATATTATGTATTTAATTTTTGGTGGGAGCACTTAATATGTGAGATGCTTTAATAATTTTTATTTTTTATTTATAATGGGAAGGTTGATGTATTTATTATATTTTTCATATTGGAATTGGATGTTTTTGGGTTTATTATTGTATCGTAGCCAATCCTAAATAGACAAAGAGGAAAAATGAGTTTCTGTGAGGCATGCCACATGGATTTGTAATAGCATACACTTGTAACTTGTAAGTATGCATCTATACAATATAGATGCACAAATGTGCATACTATGTTGTAGGAGTAAATTTGCTTGTGTGTTACTTTGTAACCTCAACCTGTTGTTGAAGTTACTAGGAAGGACGTGGTAGTGTAGATGTGTTCTTTGTAGTGTGCATGTGTGTGCAATGTGCGTGTCCAATGAGTGGTGGATGAATTGTGTATGTTCAATTAGTGTGATGTGTGCAGTGTGCATGTGGTGATGGTGTGAACATGTTATAGTGTGCATGTGTAGTAAGTGGGGAGTGTGCAATATATTTTATGTGTAGCATGCTGGGGAGTGTTGTGGTGTGGTTCATACACTATTAATTTTTTGATGAAAAATTAAAATTTTAATTATTATTTTGTGGAGACTCAAACAATGAAATTGTATGTGGTGTGGAATTATAGTTGATTTGCTTTTTTAGTCTGGTTCTTGATAAAAGGGCCTCCTAGCGATGAAATGAATGATGTTTGATTACCGATTAATTTTTGATGGTTAGATTGCCTTGCGACAATTCAATAGAATAGAGTTGTCTATTTTTGTATCTTGTGCTACATGCAAGATGCTATTAGAGCTCTCCACATCATTGTACTCATCTCAAGCTATGTAGATATATAATAATATTTCATATCTTTTGAGGTTGAAACTAGAGATGCCTTTAGAGTCAAAGCAAATCACCAAGTACCTAATCTATTTCATATAGTTAGTTATGTAGTTTTTGAAGGTATTACCAATAGAGATAGATGTGATTTAAAAGTGAGACAATTGAAATAATTTCTTGACATAATATATTTGTAATTACTATCTGTAAATTTTTTAGAGTTTCATAATTAGATTCTGGGTGATAGTGTGTTTCCCACTAGAACAGAAATGCATAATCAAATAGTTCAATATATATGAGGATGACAAAGATTCATTCGATAGACTTCTCATGTAATCTATATTAGTAGTAGAGGGAGTGTCGCCAATTGTAATAGAGGCAAATATTGGAAGTCTTTAGTATATTGTATACAAGAAGTTATGACTTGTGATTATATTTTTAGTTCATGGATAGAAGCAGAACTAAAAAAATTTGTATCGTATTTCACATGCGAGTTCTCTAATAGTCATAATCATTTTTGTGTTTGTAGCACAAGTATGGTGTATGTAAATTATGATTCACATTAAATTTTGAAGCTAATGCTAATAGTAGCCTTAATATTCTTAATATTTCATAAGTTATCATCAATCAATAATTTTTTTTACTTTATCAAGAATAATCTACTTTGTATCTTTTTTGTTTTTTAAATAAAAAATATTTCTATTATATCTAATTATAATTTTTATTTTTTACTTGAAATAATATTTATAATCACAGAAAAAATAGACTTTGATGGTATTCTAGATATCTCCAAGATCAAAGATAAAATGTAATCTTAGACACAATGAAAAATATGAATTTGTATGATTTTTTATTAATTCAAAATATTTTAATTTTTTTTTCATGTGGTAAGGTGAAACATTAATTTGTATTAAGTATTAAGGTAGCTCACTCATATTCGATGAATCATCTTATTATTTATCATAACAAACTAATTGAAAAAGTCATTGTTTTCAAATATGACTTCTATCTTCATATTCGGAGCATTCCAATAACTATAATACTTAGTATTATAATATGTAATTATGTTATTTAATGTTTAATGATACTAACTAATGTATTTTTGTACTTAGCTTATTCATGCTGATATATATATTTTTAAATATTTTTATGTATCTTACTTTAATTTTATGATTCATATATTTAACCAAATAATAAAAAATTAAAATGAAAGATCAGTATTTTGAATATTTGGTTTCATCTAAATAATTATAACACTAAATACATGGTGTTTTTCATATTTACTAAATATGTTACTAATATTACATGTATGTCTGAGTATAATGTAAGTGAATGGAATATACATCGATGAACATTTGTTTGTTTTATAATAAAAAATTTTTAGGAATTTAAAAAAAATTTATTATATCTCAATCTAAATTATTAATAATAAATTTTATATTCTACCTAGTGATGTAATCAAATATTACATGTTGGCAGCCAACATTTGGCTCTAGCCTCTAAGATTATGTTGGAATAATTCTAATAATATTTCACATCTATTTAAAATGTTTTTTTTTAGACCTACTGATATATATAAAATGTTACTTTTATTGTTTGTTAGGTACCTTAAGGTATTTTAGTACCACATTCATTTCGAAATGATAGTTTGATTCATGCATTTCTTTAAAAATAAAGAGTTAAATAGTAAGAAAACTCTGTGACTGTGTTTTTTGTGAAAATCTTTTCGAGAACTTTCAATTGGTGTATAATTTGATCATGTTATGTTATGCACATGATCTGCTAACTAGATCTCAACCAACATTTCTGGCGCGCACATGAAATTGCCCGCCAGAACTGCACATCTCATTCGCGCTGCCATTTGATCGCCGAAATGGTTGCTGCTGGCAACTCCAAGCCTAACCTAACTGAATCCCTGCAAAATGCAATCCTGCAAATTTTACTATCACGCTCTGGAGATGGTAAACTCAAAAAAAGGGGAATTATCGAGAGTTTTTGACGAATTCCAATTATCAACGAATACAATTTCTCGAATTTGGCTACGTGCGAAAGACTGCTGGAATAGCAGCATGGAGCATGCCGATGTCGGATCAAGAATAAAGTCTAGATTTGGTGACTGGTCAATCAGAAGGATGGAGCATTAACTTGGTTTGTCAACCCCCAAACAGCCCAGACTTTAATGTACTGGTTCTTGGCTTCTTCAATGCCTTCCAGTCCCTCCAGCATTAGCAGACAACTAAGGACATCGATGAGCTCATTGTTGTAGTGAAGAATTCTTTTCGGTAGTATCATTTGGAGAAGCTCAATGATGTCTTTTTTGACATTTCAGAAGTGCATGGAAGCTTTAATGCTGGCTGGGGGTGGAAACGGCCACAAGATTCCACATATGTCAAAGGAAAGACTAAGACGTGAGGGAAGCCTTCTTGTGATTGTCAGTTGTCATTAGGAAGTCATCAATATAACAAAACTGACTTTACAAATGAATTAAACTTTACTTTATCATATCGGATCATTATTTCAGAATAAATTTTTGTGTGATATCGGACTATCATTTCGAAATGGAGAGTAATTTTTTTATGTTTTTTAATATGAGAAAATAATAATTATTATTGCTTGTTTTTAGGTTCAACTACATGACATATATATTAAATATAAAAAATTTCATCTAATGGTCTATTTTTAATAGTTCTGATAAATATATTTGTGTCAAGACTGTTAACTTAAATTATTTTAAAATGCAATACTTAATATTTAACTTTAAATATTATATTTTCTAAAGACCACAATTATACACTTACATATGGCAAAATCATATTGAGGATGAATGATATAAGAAAATTTTATAAATTTTTTTATTAAGTTTATATATATAATCAATATAGTGAGCACTAAGGTATATGAATAATGTGTCATTGTGACTAGTCAAAATTTCGGATGTGATATTTATCACTCTATTTTATTTCTTAAGTTTATTAATTATTAGTTATTTTTTTAATTTATAAATATTTTATTATGTTATTATTATTATTAAATCTATGATTCTATGATAAATAGATTAGGAGTTGATTTTCATAATACTGATTATCGTAAGATTTTTCAAAAATCTAATAGAAATATTTATTATAATAATTAGTTTGGTCATTTTTTTTTCTCTTAAAGTCATCATGATAAATTAAAGAGATCATTGAAGTTAAAGTTGATTTAATTTTAAAGATTCAGTTACTCAATTGATTTTTCCTATAATCAAATGCATTATCTTTATTAATGTATTGATCGGCAACATGCCTCTTTAGATGATCAATGTCATTAGTATTTCTACATATATGTTTTTTTTTAATATGTTGAATTTTTTAAACATCCCTAGCAATTTTAATTTTTAATTATTCTAAATACTTATAGACTATTGAAATTTATTTGTTTTTAGGTTGAGTTAATAAGTGATAATTAAGTTTTTATTTATCTATCTTTAGGTCGAGACAATAAGAGATAATCAAGTTTTGGGCAATGTTATTTTGATTGAGTTGTCATTATTATCTTTGTTTATGTTAAATTCTTTATAATTAAAATGTTTATTTATTATTCAAACTTTTTTAAAAAAATTATAAGTTTATATTTTTATAAATTTTAACACAAACAAAGTTGTAATGGATACTTTAACTTCATGTGTGGTGTGTCTTAAGTCTACCTCTTTTTCTTAACTAACGTCATGCCATCTTGCTAACTTGCAAATACAATTAGGACTTAGGATATGAGTAATTAATAATCAAAGTCGGTCAGCTAAAGCAGAAAAAGAGGAAAATTAATATTTAAATGAGTGAAAATTAAATTATTTTAATATCATATTTATAAGAATATTTTTAATTAAAAAATTTTATGTTTTTTTCATCATTAGATTTTTTTATATTTTTTTAGTAGATTTTTGATAGTCATTGGTTCTTTACTCATTAGTTTTTGGAAGAAATTTGATGGTTAAAGAAATCTTTTTTTATTTTTCTCTTCAACTTTGATAGTGATAGGATAGTGAATTTCACTAACCTTGTTGATGTAAGGGAAATATCCCATTGCGTTTAGCCTAATGTGTAAGTGGGTAAATTATTTTTAAAAAATCCATGCTTTATGTTTGTGTGGACCATTCCAATGTGGCACACTTGTTGTTGTGCCTGACACGACATGATGCATGGTTAGACCCGGTCCAGCATGACATGAGTTGTGTCACTGTTCGACATGACCATGATTCAGGCATGGGTTTGGACTGTACCATGCTGTGCCTGTTATGACCTTATCGAGCAGTGCCTCGTACTATGTTCTGGTCATCCGATTTACTTGACAACTCTATTGAGGCTATTTAGTTCATCCCACATAATTTTTGGATGTAATGTTTTGTTATCTCTATATCTCATTTCGTGCATGCAGGGCCTTGAGATTTTTATTTCTTAGACATTTTAATAAACAAAAAGAATATAATTATTTTTTAGTAAAGACTAATAGAATTTTAATGAGCGTATATGTTATCTTTTTTGACTAGAACTTATTTTTAAATGAACCTAGGAAGAGTGAATTTATTTGTTGCATATGGATTCATTATTCTTCCTCTTGTATTTGTAGTCTTGTTTGGACTACTAATTAGTATAGAAAGACATTTTCAAATAGCTATATTTGAATATGTTGCTATTCAGTATAATATTATTTTTATATTGATACTCATATACTTATACTTAGGCAAGGAGATCTACTTGAGGTATAGATGATGCAATAGTTTAGGAGTTTTCTCCCGTACTTATTCATATAGAGTTGATAACTAGAAGTATTGACTAATTAGTAATTTATATTAGGAGAGAGAGACATACCCAGCCTACTTAGGCTAGAGGTACTTATAGTGAAGCCAAATGGTCTAACAGGTATCTAATTTGAATTTCAATATTTTGATTGCTCTAAGAAAGAGTCAAAGTAGCCAGACATGAACATGATCCATTTTTTAGGCCCGTGAGTAACCCAAGCTAGCTTGGGTTACCCGCTAGGCTGGCCTTGGTTACCCACCATGCTCCAGGGCCATGCTCGCTTGCATGTGCTACTAGCTTAGGTTACCCAATTTTTAGGACTTACCCCTTACCCTTGGCTAGGGGGGTATTTGTCACATTAACTTTAATTGAGATAGTCTATATGCTAATTACTCATCTATATAATATAAAAAAAATAAAAAATAAATAAAAAAATATTCATATATAAAACATGACACTATAAATAAAAGTATACATTAGTGGAAGTTGCCACAACCAAAAACATTGTTAGTGTCCATAATGGATAGTTCTTAGTTAGGTCAATTGATATGATCCATTTCATACCTATTATTATGGGAAAATCACTATCATTGATGTTTCAATGGTGCTTATAATTTATTCTTCCTGAGCAAAGTGACCCAGGCAATAGGGAAGCCTTGATCTTAAGAACAAACCTAAAATAAAAATGACAAAAACACTAAAACTTATTGCATGGTGGTAGTCATTAGTCAATGCCAATCAATGATAGTAGATGGTGCAATAGTAGGAGATTGCTACTTTTTCTACTTGACTTAGATATCATAATAAATATAATCAACACATACATCATATTATCTTCAAGACTTCAACCTCAACAAGAGATGACTTAATATAGAATGTGTATAAAGAAAAAAAAATTAAAGCACCCTTACTGACCAGGACAATCTCAGTATTTTAATTTGATACTAAATATTTAATGCAATATTATTTAAGGCCAATAATAACATTCCTAAAATAAAAATATACTTTCATGTGCCAAAAACTTATTCTTTTTATTCTACATGGTAATTAATTTATATTTGTTTTGTTATAGTTGTATTATTATTTTTTTATTTTTTACATTTTTGATGATAGGACTTATGAGTTGTCCTAATTATTTTTGTTAATTATATAATGCTATTTAGTATATGAATTTTATCAGAGTATTATTATATATTTTTTGTATTATTTTTATTGCATGATATAAAAGATGACTTATGTATGTGAGTAAGTTTATAAATCATAGAAGAACAAATAATGTGTGTGGTACCACTGCAGTGTACACACTCAATCTATAAGAAAAAAGAGGTTGCTTGTGCATGCACAAGTATAATGGTGTGCAGGTACACATACAATGGTGTGTATAGGTGTTTGTGTAGCGATGTGCACACATGTGCACATCATTATACATGTGCATGTGTGTTAGTTGTGCTCATGCATTGGTTTGCATGATTGTGAGTGTGGTGATATTTTTGGTAGAAATCCTATTAGGGTTTTGGCAAAATATAAAAAAAATTAGGATTTTCAAAAAATCTTAATTTGGTAACTTAATTTTTGTTGTTTGGAGGAACTAAACTTTTTTGACTCAGTATGGATTATTATAGCATAAGTAGGTGGAAGAAAACTTTAATTCATTGTACTCAGTACTAGAGGATGATATATACTAGAGATAATTATTGGATATTATATCTAGAGAGGGTACAAAAAGTTTTACATAATATTGAAAAAAATATACTGATTACTAGAGTCATCTAGAGTTTCTCACAAAATTTATCCATTATGACATTTTTACTTTTAGATATGAACATAAATAACTATTTTCTAAGGGATTAGCTTATTATTATTATTTTTAGATATTACTAATTGTTGTACTCGTATACTCATTTCAGGTTCTTGGATTATCAACAAGAGCTATTATTATAGGTGTCAAATGGCCGGTCCGGCAAGGCCCGGCCCATTTTAAAGCGGCACGGTCGTGCTACCGTGCCGTGCCGGGCACGACACGGTTTAACTATAGGCGGGCCCGGCCTGGCCATACAGGCCAGGGCACGGGCTGATCCGAGCACGGCACGGGCGCACGGCACAGGCTGACCCGGGCAGAATATTGATTTTTTTTTTAAATATTTATATTATGTCAATTTTATTGTTTAAGTGTAGATTATTAATTATTAAATATAAATTTTTTTTATAAATGTTAAAAATTAAAATTAAATAAAAAAACAAAATTTTGAAAAGTATTTTTTTTATCAAATTCAAATTAGTTTAGCTTTTATTATATTTATTAATTATATATTAAAGTTATTAATTCTTAAAATAAAATTTACATCGTAAAAAAAATAAAGCAATATATTATGTTAGTATAAATAAAAATTAAAAAAAAATTTAACAACACAAATGAAAAATTACCAATCATACATTTGAAACCGATGGTCCGAACAAAACAAATATAATTTTCAACACAACGTACAAACAAAGCGTACAAATACAATGAATAAAAAAACATCAAAAAAAATAGTAGATCATCATTAATAGTCAAACGACATATCATGAGAATCATCAGTCACAACATCAAGATCAGTATCATATGGATCATCATCATCAGCGATCAACTCCTCCGCCATCGTAGTGGATGTGACTCCAGTGCCTGTCCCAGTCCCAGCTCCAGTACGATCATGGATGTTAAGTCTCGAATCCTCCCAATCCTTCAAACATGCCAATGCCTCAACCATATTTGGACGTAATCTCGATCTTTTATTCGAAATCACGTTCACTGCAACAGAAAAAACAGACTCCGATGCTACGCTCGACACCGGAGGAGTCAGTAGATCGGTATCTAAGTACCGAGACAGCTCGCACCTATGTGATGGTCCACTCCTACGTTTCTCTCTCGCTAGCTGAATGGAATAATCGTCATCTCCGAACAAGGTATCAATGTCCGTAATCACAGTCTCAATACCACCACCACCATACCTAGTATTGTAGTATGTGAATAGGTCAGTCAACTTCTCGTGAATGAACCATTCAGGTGGCTCTTCTAGGTTCATGCACGAGGAAATGAAAGTCAGAATATTTTCTACCCATTCCATCTTAACCCTAGGGTCTATGCATGCAGCGAGACAATAAATAGATGAAACTGTGGACCAGTACTTCAAATATTTGGTCTCCATCTCTGCAACCATATGGCTAAGCGTTGGGTCAGCTCGATACTTCATAAACATGCTATTAATGCTGCATATGCACCGGAGTGCAATGCAAGTGGTGGGCGTATAAACCGTCGAACACATGTTCGTCGTGTCATAAAATATTTTCAGGAATTTCATAAATGAAATTCCTGAAGCCCAGTCAGTGGCGTCAATAATAAGTTCGTTGCTCTTACTATTGACGTAGTCAGATATCACATGTTCGTATCCAACACATGATTTCAACATCAGGTACGTGATTTCAACATCAGGTACGTGTAATTTCAACGATGTCTCACATCCGATTGGAATTTCTTCTTCTTAAGATTCGCAGACAAACATAGAGTACCAAACTCTTGTAGTCTACGAGAAGTGCGAATATACTTTAGTGCATTGCGTATATTATCCAACGCGGGGGAACACACCTTCATACCCGCTTGAACTATCAGGTTAATAAAATGACACATGCATCTGACATGAAAGATCTCTCCTAATGGTGCGTCTCTAATATTCCTAACAAACATATTGATCGCTACGCCATTATTAGAAGCGTTATCGAATGTGACACTAAAAATTTTATTTTGAATTTTATATTTCCTAAAGATTTTCATCATACACTCAAAAATGGCCGGGCCATCATGAGGATGAAGAATCTCAGTGAATTCTAAAATTTTTTTATTGATTGTCCAGTTAGAATCTATATAGTGACTCGTGAGACATGCATAAGAAGAATCATCGTGACTTGTCCATATATCGGACGTCACGGACATCACTCCACTATATGCCTTAAATTCCTTAATAATTTTTTGTTTTTCTAATTTATATATCTTTAGTATGTCACTCCTAGATGTGCACCTAGGAATCCTACTATAGGAAGGCTGAAAATAAGTCTGCATGATGCGCACTACCCTTGGGTCTTTCGAAAATCTGATAGGAAGATCCATCAATGTGATGAGCCTGGCCATGCCGTCCCTATCCAACTCGCTGGAGTATACGAAGGGAGTAAACTTTGAGACTGAACTCGATCCAGTCTCAAAAAATGTATTGCCAAGTTGGGTTTGTCTAGTATCTAAGGGTCCATGTTTTTTGGTGCATAATTCGGCATGCCTCTTAAGGTGCCCAGTTCCACATGAACTCTTGCATGTTAAAAGTCACATACAATATTTGCACTGTGCCATTTCTAGTTCCTCACCCCTAACATTTTTTTGTGTTATGATTTTAAAATGAGTCCAAACTACTGAAGTCCTCATAGTTTTTTGTTTTTTAGAACTTTGGGTTGAGACGACTGGAGAAACCAAAGTTTCAGCAGCCACAGATGTCTGTGTAACACTAATATTTTCATTTTCCAAATTTAAATACGTGTCAGGTGTATTTGTCATTTTTTATGTTTTTTATTTTTTCCTAAGTTTTTCTAGAGAGAGAAGATTTAGAGAGAGAGAGAGAGTAAAAAAACGTTAAATAAAGTACCCGGTAAAAGCAATGAGGTCAGTCACGTGCAAGGTGCACCGCAGGAAGCTCTGATGTTCAAAACTCAAGTCGAATTTCATGAAAATCTAAGCCGAAAGCAAAATTCCGACGGCTCGAGAGAGAGATGCACGGTTTATGTGAGAGAGAGAAAGTTTTGAGAGGTTATATGTTTTTGAAAAACATAATTGTTATAGGGAGGGGGGTAGAATTTATAGATTAAAGATATTAATTTTTTATTAAAAAAGATATTTTTTTAATATTTTTTTGAATTTTTTATATATAATTAGGGGGCAGATTCACGAGGACCGTTGGATTCTGCCCCCTAGCCGTTGGAGTCGAATCCAACAGCTGATATTCAAGCAAAATTAAAAATTTTTTTTTTTCCGTTGGGATTGGGTCGGGAGTCGGGACCTTGGGTCGGGTCCATTCATAACCCGACCCACAGGCTTTAATTTGGGAGGGTCTGGGTCACGGACTCACGGCCACGTGTGCGGCGTGCCCGCGTGAAGCCTAACCTGCACGGGAAGAAACCGTGCCTGGCCCGGGCATGTCACAGCCCATGCCTGACCTAGGCACGGCACGGGCCCGGTTAAAAAACGTGCTGGGCCGGCCCAGGCACGTCCGAACCGTGCCTTATGCCGGGACGGGCCGGCCCGGCCTGTTTGACACCTCTAGCTATTATCCATATTATTAGTAATTATATTATATTTATTATATTTTTTTTACTCAAAATATTATTATAGTCAATGATAAATATTTCAAAGTCATTGAATATGATATTATCTTGTTTGAGTTTTTGTTACTTCATTGTGTTTTATTTGTTCTTGGTTAATCTATTAGTTTATTTTTTGTGAATTATCTTTTCAAATAATTTAATTCTTATTTTTTTTTATTTTTATTAATATTTTTTTATAGGATTGAAAGATTTTGAGATATATTTCATTTAAGATTGAGCTAAGTAGATTGTATATATATTTTGATGGTAAGAACTTCTTTTAAATGTTTGAGTGTGTTTGTTCATTTACTTGTATATTATCAACTTGATTATTTATTATTAGTTAAGTTGAGAATGTTTTATTTTAGTTTTAAGAATATTTTGACATTAGAGTATGATGTATGTTAGAAAAGTTTATCGGAGTTTCCTATTTTACATGTCAATCTTTCTTTAGTAGGATATCATTTGATTTGATACATTCAAATATATTATGATCTAATATAGATGTGAGTAGAGAAGAATTAAGATATCTAATTTTTTTTGTAGATAACTACTTGAGATTTCTATTACTAATGCGAGGTTATGTCTGGTTGGATATGGGTCTTGCTGATTCTAGATGATCAGTTAGGCTAATAAAAAATTTATAAAATATTTAGTTTTTCATTAATATCAAATTCAAATATCAAAATAAAAAAACTACACTATAGACTACAATATAAATTTGTATGAATAAAATTTATAAAATTTAAAAATATTTTATATTTAATTCACAATATAATATAAAATTTAATAATACAATAAGAATGATTAACTTAAAAAATTCAAAAACATTAAGAAAAAGTCATGGCTTATGAATATACATATAGTATTATCAGTATGAATCTCATTTCACTTGTAATTTCTCTAATAGTTACGATCAGTCATTGCTTGTAGTATTAGTTTCGTGTGGATGTAGATCATGATTATAATGTATAATTTTTAAGCTTGCATTAGTAATAGTCTTAATATCATTAATATCTCATAAATAATTATTTGTCAGTAATTTTTTTAATTAATCTTGAGTCTTTTTAGTTCTGTATGCAAGAAATTGTTTCTACCTATGTTGCACGGACACAGATACAGACACAGAGATACGACACGGCAGGATACGGGGACACGGTAAATTCTAAAAAACTAGGATACGGATACGGATACGACTAGGATACCTCATGATAAAAAAAATAAAATTAAAAATAAAAATTATTAATTATAAATATTAGGTATTTTAAAATAATTTAAAATTCTGTATTTTAAAATAATGTAAAAAAAATTTAAACCCTCTAACACCCCCTCCCACCACCCTCCCTTTATAGTTTTGATTTTCGAACTCTCTCCCATCCCGATACAGATTCTAAAACCCCCTATTTCCTTTATAGAATTAGGTTACCTTAGGTATTGTCGGCACCTCGGCGGTGTGCTCCTCTTCTCCCCATTTGACGCAATGACAATTGACAACTATTTCTCGCAATCGGCTTGTCGGCAACTCACTGTCGGTGGTATGCTCCTTAATTTGTTGGAGATGTAGGAGTAATAGTTAATATATAGTGTATTTTCCGGTGCGTTAGAATCGTAAAAACGCGTCAGTTGGTAAACGACGCATCTGTTGTTAACGACGATTGTTTCCGAACAACGCGTCGGATATGTCTCTGACACGTATCCGACACGTGTCCGACCCATGTCGCCGTGTCCACGTGTCCGACACGTGGACACGGTGACACGGGTCAGACATGGCGACACGGCAGTTCCTAGGCGTATCCGTGCAACATAGGTTTCTACTATATCTAGTTAGTATTTGAATTTATTATCTAAAATAATATATATAACAATATAAAAAATAGACTCCAATAGTGTGCTATGCATAAGATAGATCAATATATCATGTGTCATTTTAGATAATATGAGAAATATTAATTTGTATGATTTTTATCAATTCAAAATATTTAATTTTTTTTTATATTTATCATGTGATATGATGAGATTGTAATTATTATATAAATATCGAGATAATTTATTCTTATTATATGTATTACTTTTTTGTTTGATATTAGTTAACTAAATAGAAAAGTTATTGTTTTTAAATATGATATCTATTTCTTTACTTGAAGCATTCCTAAAATTATAATACTTTGTGTCGTAATATATAAATATATTATCTAATTTTGTGTGAATCCAAAAATCATATTTTTATGTAGATATCTTAATATTTTTTATCCATTCAATCATAATTCTATGATTCATACAAGTAACCAAATAATAAAAAATTAGAACTAAAGATCAATATTTTAAATATTTAATTTCTATTTAAACAACCATAACACTAAATACAATATATTCTTTATATTTTGTAAACATACCACTAATGATGCATTTGTGTCTGAGTACAATTTAAGCAATAGGAGTATACACAAACGAACACATATTCGTCTTAACATAAAAAACTTTTAGGATTTAAATTTTTTTTTGTATTTTAGACCTAATCATTTGTAAAAAGTTCTCTATTCTTATTATTGATGTATTTTAATATTATATGTTAGTAGTTAATATATAACTCTAATATTATGTAAGTATAATTCTAATAGTCTTGTATCTAATTGAAAATTTTTTTAAGTGAACTGACAATTATAAAGTATTAAACTCGTATTATATGTTAGGTATCTTTAGATATTTTTATAAATTGTTTATGTTTTCTAATACAAATAAATATTTTTTATTTCTGCTCGTGCCATTAGGTTGATTATATGATATATATATCTAATATGAAAAATTTTATTTAATAGCCTATATTTAATTATTCTGAAGAACATATTAATGACGATATTATTATTTGAAGTATTATGAATGTGATACTAAATATTTTATTATGAATTTTATATTTCCTAAAGATAATCATCATACACTAGTATATGGCAGAATCATCTTGATGAATTTCAGAAAATCTTAAAATTTTTTAAGTATATGGAAAAACCATCTATTTAGAATTGACATAATCAGTGATAAGGCACGCGAATAATGTATCATCGCGACTAGTCAAGATGTCAGATGTCCCCGACACAATTTATTTATATTTCTTAATTTTGTTAATTATTACTTATTTTTTTAATTTATAATATTTTATTGTTATTTCTATTAGTAGATTTATAAATTTTATGATAAGTAGGCTATGAGTTTATTTGTATAATACAAACTATTTTAGGATTCTTAAAGAATGTAATTGGAAGATTTATCATAATAATTAATTTATGTCTTTTATCTTAAATTATTATGGTAAATGAAAGAGATTAATGAAGTTAAAGTTAATTTAACTTCAAATGTTTTGTTGCTCAGTTAATTTTTTGTGATTTAATATATCATATTTTTTGATTTTTTGATCGTTAGCTTATCTCTTTAGATGATTAGTATCACTAGTACACTTACATATATATTTTAGTTTTATCCAAACAATTTTAGTTTCCTCTTTAGATGTAATATATATTATGTTGAATTTTTTTTCACACTCATATTTTTAATTTTAATTATATTAAAATGTATCCAAACTACTAAAGTTCACCAATTTTTAAATATGTAAAGCAAATGTATTAAGATCATGAATTATATTTTAGTTTTAGCCTTATATCTTTTAATTGAATTGTCATTATTATTTTTATTTATGTCAAATTTATCTATTTATTTATCTATATGTCAATCTATTTATCTATTTATCTTTTTATTTGTTTATATATTCGTATATCTATCTGTCTTTCTATCTATCTAATAATCTATCTATCTACTAGTCTATTTATCTGTCTATCAATTTGTCTATCTGTCAGTTAGTTAGTTAGTATGTCTGTCTATGTATTCATCTATTTATCTTTATGTTTGTTTGTTTGTCTGTCTGCCTCTCTATCTGTTTGATTATTTGTTTTCTCTTTATCTATCTTTCTATCTTTTTGTCTATTTAACAATTTATTTATTTGTTAGTTTGTTTATCTATTTTTTGTTTGTTTGTTTGTTTGTCTATGTGTTTATCTGTCTAATCGTCAGTCTATCTGCTTGCATGTATGTTTATTTATCTATCTGTTTATCTGTCTATTTGTTTGGTTATCTATTTATCTATCTATCTATTTGTCTATATATCTTTCTATCTATATATTTATCTATCTATATATCTATCTATAAATTTGTCTATCAATCTGTTCATCTTTCTGTCTATTTACATGTCTATCTATTTTATTTATTTATTTATTTATCTATCTATCTGTCTATCTATCTATGTATTTATCTATCTATCTATCTGTTTTTCTATTTATCTGTCTGTTTGTCTATTTATATGTATATCAATTTCTCTATCAAATTATTTATCTATCTGTTTATCTATCTATTGATTTATCTATCTATTGATCTATCTATCTATCGGTCTTTTTTATCTATCTATCTATCTATCAATAAATTTATTTATCAATTTGTTTATCTAATTATTTATTTATCTATTTAACTATTTATCTGTGTGTTTGTCTGTCTGTCTGTCTATCTATCTATTTATTTGTCTATCTATCTATCTATTTATCTATCTGTCTATCTATTTATTAATCTATCAATTTATCTTTCTTTCAATCTATCTATCCATTTAACTATCTATCTATTTGTCTATCTGTCTGTCTATCTATTTATATGTCTGTCTATCTATATATATATATATATCTGTTTATCTATCTAACTGTCTACCTGTCTATCTATCTAACAATCTATCTGGCTATCTAACTAACTAACTAAAAATTTATCTGTCTATCTATCTAAATATCTATTTATTTATTTATTTATTTGTTTGTCTATATATATATATATATGTCTGTCTATTTATCTGTTTATTTATTTATTTATCTATCTATATATCTATCTATTTATTTATTTAGTCTGTCTGTCTGTCTACTTGTCTATTTGTTTACCTGTCTGTCTGTCTCTCTATCTATATGTCTGTCTGTCTGTCTGTCTCTCTATATATATGTCTGTCTGTCTGTCTCTCTATATATATATATATGTCTGTCTGTCTGTCTGTCTCTCTATATATATGTCTGTCTGTCTGTCTCTCTCTATATATATATATGTCTGTCTGTCTGTCTATATCTGTCTATCTATCTATCTATCTATCTTTCTAATAATTTATCTATCTACCAGTCTATCTATCTGTTTATTTATCTATCTATCTGTTTATTTATCTGTCTGTCAATTTAATAATTAATGTCTATCTATCTATCTATCAATTTATCATTCAATCAATCAATCTATTAATTTGTCTATCAAGCAATCTATAATTTTGTCTATCAATCTATCTATTTATTTATTAGTTTTTTTATCTGTCTATCAATCTATTTATTTATCTATCAGTTTTTCTACCTGTCTATCTATCTATCAATATGTCTATCAATCAATCTATCAATATGTCTATTAATTTGTCTATTAAACTGTCAATCAATCTTTCTGTCAATCTGTCTGTTTGTCAATCTATTTATCTGTCTCTATCTATTTATCTATTTGTCTCTCTTTCTATCTATTTATTATCTATCTGTCTATCTATATATTATCTATCTGTCTATCTATCTATTATTTATATGTCTATCTATTTATTAATCTATTTATTTATTTATTTATTTATTTATCTTTCTGTCTATATATTTGTTTATCCATCTATATATCTATCTATTTATCTGTCTATATATATATATATATATATATATATCTGTCTATTTATTTATTTATTTATCTGTTTATCAATCTGTTTATTTGTCTGTCTATCAATCTGTTTATCTGTCTGTCTATCTATCTGTTTATCTATCTTTATGTTTATCTATCTATTTATCTATCCATCTATCTATTTATCTTTTTATATATTTATCTATCTTTCTATTTTTTTTATCTATTTATTTGTCAATCTATTTGTCTATATATATATATATATAATAATCTATCTATCTACCATTCTATCTATTTATCTATCTATATATCAATATGTATATCAACATGCTTATTAATTTGTCTATCAATCTTTCTATATATTTGTCTATCAATCTGTCTATCTATTTATTTATCTATTTATCTATCTATATATTTATCTATCTGTCTATATTTTTTTTATCTATATGTCTTTCTATTTGTCTATCTATCTATTAAATAATCTATCTGTCTATCTGTGTGTGTGTGTGTATATATATATATATATATATCAATAAGTCTATTAATATGTATATCAATTTGTCTGTCTATCAATCAATCAATTTGTCTGTCTGTCTATCTATTAGTCTTTTTTTTTCTATCTGTCTGTTTATTTATCTATTTTTCTGTATATATATATATATATATATCTATATCTATCTGTCTATATATTTATCTATTTATCTGTTATTTATTTATTTATTTATGTGTCTGTCTATTTTTTTGTCTAATAATCTTTCTCTCAATCAATCAATCAATCTAATAATCTATATATCTACTAGTCTATCTATCTATTTTTTTATCTATTTATTATATATCTATTTATCTATTTGTATATCAATTTGTCTATCAATATGTCTATCAATCTATCAATCAAGCTGTCTATCAATTAATCTATTAATCTCTCTATTTATCTGTCTATATATCTGTTTGTTTATTTATTAGTCTTTCTTTTTTTTGATCAGTAAAAATATTAGTCTTTCTATCTATCTATTGATCTGTCTATCTATCTGTTTATTTATTTATTAGTCTTTTTATCAATCTATCTATCTATTAATCTGTCTATCAATCTGTTCATCAAATTGTCCATCAAATTGTCGATCTGTCTGTTTGTCTATTTGTTTATCTATTTATCTGTCGTCTATTTATCTGTCTGACTATCTATTTATCTATTAATTTGTTTATCTTTTATATGTCTATCTATCTATTTATCACTCTATCTGTCTATTTATCTATCTATCTTTCTATCTGTCTATATATCTATCTCTCTATATGTCTAGAGGTGTCAAATGGGCCGTGCCGGCCCGGCCCGGCACATTTTTTCCAGGCCCAACCGGGCTTTCGTGCCGGGCCAGACATGGCCTGGAACAGTAAGCATGCCGTGCCTGTTCCGACATGGTTTTTTGGGGGTTTAGCCCGGCACGGGCCCGTGGCACATTTCGCCGGGTTCGGCCCAAACCTTAAATTAAAAAAAAAATTAGGGTTTCGGCGCGCGCCGTTGCGCCGAACCCTAATTTAAAAAAAAAATTAGGGTTTCGGCGCGCGCCGTTGCGCCGAACCCTAATTTAAAAAAAAATTAGTGTTTCCCGCGCCCGAAACCCTAATTCTAAAAAAAATTAGGAATTGGGCTCGCCCGAAACACTAATTTTTTAAAAAAAATTAGGGTTTCGGCGCCCAGTAACCCTAATTTTTTTTTAAAAAAATTCATCACGGTACCGCGCCGGGCCAAGCACGGCACGAGGCCCAGTTGGCCTCGGCACGACACGGCAAGGCACGAGCCCGGGCACGGGAAATTCTTGTGCCGGGCCGGCCCGGCCCGGTTGACATCTCCATATATGTCTATCTATCTTTCTATCTATCTATTTATCTATCAATTTATCTGTTATTTATTTTTCAATCAATCAATCAATCTCTTTATCTATCTATCAATATATATGTTTATCTATCTTTCTATCTTTTTATCTATTTATAGATTTATTTATCTATGTCGCTCTGTCTATTTATATATATATCTATCTTTTTATCTGTCTATCTATTCGAATATTTATTTATTAATCTATCTATTAATCAATCTGTCTGTCTATTTATCTCTCTATCAATCTGTCTATTATCATTTATCTTTATTTTATTTTATTTATTATTTAAACTTTTATAAATTATAAATTTATATTTTTATAAAATTTAACACAAACATAATTTTAATGTGTATCTTACCTTTATTTGTGTATTATCAAAAATCTACTAATTTTTCTTAACTTTCACTTTGCTTTCTTGTTGACTTAAAAATTCAACTAGGACTTCGGATTTGAGCAATCAGTAATCAGAGCTGCTCATCTAGTGTAGAAGAAAAAAAAATATAAATTAATGAAAAACAAAATATTTTAATATCATATTTATAAGAATTTTTTTTAATTAAAATTATATATTTTTTCATCTTAAGAAAATTTTTTATAATTTTTTTTGCAAATTTTTGATAGTCATCAGGTTTCTGACCATTAGCCTTTGTAAGGAATATGATGTTCAAAATTATTTATTTATTTATTTATTTTTTTTCAACATTGATAGTGACATGATAATAGAGGTGTCAAATAGGCCGGGCCAGCCTGATGCATGACATGATTTGTCCATGCTTGGCCCGGCACGGCATGGTAATGACCCTTGCTCGTGCCTATGCCGGACTTGTTCACGACATTGCTTGTGTAGTGCCATGCCGAGGCCAATTAGGCCACGTGCCGGACCAGGCACGACTCAATACCGAGGCCCGTGGGCACATTATCTCGGTATGAGCTGAAATATGCTTTGACCCACCGAACCCAATGCCCATACTCGAACCGACGCCCAACGAATCCGAAAGTTTTTTCAAGTAGAACCTGACCCGTTGTCTTTTTCGACCTCAGTCTGAGGCGCGATTTCTTTTCATTCTAAAAGTTGAAGCTTCTGGAATGGGATTGATATGGTCGATTCGACGGTCGAACTGACCCAAACAGTAAAAAAAAAGTTCAATCCAAGCCATTATATTTTGCTTCAAATGGCTATGGGTATATGCCTCCCCCCCCCTTCCCCACCCAATAATAAAATTTATGTTTTTTAAAAACATAAATCTCATGGCTTGACTCTTGCTCTTCTCTCTCTAACTAATTTTCTCTCTCTCAGTATTTCGGCATTTGGGAATCGGGACTCGCCTTTGGACTTTGGTATGGATTGTGGTGCACTTGTGCGGTGTGGATATAAAAAAGCTAAACTTTATGTTTTTTGATTTATGAGTATTTTTAAGTTTTAAAATTTTAAATTTAAAAATTTTTTTTTCTGGTGTAGTCTCTCTCTCTCTCCACTCTCAAGTCTAAAAAAATATTTAAAAATGATAAATAATAATTTAAATAATAAAAATAAAATGAATTTTAATTTAGAAAATGAAAATTTTACGGAAAGGACCAAGTCTACTCAAATTTTGGTTTCTTTGGTCATTTTGATTCAAACATCTAAAAAATAAAAAATTAGAACTTTAATAGTTTGGACTCACTTTAATATAATAAAACAAAAAAAATTTAGTAGTGTCGAAGAAGAATCGGTATAATGCAAATATTATAAGAAAAATTTAAGTTGTAAGAGTTCATGTGGGAGTGGGCACCTTAAGAGACATGTAAAATTATACACCAAAAAATATGGTGCATTAGATCTTAGGTAAACCTAACACAACATTGAGTTTTGTGAGGTTGGATCTAGTTTAGTCTAAAAGTTTATCTCTTTCATTTACTGCAACGAGTTGGGTAGGGAATGCATGTTCAAACTTATTACCACGATGAGTCTTCTGATTAGATTTTTGGAGGATCCATTGGTAGTTTGTATCATGTAGATATATTTTTAGCCTGTAGATCGTAGGATTTCTAGGTTCATAGCTAGGAATGACATACTAAAATATTATAAGTTAGAAAAATAAATAATAATTAATAAATTTAGGGAATATAATGGAGTGATGTCCATGACATCTGATATCTGGATTAGTTACGATGATGCATCTTATGCATGCCTTATTGCCTACTATGTAGATTCTAAATGAACACTAAATAAAAATATTTTGGGATTCTCTTATATTCTCCATTCTCATGATGGCCCGATTATTTTTAAGTGCATGATGAAATTTTTTTGAGAATATAAAGTTAAAAATAAAATTTTTAATATCATATTCGATAATATATCTAATAATAGAGTAGTGATTAATATATTTGTTAGGAATATTAGAGATGAATAATTAAGAGAGATTTTCTATGTTAGATGCATGTGTCACATTATTAACTTGATTGTACAAGTAGGAATGAAGGTGTGTGTCTCTGCATTAGAAAACATACGCAACTCACTAAAATATATTCGTACGTCTCATAGACAATAGAGTTTGATAATTTCTGTTTGTCTATGAATCTTAATAAGAAATTTTAATCGAATGTGAGACACCGTTAAAATTACACTTGATGTTGGAGTTATGTGTTGGACATGAACACGTGATATTCGACTATGTTAATAGTAAGAGTGATGAACTTATTTTTGACAATATTGATTGAGCTACAAGAATTTTATTTATAAAAATTTTGAAGATTTTTTATGACATAACAAATATGTGTTTATCAATTTATACTCTCATGACTTATATTATACTCATGTGCATATGTAACATTAGTAGTATTTTTAGGAAGTATCGAGATGTCACGACACTTAGCGATATAGTTCTAGAGATGGAAACCAAGTACTTAAAGTACTAATCAACCATTTTATCTCTTTATTGTCTGACTGCCTGCATGAACCCTAGAGTTAAAGTAGAAGGGGTATAGAATATTTTGACTTACATTTTCTCGTGTATAAACTTGGAAGACCCACTTGAATGGTTCATTAATAAGAACTTGACTGAATTTTTTATATACTACGATACTAGGTATGATGACGGTATTAGTGAGGCTCCGAGTACGAGCATGGATACTATATTTGGAGATGATCACTTTTTCATTTAGTTAGCGAATGAGAAATGATGAGGTGAACCATTGAATATGAGCGAGCTGTCCGGCACGATTTGGCTGTGCATGGGCCGGCCCAACATGAAAATTTTTCGTGCTCGGGCTTGTGCTGTGCCCGACCATGGCACAATCGTGCCATGCCTTGCCGAGGCTAACTGGGCCTCATGACGTGCCTAGCAAAGCACGATACCGTGGCCCATTGGTACGGTACCGTGCCGAAACTAATTTTTTTTTAAAATTAGAGTTACGGGGGTGCTGAATTCCTACTTTTTTTTAAATTAGGGGTTCGGCACCACGGCGCGGGCCGAAACTCTATTTTTTTTAATTTAGGGTTCAGCCCAACCAGGCCAAACCCGACGGATTGTGCTGCGGGCCCATGTCGGGCTGAACTCCACAAAAGCGTGCTGGGCCAAACACGGCACGGTGTGCCTGGACTGGTACGAAAGCACGTCGAGCCTAAAAAAAATGGGTCGGGCTGGCCCGACACTTTCTGTTTGATACCTCTATATATTACGGTGATGAAAATCATACGAGTTCGTCTGTCACGTGTTATCTAAGATGACATGAGATCTACCGACTCTTTCGGTGTCGAGCATAATATTAGAATCTATTTTTTCTGTTACAGTGAATGTGATTATGGATACGAGATCAATATTATATTCAGTTATTATTGAGACTTTAACATGCTTAAAGGATTGAGAGGATTAGAGCTTGGGCATGCAAGATCATGTTGGGACAACAACAAAAGTGTAAGAGTTGATTATTTTTGATAATCTATGTGGTATTAATATTGAGGATGATATAATTATTGATATTGTTGACGGTTAATGATTGCCAGATTGTGACACTTATATTTTTTATTTTTTGTTTGTTTATTACTTTGAGCCTTGAGTTTGTCTTTGTGCCTTTGTGGTTGTGGTTTGATGCATTTGATATTTAAAACTTAAATATTAATTTTGTATGAATTTTTATTTTGTATTAGTTTTTAATTTTTATTCATATTTAAATTTAAATAATTTATTAATTCATACACTACACTGATACACATTTAGTTTTAAAATTTATCTTTATTATAATAAATAAACTTAATAATTTATTAAATTTAATAAAATAAAAATTCAAAATTTAATTTTTTATTTATAGTTAATAATTAACATTAACTAATTATTAAAACAATAAAAAAACTTTTAAAGTATTAAACACATATAAACATAAACTAAATACTAATCTAATTAAAAAAAAAAATTAAAAATGGGCTTGACCCGGCATGGTTTCTAAACTTGCCGGGCCAACGGGTTGTGCCGGGCCTGGCCCGAAGAAACCATGCAGGGCCAGGGCCACCTAAAACTGTGCCGGACTAGCCCTTCCCAGCCTGGTCCGTTTGACACATATACATGATAATGCATGTCACTATCATTGTCGAGGCATGGGAAATATCTCATTATGTCTAGCGTAATGGGAAAAGGGATAATGAGTTCCTTTTTAAAAAACCCATGCTTCGTGTTGGCATGGACTATTCCAATGTGCCATGCATGCATGTCGTGCTTGCCACGACATGAGGCATAGTTAGTTTTAACCCATCATAACATAAGTTGTGCCATGATCTAACATGAACATGGTTCAAGCATAGGTTTGGACCTTGTTGTGTCGGGCCTGGCACAATCGTATCAGGCTATGCCTCATTTCATCTTCTTGTCATTTGGCCCACTTGACAACTTTAAAGAGGCCATATAGTTTCTCATGAAATTTTTAAATGTACTTACTTTGCTATCTCTATATCTTATTTTGTGTATGCATGGATTTGAGATTTATATTTCTTAGATATTCTAGTACACAAAGAGAATATAATTATTTTTAGCAGAGACTAGTAAATTTTTAATGAATATGAATATTATCTTTTTTGATCAGTAATTTTTTTGAGTGAATCTAGGAAAACTGAATCTAGTTATTGCATATTAATTCATTATTCTTCTTTTTTACTTGTAGTATTGTCTAGACCACAAACTAGTAGAGAGTCATTTTTGTCGACTATATTTGAGCACATTGCTAATCAGTATAATGTTATTTTCACATTGATACTTATAATAATTATGCTTAGGTAGAGAGATTTCTTTAATGTCTAGATGACGTAATAGTTCATGAGCCTTTTCTAATACATATTCATATTGAGTCGGTAACCAAAAGACTTGATTAATTATGAATTTATATTAGGAGAGAAAGAGACATACCCATCATGCTCAGACCATGAGTATTTATCGTGATTTTATAGTCAGTTAATTTAATCTTGATTTTTTGATTGTTTTTTGAAAGGAACACATGTGCTAGACATGATATATTTTTTATGCCTAGGAGTAACCCAAGCTAGCCTGGGTTATTTGATAGGCTAGCCGTGGTTATCCAATAGACTAGCTTGGGTTACTCACCATGCTCCAATGTCATGCTTGTTGGCATAGGCTACTAGTTTAAGTTATCCAATTTCGAGGCTTGCCAGCTTGCACATAGGCTAGGGGTATGCTCTCTGGTCCTAATGTGTATCTGGACACTCAAATGTGAAAATAATTTAAAAAATTCAAGTATTTTTACAAATTAAATTGTATTTAATGTATTTGGATATCAAAGTAAAAAAATAAAATAAAAAAACATTCAAATATAAAAATTTAAATTTTAATCAATACAACGCGAACAACATAAATTGATTATATTGACATAATATTACTATGTATGATTTAGATTGTTATAATTCTAAGACTCATTATTATTGTTTTTGTGTATTTCATAATTGATTTGTAGTTTTTTTGATTTTATTTTAATAGTTCATTTTTATATCCTCTCAATCTCTTAAGAATGATATAAATTCCATAATATCTAGTTATAATGTGCTTATTGTGTTTAAAATCATATTCATAATTATAGAAAAAATAAATTTTGTTACTATATTAGATATCTGAGGGGTCAGTGAATTTTGTGATATTTTAGATAGCAGGTCAAAAATGGATGTATATCATTTTCACCAACTCAAAATATTAAATTTTTTAATGTCATTATGAGATAAGATGAACTTTCTCATTATTTGTCTCTTGATGATTAAATGAAAAAAATCATAATTTTTTAATACAATATCAATCTCTATGCTCGAATGCTCACAAAAATTGTATAGTTTATTTTTTATAATATTTAAATAAGTAATCTAATTATTTATAGATAAAATTCAGTCATTTGCATAAAGTCAAGTCATACACATAAAGTCAAGTAATGTGTTTTTGACTATGTAAAATCTAATTGTCAAAATAGATCTCATAGGATGTAAATATTCACTTAATGATCAATCAAAAAATAGGTAAGAAAATATTTCGATTCAATCTGGTAATGTTTTTTTTTTTTTTTTCGTTTATGGTATTAGAGGTACCAACATCAAACAGAATGATCCTTCCCAAACAAGCTGATCCTTCCCACTTCTCCAATATCTTTCTCCTTTGGGCAATTCCAAATTCACTTCAATACTCATCCAATCTCTTTTACTGAAACTACTTTTCTTGCTCTCAATATCACTGCTTAGAACAATGAAAAATTAACTCTTATTTTGATTATGTCATTAACATCTATCAATGCCCCTCTCCAAGTGACCCCTTTGTATGTGCCCTACACAAAAGTCATTGGGTTCGGCAAGATAAACTCATACTCAGTGCTTTCTTGGCTTCCACCTCTCTCACTATCGCTCCACTCATTGCCACCGTAAAAATATCGTACGATGCTTGGAAAAAATTGAACATTAAGTATGTTAGCAAATCCCGTACTCACACTATGCAATGTAAAGATGATCTCATCTTAATCCAGCTTAGCAATTGGTCTATTTATTATTATCTCCATGCCGTGAAGGCTTTGGCAGGTGAAATTGTCATTATTGACCATCTTATTTTTGGCGATGACCTAACCCTTGTGTTGAATGGCTTAAGCTTTGAGTTCAGGGAAATTGCAACATTGATCCGAGCTCATGAAAAATCTTATCTTTTTGAGTGATTTTTTTGTCGATCATGAAAATTGCTTTTGTGTGATCTTGAATCTGCTGCTCAGCAATTGGTTGCCACTGCAAACCATATAACCAGGAAGCTTTGTTCATCGGGAGGCCAACATAGCAACATTAGCAAGCACAATACACAACAATGCTAGCTTGGGCAAGGGCAAACCCGAAATGGAAATAGAGATGGTCATTGCTCACATGGTTTCAATCTCTTCAACAACAATTAGCACCCTTGTGGCCTCAAATGCCAACTCTGTGATGAGTTTGGCCATACGGCTAAAATTTGTCCTCAGGTGTAGTCCAATCAAATCATGGCAAACACTGCAACCTCTTTTACCATGAAAAAGCAGAAATGACTCCTCAATTTTGTTGCCTCACATAATATTATTGTTGATCTTCAAAATGTGCATATTCATTCCTAATATCATGGCACATATGAAGTGGTTCTGAGTGGTGGTTTAGGTTTGACTGTTTCACATGTTGGTTCTTTAACTATACATTTACATAACATTTATCTTGTGGGATATTCTTTATGATCCAAATCTTAAGAAAGTTTGATTTTGTTTCATCATTTATCTCTCAAAATGATGTCTATGTTGAATTTCACCCATTTTATTTTTTTATTAAGGAATCAACCATGAGGGTAATCCTGCTAAGAGGTTCATGTGAAAATGGTGTCTACATATTTCTAGAATCACTTGTTGGGAATTTTTTAACATTGGTTACTAATGTTCATGAATGAACATCACTTGATGAGTGACACAAGAGTCATGGACATCCCTTCTATCAAGTTATTCAAAATCTTATTTCTCTTCCCACCACTAACAGAAAAATATTCATGTTATGTCTCTTTTGTTCTATCAATAATGTTCATCAATAATTTTTTTGCATTATTAGTCTTTTGGGTAATGATCCACTTGAAATTTTTTATATGGATGTCTAGGGACATGCACACTCAATTGGTCTTGATAGTTCTTATTATTATTTAGGGTCCGTTTGATAAAACTTAAAAAATTAAGTGTTAAAATAATTGTTGAAAAATTAAGGTTAAATTTTATAAGTGTCGAATTTCTATGGAAAAATTATTTGATAAATTATTGTTAATTGAATACTGAATATAAATATATTATTTGATATTTGTAATTGTTGAATGCTGAAAATGATATATTTTACATATCTACTCTTATTATCATTTTATTATATATTATCCAACATCAATAAAATTGTTAATGAAATTTTTTACAATAATTATTAATTAATAAAAAAAATAAAATTCCTAAAAATATATTTATAACTAAATTATAAATCTAAAAAAGAAATAAAAATATTTAAAAAATAACTAATTTAATCTAAACTCTTTAAAACTATCCAAATTTTTAATATAATAATAAAAATTAATGAATAACTAGTTGATTTGTTATTTATTCTCTTAAATTAATCATGAAATAGGGTTAATGATAGAGTTTATCATGGCGCATAAATGAGGAGAAGAAGATAGATTTACAAATTAAACTGTAGCATGAATGAGAAAATGAAAAATAAATGAAAAAAAAAAAATAGTAATTTTTTTTTTAAAATTTGTTAAAAATTTTCAGCCTTCAACATTAAGTAGGTCCTACCTACTTAGAATTTTCAATAAATGTTTATTTAAAATTCTAAATTTTTCGTTCTCAACATATTTTTATCAAACACACTTAAAATTTCAAACCATTGAAAATTTTAATTTTCAATAGTTTGAAGATTTTAAGTGTCTTATCAAACAGCCTCATAATATTTATAAATCTCTACACGAAAGACACATGGTTTTATTTCATGATTATCAAATCGAGTGTCAATTATTTTCTTGCAATTCAAAAAATTTGTTGAAAGTCATATTCAAGCTAAATTAAAGTTACTTTACTTCGACAATGGTGCTGAATTTATCTCTCTCTAATTTCTTTGATTCTTCATTGTGTTAGTCACTATATCACTGCTCCTTATACCCTACAACAAAATGAAGTTTTTGAACATTGATACTGTCATCTTGTTGAAACATGTCTCAATTACTTTCTGACATTTCCTTATCTCTTTCCTATTGACCCATTTCATTTTAGCCTGTCACGTATCTCATCAATTGACAATGACTCCCCTTGTCAATGTTCCCATTTGAGATCCTCTTTGGCCAAAAACTTAATTATCCAAAATTAAAAAAAAATTGGGTTTCTTTGTTATTCACTTGCATGCCCTTGCAATAATCATAAGATGTAGTCCAAGTCCATTCCATGTCTGTTTCTTGGCTACTCCCAAACTTGGGATGCCTACATCTATTTGGACCTTGAAACTCTCAAAACTTATGTATCTCAACTAGAGGTTTCAAATGGGTCGGGCATCTCGGGCTCGGCGCGGTTCAGCCGTGCATGGCCCGGCCTGATTTGGAACCGTGCCATAGGCCGAACTGACTTTAGGCACGAGCTGTGCCTCGTGCCGTGCCAGGCAAGGCCATTGTGCCTGGCCTGAAGGCACGCTAAACCAGCCTGAGGACCCAGTTGGATTTTTAAAAAAATATCGCAGGAAAAACTAGGCATGACCTAGCATATTGGGCTACCAAAAAATGGCCCGGCTTAGCTCTGTCCAGTCTGGCTAGTTTGACATCTCTAATCTCAACATGTGTTGTTTGATGAGACCCAAACTCCATTTCAACTTGTGCAAACCCACAACCCAACCCAAACCTTGCCTTCCTTTGCTTGCCATATGTGCTCTGTTACTTTCATTCTTTTTCTTTCTTGTACCACACGGATGCCTCTACAAGTGGTTCCATCTGTAACTCATTCTAATTCAACGTCACTACTTGTGCTTCCGAAAGATGCTCTTGTCTATTCTCCATCACCACTAGATATACTGATATCATGTGATCCTGCTTTTCCTTCAATTTTTTTTTAATTCATACATCCTAGGTTGTCAATCCTAGCTTAGCTTAGTCCCAACCCACACCTACTTCATGTTCTCAAACTGAAAACCCTCGCCTTCACAACATGATCACATGTTGCATCACAAACATTTTCAAACCCAAACGACTTAATTTGATTTCTGAACATCCTACCCCCAAGCAATTGAATCCACTTGTGCGAGTCAAGCTGTCAACCATCCTCAGTGATGTGATGCAAAGTCCATCGAGCTCATTGCTCTTATGAGACATGGCACTTGGAACTTAGTTCCACCCCCTCAAAATTGTAATTCTGTGGGCTGTAAATGAGTGTTAAGAGTAAAAAGACAAGTTAATGGTTCAATGGATAAAATTTAAGGCCAATTCTTGTGTTAAAAGATTATAATCAAAGATCGGGGTTTGATTACAAAGAAACTTTCAGTCTGTTGTTAACCCAACCATCATTCGATGTGTTTTGAATATAGATGTGTTGAATGGGTGGCCCTTGAGGCAAATAGACTTTGACAATGCCTTTTTACATGAAGCCCTCATTGAAACGAATTATATGATGCAATCTCTATGGCTCAAAGATGTGAGTAAGCTTGATCATGTGTGTCTTTTGAGAAAAACCATTTATGAGCTTTTCCAGACTTTCAAGTTAGGTCTTCAGTCTTTAAAACTGTTATTTTCTAGCTTGGATTCAAAACTCCAAGATTGATTCCTCAATGTGTATATTATAAAAATGGTTTGATTACTTGCAATTTTTTTGGCTTACGTTTATAATCTTGTAATAACTTGCAGTGATATTCAGATTGTGATTTGCATTATTCAGAAATTAAGTGAAATCTTCTTCTTGAAAGATATGGACCATTTTAGTTTTTTATCTGGGAGTGGAAGTTATTCATTTAAATTAATTGATGCCAAGGATGGGTTCCTCCTCTTTATACTTCACTAATTCTTTGAAATTGATTGATGACACATCATCTGTTGGTGACACTGAATTTTGGCATGTCATTGGTAGTCTTCTTTATCTTTTATTGATATGATAGGACACATCATTTGCTATTAATATGCTATCTCAATTCATGCACAAGGCAACTAAAGCACATTGGATAACAACAAAGATAATTTCGCTATTTGAAACAAATGATCTTTCATGGTGTATATTCAGCTCATTAAAAATACAAATCCAATTTTAATGATTTTTTCTGATGCAAATTGGGTAGGGCATGTTGATGATAAAAGATCTAATTCAGCTGAAATTAGTTTTCTTGGAACAAATTTTATTTCTTGGACCTCAAAGAAATGAGTTGTTGCTTGCTCCTTGACGAAAGCTGAAGACCTGTGCTCTTGCCATCGCAACATTTGAAATAATGTGGCTAAATTCTTTGCTCCATGAAGTTGGCTTTCCACTAACGCATCTCCATTATTGCTATATGAAAATTTTGGTGCTACATATTTTTGTTTAATCCTATAAATCATCTCTATATGAAATATATTAAAATTGATCTCCACTTTGTTAGATAACTTGTCCAAAGTAGGACTCTTCATGTTAGGCATTTCACACCCAAGATCAACTAGCTGATCTCTTGACAAAACCTTGGTCACTCCAACGAATTGAAATGCTATGCATCAAGATTGGTCTTGTCAATGGAAGCTCAATCTTGAAGTGACATATTAAGGAAGATTGCCAAAATCAAGATCAAGTTGAAATTTCATGATTCTAGCCTAATATTAAGTCATTTGTATAAAATCAAGTCATGTGCATAATGGCAAGTCATGTTCTTTTGACTATGTATAACCTAATTTTCAAATTAGTTTTCAAAGGTTATTGTATAATTCACATGTTGATCAATTAGCAAACATTTTAAAAATATTTTCATTCAATTTGGTAGTGTTTTTTTTTACAACGAAGCAATAAATAAATATAATGTAAGATTACTATTTTAAATAGTTGGTACATTATAGTATTCTCTATAATGGTTAAAGATATTACTCATATTATATATGTATCCAAATGGAATACATGTTATGGGAGGGTATGCAAATGAAAATGTATTCATCATTTCATAAAATTTTTTTATGAATTTTAAAAATAAAAATTATATATACCAACTGCCAATCAAATTTATTGATTATTATTTTATTATTAATGTAGTCGTATATTGCATGCTGATAGTTAACACATGAATTCAACTTTAAATATGTTGAATTTAAATTTGTACTTACTAACTTACATAAAGGGTAAAATTTCTTAGTGTGCTATGTATCATAATGTATTTTAATGTTTTATTTATTTATTTATACTACTAAAAAAGAAATAATTTTTAAGTTTAAATTATTTCATTAAGTTTATTATGTGACACATATACTTAACATGAAGTATATTAGTTAAGAAATTTTTTTTTAATGGTTCTTACAAAGTAAGTATTGTCACACTATTATTTAATTGTTATTTAATATTATGCTAAATATTTTTATTTTATATTTTATATTACCTAAAGATTTTTAAGATGTACTCTTATTTCAAAGTCATTATTAGGTTGAAGGATCTTATACAATTGTAATATTTTTTTATTTAATTTTCAATTATAATTAATAAAATGAGCAGTGATGCATGTAGATACTTTGTTATTATGATTAGTTAAAATTGTAAACATTATCGAGATCATTTTATTTTCATCTAGTATGTTAATTATTACTTATTTTTTTATTTTATAATTTCATAAAATAAAAAATAAATTAGTCTAGGCCAAAAATCTAAGCGAAAGATGCATGTTATCATTGAACCTAGTCATATATTATCTTGCAAACTCATGATGATAAATATAAGATCACTGAATTTGAAGTTGACCTAAATTCAGTAATTCAACCTCATAATTGAATTTGTTTGGGATCGAATATATTATATTTTTTGATATATTTTTATGTACATCTCCTAAGACGTCCAATAATATTAGTACTCTTACAAGTGTGTGTGTGTATATATATATATATATATTAATTTATATATTAATAAAATGAGTCAGTATTAAAGATATTTATTTATTCTTAGGTTGTTTAGTTGTCATGCCGAGGATGGCCTATGGTTGGGAGATTATATAGTCTTGTATCTTTTAGTTGAGTTACTGTTATATATATATATAATCATTATTTTTTATTTTTTTTAATTTTAGATAATTTATTAGAAAAAGTGAAATTTGTCTATTTATTTTTATAATTATTTATGAAAAAATAATTATGAAAAAAAATTATTCTTTACAAAAATTCAGATTTTAGACTTGAATCCGAAGTCAATAAATCACAAATCGACAATTGTAATGTTTTTTTTCATAAATAATTATAAAAATATAATTATAATTATATTTGTATTAATTTATACAATTATATTTTATATAATTTTTTATACAAAATAAAAAATATAATTAATAGTATCATTGCTTAGATAATTTGAGGGAGCTTAGAATGAGAGAAAATATATAACAATTTAAGTGAAAATATTATAAATGTTAATTTTTTATATATAGATAAATATTAAAATAAAATATTAATTTTTAAATTGTTTTAATTTTTTGAGTAAAATTTTAATAGATGTTGAATTTTGGCCAAAAAAGTCAGGCAAAAATCCAACATTTGAGAATCACCCAAAATTTTAAGAAATTGTTCTTTTTTATAACATTTAAAGTCCTCATTGTTGGAGCTTACAATTTTTTTTATGTGGTACACAATTTGTTTCTGCCCCTTTTAATGTAATATTTAAAAAAAATAATACATGGACTTAAATTTTTTTAGTATATCTAGTATGGATAGTTGCATGAGGTCCATACATAGTGCTTGGTAGTGTTGCTAATGCCATGCTGTGGCACGTGCCTATCATATTTGCCCTGTGTCGTGCTTTAATAGGATTCTAGAATGTGTTGTATCATACATTCGTGCTGGACACAATATTTTTGTATTTTACCTTGAATTGAGCTTGGGCTGCTCGACCTAGTTGACACCCATGCCTATATGATTGGAACAACTTTTTTAGGCCATGATGTGGGTTGGGCTCAGTCCGCATGATATGTTTCACCTTTATAGAGGAGCTGTAACTGTACTCATCACTTGATTTTATAGATTTTGTTATACTTTTATTTTATTTACTTTGGATTTTTATTATTTTTTTTGATGATATGAAAATACTTAAGCTTTTTTTAGAGATATTATCTTATTTAGTATGATGTCAAGTCATGATAGAAGATATGTATGTCATTCATCTATAAGATTTGAGAATTAGTACCATAATTTTTGGTAAGGTTTATTGTTAATTAATGGTGGGCGTTCACTGTAAAACTGATGATATGATCAAATGAAAAAGTATATTACCTTAAGGTGAGACATATAGTGAATGTATTTTCCCATATATTTAGTGTGAAACTATCAATATATTTACTCTCTAAAGGCATTAATTGTTTCGATGCAAATTCTTATTTCTTTTGTATTATCTCATAATTGAAGGGTACACAAGCTAAAAATGAATAGTATATTTTTTTATGGTGATATTAAGAAATAAATATATATGGAGCAGCAACAATCACCTAGGTTTGGAGTAATATAGTCAGATACTACTTATAGATTAAAGAAGATATTATATATTTTTATGCAGACACCTAGAGCTTTATTAATGATATTTTCTTAGATAATCATATTATTTGGGTTATATAAGTGATTTACTAATTTTTTTATGTTTTTTTGGAGGAATCTTGATAAAATGATGATTTTGATAATTATAAATGTGGATGATATTTAAATTATTGGAAATGATGAGTTGGGGATTACTTAACTCAGAGAATATTTTCATGCATAATTTTAGATAATTGGCTTTGAGGATTTTGTTATATAGAAGATATGTATTTGATATTTTTAAATAAGTTGATCTACTATATTGTGCTTTAGTAGATATTCTAATTAATCCATATACTTATTTTGCTTTTAATGCTACTGTTATAATTGACTCTACTAAATATAAGAGAATCATATGAAAGATTAACTATCTTATTATGATAAGATCATATATAACTGGAGATATTAAGTGGGTTGAAAGGCTCAGGCACGACAAGAGGCATGATATGATCTAGTTGTGCAAGGCTTGGTTCATCATGTTTTTAAATTGTGCTGTGACCAAACTTATGCTGGCCTATGGTATGACTATTGCCATGTTGGGCCAGGGTTTCTGGCATGTATGCTGCAAAAGACGCAACACGATATGACACAACATGTTGGTCTGATTTGTCATCTCATGTAAGGCTGGATTTGATCCAGGCTAGCCTAGGTTCGAGTTGTGCTTAGTACTTGGTTGGTATGAATTGACTTCACCTGATTCGGCATGAACTAGGCATTTGGCAGACCAACGGGCCGTGCTTGCTCAGCACGGCCCGTTTATCATCTTTAGACATAATATACATAATCATTATAATTAGTTATTTAAAAATATACATAATCATTAGCAAATTTATCTTTGACATAATTCTTCGTATATTGAAGTATTTGACTTAGGATCTATTTCATGGATTATGAGGATTTTTAGTTGCTTAGATATTCAAATTTGATTTGAGAACTAGTATGAATTGCAAGAAAGTTAATAATGTATTTTTATATTTTTCTTAGAATCAATCTTGCCTCTTAAAAATAAGAATCTATTTGTTGGTTGCCTCAATATTTTTTATCAATTATATAATGATATTTAATGTATGAATTTGATTAGAAAGTATTATTACATTTATTTTATCATTATTTTCTTTAAGATAAATTCATAAAATATATGAACATAAAATTACAAAATCTTTGTATTGAGAAACTTGGTAATTTTTTAATAACCTTTGCATAAAAAATGAATATTTGAAAAGTATCCATGCCACCAATATTTTTTAAAATGAATGTAATCTTTAGAAATAATGATTTGCTATGGTATTATTTTCATGGACAAGATGATATTATATTTGCAAAAAGTTTGGTGCAAGACTAAGTTTTATTGTGAAATAGGTTTGAACTTCCCTGAGGAATTATAGTCATGATAAGTGATCCATATTTATTTAGATATTTAGTATAAAAATAGAGTTTTTGATGATAATGAGAGTTATTAGTGAGATATTTTGGTTTTATCATCTGTTTTAAGAGATTTTTTATGAATTCTCCTCTCAATAGCCTTTACTATGACAACCAGATAGCTAGATATATAATATTTTTTCTAAGAAAGAAGATTGAAGATGAGACAATAACAACATCATACATTCAGTAGCTGAGCAGTCATCAAATATCTTTAAGAAGGTCTTGAAGAGATATCAAATTATTATCCTTTCTTCCAAGCTTAATGTTGTGGACTTGTAATCACAAGCTTAATGGGAGTATTATAATTTGATTATTAGTTTTATATTTTTTATATTTTTGATGAAACTATCTAATTTGTGGGTTGTTTCTATAATTATTATCAATTATATAATAATATTTGATGGATGGATTTTATCATAGAGTTTTTGTATTTATTTAAACATAATTTTCTTTAAGATTTGGTCATTAAATACATGAACATAAAATTATAAAATCTATTTTTTGAGAAACTTGATAATTCTTGAATAAACACTACATGAAAAATGAACATTGATAAAAGTATCCATACCACCAATGATTTTTTCACTAATATATAATGTTGATTTGATATTTTTTGAATGAATGTGACCTTTATAAGTCATGATTGGCTATGGTAGTGACACATTATTTTAATGACAAGATGGGCAACTTAAGAATGTGTTGTTAACATTGATTATTTGCATTCAGATTGCTCATAAAGTTGGAGACCCAAACATTCCTCGTCCATGGAGTTGCCATTCAAAGAAAAAAGAAGGGAAGGTTATGGAAGATAGAATAGGAGTTGGTAGCAAGAGCTTTACGGACAAAGAAACAAAAGATGCGAACAACACTAAAATAAATGAAGATGTCGATCATCAATTAGAGGAATTTCTTTGTTTTATGCAACCACGGGCAAAGTCAAAATTGTGGGCAAATGATGATTTAGTTGCTCCAATGGCAGTGCAGCCTCCAAAAATCATCCAACAAGAAAGCCAAGAGAAAAAGAAATTGGGTAACAAGATGGATTCTAAGAAAGAAGAGTCAGATAATATTAGCACTCAGTTAAGCGTGAGGCCCCATGGTTTGGCTTCTGACAAGGCTGTATCAGATATTGATTATTTCATGAGTAAAGTGAAGAAGGGCTGGGATGATTCAGAGATGGAAAGCATTGAGAATGCTGATTCTGAAATTGCCCCAACAGATGTTTCAAAAATTGATTCTAATGCACATATTCAGCCTCTTAAAGATGTGGAGGTGGTTGATGAGGGTGGTGAAGTTTGTCATGATAACATGTACACCCTGGATGATTCATCAGCTTTAGAAGGGCTAATTGGTCCCCTTGAGAATGGGCGCTTGTTTATCTATAATCTGCCATACACGACAATGTATGCCTGCCCTCTTCTTTATAATCGTCGTATTTAAAAGTCAACATGTGTAAAAGATAATTTTATAAAAAAATAGATAAATAAGAATTTGTTTGATTAAAAAAAGATAAATGGTAAAAAATAGATTTTATTTATTGTTTGAATATTCGTGATTTGAGGAATATTTTGTGATATGAATCTCATTTATCATATGATTGTAAAAAAAAAAATTATGTTGCTTATGCTAAAAAAATGTTGGCTGATGAGTATTGGGTTGGAGACTTATTAGATATAGACTCCCTGATTTTTTGGGATAAGATTATTGAGATATTAATTTCTTTTAGACCTCGTGCTAAAATATGTGTTTTGGACACTAGGTACGATGTATGAGTACGACGTCCATGCTAAACAATGTTGATGCTGGGGGTGTCAAATGTGCTGGGCTGGGCCTGGGTGGCATGCCTCATTTTTAGGCCCATTTGGGCTACCATGCCCAGCACTGCTTTAAAAATGGGCAGCCCGGCACAACCTGTTGCCCCATTGCTTGCCCAGATCATGTCGAGTTGTACCAGGCAGGGTCACGTTTGGCCAGGCAGGATCACGTCTGGGCAGACTTACCTAGTTTGGCCAATTGGACCAAAGCTGGCTTGCACAGGCCATGCCATGCCTTGCCTTGCCACATCTTTTGTGGCACGTCGGCTGGCATGACGCTGGTCCAGACCCAGCTCTGGACTGGGTCATGCCATACCAGGCATGTCATTTTTGTGCTGTGTCTCGTGCCTTGCCTCGTGCCGTGCTTGGCCGCCCAGCCCAGTTGACATCTATAGTTGGTGTCCATAACTATCAGTGGATTATTGTTCGTGCATTCCACTTGTGTTTTGTAAATTATATTTGTTGGTAACCACCATATCATCATTGTTTATGTTGTGATTATTTTTATTGAATTTTTTTTGTTTTCACCATTGTAATTTTTGTTGTATTGGTACAATTGTGGTCCGGCACAACAGTGATGATGAGATAGAAAAGCACTTCAGCAAATTCGGCGATGTCTCAGATGTCCATATTGTGGTTGATAAAGATACAAAATGTTCTAAAGGAATTGCATTTGTTCAATTCACTCTTCCAGAATCAGCAGCAAGGTGTATATAAGTTGTTATCCTAGTGGTGGTACAAGTCCCTCTTTTCTTTTTCTCGAATGTAAAGAAAATATGATGTGAATTTCATTATTTCAAAAAGTCTTATATACAACAATACAATATAAAATGATGACACTTTTTTTATTTGGTGACAATTTTTTTCTCTGTTTTGTTCTTTTCTAAAATTTTAAATTATGAATAATGTGTCTTAACTATGTGACTAGTATGATATAGGCCTATCTGGTTTGGAACTGCAAGTCATGATTTCTAGATAGCAGCTGAGTAATAGTAGCTATGATTTTATGATTTTCCTTTGTGTTGAATCTAGAAACATTTACTTATTTCTTAATTTTTATAGAAATGGTTGTTTTGTTTTGTAGAAAATAAATTAGGTTGTCCTAATGTGTTCATTAATTGATGTTGTTTTTCAATTGGAATTAGAACATACTTCAACATCTATATGTTTTGATCCCAAAAGAAAATATAAAGTGTTGGAATATTCTTCAACATGCTTAATATTTAAAAAATTACATTCAATTAAATTTATATAGGAAAATCTAATTAATAACTAATAAGTATTTGTACTCAGTAAAATTAATAATGAAAAAATAATGTATGAAATATTAATAGGACTCAATAGTATGTGTACAAGGGTGTGCCCTTGTATGATGAATAAAATAGATTGAGATAATTTATATGTTGGGTGTTCTCATTTATAATAAAATAAAAAAAATATATTATTAAGATTATGTATTTTAAATTTCATTATTTCAAAGAATTTTCATTCAAAATACAACAAAACATTATAAAGATGAATAATAATATTTTTACAAGGTGACAATTAATAAATATGACGTCATATTTCATCATGTGTTCACTAATTATTGTTAATTTTAATTGGAATTTGATAAAGCATGAACATCTATATCTTTATGATCCCAAAAGAAAATATTAAGTGTTGAAATATTTTTCAATTTGTTTAAAATCTAAAAACTTTCATTCAATTAAATTTATATAGGAGAATTTAACAAATCATTATTTGTACTTAGTGCAATTAATAATAAAAAAATAATGTATTAAATATCAATAGAACTCAATAATATATGTAGAAGGATTTTCCCTTGCATAATGAATAAAATAGTTTGGGACAACTTATATGTTAGATGCTCTCATTTATAAGCATATAAATAAAAAATAATATTATTAAGAAAATGTATTTTAAATTTAATTATTTTAAATAGTTTTCATGCAAAATACAACAATACATTATAAAGATGGTATCATAATTTTTTACAAAGTGACAATTTATAAATATGACATTATGATTCCTAATGTTTTTATTAATTGATTTTATTTTTAATTGGAATTAGAAAATACTTGAACATCTATATGTTTATAATCAAGGAAGCACAGATACGGCTCCCTATAGCCGTGTCCACGTGTCAGACACGTGGACACGGCATATATACATATCCGATACGCCACGTGACGTATCGTTGACCAATCCGTGTCTGATATGTCATGTGGCTTATCGGACGGATGTGTAGGATGCCGTATCCATGCCGAGTGGCCGACGTTCGACGACGTCGAGTGGCCGACGTCGTCACGACGCCGAATGACCGATTCTGTGGAGCGACGGGGGTTGGCATGATTTTGTGGGGCGGCGGGAGTTGGCGTGATTTTGTGGGGCGGCATAGAGGTGTCAATCGGGCCGGCCCGGCTCGGCACGAGGCACTGCACGGTTCAGCTGTGCCTGGGCTGGCCCGGCACGGGAAAATTCTGTGCCTGGGCCCGTGCCGTGCTGGGTTAGGCACGAGCCGTGCCTTGCCGTGCAGTGCCTCGCTCGTGCCGTGCTGTGCTTGACCCAGCACGGTTCGGCTCGTGGCACGGTTCGGCTCATGGCACGGTTCACCGGCACGGGTTCGTCCCGTGTCGGGTGTCCCTTGAGCCCAACCCCGCGATGGCTCCTCCCGCAAAAAAGACCGCGGGTCGGGTCTGATTCGACCCTACCCACGGTTTCCCGAATTCTGAATCGTACGGACAGGCCAGCCCGAGCGGGCCAGGCAAGGCACGGCACGAACTTCCGTGCTTGTGGGCCGTGCCGGGCCGGTTATTTTAAACCATGCCGGGCCAGGCACGAAAGCACGCTCGTGCTCAAAAAAAAAAGGGCCGGCCCGGCACGTTTGGCACCTCTAGGGTGGCGGGGGGTTGGCGCGATTTTGTGGGGAGGCAGGGGGTTGGCAAGAATTTGTGGGGTGGCGGGGGTTGGCGTGATTTTGTGGGGTGGAGGGGTTGGTGCGATTTTGTGGGGTGGAGGGGTTGGTGCGATTTTGTGGGGAGGCAGGGGTTGGGGCAATTCTTTGGGGAGGCGGGGGTTGGCGCAATTCTGTGGGAAGGCAGGGGCCGCGATTCTGTGGGGCGGAGAGGGGGGGGGGGGGGCGCCCATAGAATCATAAAATATATTATAAAATATATTTTTTTATAATATAAGATAATTATAAATATTATCTTATAAAATACCTAATATTTATAAAAAAAAATAATTTTATTTTTATCATGCCGTTTCCATATCCTAGTTTTTTAAATTTATCGTGTTCTTGTATCTTGCTGTGTCGTATCCCAATATCTGTGTCCGTGTCCGTGTTTATATGTTTATGATTCCAAAAGAAAATATCAAGTGATGGAATACTCTTCAACTTACTTAAATTCTAAAAAATTATTTTCAATTAAAATATTTATAGGAGAATTTCACCAACTATTTGTACTTGGTAAAGTTAATAATGAAAAAATAATCTAACAAATATCAATAGAACTTAATAGAATATGCACAAGGCGTGCCCTTGTGTAATGGATAAAATTGATTGGGGCAATCTATATGTCATGTATTCTTATTCATATTGAAATAAATAAAAAACAATATTAGTAAGAAAATGTAATTTAAATTTTATTATTTCAAAAAGTGTTTTTGCAAAATACAACAAAACATTATAAAGATGACATCATAATTTTTTTATGAGGTGACAATATAAAAAAATTGTATCATAATTCCAAACATGATAGTTGAGGGAATTGTAGTTGTGGCATAGGCATTAACAACATAATCTCATTTTAGTGCACATATTGTATGAGGTTGAGTTATATTAGGAATACTTATTTTGAATTATTTTTAGAGAAGAGATCAATAATATTGCAGACAATTGAGGGGCACGGATTGACTAATGAATATATAAGGATGTTCTCACATTGTTCTCCCACCATGACCCATATTGAAGTGGGGTATTAGGGATTCTTCCCCAATAAGGAAGTAACATATCCTTTTTGGTCTTAAAGTATTTTAGCTATAATGATTTGTTTCTCTACTTTAGTATTCTTGATTGTCAACTCAAGAATTAATATTCACATTATAAATAATCATTCTTTTTTAATAAAGTTTTTGCCTTTTTTATTAAGTATCTTGACTACATATTTTACTTATCACTGATTATTCTATTAATATATTTTATTTGAGTTATTTTTCAAAAGTCATTTGATTTTTTGTATTTTACTTATCGATTGTTATGTTAATTTATCTTATGTGAGTTTTTTTATGTAATTAAATTGACCATATATTTTATTCATTTAATATTTGTGTCTAGGATCAAAAGGCTTTAAGGAATATTTTTTAAAATTGAGTAAGTAGGACTCAATATTTTCTCTTTTATGATAAAATATCTTATTAGATGTCTAAATATGGTTGATAAATTATTTATATATTCTCAATTTGATCATTTATTATTGACCAAGTAAGAATATTGTAGCATAATATTAAGGATATCTTTATCATGAAGTATGAAATGTATCAATTAAAAAAATATATTAGAGTTTTCTATTATTTCTATTAGACCAATATGATGAATGCCTATTTGATCTAATACACCAAGACATAGGGGATATAGTAGAATTGAAATTTATAAGAGTTTTATTTTATTATTATATTGATTGATCATTATTGATTATTTAAATTGTCATTGCTTTTTTTTTTATTTAAATTATATTTTTTAAATTTTTTAGTTATTTCATAAAATAAATTAGAAATAATTAAATAAAAAAAGAAATAATATTGCTCTAGAATATATTTTAGATAATTTTAGTATTTATTGTATATACTACATGATTATATACTAATTTTTACTTCACCCCAATAATTTTGGGACTTGGGTTGTATAAAGAACAATAAATATTTGAACGAGATAATTTGAGTATTTTTTCGTATGTGTTATGAAATATTTTTGGTGAGATACGATATTAATTTTAAATTATTTTTTCAATTGTATTCTTATTTATGTTGTTTCTCTCTATATATACTTTTAACATGTATATCATGAAGAGAGATTATCTAGCTTGTTTCTTAAAGTTTTAAGGAATGTTTATTTTGTTAATAATATTTTTTTAGGTAGAGATAAAATAACACATAAAATCTTGAGATATATTTTTCTTAGTTACTCTTATACTTATAAAGAATAATTTTATTTTTTAAAAGTTTGATAGAGTTTTAGTGAGTATTGAAGTTTTTTTCAAGTGTGACTTGTTTTTTAGCGACCCTTTGAAAAAATGAGAGTTCGAAAAATATATTTGGTCTGATTTCTTTTATTTGGACCTCTAGTTAGGAGAGAGTTACTTGTTGATAGTAGCTGATCATGTTTGTTCACTCTCTGATAATACTTTTATAGAATTATGTTATGGACTAATAAGTATTGTTCATGTTTACACTGAAAATAGTAATGTTTCTCAATAAGTGAAATTTACTTCAAATTCAAATAACATAATAATTTATGAGTTTATTTTATTTCTAGTTCATGATGACATGTAGACTACGAGATTTGATTTACTTAGGACTTAGAGTATATATTAGCAGAATGAGATAGGCACAATCCATTTAGAGCATATGAGAGTATCCAGAGGAACTAATTAATCTTGTAAGCAACCTCTATAATATTGATTCTTTATTTTTATTCTAAAAGAAATGGATGAGTTATAATCTCATAAGCAACCTTGATCTTACATATTTTGTCATACTTTTGTTTACTTTATTTTTTTTATTTTGTTTATTATTTCGCATGTTGATACAAGGACACCCATGATTGTTTATCGGATATTAATATACTTATGATGGTACCAGACCACCATGTGAGAAGAGATATATGTTTTTTATTCCAATAAATCTTGAAAATTAGCACCTCATCCTTAATGATGGTTAGTTAGTTGTATGTAAGTATTCATTGTGAAGATAAGTTTAGATGAAAAAGTAGATCGCTTTAATATGAGACTTGTTCTTATTGAATTTATTTAAATATTTTGAGTGGATTTTCAATATATTTTTTTTTAAATGATCAAGATGTTATATGTATGAATTATTATTTTCCTAATAGTAGTTTATAGATCAAAGATTTATTAATTCGATGTAAAAAATAAATTTCTTTAAGATAACATTAAGGAGAAATTGTATATGGAGGGCCACTTGGCTTTTTAGTTGTACAATCAAATAATTCATAGATTATAAAAGATATTATATAGCATAAAATAGTCTTAAATAACCATTGCATTTCATTTGTAGAAGTATATTATAATTTTATTTTGTTTTTTCAATGAAATTATGATATTGAGATGATAATGATTATTGTGTACAAGAATAATATTTTAATTATATGAGATGAGAAGTTTAGAGTCTCTTAACTAAAGAACTATTTGTAATCATAATTTCAAATAAAAGATATTGGAAGACATATTTTCTTAGTATATAGGTGATTTATTATAGGAATATTACTTTATTGTTACATAGGAGATATTCTATGATAAATTCTCAAAGGTTAGCTTGTTAGATTGTTCTTCAATTAATTTTTTGATAGATCTAGAATTTAATTTCTTATCTAATATGATTTTTAATTTGATTTTATTATTTTTAAGATAATTGTGATAAAAATTAATTATCTGATCAATAAAAAATCATATATAGTTTATTTGGTATTGTTTACTCTAGGAGAGCTACTATGTTGTCAGATAAGAGGTATAAAATTGATACACTCACATGGATTGACTTGTTAGGTTGTGCTCCACTGAATATCTTGACTGACCTAAATAATGATTTCTTATTTGATGTGAAATTTCTAATTGAATTTATTATTTTCAAGATAATTATAGAGAAAATTAATTATCTCACTATTATTTGATTAGATATAATTTATGTGATAAGTATAATCAATTATTTTTTAGATTTGACTTTTGGGTTGTGCTGTGTTGGGTCGTACCAGGTTAGAACGACCTATTTTTTGGTGGCCCACTTAGTCCACCGTGCAGTGCCAGGCACGACAATGTGCAGGAGTCGTGTCGTGCTTGGCAGGGCACTACTCAAAGAGGTTGTCTCGACATGGCATGACATGCTCGAGTTTTTGGGATTCAGGCCGATTCATGTCAGGCCTAGTGGGTTTCATGCCGGGTGGTGCCAGGTCATACCTGGACATGTTGTTTTGGCCCGTTCGGAATCAGGTCATCCCTAACTTCAAATATATTTTAAATTTTAATATTAAATTATTTAATTAAATAAATAAATTAATACCGTAAAAAAACAAAATTACAATCATAAGTAATGCAAATATAAATATAATATAATATTACAAAATAATATAATATAATATAATATAAATATTAACGTAATGCAAATATAATATAATATAAATATTATAAATTTTAATCGTTTCATTTTTGTAACGTAATGCAAATATAAATTACAAAATAATAAAGTAAGCTCAAACAATAAAAATAATACATCAAAGATCAACATAAATTTCATAAGTATTTGAATAAATAAAGAACAAAATAATAATAAAAGTAGTATGATCAAATGATAAAAATTAATAGACAATCTAAAAATGATCAATCTTGTAAGCGTATGCGGTATGATGGTATCACTAGCAGAAGGCCGTATGCAGTAGACTCAATCTTAGTCGTCATCAAAGTTTCACGAATCATTATCAGTCATCAACTCTTTCGTTCTTACTGTAGTTGTAACACGATTCTGGATGTTAAATCTTGAATCATCTTAATCCTTCATGTATGTTAATGTCTCAACTATATCTGATCATAATCTTGATATTCTATCTGAAATCATATTTACTGTAATATCAAAAATAAGCTCTAATGTAATGCTCAATATCAGATGAGTCAGTAGATCCCGTGTCATCTTAGACAATGTGTGATAGGTGAACTCATAATTTTCATTACTTTAAAATATAAATATTTTTGTTATCGGTATGTGATTGAATTGAGTAGTAATCGGTATTTAAGTATTGAGACAGCTCCTTCCTATTCAATGATCTATCCCATTATTTCTCCCTTGCTAACTAAATGAAAAATTCATTATCTCTGAATATGGTTATTATGTTCGTACTCGAAGCCTAACTACTACTACCATAATACTTAGTATCATAGTATATAAATGACTCAGTTAATTTCTCGTGAATGAACCGTTTAGGTTGGTATTCCTAGTTCATGAACGAGGATATGCATGTTAAAATGTTCTCTACACCTTTAACTTTAATCCTAGGGTCAATACTGGTTGTAAGATAATAAAGAGATGAAATAGTAAACCATCATTTTAAGTAATTGGTTTCTATCCTAATATGTTGGGTCATCTCTAAATTTTTTTTAACATGCTACTAATATTGTATATGCACTTGAGTGTAATGAAAGTCGTGTGAGTATAAACTGACAAACACATGTTTGTCGTATCATAAAAAAATTTTCAAGAATTTCATAAATATTATTTCTGTAACTTAGTCAGTATCATCAATAATAAATTTGTCACTCTTAATATTGACGTAATTTGATATTACGTGTCCGTATCCAACGCAAGACTTTAGCACAACATATATGTAATTCTAATAATATCTCACATTTAATTAAAATTTTTTTCAGACTCCCAGATAAATATAGATTATCAAACTCTTATTTTCTGTGGGGTGCACGAAGAATTTTTAGTGAGTTACATATATTTTCTAAAATGAGCGAGATAAACCTCATCTTTGCTTGTACTATTTGGTTAATGATGTGACATATGTATCTAACGTGAAAATTATTTTTTAATTGTTCGTCTCTAATAGTCGTAACAAATAAATTAATGACTATTTCATTGTTATCTATATTATTGAATGTGATACGTTATATTTTATTTTTAATATTATATTCTTTAAAAATTTTTATCATGTATTCATAAATAGGCAGACTATCATGAGACTATAGAATCTATGAGAATTCTAATATCTTTTTATTTATTGTTCATTTTGAATTTGCATAGTGGATGGTGAGACATGCATAAGATGTATTATCGAGATTAGTCTAGTATGTCTTTCCTAGATGTAGACCTAGGAATTCTATGATATGCAGGTTGAAAATAAGTCTGCATGATACTGACTACCATTGGATCATTCAAAAATTTAATCGGAAGATTAATCGTGGTGATCAGTTTGGTTATGTATTTTCTCTTTTAACTCATTGTAATATATGAAGGCGGTTAACATAAAGGTTAGCTAGATCTAATCTTAAAGTTTCTATCGCTGAGTTGAGTTTACCTAGGATATAATATATCATATTTTTTGGTGCATTGTTTGACATGCCTCTTAAGGTGTCCAGTCTCACATAAACTTTTAGAGATTAATATTTTTTTATGATATTTGTATTATGTTAATTCTTCATCTGCACTCTTAAAATTATTTATTTTCTTCTAGTTTTTTGTTTTATTAGTGTATGGGTCGAGGTCATGGGAGAAAACAAACTTTCGGTGACTCTAGACATTTCCTTAAGCTTATTCTTATTCATATTAAAATTTTTTATGTTTATGTTAATATTAATTTTGTTATCCTTATTAAAATTATTATTTATCATTTTTAATTTTTATCAGTTTATTAATTATATTCTAAATTATATTTTTTAAATTAAATATTAATTTATTTTAAACTATTAACTAAAATAAGAATAAAAAAAATTAAACAAAATTTTAAAAATAATACCTATAGAGTATAAAAATAATACCTATAAACAAAATTAAAAAAATTATTTTTTTTAAAAACAAAAAAAATTAGAGTCACGATAACCGTGGTAGTGGACCATGCCAATGAGGTAGGCACCTGGGTCGTGTCTAGTCTGGCACAAGGCATGACATCCCCTGATCCAAGCACATTTCTTGACTGGTCCGTGCTTGGTCAGATACAGCTCAGTCAGGCCGTGCCTCATGCCGTGCCTCATGCCGTGCTTGGGCTACCCGGCCCACTTGTCACTTCTTTACCCATCTCACTTAATATCTTCAGATGGGTATGTGTTTTTTCTCCTTTATTAGACAATAAGACATGTAATTTTTAATCTAATTTTTTATAATGAATGAAGTACATTGAGATTAACTATTTTTTTTTAGGGAAAATATACAGAATGATAACATAACTACATATATTTAGACAATTAGGTAGATAACAAATATCTTTATTAATACTAGAAAAGTCTCAACTTAACTTTATTTTTCTTCAAATTGTCTGTTGTGGACTTGTATAAATCAACTTGATTGTGAGTATTGAGATTTTTAGCTTTTAATATTTATTGTTAATAAATTTTTTAATGTTTTGATTGGAACATCCAACTTTTGGGCCATCCCAATTATTTCACACACTATATAAAAAGTTTTCATATTTGTTATTGGTAGAGATTTCACATATTCTTTTTTTATTTTTATTAAATTTTATAATATGTATATATGTTTATATACATAGATATACATATATTTATGTGTATGTATATGTGTGTGTGTATAAATATAAATACAAACATACATACATGTGTATACACATACATATATACATATGTGTGTCTCTGTATATATGTATCTATACACATGTATACATGTGTGTCTTTTTGAATATATGTATCTATATGCGTACATGTATATATATATATGTGTGTGTGTGTGTGTGTTTGTGTGTATGTATACATAGATACATATATATGTATGTATGTAGGTATACATATGTATGTGTCTGTAAAAACTAGACTCATAGTGATGATGCTTTCCTTTACTTGCTGATGCCAATAGTAGGTTGATGTCACATGATCCACATCAAAGTAGTTAATACATTGATTTTGTTAAACTTATTTTTTATTTTTCTTGGATTCTGTACAACCTAGTTTGATATTGTGATAAAATATAAGCATGCTAATTATAAATCATAATCAATACACTATCTCCAAGAAGATACAATAATATAATTGGCTTTAAATACTTAAGATGTCTGAAGAAAATATTCTATATATTTAATACAAATTGGATTGAGATAGACAACATGTTAGGAGCTCTCATTCAAAGAGTAAACTAAATAAAAGGAACAAAACAAATAGAAGAAAATAAAAACTAATATTATATTTCATTTTTTTTACAAGTTAGGTATAAGTGGCATGCATTTTCTTTGTAATTGCATTATTCAAATAAATATAGAGGTGTCAAATGAGCTGTGCTGTGCTGACACGATTCAAAAAATGGGCTACTCGGATCATGCTAGGTCTTATTGGGTTATGCCGGGTTGTGCCAAGTTGGCTCAGGTCTGGACAAGCAAGTACAGTTCATTCTAGGCTAGCTTGGGTTTAGTCTAGGTTAGCCTGGTTCGTTCCAAGCTAGCTTGGTTGGACAGCCAGGACGAAATTGACCAGCATGGGCTATTTTGCCGGGCTATGCATTGTCTTATCGCCTGTTCTAGGAACTATGGCCTGACAAGGCTCGAGCTATGCCGTTGGCCTGCCCAAGCTTGGTTTATAGTTATGAAGGGAGTGCCTGGGGCACGCCTAAAGCTTAGGCATCACCACTCCATGAAAATGCCTTGCTTTAGGTGAGGTGTAAGTGTGTGCGGCACAATAGGAGAGGCGCAGGTGTGTATCATAAATAGAGAAATATCATCGGAGAAGCGAGGCAAAGCAACATTGGGGAGAGACTACGAGAGGTGGAGTGAAGCGGAGCACAGCAGGAATGCGTTGGGGAAGAAAGTACTATTTTTTTTGCAATTTTTTTGAGGTTTTATTTAAAAAAATAATATAACGCCCCAAAACAACGTCATTTTGGGGTTTCTATTTTTTTTAAAATGCCAAAATGATGTTGTGGTCTTCCAACAGCCAAAATGACATTATTTTGGAGTTTCTCATCCTTAAGTCCTTTAAAACTTTCATATTTCTTGGATTACATCCTAAAATTCTTAAAAAAAATTTTCAAAACACTCTCAATGCTGGATTGAAGAGGAAAGAAGAAGACTCAAAGGTATTTTTTTCATTTTTCTTATATTTGTTGTAAATTTTTTTTTAAAAGGTAGAAACATTTTCATAAAATTCTTAGAAACCAGGAAATATTTTTTTCAAAAAACATATGAAATGTTTAAAAAACTAAAATATAAAATAAGAAAAAAAAAATCTGAAAATTAATGACAAAATACAAAAAAAAATTATGAAGATTATGAAACAATTAGAATAAAAAATTAAAATAGTTTATAATTGTATGGCAAAGGTTTACTATGTTTATAATTTATAAATTTATAATATATAATTTATTATGTATATTTTTTTTCATTTTTTTCTCAATATAATTGTTATTTTATTTTAGATTTGTTGTAAAGCTACACAAAAATGGTCACAAAGATTGAAGTTGAAGCAGATGCTGCAAGTGAAAGAAAAAATCAAGATGGAAATATGCTTGTGTATTAAATGAGAAAGATATATGTATGTTCATTTGTATTTTTTGTAATAAAGTAACTAAAAGAGGTATTTATAGACAAAAGCAATACCTTGTTGAAGGATTTAAAAATTCAAAAAAAGTATACAAGATGTCTCGAATATATTAGAAATGAAATAGAAGATTATATGCTAGTCAAAAAAATTCATAGAAATCAAATAAAATTTGGTAGTCATAATGTAAATGAGGATATGTTTAGGTTCCAAGATGAAGATGATGAGGACCTAAAGGTTACTAGCAAAATGGGAAGAAAGAATGTTTCTAGTGGTGGTAGCAATGGAAAGAGAAGTAGTGATAGTGGTAGTTGCATAAAGAAAAGGATAAAAAGGTCATATGAATCAATTCTTTACTTCTAATCCAGAAATAATTATTCAAAATAAAAAAAATTCTCACATTACTATCAATAATGTATATAAATGACCAATGAAAGAGCTGATCTATGCTAGTTTCTAACAAATGCTTGAGGCAATTAGTCAATTTGGTGTAGATTATAAGAGACTAAGTTTTCATGATGTAAGAGTTACTAATCTCAAAAAAGAATTGATTCTTACAATAGATTCAATGAAGGTTCATTTCATAGAATGAAAGCAAAATGAATGTTTAAGTGTACTAGGTCGATGGACTAATAGGAAGGAAAGGATATTGGTGAATTTATTGGTGAATTTTTCAAAAGGGATTATATTTTTGAAATATATTAATACTTCTTCTATGGTCAAGTCGGGAGAGAAATTATTTGAATTACTTGACAGTCGGGTGGAGGAAGTTAGTGATATCATATAATGTTTCAAATTATGTAGCGGCATATACTTATAATTTAATTTGAAATTTTTATTTATTTATGTAAGTGATTACATCTATTATTTATTTGTTTTGTGTTTATATTTTTGAAATATATTAATACTTCTTCTATGGTCAAGTCGGTAGTAAAATTATTTGAATTATTTGACAGTTGGGTGGAGGAAGTTAGTGATAACATATAATGTTTCAAATTATGTAGCGGCATATACTTATTATTTAATTTGAAATTTTTATTTATTTATGTAAATGATTACACTTATTATTTATTTGTTTTGTGTTTATATTTTGTAGGAAGGTTGGAAAAGAAAAGATCACATTTGTATTGGACACCATATATTGCACATTATCTTGATTGATACTAGAAGATAATTGGAAAACAACAACACATTAAGAAGCCAATAGAGAGGGTCATTTCCATAAGCGGCTATATATATAATTGAACAGATTTGCTCAGCATGATGAGATAATTTTTTGAGCAAAGAGAGTTGTTAAGGCCTGATAAGATTAAGTTTGCAATAGTATTTATTATCTTATCCCACATCAATAAATAAAGAAACAACTTGAGGAAGATGCTTATTAGTTTAGATTGGACAGAAAGTAAATTGATAAATGAGCAAATTATAAAAAATATAGCCAATATCATTTTTATGCATTCTTTTTGGAATACTATAGTGTTTTGTTTGAAGGTGTCAGAAAATTTTGTATGTATGTTTTATTTCGTGGATAGTGAATAGAGACTTTATATGGGCTACATTTATGTAGCCATGAAAAATGCGAAGGAAATCATCATCAAAAGCTTTAATGGGAATGAAGAGAAATATATGGAAATAATAAAAATTATTTATATGAGGTGGGAGGTTCAACTTCATCGGCATTTATATTCAATTGGGTATTTTTTGAAATTAGTTCTATTGTGATACTAAAAAATTAAGAATTGACCTAGATTTAAAAATCTTTAAAGATGTATGTAGTTACATGTCGAGATTGATAAAAAATAGAGATGAACAATATGCAATTATATCATAACTGAACTTATACATGCATGCTAATGACTTTTTTGGTGATAACTTTCCTATTAGAATAAGGAAGTATAAATCTTCAGGTTAGTCATTTAGTTTTGTTAATTAGTATATTAAAATTATTTTTTTGCTCAATATGCATGCTAGAGAGGGTCATTAATAAAAGCGGTTATGTATATAATAGAACATATTTGCTCAATATGATGAGATGATTTTTTTGAGCAAAGAGTGTTGTTAAGGCCTGCTAAAATTAAGTTCGTAATAGTATTTATTATCTTATCCCATATTAATGAATAAAGAAACAACTTGAGTAAGATGTTTACTAGTTTAGATTGGACAGAAAGTAAATTGATAAATGAGCAAATGATAAAAAATATAGCCAATATAATTTTTATGCCTTCTTTTTGGAACACTATAGTGTTTTGTTTGAAGGTGTCAGACAATTTTGTACGTATGTTTTATTTCGTGGATGGTGAAAAGAGACTTTCTATGGGCTAGATTTATGCAGCCATGAAAAATGCGAAGGAAATCATCATCAAAAGCTTTAATGAGAATGAAGAGAAATATATGGAAATAATAAAAATTATTTATATGAGGTGGGAGGTTCGACTTCATCGGCATTTACATTCAATTGGGTATTTTTTAAAATTAGTTCTATTGTGATACTAAAAGATTAAGAATTGACCTAGATTTAAAAATCTTTAAAGATATATGTAGTTACATGTCGAGATTGATAAAAAATAGAGATTAACAATATGCAATTATATCATAACTAGACTTATACATGCATACTAGAGACTTTTTTGATGATAAGTTTTCTATTAGAATAAGGAATATTAAACCTTCAGGTTAGTCTTTTAGTTTTGTTAATTAGTGCATTAAAATTATTATATATATTTGGTTAAAATAGGTAACAAGTTCAACTAATAATTTATTTATATTAATTCTAGATGAATGGTGAGGTATATTTGGATCAAGTACTAGAAATTTGCAAAAGTTTGCATTGAGATATCTCAACCTAGTATGTAGTGCATCAAGTTGTGAAAGGAATTAAAATATCTTTGAGAATGTAAGTTACTAAAGCAATTACATGCAATTGAATTTATGTCTCTATACTCTTTACAATATTATTTAATGTAACTTAAATTCTTCAAAACTAAAATATTGAAATATAGTCTTAAAAATTATTTATTTTTTTAGATTTATAGCAAGAGGAGAAATAGGTTTAACCATCAATACTTGAATGATTTGGTGTACATTAAGTACAACCAAACTATGATGAAAATATACATTGTGCATCATACCAATGATCCCGTGATCTTGAAAGAAATAGATGATATCAACAAATAAAAGATGAAGTGTTGCAGAAGTTGATTTGGTATTTGAAGATGATAATTTAACATGAAGTGATGTTGCAAGAGCTAGTAGTGCCGAGGAGCTTAGAGTTTATAGAAGAGCTAAACCAAGTAAAAGATAAACACCAAAACCAAAGTACAAACTATCTAATTCTAAACATGTTCTTACTCTTTGCTTTCATTGATGAAAATAAATAGATGATTTATTCATTGAGAGAGGAAGATAAAAAAGAGGGGGAGTAGAAGATTGATGATGAGAATGATATGGGTGATGATTTTCTTGATTTAGATTTAGTTGTAGATATATGAGTGTTTATTTTATTTTAAAATTTTGAATTTTTATGTTGATATGAATTGCTAATGATGTTTATTATTTTATTTTGGAATTTTTAATGTTTGGATGATGAAAGCACTATTAGTATTTGATTTTTATATTTGATGTTATTTACATTATTATATTTTATTATTAGATAAAAATTAAAGATAATATTTAGTAAGATATATAATTTTTATTTGTTTAAGCAGAGCGTGCCTCAAATAAAAAAACCCGCCTCTCAAGTACATTTCAAATAAAAAAGCTCGCGTTTCAAGTGCGCCTTGTGCCTTGCAGCTCAAGGCCCCAAAAGGCTTTCGTGCCTCAGTGCACCTTGTGTCTTTAAATAACTATGGGTTGATCAAGGCATGACTCTTAACTGGACTGTATCATGCTAGTATTGGTTTAATCATGTCGTGCTCCTGCTGTCCTGCTCCTGCTCAGTTTATACATCCAAACTAATGTTGTTGATTTGATTTGAATTAAAGCTTGGATGTGTCATATTTTATGTAAAACATCAAATTATTGGCTAGATAAAAATTTGATGAGTATTATTGCTAGATAAATAAAAATCTAACAATTTATTTAATAAATAAAAATTCTTCTTTTATCATTCAAAATTTACTTTATGATAACATTCTTCTCTAGATAAATATTTGCAACATTGTTTTTGTTAAAGGGCATTGGAAGAATTAGACAAGTCAAATTTTCAAGGAAGGCTATTACACATCTTGCCAGCAAAGCAGAAGTTATCCCAGTAAGTTGAGCTATTTTTGGGGAATATTGTATTATTATTCATATAGAAAATTTGTGCTTTATAATGAAAATACCAAAGAATTTGTATGTGGATGGTTGAGAGTGCAATGATGTAACTTTAGGAAACTAACCACATGATAGTCTTGTTATTAGCTGATTGTTTTTGGATGTGTTTTCCATAACTATTGTTCTGCAGGAATGATGCTTCTCCAAGTCAAGGTATAAGAACGCTGAAGCAGCAGAGGCAGGAAGATAGGAAGGCTTCTGAGGCCAGTGGAGATGCAAGAGCGTGGAATAGTTTGTTTATGAGGCCTGATACGGTATGGTATAACTTGTCTCAGGGATTTTAATGGCTCAATGGTCACACTTTGAGAATATTACATCAAAACTCTTATATATTATGTTAAGAGGTTGTAGTTTGGGTTGCTGCCCCTATTTTTATTGACTTGGAGGGGTGGGAAGACTCATCAACCCAAATCCTTAAAATTAGCTCATGATCCAGGGAGGCTTACTTATTGAAGTTAGTGCAATGCAGCAATGGTATTGATCATTTAAATGAGATTGTTGAGTAAGACATTGGGTTGGGTTAGGCCTAACTATATTTTCTTTCCAAGTTGGGCCAGGCATGTTCGAAAAATGTTTTTGCAGCACTATGCATAAAATGATAACAATATATTGGTCAACCTATAACAACAATTATATAAATAATGTCAATAAATTCTTCTGATTCAATGTTCACTCTACAATGTTTATTCCAAACATTAATAGTTATTATACTAATATTTGGAGAAGTATGCGATGAAATAAATATTACCATATCTGATTTTATAAAAATTTTGTAGTTAAATATTTTTGGATGAGAATGATATTATGATGACTTATCATCCGATAAATATTTGAGTTGTATATATAGATTGGAGGTCAATTCTTGGTGCGATGGTAAATGCTTTCGTCCAAGGGTAATAGCTTTTGAGTTTTAGATTTATCAAATGTAGTTTGTCCGACTTTTGAGATTTATTATTGAGACATTAATTTTACACAGACCTCATTTTTGACGAAGATATATTTTGAGAATGATAGATTATAAATTGGCCATTTATTAATATTATTTATGCTAATGTAAAGAATATATATGTATTTCATTCTTGGTATTGAATAAGCCTTGCTCGAACAATTGTAAAATTATTTATATTAAACATCAAAAGTAGATTTATTAATACATACTACTTCAATTAGCTTATTATCTTGGTCATCATATAATTAAATAAGTGCTAGTTTATTTTGTTGCCAATTAGTTTATTTAGGATACCCCAAGCTCAGCTCACCAATGTACAATAGCTAAAGATATGTTAGTACCACATCGACCATCCAAACACTAGTCAGGCAACATGGCCTACCACCATGTTAAGTTTGCATAGTATCATCTGTTGGGGTTGACTTATACTTTAGCTGTTGTCTTGAACGATTGCCACAATGATAGGGTGGTCGGGTGGTGTTTCACTCTCAGTTGAGCAAATGGTTGCCCAACCTGCTAGTGGAAAGACGTGTAGATTTATGTTGTGACTTGTGAGTGTCGTGACATAGAAACATGGTATCATGACTATTTAATGTCGATACATTGAAATATGATATTGTGACTATTTAATATTGTGACATAAAAACATGATATCATGATTTATGACATAATTTAGTGTCGCAACATCTAAATGTTATATCATGAATTATACAACTTATTTTGTAGAAGAAAAATAATATATTTGATAGTGAATTGTAAATTTAAAATATATGTTGGTTGTTTTTTTTTGTTCCTCCCTCTCTCTTAAAAGAATGGTGAAAATCATAACATTGATTACTAGATCCTAATCGATCATAGTTTTTTTGTATTAGAGCAAGGTTGAGTAGACATGAGATTTGCTAACTTGAGAATAGTAAGTTTAGGGTTATGAAGGATTGAGATTGAGAAATTTATTAGGAAGAGTTGTAAACTCTTAAAATTTAATGTAAAAGATTTACTTGTAGATGCATATTTTTGGACTATAATAACGTATTTTTTTAATGGAAAACTCATACACACTTAAGATACACATTGAGCATTGCATACTGAGTTACAGAGGATATTTTGTGGTACAAAAGATTTACAATAGGCTATAAGATCCTCTTTGGTTGGATCTTCCACATGTTCACATGCTTGTCTTGAATACTTACATAGGATTAGTATTGTTGAGACCTAAACTTCTCTAACTTATGATTCTTTTTTTTTTCACCGCTTATTCTGGATTATTTGATTAGATATTCAAGATATAATATCATGTTATAAGTGATTGTATCTTTTCTACTTCTTTTATGGATGCTTGAATCTTTAATATTTATTAAACATTAGATTACATAACATAAAATAATAAGTAATCATTCTCAATATAAAAAAAATTATACATGTCACTCTTATATAATGATCAAAAATCATAGGGACACCCATAGGTTGGGTGCTCCGATAAAAAAATAAACTAAAAAGAAAATAGAAGAAATAACAAAATTATAAATTACAAAATCTCTTTTAAGCTGATTCATAAATATCTAGAATACTAAATTTGGAGGATAATAAAGTAAGCAAAGATATCTTCAAGTCTATAAAGATATTTATCCATTATATCACTATTTGGTATATGTTATAATAATGATCTTATCTTGAATTTTCTCTATAAGAAAAAAAATCTATTTTTATGTACTTTGTTTGCTGTTAGAGATTGGATTTGGGATTATGCATATCACTGCCCAACTATCATATTAAAGAGTAGTGGGAGAATAAATTAGATACCCGATCTCCTTTAATATGTGACATATTCATATTATCTCATAAGTAATTATCTCAATCACTCTAAACTATGTCTCAATGTTATATATTAAAATTATTATCTATTTTTTACTTATCTACAAGATATTGATGTCTCAAAGAAAAATATAAAATTATATCATAGGTTTTCAGAATATGTGCATGTATTTGATCAATAGTAAGTATTCATGATCTCCAAAAAGGATCTCAAGTCTCAAAAACTTTTTCATTAACTTAAGTATGCAAAGAGATACTAGGTGAACTTGCATAGAAAATTTTAAGAAATAACTGATTATGCTAGCTATGTTTGTTATATCTTGTCTGGATATGTTTAGGTAGTTAATTTTTAATATGAATTTTTTTTAAGTAGCAGAATCAATAAGATACGTCATATCATAATTAAAGTTAGTATCCAAATCAATGTGAGTATCTAATAGAGCATAACTAAAATGCCCACCATTCAAGGTATTAAGTGTGTATCTTTTTTATGACATGATAATATTCCTCGTATAATAAATCATATCTATACCAAGAAAAACTCGAGTCTATCAAGCTCATTTGTTTAAAAATGTGTGTGAAAGTATTTCTTTTGTTGGATAATTATTAATTTGTCATTCTCTATAATTAGAGCTACTTTGGACAAATGAATAAAAATTTATATTATACATGTTTAATCCAAATGAGGTAACAAGTGAAAATATTGCAAACTAAGTTCTTAGTGATTGCTTAAGGCCATGCATCATCTTTTGTAATTTGGATACTATATCTAATTGCGTTGCTTGAAACTCAACTTGTTATTTTAATTTTATTCTCAAAGTTATCATGAAAAAAATATATTTTTTATGTTTAGTTGGTATTTCCTGTAAGATTGGATGTTATTCTTTTTCATATTTTATTCTGCTATAATGTAATTCAACTCTTTGTCATAAGATATCACTGTTGTTGTGAGTGTCATAGAAATTCTTTAGCATGGATCTTCCTTATCTTCATGATATGACTTGATATTGCTAATATGAAAGATAATGAATTTTTAGCATCAGTGGTAGCTTGACTTCATATAACACCTTACTAACTCATCCCAATATGAAAAATGAGTCTTCATATAACTTTCAAAAGGACTTGAATTATTATGGTATGAGCTAAATAAGCACTAAATTTTTAACTTGGAGTTCGGCATGTCTCCTCTTCTTATCAGCTTACTTCTTGTTTTTGCTAAAGGGTTGATGTTTTCTCATTTGTCCTATTGGTATACAAGATATGCCTTTACGTATTTGTTACATTCTTTTGTATATGTGGCTAATAGTAGATAAATTTTAGAAAGGCTCTCATTTGTTGTTCTTGTTGCCTTGGGTGATTAGTTCATTTGGAATTATGACACTCTTTAATATGATTTTTTTGATGTTTTATCACTTAGGTACGTAAAGTTGTTTTTTCTTTGTGTACAATAGATTATCTGTTATTCAAAATCATCATATTTTTTCTTTGTGAGCTAGAAAAATGAAATCTTTTGTCATTGCATAATATTGAATTTTTTTTTATGAGATCAATCATCTCTTCTTAAGGCTAGCTAGTCATAAATGATAGTTTTACTTTGTTACTTAAGACATCGACCATATAATTAGCGATGTTTGACTTGTGTTTTAATGTGTAGTTAATATCAATTAGGGAGTCTTGCTCTCTTACTTGTTTGGGGCTTAATTTCTTTTGAGTTTGAAAATAACTAGTATTAACGTTGTCAGTCTTTATTGTGAAATACTATCTCATATATATATTGTCTTTATGTCTGTAAGTAATAAATGATCATTGTCATTTCTTTCTTTTGGATTCTATATTGTTTCTCCGTGTCATTGAGTTTGTGGCTTTTAAAAGCTATAAGATATATTTCCTAAATAAAAATATCTCCAATAGCAAAGTTAAAGGCATTAATATGTACAACTAATACTTTGATGTGATCAAGTAGTACCAATGCCTTCTCCTCTATAATAGCTGTCTTCAAGTCTTCAAAGGCTTGATGATACTTATCATCTCTTATTTATATATTATTTTACTTGAGAAGATTAATCAATGAAGTTATTATTATTGAATATCCCTTGATGAATTAACAATAGTAGTTAACTAGGCCCAAGAAGGTTATTAATTGGGGCACCTTAGTTAGGGGATCCTATTTCTGGGTAACCTTGGTCTTATTTTCATCCGTTATCAGTTTTTTATCTTTGATGCGATATTCTAGGAAACACACTTTTTCCAAAGCAGATCAATATTTTTTCTGTTTCACATATATTTCTTTTTGTCTTAATAGTCATAATATTTTTTTTTAGATAATAAACATGCTCTTTCAAAGTGTTACTATATGTAACAATTTTATTTAGCTATACCTTCACAAACTTATCTAGGAAAGAATAGATTATCTTATTAATCTAAGTGTAAAATGTAGCAGGTGCATTAGCAAGATCAAATGGTATTACTAGGAATTCATATGAGTCATACATTGTCATGCACATTGCCCTTGACTCATCACATCCAGCTATCATCACGTAATAGTACTTTGACCGCAAGTTCAATTTGATGAAATATCTTACTTTATTAAGTAGGTCAAATAGGTTATTAATAATAGAATGAGATATTTATTATTTATTATTATTTAGTTGATGATTCGATTGTTAATGCATATTCGTAATGACTTATCATGCTTCTTATGAAATAAGACTGATGCATTGTATGAGGCTTGGATGGTTGAACGAATTTGACATTTAACAATTTTTTAGTTGTCTTATTAACTCTTCTAATTTTTGGGATGCCATCTTGTAGGCATCATGACAGATATTTTGCTCCCCGCTCTCATCTGTAACTTGTTCTTGTGATCTTTCCTTTTTGGTGATAGTTTTTAAAGAGGTCTGATGACATCGTGTTTTTGAACTCACCCAATATTTTTTCCACTTCAGTGCATAAAGTCTCACATGTGATCAATTATCTATTTCTTAAGAGATGTCAAGTAGATAATTCCATTTTTTTAGCTTTCTTTAATTACATAGTTTATAGTATATGAGTGTCTTAACTTTGTCTTCAAATAGATTATGTTCGACGTTGTTGAAAGCTAGATCTACATGAGGTGTGTGATGCACCGATGCTTCATTTCATATAGTGATAATGCTTTCTCTTTCTTAGTGTTGTCATCTTTATCCAAGACAAAAGCATTTATAAAATAGAGCGAAAAAGGGCTTTTGAGTTAGCTTGGGGGGCCTCGCCCGGGCTGTGAACTCGTGAAGGTGAAGACTCTGGTGCTGCAGCCTCTTGTATGCTGTTGGTGTTCACCAGCCCCACAACCTAAAGCGACGAAGAACAAATAGAATTTGCCGTAAAGCTAGTTAGAGAAGCTCGTGAGCCTGAGGCCCGGCTTGTTTGGGGCTTTGGCGACTGCTATTGCAGATGGTGCTTACAAGAATTCTTACGAGATCCTCGTGTTCATCTTAAAGATCTCATTACGCCGCAGACTCTTCAATTGCATGTCCTTTCGCCTGGCCACCATCCACGGTGGAAATTGTTTTTGTGTTTGTATAGTAATCTAGTTCGGCCGTTTAGTAGAGATGACAGGATGATGGGTAGAAAGTCTAACCTCCTGGTTTTGAATGGGAGACTTTTTAGTATTTTTTTGATTTTTATGTATAAAATCTCACATAAGATCAATCATCTATTTCTTAAGAGTTGTTAAGTAGGTCATATTGTTCTTTTTTTATTTTTTCTTTAATTACATAGTCTATAGTATATGAGTGTCTTTACTTTATCTTCAATAATTGTAAGACCTCTATATGATGTTTCTTTTCTAAAATAACAATTGAGCATAAAAAAACTAAGGACAAATCTTTTACATGACATGGGAAATTCATCTTGGTCATTACCTTGAAGTTATTCATGGTTATTATTATGAAATTAATATTGTTTTCTCATGGCTCAATCTTTTACAAGACAAAGTTATGTGTGATATCAGTGTCTATCATGATTTTAATGAATATTCAATTTACCTTGACTTCTATGTACATGAGTTCTCTGATTCGAGGTTGCTCCTTGCTTGGCTTAACCTTGAGGACATTCAATTTTTTTTATATTGATCTCATGAGTATATCATCTTCTTGCTTTGTCTCTCTTTCTCGTTCACGACATTGAGAATTTTTCTTTTAGAACATTCATGAGTTAGTGTGGTCCATTGCATGTGAAATAATTAATTGTTGGCTTAAAATTCATTTGCCCGACTCTTACTCTTTTTGATAGTAGAGATTATATATGATCATTCTCTAGCATTATAGTTTTTGGGCATGTTTTCTCTCTCATTTTTAGTATATTTATATTTTATTGGTGGTTTGACTTGAAATATTTTTTCCTTTAAAAAATTCATGAGTGACTATGTTACTATTATAATCATGGCTTAGTCTTGGATATATCATGTCTTCGGCTCTTGTTTCACTCAATACTGTAGGTTGTTCATAAAGTTGGAGATTAGTTCCTCCTATCTCATATTAAGAGCCCTAAACATTAGGTAAGAGAATTCTTTGACATTATTACGAATTGATTCATTGTTTGAGTTGATTTATCTTTTTACATGCTATATATGTCATATTTTTTGGGTAAAATTATTTTTTCATCTCTCTCTTGAAGTTAACCCAAATATTTATTGTGCATGTCTTCTTTTTTATTTTTATAATTTTTTAATTCTATCATAGTGTTGCATTATCGGTGAGACAGAATAATTGTTTGTTCTTTTGTTATCTCATTGATTAGTGCAATTGATTCAAAGTATGTTTTCATGTATTATAACTAGTTGTCAATTTCCTTGGCATCCCGTTGTTCCTTGAATGTGTAGGACTTTGGCATCTCCACCCTCAGTGTCTCATGGGTTGCTATCACCCAAGCTGATAATTGTATCTTATAAATTATTCCTCTCACCTTAACTACTTTTCATGTTTAGTCAAAACTCACTCTTGACTTTAAACTAGCTAGCATGTTTAGGACCATCATGAACTCCTTATTTAATATTATCGAGACTGTCAAGTTTTGCATTCTTGCTTGACGGATGACAGTCTTAGATCTGCACTTTAAGATCCTTCAAGGCCTCCTTCATATTTTGCTTCATGAGATCCATCTTGTCTTTAGTGTATAAAATAGCAACCTTTAACATACTCGTGTGACCATCTAAGCTTGTAAGAGAATCACACGACTTGTCTTTTTATTCCTTACCTTTAGTGGGAGGGTCAATGTCCATTCCTCTAACATTATTGAAGACTTCATTTAATCTTGGATCTGATATTAATTGTCACAAACATAGTCTTTTTGCTAAGCTTTTGCATGATAGTTAGACAATTCATCTATTTAATGTTGTTAAGGCAACCTTTTGCTTGCTTTACAAGTAATACTCAACTTTTATTAATAATTTAAAAATAAATAGAACTCAAAAGAATACTAGAAAGAAAATGACTTATTATGAAAGAAAGAAGCTTATAATTTTATGGTTTGTAAAATAGGGTAATCTTTTCTTTTATACATATTTATTAAAGTGTCTAGAATCTTGGAAGGTTTTAGACATTTTACAATCCTCTAGAATCTTGGAAGGTAATAGATATTTTAATCATCTAAAATTTTCAATATTTTGCTTAGAAAGAGAAGATTCTCTATATTTTTAAAAGTTTTTCACTTCCCTATATAAACCAAGTTATTTGTCTCTATTTGATGGGGAGAGATAACCTACATGAGTGGTGGTCTGACATATTGTATTAAGTGAGTGAGTTATGATATTTTATTTTATTTTTAATATTTTTTGTTTAGGATTGGTGGATCAGTTGGATAATATCATTGAGAATTGTATGAAATGGATTGTACATGTTTCTCTTCATCCACAAGAAACCACCTACGTGTTTAATTATCATTGACCTACTAATTATACATGCTCAGTTGGAGGTCACGTCTTGCTACGATAGAAAGTGCATTTACCAAATTGTGCTTAGTATCTGGTTTGAAGTCTATTAGACATAATATTTCACATAATTGGAGGAGACATCTGTTTGATTTTAACAATATATTTTTGTACTTAATCTTGAGGAGAATGTGTATTTGGAGTAGGATTAGAATTTTAAGCAATATAATTAAATATTTTTTTAATATTTTGAATGACAATTGATGGTCTGAAATACTTATTAAGAGATTGGTTTGTGAAATTATTATAGTTATTTATTTTGTTTGATCAATATAAATGTATAATGATTATTGTTTTTTTTTTTGGAGAAGTTATGAAAGCTATATAATTTTACTTATTATGTACATTGATGACATGTTGATTTAGGTGGATGATGAGTTAATAATCATTTAGTTTAAGAAGTATATTCAATCATAATTCTAGGAAAAATTTCTTGAGATGCTCAGATATTTTATTGAGATATAGATGACCTTTTTTGGTAGAGATTTCTTATTATTATATAGGAGGTATGCAGTTAATATATTCACAGAGGTTGATTTATTAAGTTGCGCACTAGTAAATATTTGATTGATTCAACTTTTGATTTTTTGTATGATGCAGTTCTTTCAGTTGATTGTATTACTTTTAGAAAAATTATAGGATAGATTAACTATCTGATTATCTTCAAATTATATATTGTGTATGTGATTACTTTTAGAGATGAGATTTATTATGAGTTTTTTTTTTGTATTTTTTTAGAGATGTTTTTTTTTTTGTATTTTTAAAAGATTAAATAGAAGAGATTTCATCGACTTGCACATATATGAGATTTACTATGAGTTTTTTTGAATTTTGTTAGAGTTGATTTTTTTTCTTGAAAAATTAAGAGATATATAAATATTCTGAGATTAAATACACAGATAAAATTCATGATGATGCTAATAGTTACTTGTGTGATATTTTGAATCTATTATTTTTTTGAGGATGAAACACGTAGGTGAAATATTTGTATTACAATCAGACAAAAACAATTAAATTTTTATACTTCAATTTTCTTACTTCTCTTATTGTTTTTTATTGTGATTGTCTGACAATGAGATACATAATCTTTGATCTAATATTTTACGAGATGGTAAAACACATAGAGATGAACAATTTATTTCTTATGGAAAAGATATATAATGTGACCTTAGCTACAACAATTTTTTTAATGTAGGTCTTAAAATTGCACTGAGCTTATATAGTTTCTTAAAGTTTTATATTTTGGACTTTTTTACAGTTTGATGAAAGGTGTTGTAGACTTATAGTTCAAGATTTTTTTTTTTGTTTATTTTTTATGTTATTCTAAAATGGATGAGCGCACTTAACCCATGAGATGTCCCAATCTGAATAACTCAATTTATAAAGGTCTAGGGTCCTCCAATATACATTTTTATGTATATATTAGTTGAGTTATATTGAGTTTTGTGTGGTTTTGACTTAGAATCCTACAACTTAGGTTTAAAAGCAACTCATATCAAGAGAGATACTCGATTTTGATGTTGCCTAGCCACTAACTCATACAAATGTGCCATTGGGCTGAACAATAAGAACTAGACCCAACAAAAGAGAAAAAAAAGTTATATACAATAATTTGGTGTTTGTTAGAGAAGAAAAAGTAGTGAAAGTATATCTATTAGATGTGCCTCAATCAGAACTATTAGTCCATGAGAAAAAAAGTTTATAATAGTCGTTTTGAGTAACTATAATGAGATTGATATCTATACACGTAAAAAATTTATGTTGAATAGATCTTATAGTCTTTAGTACAGCTTCTGAACCTTGAGAAATAATCCGTAAGTAATGATGTGAAATCAATAATCACTCTTAAGTGTCTCTTGAAGTCAAATGGGCTGTCCTGGCCCAGCCGGGCTCATTTGACACCTCTAGCCACGAGGTTGCTGCTCATCAAAAGCTTCTCTTAAAAATTATTTTGATATAGGACATTATATTTCATAAAAGCTTCTCTTAGAAAAGTCTCATATATGACACAAGAAATCCTTTCAAAAAATTTTTGTAGTAGACTGACATGATCACTTCGAAATAGTCATGAGTTTGTGCCTTTGTGGCAGAAAAATCAGAACCAATTCACTTAATTGCACAAAATAACACTTTGTCACTGGATGAATATGGTTGCTTGACTAGGGTTTTGAAATCTGCCCAAAATGTTACTGTCATTGCACTGCACACTTCCACACTTCCACACTCAATTCCATAGGTTCACCTTCATCGTGTGCACTTCCACTCCGTACACACTGCTCTGCGTCAACCATGGGCTTCAATATGACATTGTAAATTCAAAAATGGGATGATGCATTTTTGACACACACCTCACCTAGGGTTCACACGCCATCTCGTTTTGAAACCATGTTGAACTAAAAAAAAGCTAAAAATTTATTCATAAAAAAAGGTGATATATACATATATGTGTGTGTGTGTGTAACTATATATGTATATTCATTTAAGAATAAACCCAAATAAAAAATAATAATTTCAAAAAATTTTTATTCTAAAATATACTTAAGACTCTTATATAGACTATAAAATAATTGAGGTAACTCACATGTTAGGTGTTGCAATAAAAACATAAAAAAAATAAATAAATAAAAAAGATGACAATTTTAATATCCTCTGCCTAGCTAGAGGTGTCAAGTGAGTCGGACAGCTTGAATATGACACATGGCATGACTCGAATTAGCCATGCCAGGCCTGACATGATCCCGAACCATGTCTTGTCCATATTTATACCGGTCCATGGAATTGCGCATGCCATGCACGTTCAAGATCCAACATGCCTTGTGTCGTGTCACGCACTCATGCTTGATAGGTGGCACGATTAATTAAAAAAAAATCAGCCAGCCAATAAAATGGTCTGCTTTGTCAGCATGATGTTTTTTGGCCTTCTGGGCTTCCCCAAGGCCAGTAACTGATTCTTAGGCAAAAATATTAAAAAAATATTAATTTAGTTTATATTGGGTTGTTGGATTACTACTAACGATTCTTAGGCAAAAATCAGACAATTGTCAATTCTATTCTATTTAATATTTAAAAAAATTTAAAAAATAATATTTTTTATTTAATTTTTTTATAAATATCTAATTTATATATTTATTTTTTATAGTTAATCTATAAATTTTTTTCTTCTCCTTTTTACTTAGCGCTCTCAATTTGATTATAATGTTCAATTTTTTTATAATTCTTTTTTATTATTTATAAAATTCCAAAGTCTAGTAGTAGAAATAATATAATAAAATATTTTAAATTATAAAAATAATTAATAATTAATAAACTTTGGAAACATAGTGAAGTGATATCTGTGATGTTTGACATTTGAATTAATCATGATTACATATTATTTGCATATCTTATCATTTATCATATAGATTCAAAGTGAAAATTAAAAAAAATTAGGATTTTTTGAGATATTTTATTTTCATGTTGGTTTTGTCATATAAGAGGATATCATGAGAATATTTAAAAAATGATATTCAAATAAAATTTTTGGTATTATATTTGATAATATTTTAAATAATGATATCATAATTAATAGAGTTTTCAGCTTTATTATAAATGAGCACTTAGTTGATTTTTTTTACATTAAATGTTTGTGTCACATAATTAATCTAATAGCACAAATGAGAATAAAAATTAAATATTTGTATATCTTATAACATATCACAAATAATATGAGTTTTATATTATATATTTGTCAGATCTAAAAAAAAATTTAAATGAATAATAAACATCATTAAATTTATACTTATATAATAAAAGATTATTGTATTGATTATCATTATGTGATATTTAACTATGTCAATAGTTATGGTAACGTATTATTATTGATGATTTAGATTGATAGATAAATTTTATTTTAAAATTTTTAAAATAAATTTATGATATAATGAAAATGTATTTATCAATGTGCGCTCTCATTATTTATATTATACTTATGTGCATATATAATATTAATTATATGCTTATCATGTATAGAGGACACAATGATTTTAGTATCACGTTTCTATTTGAGTTGAGCCAGAGTTTCTAGCCTTCATGCTATGGTATTCTGGACCTGACCCAGCCATGGTATGACCAACATTGGTGCCACATGGCATAACTGGGCAAACTTAGGCTAGTTTTGGCCTGAGTGGCTAAACTATGCTAGTAATCTGGACTTGACCCAGACTAACTTTAAATGAACTCTGGTTAGTTTGGAATGAACCTAATTTAGGCTGACCATGCTAGCCTGTGATGAATCCAATCTAGCTTGGCACAACCTGGGCAAACAATAAACCAATTGATCATCTTGGGTTGATCTTTTTTACAACCGTGCTATCACGACATGACTTATGGTAAAAAATATTTCTTATTGAGTACGACATGGTGACCCTATTGGGCTTAAAATGGGCCTATTAGGTCGACAAAACTTATTTGACATATTTATGCATACTAATAGTTAATAATAGACTCATATTAGTTCAATCATTAAGAGGATTAACATGTAATGTGTTGTGTATTTATTTCTTTTGCTTTATTTAATTTTTTATTTTAAAATTTTTTAAATTTATTTTTTATTGTTATTTGTCATACGATGTCATTATATTAAAAACAAAATACATGTATATTTTTTATTGATTTATGATCTTATTGTTTATTGATTTTAATCATTTAAACTTATATTATAGTGCAATACAGTCAGAGTTTTCAAACGCATTTTCCACGCGCGCCTTGAAGCTCGCCTCAGGGCGAGGCGTGAAGAAAACGCATTGAGACGTATGAAAAAAAGTGATCCTCATAAAAGGTGTACGCCTTCGTCAATGAAGCGTGTTTGAGGCGCGCTTTGATCGCGCCTTTCACACCTTGAAGATTCATGCGTACGCGTTTTGGGAGCTTACGTGTTTGGGAGAAAATTAAACTCTTTGGCAAATTAAATCGTAAGTTGTTTTGGGAGAAAAGGTTGAAGACTAAACCCGGCGGCAACCACTGCTGAATACTTCTCTAGTTGCGATCTCATCTCGGGTTCATCTCCATGTATGTCGTGCTCTCTCCTCTTCTTCATCTCTTCATCCAATCTCTCTTCAAGCTCTCCCCCTCTTTGTTTGCTTAGATGGGGAGTCAAGCAGGCAGACTTGACTCCCTCTTTAGCTGCGGCTGATGATGATCGTCTCCGCCAGTGAGAAGAGGTGGCGACGGCTGCTACTCCTTGCCTAACTGATTATACCTGCAGTGGCGTCGTGAACTTAGAGCTCTAAGCATGGCTTTCACGGCAAAGGGAGATATATGGAAGGGGGTAGGTTTTAGAGCCTTGGGTGGGAAGAACACGTTAATGAACGAACATATTGTCATTTGAGGTGTTCTTCATTTCTATAGGTTGTTTTAATTTTAATTTTTAAAACATAATTAAAATAATGGATAGTTTTCTTTCACTTTTGAATTGAGACCCACCCACTATGAAGACTTTATTTAAAGATGACAACAACTATAATCATGATTTTCTTTTATTTATTTAAAGATATTGTAACTAATGTTTTTTTTTTACTTTTGAAATAACACTCAACTATAAAAGATGGCAGCAACCAATTGGTTACACCACCCTTGTTTAAGATCAAACGGTGTCTCAAAAAAATATTGATTTTTTTAATTTTAAAACAATTAAATTCTGAATTTTATTTTAAAATTTCTCTCAAAAAAATATTGGTTTTTAAAATTTAAACCAATTAAAATATGAATTTCATTTTTAAATTCTCTCAAAAAAATATAAGTTTTTTAAAATTTAAGCCAATTAAATACTGATTTTCATTTTTAAATTCCTCTTAAAAAATATTGTTTTTTTTTAATTTAAACCAATTAAATTCTGAATTTCATTTTTAAATTCCTATTTAAAAAATTTAGTTTTTTAAAATTTAAACCAATTAAATTCGGGAGGGATTTTCAGGAGGGGGGGAAAAGGTTCTGGAGGGGGGAGGGGAGAGAGGGTGTTAGAGGTTTAATTTTTTTTTAAATTAATTTTAAAAACAGAATTTTAAATTATTTTAAAATACTATATTTAAAATATATGTTAGAGAGAGTTAGAAGCTGTAACGGGAGGGGGCAGGGGTTAGAGGGCTTAAATATATTTTTTTTATATTTTAATTATTATTGTTTGTTTAATATATATACAAAATATAATAAACAAATAACTTATTTTAATTTTATTTAAGCCCTCTAAATTTCTATTTATCAAAATAATATAGCATTTTTTTTATTTATCTAAATTCCTGTTAATGGATAATATTTATATTTAATTTTTTTTTCATGCCGTGTCCTAGCCGTATCCGTATCCTAGTTTTTTGAAATTTATCGTGTCCCCGTATCCTGCCTTGTCGTATCCCCGTGTCCGTATCCGTGTCCGTGCAACATAGGTTGGATTATCAAGAACGTTTAAAAGCTGACATTCAATTGGACTCATTTGATCAAGCAATAGGTAAATTTGGGAGTCGTATTGCAATTGATTCTAGAACATTAAGAAGTCCTACAAGTTGGTGGATGTGTTTTGGGTGTTCAACACCAGAGTTGCAAAAGTTTGCTATTCGAGTCTTTAGCCTTACTTGCAGTGCTTCGGGATGTGAAAAAAATTGGAGTACGTTTGAATCGGTAATATTTCTATTTTTGTAAACTTTTATACATATATTTCTATTTCAATGTTAGAGAACTTTATTTCATTTTAACATATATATTTTTTTATTTTATTATTTGTAGATACATATAAAAAAAAGAAATAGACTTGAACATCAAAGGTTGAATGTTCTAGTGTATGTAAGGTACAACACTAGATTGAGAGAACGAAGTCTACAAAGGAAGTAAAATGTTGATCCGATTTTGGTAGAGGAGATTGATTCGGATGATGAATGGATTGCGGAGAAAGAAAATCCTCTCATCCCCCTTGATCTTTGCTGGCTTCAAGATGATGAGTTATTCAATGTCGATGCTATTAGAGTTGTGTCATCCAACTCCCAACAAACTCAAGCATCATCGGATCACATGATTTCTTCACATTCCTACAAAAGGAAACATAACGAAGTACTAAGTAAGTACTCAAAAATTGAAGTCATAAATTTGATTAAATTTAATAAAAAAACTTATAATATTTACACCTCATTAATAATTTATACTAGGTACAAGTGGAGGCAAAGGCAAAGAGAAGGAGTTCAATTTGACACCAATTGATGAAGATGAAGATTTACATGAAATTGGGTTACATGATAGTGGACATTTTCCTACTTTTGATACATTGGATGAAGATGATGATGACCTTGGAGAGGAGGATTTAAATTAAAACAATTTACTCTACTTCTTATTTCATGACTTGGTTATGTTTTTAAATAATCATAATGAATTGTTTTCATGTTTTTATTTATGTTATTTTATTTTATTTTATATATTTTAAAATATTAATTAATTATATATTGTGCGGTTCAAAAAGCTTACGCCTCAACGCCTCGAGGCTTACGCATCGCCTCACAAATACAAAAATGTCTCGCCTTATGCTTTCGCCTTTTAAAACTTTGAATACAGTTAATTTTTGATATCTAAAATTAATTTAAAAGTTTATTTTTTAAAAACTTAAATATTTGCTAGTGTTCCCGGTGTTGTAGCCAGCCATAGCCAATATTCTACATGCCACAACCAATCACTGTCCATTTTAGGTGCAATGTTATCTGCTGTTACAGCTGCACTGCCACTGCCCACTGCATAGTACCTGTGAGTGAGTCCTTGTAGGCATGAGTCAATGTGCCTTGGGCCTCTGGCCATTGGAGCTTGTGCTGGGCCCTTACTGTCAGCAATGCCCATTGCCACTGGGCACTAGCCTAGGCCTTCTAGCTGGTGGCAGATCCGTTCTGGTGTCGGCTTGATTCTAAATAACCTAGTCCAACCCAGCATGACTCAGCATGTTTGGTTTAGAAAGGCACTCCATTGGGTCTTGTCGGGCAGACCTGCAATGTGGCAGTGCCGGCATGACACAACACAGACCCCCATTTTGTGTCATTTTTAGCATGGCACCAGCACCCATTTTGTGTCATAATCAACATGCTAAGGTGGCTTGTCAAGGCCCCCATTTGAGCCGTGCCGGCACGACACTTTCTATTTGACATCTCTATGTCAATATGGTGCATAAGTCCTAATATCTGGTTTGGAGGAAAAAAATATAAACTAAAAATTTTTCAATATATTTGTGAATATATTTGCTGGTTGATATGTTTAAATATATGATATAGTCATAATTTCATCTTGAATTTTTTCTCAAAGGAAAAAATAGTTCATTTCGATATATTTTGTCTGCTAATGAAATAATATATTGGAGATTATATTTCTGATTACTTGACTATCATAGTAGAAATAGTGAGAAAGATCATGCATATTTAATCTTTTTGAGTAAAAGTCATATCTAAAGTATGTCCATAGGTGATTATGATAATTATTTTGAATTTTATCTTGGCATTGAATCTTAAAATAACTGTATACATCTTATTTTAGTAGGATATAAGGTTGCCTTTAAAAAAAATATAATATCATATTGTCGATCTCCTCTCGATGCATGTTAATGAAGTCATTATTTTTAAAAAAATCCTAATTCCTTGAATTTTTTTTATATATCTCAGTATACAAAAATTAGATCAAGATGGATCCTTCAAAGAAAATATAGGATATGATTGATCATATCCTATACATAATTAATATAGGATAGGACAACACAAATCATTTGTGATACTTAGTCATTAATATGATAATTATTCTTGCCTAGTCAAAATTAGATAATTATGACCATGCACATGGTCCAATCTTAATTAGATAATTATGATTGATTATTTCCTGATTGTGTTTGTCATATATTATTTGTTCATATTTTGATAATTACTATTTAATATAATTTTTATATAAATAGTTAGTTCAATGGAGGCAAGTCATCAGAAGTTACACACATGTTGATTACCATGCTACCAGGCCAGACACATGGGTCATGCGTAGCCGCCCAACATGAGACACGATCCATGCATGCCTAGCATAGCATGAACCGTGTCGTGGAACAACTCAACATGAGGCATGGTCTTTGATTGTGCCGTGTTGGGCTAGGAATGGCTGATTTCGGCTGTGCCTAGGCCTCTCGCCCGGTTTGACACCTCTTATATCTTATCTACTATGACCTATTGGTATTCTGGATTAGAATGAGATATTACATTAGAAAAAGACTTGTATGCTAGTAATATCAATAGGAAAATACACAAAAAAAATGAACAAAAAGAGTGATAAAATTTATGTTTATGATTTTTGTAAAAAAATTGAAAAATAAAAAATACTTGTGATATATCTTAAAATATATATATTCAAATATCTTTCAAGTAGCCATCAATAAAACATGATTAGATACTTAAATACCTTTAATATCAAGTTAAAATATGTTTAATTTATCTAGCAATCAGTGTCAAATTAGAATACACAATTATCGAGCCTAAAATACTCATATATTTAGAGGGAAATATTATTATAAAATAGAGAATATACAATTCAATATATTCAATTCTAAATAAAGTAATTCTCAAACTCTACTGATACTGTAAATAAATATTAGTAGAAGTAATGACAGTTAAAATTGAATTATGTAGAAAAATAACTCACAGGAAGTAATTTAACATGATAATTAAGAATAAATATGATATATGGAAGTTACAAAAATTCAAGTTGAATAGTATTATAATTAATAACGTTTTTAGTGTATTTCTTCATTAATAATAATAATGTTTTTAGAAGAATAAAAAAAATTTAGAGAATAAAATAGATTTTACTTATGATTTGTTTGTTTGTTCATATATTGTTATACCAAGAGTTTGAAGTGTGAATATTAATGTACTTGAAAAAAAAATTGTTTTTTTTTAGATAAAAAATTTATATATTCATTTCTAGTAAAATTTTTGGTGGATAGATTTTTTAAAAATCTATTAATTATTCTGGTAGTCAACATATCTTTTTTCATAGTTCCGTAATACTCTTGGATTTTATTATTAAAATAAAATCTTTTAACTTTTTTTGGTGTTACTTATTATCTTTTAATGAGTATACTAGATTGATACTCTTCTTCGTCTGCCTTTGCTTCGATAGTCCATATGTGTCATATGTGGGTTTTCCAATGAATACAAAAAGTAATACACTAAATAAACTTTTATAAACATTAATTGAGTTTCCAAAATTCGTCTCTTCTTCCCTTCTCTGCTAGTCACTACTGACTCTATCAACATCGATGTCGTCCTGGATTCTGCTGTCACTGCCATCTCTGAAGGCTAGGGCTTATTGAGAGAAAAAAGTAGTGTGCTTCGTTTTACTGTGTGTGCATTAGTGCAGACTTCTTACTCTGTTGTGTGCTTCTGCATGCTTGAGCTATTCTTGTGGAGTACTGTGCAACCATTGGTTTTGCATATTGTAAATCTATAAATTTTTTATATCTTTGGTAACAATATTGTTTCCTTATAACATAAGGTCTTGGAAGTAGAAGCTATCTGTCTTAATGTAAAATTGTTGCTTGATTTTTCAGTGGCTCTAGTATACATTACCGTGTCATCTGCTCCGGTAGCTCTAGAACATGCAAAGGGCTCAATCAAAGATAGCAAACTAATATTTTGGTCAAAAAATAATGTAGGCTCTTCTGAGGAACAACTTATTTATGGTACAAAACTCGAGGCAGGATGAGACCCAATGATGCTCTTATAAGACAATTCTTTCTCAATTTTTAGTGTATATTGTTTATTTTTTTTTTAATTAATTTTAACGTATTATTTTGCTCTTATGATGATGACTTAGTGCCACTATATTGTTTGTATTGTTGGTGTCATTGTTGTTGCTACCCTTGGTGTTCGACATTCGGATCAGCACATTCTTAGAAGAAAATTGTCGTTTTGAGGATACTTGCTGCTTCGATATCTAATGAAATTGTATATATTTGACATTTTTGTAGTTGTGTTTGAACTTGTTGATATTTGATGCTTTTTGATTTGTTTTCTCTTCATTGGATTCTAACTTATTAATCCTTGAATTTTTTTTTTCTTTTTTTATTTATAACGTATTCTCTGTGTAAATAGGTGGTTGAAAATGTTGCTCGAAGGCATGGGATAAGTAAAAGTGATTTACTTGACCGTGAAGGTGATGATCTTGCTGTGCGTATTGCTTTAGGGGAAACTCAAGTTATTGCAGAAACAAAAAAAGCTCTTTCTGATGCTGGAGTGAATGTTAACTCCTTAGAAGAAAATTTGATTAACAAAAATAATGCCATTAAAAGAAGCAAAAGTATTCTGTTAGTAAAGAACTTGGCATATGGGTCTTCTGAAAGTGAGTTAGTTACAATGTTTGGAAAATTTGGAAGCCTCGATAAAGTTATTCTTCCACCCACAAAAACTTTGGCATTGGTATGTGTCTTTTTCATATGCAATTGCAATTTGGTACTGATTTATTTATTTATTTATTTATTTATTTTTTTGTGTTGTGCATGTAAATAAAAGGTACAACGCTAATAATCTTTTGTAAAGGTTTTGTTATTTGTAAAGTCACCCTTAGATAAAACTTGTGGTAACCATTATGAATATTTCAGAATTTTTTTAAAAAAATATTTATAATTCAATGATTTTTAATTAAAAAACATATTTTTTTGATTGTCATTAGAGACTTGCTTTTAATTGAATCATTTTACTAGGACAACATGTTGGTGGGTTATTGTAGGATTCTTTTGATAATATAATTTTTTTTTTTTGCTGTATGATTGACTGAGAGTGAATTTAACTTTATCTAAAATGAGACTTGTAATGAAATGCCAAGTTATTGTTTGTGTGTGGTAGGAGAAATATCTCTATTGATACTGTTGAGAAATAAATAGAATAAAGAGTAAATATAATAACGTGCACTAATCTATTCATAGAGACAATTCATGATAGTAAATCTTAATATGTTTTGTTTGCTTATGATAGTAAATCTAAATAATAATTTTATAAAAAAAAATATTATTTTAAACTAATAAGAATTAATTGCTTCTAATATGCGTCCAATCTTATCGCTCTACACTTAGCATCCTAACTTTATTTAGAGATTATAATTTATTTTTTATTTTTTATGAGATAAGATAAACTTTGGAAAGATATAATATATCGTGGTAGATAATTCACCCAATAATCTAAAACTTGGATTGAGGCAGTACATATGTTGGATATTCTCATCTATAAAATAAGAGGACAAAAAATAAGAAACAAAAAAAAAAACAAAAAGTATGAAACTTTAACATCTCGTACAAGATGATGCATAAATATCCAAAATATCTTATTTTGAAAATGAAAATGAGTTGTACAATTAGAGTTTCTTCAAGGTTTTTATGAAGTTATTATCTGATTGATCTGTTGTAAGAAAATAAACTATAGATAAATTGGGTATTTCTTTATAAAAATAAAATAACAAACAAAATAAAAGAAATTACAACATAAAAAATAAAATAGTACATTGTGTGTGTGTGTGTATTTTATTTATGCTAGTGTTAATTATATTTATTATTAAAAATAAAATAGTACTTTATATATATATATATATATATATATATATATTAAATATACTACCAATAACTTTTATTCATTTAAATATTTATGCTCTATATAATTAGTCAATAACATTCTTAACCAATTGTTGATTGTATTTTCCATTTTTACTTCTTATGTTGGTGATGATCTATCATTTCTATAGTATTGATGATGCTATAATTTTATTCTATCATTGATGCGTATGTATATATATATATATATATATATGTATGTATGTATATATTTGGTTGATAACATGAAATTTATTTGTTTAGAATTCATGTTTTCTAATTGGATAATGGTAAAATTAACATTATAAAAAGATAAACTTATTTCTCTTTGCTTGTTAAAAATGATAAGGTAAAAGGTTGTAGTCCAAGAAGAATTTTGTATTGATGATTCAATTTTTTTGATGTTGCAGGTTATTTTTTTTGAATCATCTGCTGCCCGTGCTGCATTTAGAAATTTGGCTTATAAGCCCTATCGGTGCGCTTCTTTTTGTTGGGGGTTTTTCCATTTTGATTTCAAGTCTTGACATGTATATTTACTAAAGTAGCCTCAATGTCATACCTGCAACACACTGTAATAACTTGTCTTCTACCTGAGGATCACTAGAGTACCTCCTTATATTGAGTCAATTTCTTGATAATCTTTATTTGTTGCAGAACAGGTGGACCAAGAAGGTGACACAATCTTTATAGTATCACATGGAATACTTGTCAGATTTTGTAACACTGCGCTGCACCACTTTTAGGGATTGCACACACTGTATGCCTGTACTGTATCGCTTCTAGTATTTACACACACTGCACCACGATGCCTGGCTTGCACCATTCCTCCCTCTGAACACACTGTATCTTTCCTTTATGCCTGCACTGCACCATTGCACACACTTAACCATGCCATGCTCTCACATTGTATGCCTGCGCACCACCTTGTGGTCCTAATCCTATATATAATAGTGAGAGGATTGAGCCAGCCAACAAACTGGGTGCTCACATCATAAACATAAGATAAGTTTAAAAAAAAACTATAGTGCGGCAGATCGTAGCTTGACATAAACTCAAATTCTCATAGTTAGAATAATTTTTTAGATTGAACTGAACTTGTAGTTTTTTTTGAGTTTGATGCAATCAGGCTTGGCATCTTTTAATCTTACTTTAAACAAGGATTACGCCTCCTACAGTTCATTTATTTTCTATTTAGTATGATTGTTACTAGCCCACTGTTACATGCTTATTTCTTATCCTGTATATTATTTTGTTAACACAAACTGCCGCCATATTAACTTTCTTCTGGTAATATAGGGATGTGCCACTGTATTTGGAGTGGGCTCCTGCAGATGTTTTTGATCAAAATTCCATTTCGAGGATTGATGAAAGAAGTACTGCTGTACTGGATGAGCAAGCTTCCAATGAAATGAAATTTGAGCATAATTTGGAGGGGATATCAGAAATGGATATTGATTATGACAGAATCGAGGTAGAAGTTGTACTTGAAATACTTTTCTTTTACACACATGCGCACGCATTATTATATTTATATTTGTTATTAATAGAATATAAGTGAGAGATTATGTCTTGATACGATGACAAATATATTTATTGAAGAACGCGCATGATCTTGAGTTTTGATACATCAAGTATAGACTATCCTATATTAATATCTCTTAGACTATACGCTAAGCAAGAGTTTTATACACCAGGTATAATCTTTATTAATAAAATATGAATTGGTTTATTTTGTTATTTATTATAATTATTATTTTTTTACTTTTTAGATTGAAAAAGTAGGATACATAAAATTGATTTCAAGTAATTGGGATAAAACTAATTTGATTAAAATAATATTTTTTTATTTTTATTACTATAATATTTATGCTGTAATTTAATTAATATAGCATTAGAGTTGAAATAGTGGTTTACTTAAGCTTTCCTAATCTCAATGTAATAGATTTTTTATTTTTTTATTGTAATATTAATGTTGTAATTTAACTAATATGGTATTAGATTATAATTTAATTTAATTAATATACTTTTTTTTCTATAATATTTATATTATTATTATTTTTTAATTTAATTTAAAAATGACAATAACACTCAATAATTAAATATATAAAGACAATACAATTATATAATGAGAAATCTTATTGGGGTAGTACACAAGTCTGTCCAATCGAATCGTGATCTTGTTCTGTGAAGTCATAACTGGACTAAAATCGAAATAACTTTTGAGTTATGCATTGTTATATGGAATTATGACTGGACTAAAGTTTGAATAACTATTTAGGAGTCGTGATCTTGTTCTGCAGAGTCATAATTGACTAAAGTTGGAATAAGTATTGAGGAGTCACGAATATATTTTTGTGGAGTCATGACTAGACTATAGTTGAGGTAGTTGTCAGATTCATGAGTTGTAGTTGTAGTCAAGTTATGTGGAATCGTGATTGAACTAAAGCTAAAATAATTATTGAGGACTTGAGAGTCTTAATCTTATTATATAGGGTCATGACTAGACTAAAGTTAGAATAATTATTGAAGAGTCGTACTCTTTTCTATGGAGTTATGCCTGAACTAGCTAAAATAATGACTAGAGTTCAAGGTCTCGATCTCGTTCATGGAGTCATGATCTGAATAGAGTTGCAACCTATTAAGAGAGGTTGTGATTGGTGATTATGACAGTAGGGTCGTGACTTATATTTTGAACTCACAACTCAATTTTAGTGGCAACATTTGTGTTGCTATAAAATATTTGTATTATGATGATTGATAACTTGATTAAAGTCGTGACTTGTTCTTTGGGGTCGCAACATGAGTAATCGTTATATGTTGTAAGTTGTTGTGATTTGTACATAAGTTTAATAGATTTTTTAGAATACTTTTTAAAGGTTTGTATATGAAACATACATTATGGAATGAAGACGTGAATGAGTGAGAGAATGTATGTAAATATAGAAATATTGCTATGTCACAATGCATGACTAGTAAATAATTTTTTTTTCATCTTCTTTCTTTCTCTCTTTTCTCCTCTCTAATAGTGTGTGTATGTTTTTTCTATGAGAATTTTATTTATAATTAATATAACTTCTCTGAAATCCTATATTCTAATCATCATCCATCCTTTATATCTTATAAATTTTTAATATTAGCTATCAAAGCCGACAATAGAGATTCTTCTATCTTAACATTTATTTTATTACTTATATTAGATATTGTTTTTTTTTTTTTACTTTTTAGATTGTAAAAGTAGGATATATACAATTCATTCCAAGTTGTTGGAATAAAATTTGGATAATAAAAAATTGAATGAAATACTCACATCCAAAATAATTATAATTAATGTTAAATGTCAATATAAAAGTTTAAATACTTAAAATTTGAGACTTGAAAGAAATTATATATTAATATATATCTTTTAATTTGATATTATTTAAATATTGTGTACGACTACATAAATATTAATATTCCGAATTTTATAAGAATTACAAATTTAAATTATTAGATAAAAATAATTTTAAAATGACTAATCACTTTAGATCCTTTATGTTGTATGTATATGTTAAAGATCATATCTTGATGTGATGATATGTATCTTTGTCAAATAGTGGTAGACTCATAAGACGCATATTCTTTGTTTTTTGAGAGTAAGATCATTGAGATGCTAATTATTCCTAGACTTTTTAAGTTAAAGCCTTGTGCACTAAGTTTGATCTTCTGGCCTCATTCATAATATAGATAAATAAAAATGGATAAAAAATAGAAAATTTAAGCCATAACAACTTCAATATGATTTAGTATTTTATCGTTGTTTTAAATATAATTTAACAAAAATTCATTACATATTTTGAAACATTAATAAATTATGTCATCATTTTTAATTTTCTATATCATTTAATAATAAATAGGCCCAGATCTCTGATGTTTTTTTTTTCAAACCATATTGTATAATTTATCCGCTATTATAAAATTTAGTTTCTTTATGATTTCAAATTCCTGATTGATATTAAGCTATGCATTGTGTTTGTTAATTTGTGCTGCAGTCACGATCCTTATTTGTGAAGAACTTGAATTTCAGCACTTCTGATGAAACTTTGAAAAATCACTTCTTGAAACATCTGAAAGAAGGACAAGTTTTAAGTGCCAAGGCAATTATACTTCTACTGACAACTAATTATAAGTTTTGATAGTTGTTTTTTTTTTGTTCATGTTTTTTTCTGTTATTTTTGTGCTTATGATTTTTCTCTGCAGATAAATAAGCACATAAAGAATGGGAATAGTCTATCAATGGGCTTTGGATTTCTGGAGTTTGATTCTGTGCAGACAGCAATAAGTGCTTGCCAAATTTTACAAGTAATTTTATGCTCATTCATGCTGAAACCTGTCACATGCACACATACACACAAAATCATGCAGGTGGTGATCCACACATGGACATAAAATGGCAAACACAAACATCGATATAAGCATGGAGAAATACACATGCATAGATAGGCAAACCAACACAATTGAAGCATAGATAAACATACTGGCAATTAAACAGACTGAAATACAAACATATAGTAATTGTTATGGCCATAATCTTGCTAGGATTTTGGTGTGATTTAGGAGAACATAGAGGAAGGAAGTTCTTGTATTGTAGCGAAAATAATACTGCGAAGACTAATTATCTGAGAAATACTTATGTGACATACATATATTAGATATCATCACTTGGTGTGATTATAATTATTTTCGTCCAAAGGTGGTAGGTCTCAGGTTTGAGTCTTATTAGATGTAGCTTATCCGACATTGGAGGGTAATATTAATGTCTCCTAAATCTCATGCTGAAGTGTGAATTTTGTGTACTAGATACGACATCCAAGGAGAGAGAAACAAAGAGGATAGATATAATTAAGAGATAAAAAAATAAAAAATGTACACTCTCAATAAGCCTCAACAAATACAATGTCTCATACATATAAACACAAACATACAATCACCCTGTTATGTATCTCACATACTCATTTTCTCAAAAAAAAAAAAATGAATTTGACTTCTCCCTCAAAGGAGGTAACCTTTTTTCAAGTTCTATCTCTGAAAAAAACATGAACTCGTGCAAATTTGTCAGCGAGGTATGCCTTACACATTGGTTCTACCATCAGATATGTTTGGGTGAGCCCATTGCCATGATCTAAAAGTGGGAATTGAACCCAAGATCTCATTGATAAACTGATATCCTAGAGTACATCATTGTCAATTGATGCAAACTATAAATTGGGAATAGCACACACACACACACACACACATGATCTCATTGATAAACTGATATCCTAGAGTACATCATTGCCATTTGGTGCAAACTAAAAATTGGGAATAGCATACACACACACACACACACACACACACACACACACATGTACATTTGCATTAATATGAATATATGTTTGCATGATAGTGAAAATGGTATGTGTTGTGGTTTATTGGTTTGTCTATAATTTTTTTTTACTTAGGTACTCTTGATTTTTTATTTATTTATTTTATATCTTATATCCTTTTCCTCCCCTAATCTATTCTTTATTATTCCTTGATCCCTACATATGGTCTTTGGGGACCTAAGGTTAGAATAGGTATTACTCTCATCTCAACAATATGAATGTGGTATTTGGTAAAACATCTTATGACACGTATCTGATATCATTGGGGATCAAACTTTTATTCTCCAGGGTTAGATAGTCTTTTTCCCTTTGGCAATTGGATTATAATGTTAGTTTAGTTTATGTTTTTGATATCAGTATGCAACATGTGAGCTGTCACAATTATTTTCACATATAATATAAGGGTGATATATATAATATTTTATGTTAAGAGTATAATTATATTAATTTTTTGTTTATGCTGTTTAATGTTTAACACTATATCAGAATCAAATCACCTTTGCATGGATTGATGAAGAGGGAGATTCATGTCACTATCACTCACTATTTCAATACCTTGAGAGGAAAATGTTAGTTTAGTGCATGATAATAGTCTTTTTGGGCAATGGTGACTTGTTTTTTTCATAGAAGCAGGTGCAACGTGTCTTCGCATGTCTTTGGGCCTAGAATCACTTTTTCTAATTGATAAAATCGGATAAAATTTGTATATTTTTTGCATTAGTTTTGGATTGGGAACCCCTAATTTTTCTCCCAGGGAGTGTGTTTATTTTTCTTGGATTTTAAATTGAGGAAATCTTAATTTTAGTAGAATATTGAAATCCTAATTTATGATTGGTAGATTGTTATTTTTTTCTATTTGGGGAATTGTGAACACATATTATAGACAAAAAAAATGTTTGAATGACGTTGGTATACAGACAAAAAAAGTTTCCTACGATACACATATTATAGTTTATAATTTGAAGTCTCATAAGTAGTTGTTATTGGGTATTATTTTTAGAGAATAGATCGAAAATATTATGCAATATTGAGAGAGATGAGCTAATTACCAAAGTCATCTATAAGTTGTAGCAAAGTTTATTTGTTTTGACACTTTAAATGAAATTGTATATAAATTTTTTTTCTATGGAAACAATAAACACTTTCATTTCTTCAGGTAATGTCACACGTACTTATATCTTAGACTTCTAGATTATCGACAGGAGTTAATACTCATGTTACAAATAATCATTCACTTTTTATAATTTTCTTGTTTAAAAATTTTGTTTTAGCCAATGATAATCCTTTTAGAGGCATTGATGTGATAATATTCAGGTTAGTTTTTTTTTGTCAACATGTTTTGCTAATCTTTGATTATCTTGTTAGTTTTTTTTTCTATGTTGTTAATTGTTTGGCACTAAAAGTCTTATATTTTGATGGATGTTTTTAGCTTGTTTTTTATGATGCTTGAATGTGGAAAAGGCATAATGGATGAATTTCACAAAAATACAAGTGAGATCACATTTCAGGTGATCTAAATAGTCATTACAATATTTATAAAGTTGTATGATATGTTGAAAATGAATGAAATGAGTCATGATACAATAAAATTGGGATTGGTTTTAGTGTTTATCATGATGATCAATTAAGAGTCGGGATGAGTTGATTCATGTGTTGTATTCAAAATTTTTTTTTACTTCGAATTATATCACAACTGAGGGTGGAGATCAGTGAGATTAGACAAGACGAATATGATATTTTTATGATGTGTGAGACTAATTTGATAATTTATTTAGATGTTCACAACATAAATTTGAGCTGTGATTCTAAGTTTAAATATTTTATAACGAAACGAACTATATGATAAGATGCATAATATATGCAGTCTCAGATGGTTCTATAATAAATAAATCAAACAGAGATATTTTCTATTTTAGGAACTAACCAAAAATAATAACTAAAGTTGAAATCTAAAAGAAAGAACAAATGGAAAGAAGAAATTGGAATTTTGGAGATGAGTAGATTGTCAGCTATTGAGTCAAGTTGGATGCATTATACAACAATTTTACCCCAACACAAAGAGAGAGAATTTATGTGAAAAATGACAATCTTGCAATAGTAGGAGATGAATTGTTTCGATCCAATTTATAAAGTAGAAGAAATGCATGTATTACAAAATAGAGGGTATATTTTTAGACCCAACAATAATATTTTAATACACTAGTATCGAACATAAGAAATGGTGAGAATTTAGCATATGATAACTAAGAAGGAGCTTTAAGCTCCAACCATAACTAATAGAAGATAACATTCAAGCCGTCATTTGAAAATAATATTTATGTGCTAATAATGGAGATACATAGGAGAAATGACACGTAACAAAATTGAATGAGATAGATGGAAATGAAGTTGAAACATAGAGATGTGATATTGAAAATTATTGAGAATCAAATTGGATATTTTGAACTCACAATTAAGAAGGTGTCAATGGAATGCTTATTGTTATCAAGATGAATTCAGAGTAATGTATGTCCATAACATCGAGAAGTGACGAAGTATAGTAATAAAAAATAGAAGTAAAATCAAAGAAAGAATATGATATAGAAAAGAATGTTTTCACAAATGTAATGCAAATTGACCCTACTATCAACTTATCCTAGCAAATAAAGCAACTTATAATAAAGTAGAAACAAAGAAGGAGATTCTAGTGAACTATCTCAATAAATAAAAAGATTATACAAAGAATGAAAAAAATATATAGACATACCTTATGCTCTCCACCTTTTTTCTTTCCATTTTATAGTTATTCAAAAAAGAGAAGTTGGATGGATAATTTGAAAAAAAAAATAATATTTTGAGAAGGCTAGAGATATATATGTTATTCACAGAGGATCTATTTTTGATATCACTTTACATGAAGTTCATGAGAATATTATAAGTAACAAAAAGAAGTTAAATACTTATGAAATTATAAGCATGATTGAAAATTATAATATAATAATTCACAGAAAATTTTCAAGAAAACTCAAATTCTGGAAGTTTTATAAATTTATAAATTATTGGGGAATACGTTTTTTGGAAGGCTCTCGAGAGCAAATGTGAACTTGATATTGCCGATAGTAAGGATTTAGAATTTATGTGAGATTATTTTAATTTTTCTTTCTTTATAAATGATTGATAGATCTATTAAAATTTTGAAGAGAATAATTGAAGTCTTTGTTAGTCAAGGTTGAAAAATTTATTTTTCGCACATGTAGTCTTGAATATAAAAGAAAACTCATGTATACCATTGATATAGAGGCATCAACCAGGCCGGTCCGGCCCGGCACGAGGCACTGCATGGTTCGGTCTTGCCTAGGCCGGCCCGGCATGGGAAAATCCCGTGCCCGTGCCGTGCTCGGGTAAGGCACGGCCCTTGTCGTGCCGAGGCCAATCGGGCATCGTGCCGTGCCTGACCCATCATGGTTCGGTGACCCTGGCACAGCTAACAGGCAGGGGATTTTCTGTTTCCCGCAAAAAAGACCGCGGGTCGGGTCCAATCAGTCCCGATCCGCGGTCCCTGAGCCGACCCGATTCCCCCCCCCCCCAACGGGCAAAAAAAATAAAATAAAAAAAAAGTTAAATCGTAGCCGTTGGCTAGGGGGCAGAATCCAACGGTCCTCATGAATCTGCCCCCTAAAAAATTAAAAAAAATCAAAAAAAAAATGATTTTTTTTAAAAAAAAGTTTCTTTAATCTATAAATTTCACACCCCCTCTCTATAATATTTATATTTTTCATAAATATTTTTTCTCTCAAATCTCATTTTTTCTTTCAAAAATCGTGCTCCTCTCTCTCGGGACTCAGGAAGTTGGGATTTCGTCATTTGGCTTGACTTTTCGAGAATCTCAACTTGGGTTTTGAATTCTGAGCTAGTCTGTGGTGCACCACTAAGAAGCACGGACACGGACACGAGGATACGACACGGCAGAATACGGGGATACGGCAAATTCTAAAAAACTAGGATACGGATACGGCTAGGATACGACATGATAAAAAAAATAAAAATAAAAATAAAAATTATTAATTATAAATATTAGGTATTTTATAAAATTAATTAAATTAAATTAAAATATTTTATTATATAAAATAAATAAATATTATTTATTTTATAAAATAAAAATATTTTATTTTATTAAAATATTTTATTTTATTTTATAAAAATATTTTATTCTATGCGCATCCCCACACAAATACGCCTGCTCCAGCCTCCCCCTCAAACATGCCCGTCCCTGCCTCCCCCTCAAACACAACCGCCCCTGTCTCTCCCTTCAATTCGCCTCGCCCATGCCTCTTTCCTTAATTCGCGCCGCCCCTTCCTCTCCCCTCAAATCATGCCCGCTCCTGCCTTTCCCTCAAATTGCGTCCACTCCCTGCCTCACCCTCAAATCACGCTCGCCCCCTGCCAGTGGCCAACGTTGCCCATGCGGCGACGTTAGCCACCCGACATCGTCGGACGTCGGGCACTATAGGCATCGATATGGCTGTCGTCTACCGACGCAACCATCTGATACGCCACGTAGCGTATCGGATACGGATTGTGCAATAATATGCCACGTGGTGTATCGGACACGTATCCGTGCCGTGTCCGTGTCGTGTCCTGGTGTCGGACACGCGGACACGGCTGTAAGGAACCATGTCCATGCTTCCTTAGTGCACCATGTACGTGATCGACATTTCTGCTTTACCGGGTAATTTATTTTAAGTTTTTTTTTTATTTTCTCTCTCTCTCTCTAGTCTCTCTCTCTCTCTAGTCTCTTCTCTAGACCTAAAATAGATAAATTTTAAATATATCCTCTAGTCTCTAAATAAGTAACCTGATTAACAAAAATCCTAAAAAATGACAAATGCTAATGAAACATATTTAAAATTAGAAAATGAAAATATTACACAGATGTCAGAGGCTGCTGAAACTTTAGTTTTTCCAATCGTCTCAATCCAAACTTCTAAAAAATAAAAAACTAGGAGGACTTCTGTAGTTTGGACTCTTTTAATATAATAAAACAAAAAAATGTTAGGGGTGAGAAAGAAGAAATGATACAGTGCAAATATTGTATGAGACTTTTAACATGTAAGAGTTCATTTGGGATTGAGTACTTTAAGAGACATGCCAAATTATGCACCAAAAAATATGGTCCATTAGATCCTAGGCAAATCCAACGTGACACTATATTTTTTGAGACTGGGTCGAATTCAGTCTTAAAGTTTACTCCCTTCATATACTCCAACGAGCTGGGTAGGGATGACATGGCTAGACTTATCATATTGATGAGTCTTACGATCAGATTTTTGGAAGATCTAATGGTAGTGCATATTATGCAGACATATTTTCAGCCTGCTTATCGTAGGATTCCTAGGTCCACATCTAGGAATGACATACTAAAATTATATAAGTTAGAAAAATAAAAAATAATTAATGAATTTATGGCATATAGTGGAGTGGTGTCCGTGACGTCTGATATCTGGACAAGTCACGATGAATCATTTTATGTATGTCTTACCAGCTACTATGTAGATTCTAACTGGACTATGAATAAAAAAAAATTTATGATTCTCTGAGATTCTTCATTCTTATGATGGTCTGGCCATTTTTGAGTGTATGATGAAAATCTTAAGGGAATATAAAATTCAAAATAAAATTTTTGGTATCACATTCGATAACGCATCTAATAATGGAGTAGTGATTAAAATTGTTTGTTTGGAATATTAGAGACGCACCATTAAGAGAGATTTTTCATGTCAGATGCATGTGTTACGTGATTAATTTGATTGTTCAAGCGGGTATGAAGGTATGTTTTCCCATATTGGATAATATACGTAATGCACTAAAATATATTCGCACTCCTCACAGATAACAAGAGTTTGGTAGCATCTGTTTGTCTGTGAATCTTAAGAAGAAGAAATTTCAATCAGATGTGAGACATCGTAGGAATTACACGTATCTGATGTTGGAATCATGTGTTGGATACGAACACGTGATATTCGACTACGTCAATAGTAAGAGTGACGAACTTATTATTGACGATACTGACTGGGCTTCAGAAATTTCATAAATAAAATTCCTGAAGATTTTTTATGACACGACGAATATGTGTTCATCGGTTTATACGCCCACGACTTGCATTGCACTCAAGTGCATATGCAATATTAGTAGTATGTTTAGGAAGTATCGAGCTCACCCGACGCTTAGCCATATGATTGCAGAGATGGAAATCAAGTACTTGAAGTACTTGTCTACCATTCTATCTCTTTATTGCCTCGCTGCGTGCATGGACCTAGGGTTAAGGTGGAAATGGTAGAAAACATGATGACTTACATTTTCTCGTGCATGAACCTGGAAGAGCCACCTGATGGGTTCATTCACGAAAAGTTGATTGACCTATTCACATACTATGATACTAGGTATGGTGGTGGTGGTGGTGAGACTGTGATTACGGACATGGATACCTTATTTGGATATGATGATTTTTCCATTCAGCTAGCGAGGGGAAAACGTAGGAGTGAACCTTCACATAAGAGCGAGCTTTCTCGGTACTTAGATACTGATTATTGCTCAATCCTATCATATTCTGATACTAAAAATTTTGATATATTACAGTGGTGAAAATCATATGAGTCCATCTTTCCCGTGCTATCTAGGATGACACATGATCTACTTACTCCTCCAGTGTTGAGCCTAGCATCGGAGTCTATTTTTTTTTGTTGCAGTGAACGTGATTTCAGATAGGAAATCGAGATTATGTCTAGATATTATTAAGGCTTTGGCTTGTTTGAAGGATTGAGATGATTCGAGGTTTAGCATCCATGATCGTGCTGGAGCTGGGACAGGGACATGGACTGCAGCCGCATCTACTATGATAGTGGAGGAGCTGATTGTTAATGATGATGATCCATATGATACTGATCTTGATGTTGTGACTGATGATGCTCATGATATGCCGATTGATGATGATCTATTATTTTTTTGATTTCGATGTTTTATTTTTTATTGATTGTACGCTTTATTTATACGTTACGTAAAACTTTAATTTGTTTGGTTTGGACCTTTGGTATCTAATGGCTGATTGGTCATTTTTCATTTGATTTGCTTATGTTTTTTTACTTTTTAATTTTTTTAACATAAATTATTAATTTATTTATTTTTTTGTTTTAATTTTTCATTTAAAAATTTATAACTCTATTATATAATTCTAATAAATTTTAAACTAATTTTATTTTACATTATAAAAAAATTTTAAACTTTATAAATTTAATAAAATTTAAACAATTTCATATTTTAAATTTATAATATTATATATTATCTATAATTATATATATAATTTAATAATTTATATAATTAAAATAAAAATTAAAATAATAAAATTTAAAAAAAAAATTATTTGGCCCATACGGCCAGGCTAGGCCCCAGCGGGCCCAGCTTTTATAAACCATGCCTGGCCCGACACAAAATCACGACCATGCTCTAAAAAAATGGAACAGACGGGCTGGCTTGGCCCGGCCCAACCCGATTGCCACCTCTATATTGATATTAGAAAGATCATTCTTGGCAATTAGATGAGTATTAATTAAAATCAAAAATGGCGAATTCACTCTTCGAGTGTGAAAAATAAGTGAAATTCAACATATATAAATTCTACAAATTCTAATTAATGATGAGAAAAACTGCTAAGAATAGATATTTTTATTCGCACATCTAACAATTAGAATGTGAAATTAAAAAAGAAATTTTTTTAAAAGATTATTGGCTTAAAAATTTGGAGAAGTTATGAAGTTGAAGTTGTTATGGAATAAATGAAGCTGTGACACATTGATGAATATACATGTTATGATAGTAATTTTTTTCTAATGCGTGATAAAAGAAACAAAAATATATTATGATGATGGTGCTACTCACATTATCCAAGTTGTGAGATTCTTATGCTTAAATAAATGAGACACATATGTAGGAACTCTTGAAATTGTTGATATAGCGCAATTAGAAATAATCGCACCTTTATTTGATGAAATCCATGATAAAATAAATGGAGTTGTGCTGAATATTGTTCAAGTATAGAAGGAAGTTGCAATTTCTAAAAATGTCATGACTATAATAGTTTGCTTAATTAAGAAAAAAGTCACGACAAAAATTGAAAGAGTCACGACATTGATCAGACATAAGATAAAAGAAGAAATCATGATATGTTTCAATATCATGACATAATTACAGAAAGGAACACAAGACAATGTGCTATATTTCAAAGTCGTGGAGATGGTTGAAGCAAAGATAACAGACAATAATTTCATGATAATTACTTGAGTCATGATTTTTGAAGACATGCATCCAGGAGGAAAAAGATTCTAGATGACCAAAATTTGAAAGAGAGATGAGCAATATGATGACCTAGAAAAGAATAGAATGTATATTATTTTTCATTTAGATTTAATGAATTATTGATAAAAACCACAGAGAATACAAATTGAAAAGAGATAAAAGATTATATAGAAAAAATCATATGATCAGATAAAGTTGACAATGATGCAAACTAGACTCGAAAGCAAGTCTAACCAAAGATATTAAACATAGTGCTTCATGGCCCAACATATTGTATTATTTTGTTCATACATCAAATTAGGTTCATAGTTCATACACAAAAAATTATAGACTAAATGATGTTACGACATCAAACCAAGTTGCGACATTGTGCTTGGTATCCTATCCACTTAAAGTAGTTGTGATATTCACACTTAGTCGTGATAATCTCTTCTTGAAATGGCTATACCTCAGGGTCATGACATACTTTTCAAGGTTGCGATTGATTTTGGAGGATAATATATTGCTAGGTTGTGAGTTGTGACAAGCTATGCACACATCAACATCATTCCTAATGTTTTCATAAAGTAGTCAACCTTGTGTGTTTTTATTTTCTTATTTTTCATTTGACCACAAAGCAATCCAAAAAGAGAGATTTTTTTTCTTTGCTCAAGGATAAGCAAAAGTGTGAGATTTTTATTCAATATTGAACGCACTATGTTTTGGCAGATATTTTTGGCTTATTTTATGTGATAGGTGTAATGAAAAGAGACAAAAGGCATGAAAATCATAAAAAAAAATTTGATTAATTTTAATAAAAAATAGTAAAATTAGCTATAAATCAAGTATAGAAGATAGACATGGTAAAACATAGCATTGAAATTCATGATAATAATATAAAGTTATCATATTTTAAATGCCACCACATCTTAATAGTGATACATATCTTTGAAGTTGTTGCGATAAGTATTTATTGGTTGTGATCTACTTTTTACGTTGTAATATTTTCTACATGGTTATGGCAATATTTATGTGTTGTGATTATATCTATTATAAAATATATTTTTGATCATGACATTATTTTTAAGTAGTGATAGTCATACCATTAAATTTTAGTTATGATATTAAAATTAAGTTGCAACAATGCTCGAATGATAAAATGACGTCGCAACAAACTTTTCAAGGTCATGATAATTTTGTTATAGAATTAAATTTTTAATATTTCAAGGTTGCAAAGCTATTTTTGGTCATGACATCCTTGTTATATCCTGACATCATACTCAAGAGCATGAATTATTTTTAGGGGTGTAAATGACCCGGGTTGGCCGATTTGGAAGTATAAAATGAGCCAACCTAATTTTAATGACCCACTAAAATGCAACCTAACCCAACCCATACCACATGGTTTGAGTGGTTTGAACGGGCTCTTAATCTAAAAAAATAAAATAATCATATTTTTAGGGATTCTAACTTTGTATATATATATTCTAGGTTATGTATCATAACTTGTACTTACTAAAAGTCATAACTCACAAGTAAAGAGCTTGAACTATAAAAAATAATTTTCAATGTTACTATTTTTATAGGTTATGTTTCCAACAATCCTCAAAAAAAATTATGCAAACTTATTTTCACTTATAATTCAAATAAAATTAAATATAAAATATTACATATTTACACAATTTGTCCAACTGAAAATGCATTTAAGTATCCAATTATTCATAATAACGATACATGAAAAATAAGACAAGCATTCAAGTGTCTTTACTAACCACACATGAAAAGTGAATCATAAAATCTAAATAACCAAATATATAAAAATATTTATAATAAAGAAAAGAAATTGTTCAAACTTCAAAGGCTACAAGCCTGCAAAAAAAATTCAACTGAAGCAAAGCACAACAAAAACTCAAAATGCTACCAATAATTGAAGCAAAATACTCTAGCACCAATGAGTCTAATCTTAGGTTTTAAGTTTTTTAAAACTATAAATTTTCAAAAATAGAAGAGTTAGAAATCATAAAACTATCTATAATTAAGCCACTCATATAATGATTGATGATTAATAAGAAAAATAGTATACTTGGTAGCATAATTTATCATCACTTTGCCACAATTGTCATACTATTCATTGTATTCAATTATCAGAAATTGTCACCAAAGTTATATCTAGGAGGTAATAAAAATATAAAAGATTAGTTATATAAAAATGCAATAAGAAAAAAATAAAGAAAATAAACAAGTTATAAGTTTGAATACCCGACTCAAGCTTCTCATATTCTTCCACCTCATATAAAGCATCTCAAATACTAAATAGGAGTTGATAAAATACGCAACTAATTTTAAAAATAAATGAGGGCCTCCATTATTTATGGAGACATAGAACTTTGAAATGGATCAAGAACACGCTCTCCTTTGTTAAATGCTGACTCAGATACAACTGTAGATACTTGAATTGTCAAAATATTTTGTGCAACCAATGAGATAATACAAAACTGAGGAATTAGTCTTCCATCAATTCAATATAACAAAATTAGAATCATGACTATTATCCACAATACTCTCCAACACGTATCTTTCTAATTCTGACTTGGAATACAATTTTTTTTTTCAATTAAGTGGTTCCTGAATCTGGTAAGAAACATTACACTCACACCATCCTCCCCATCAACATCCAGCACTTTTGACGGCTCACCCCCATTGGTGTGTTATGTAATATTAGTTGAGTTATGCTCTACATATCATTCATAAAACTGAATCATACTATCTTTCACCTTCTTTAACAAAATGTCCGTAGCAGGAGCATCATAATAATTATTGAAATAATATTTCACATACTCAAATTTATATCGAGGATAAAGAATCAATGCAAACAACATCAATAAATTTATTATATCTAAGTTTTCATAATATTTATCAAACTTTGATCTTATGCTCTCCGTCATTAGTCTTAAAAAAAGATCTTGATTTTTACACAAATAATTAATAGAATTTTAATCCATTAAGATCCCAATAAATGATGTAATGAACTATCCTAACCTTCTCTCAATCTTCATTATTAGGAGGTTCATATTCACTTCCACAATTACTTTCCCTATCATCATCTCTAAAATAAGTAATGAAATATTTGTCATCCTCTTTTAATCTCTCAAAAGTTTTTTGAAACTGCAAAGTCTTCTCCAACATATAATAAGTAGAGTTCCATTTAGTAGACACATCTAAGTAAACTTGACTCTTGCATTTAATAGCTTCTTTTTCAGCATAAGTTTTAAATTTAGCCATCATAAAAGGTGAAAATTTAACATATTTCATTACCTTACACACCTTGAAAATTGAGTTATTAATATCTTTTAAATCATCACAAATAATGAGATTTAGAATATAAGCACAATACCTCATGTGTAAATGCTCATGCTCTAAAATGGTTTCCATTCTATTTTTAATTTTCCTCTTCAAGTGTATAATGCAAAGATTGTTAGAATATGCATTATCCACTGAGTGTGAGAATCTTATCTATTCCCTAATCTAACAAAAACATCTCAACTATCTTGCCTAGTATCTCTTTGTGATTTGGAATCAAATAAAAGTTGAGAATTTTTTTTTTTTTGAAGTTTCCATGCACTATCAATGTAATTGATGGTAAGACATATATAATTCTAGTTTTGCACAGAAGTCCACGTGTTAGTTGCAAGACAAATTATTTGGGTTTTCAAAACACTCTTTGAGATTTTTTTTCTCCTGACCAAAGATGTTTAAACAGTCATTTGAAATATTGACTCGAAAAGAGATTTTAAGCCTTAGTTGAGACACGCATAAAATATTTAAACTTTTCATTCTCTATATGTCTAAAGTGCATCTCATTAATTATTATTATTTTTGAAAGAGCTCTTCTATAAGATTCTTAACTAAAATACCAAGACACAAGTTGGTCATTACTCTCATCTTCCTCTTTTTTTGGCTTAAAAATCAAGGTTGTTTGGGTCTTATCTTGTGATATATGAGAATTCCTTTTACATTGGATATTAAGATGTGTTCACAAAGAACTAATTCCAATATTGGTAGAATTATATGCATATTTTTTTGATAATAATTCCATGCACATTTAGACGATTTTTCTTGTTTTGTTTCTATAATGATAAAGTAATTCCAAACCTTTGATCATTTTTGATAATCTCACTTTTTCTCATTATTGGCCTTGGGTGATGAGGTGTCCGTATTAATAATGTTTGGATTTGGTTGGTCTTTGTTAGTAGCAGTTGTTTCACCCACAAACACATGTCCTTGCAATGTGCACTCGTCTTCTTCCTCTTGTAATGGAGGAGTAGGGGAGAAATGATGGTCATCAGTGGTCGGTAGATGATGGTAGAGGATGGTTGAAAGAGAAGAACAAGACAAATAGATGATGAGTTGATGCCCACGATGTTTGATGGACGAAGAGTCAATGCCGGCGCCAATGGGATGGATTGGGTTGTCTCTGGTCGACGTCGAGGATTCTAGGGATATAGGGAAGTATGGCTAGAGGTCATGACTTGTGAGGATGAGGATTTGGGATTGCGAATTTGCGATTGTCGATTGCTGGCCGAATGCAAATTGGGGATTAGGGTTATAAAATTTTAATTTTAATTTTTACATATATATATATATATATATATATATACCGGCCCAGTCTGGGTTATATGGCTAGGTTGTGTTATTGTGTCGTGACCAGCCTATTTAACTGGAATTACTTATTTTGTGGACTGGGTTGGATCATTTTATATTTTAAACTGGACCAAACTATTGTATACAGGTGGTTTGGGTCAGTTCAGCGGGTTGGCTGAGGTTTTTTATGCTTAATCATTTTAGTTGTGACATGATTTTCATGTCATGACTTAGAATTAATTAAAGCTATTATAGTGTTAATAAAGGACCTTTGCAATAGTTGAGATTTGAGGATGTAAAAGTTGATCTTGATGATGAAGGAGATTGGGGGGAAATAGAAAGAAAAAGTAGATTGTATTGGGAAGCAGAATTAAAATGTAGATAATAAATGCATGTTGCTTTTAGGAATACTTGATTCGATGAGTTAATTTTTAATTTATCTCGTTTGAATCTTATTCCAATGTAAGACTATTTTATAAATCTTGAGTCTTTATATAATCGTGTATGATGAATAATTTGTGATTTTGTAATATATTGAATAGTAATGATTATGAAAGTATCTTAGATGTGTATGATATGATTTCACTAACTATTGGAGGATTTGTGTTGGCTATTGTAGATGATAATTAAGTCATAAGACACATGTAAGACGACATAAATCGACATGAAGTGATAATTCTCTGACCACTTTTCTCTTGTGATGACTTACATAGGTGAAATTGTTAAGGTTGATCTAAGTTAATTTATGTGAGTTTGGTGCTATTGAATTCAAGAATATAAAGGACATGATCATTTTGAAACAATCATCAATGAGAGTTGAATTATCTATAAAGAGTTGGAATTGAGAGGTTGATAATTGTTAGGTCTATGAGTAGTTTCAGTGAACAGTTACGGATATACTGAAAACACAACTACAAGAGAATATCATAATTTATGATTGATTAATTTTTAAGACTAACGAGATAATTGGAGATCTCGTATCTTCTTAATTTTAGTTTAACAAACATATATTGCATTATCATAATATTCACATAGGAAAACATTATCATACATGAGAAAGTAAAGGAATCATAGAGTCAGCATCTTTTAAAGACTCAATCTTATTTATCAACTTAAACTTGTCTAGTCAATTCATATAAATTTGATAAAAAAATTAATACCAATTCTCATTAGATCGATATCTAAATTTATATAAATTTATTACTTGTATAATTCATACATTTGTAAAATATAATTTGTGCACATAGAATATGCCTAAAGTGTTTTTAGTATCGTTGTTGAGAGTCAATAATTTTTTGGCATAATCATCAAGGTTTTGATATCTATATATAAAATTCAATTCTGATTTTATTATTATTTATATTAATGTTTGTCTACACAAGATCATAATTTTCTAAGGAGAACAGCATTTTTAGATTAAGCATGATTTTATTATTTTTTATTAGGTTTTTATAGTAGTGTCAACTAGGTTGGGTGGCTTTAGCATGACCCATATAATGACATGGAACAACCTTACATGGTCCCAGACTGTGCTGTCCCATGACACGGTTCATGCTGTGTTGGGCCAGTGCAAGCCACCCCTCTTGTTGATCCAGACACGACTCACATGCTTGGCCCAATGGCACGATCCACCAGCTCGGGGATTTGGAATCGGATATGGTTGGGCCAAGCGTCAAGTCCCTTCATGTGACCACCCGACGAGGTGGGTTTTCACAAAAAACTAGCACGTAAGCCAAATATCGCTTATGCCTCCCTTGCTACCCATTGCATTTTCATGCAGTGGGTTTCAATAGGGACAACGAAAGATCGTGCTTGTCGTAGTCCATATCAGTTTGTTTATTAAAAAATTAATATAAGTTTACAGTAGCTGTCAATTTGATTCTGATGGCTACCGTGACGAGAATCTAGTGGTTGTCATGATTTTGGCCAATATTAAATTTTAAAAAAAAACAAAAAAAATATTTTTTTAATATTTCTGATTTTTTTTTCTTTATAAATAGAGAAGAAATTTAAAAATTCTTTCTTAATTTTCTCTTTTTTATAATTCTTTCAGTATCTCTTGGTTTTGACTCTCTCCAATCTCTCTTTTAAAATTTAAATATTGCCTATCTTATTTTTAAAAAATTCTGATTAATGGTGTACAATTGCACATATAGGATAAGGATAGTGTGGATATGTTTGTGCAACATTGAACTTGCCTCAAGGTTAAAATTTATAGTGAAATGGTTTGTTATACGGTACTTTTTTTTGTTATTTATTTATTTGGTTTTTTTTCCTTTTACTTTCATAATTAATTTATAAATATAAATAGTAATAAAGTTACATAGTTAATTTAATGATAATGAATTTGATGTTAATGTATATGTAGAAAATAATAGAAATCATAACAAAATATCCAAGCCGGAAGTTATGTTTTCTCAATGGCCTTCATCCAAATTCATGTCATTTAAAAAATAAAAAATTAGGTTAATATTAGTAGTATGAATATACTTTAAAATAATAAAAATTAAAAATTTTATGGGTATCGATGAAGAATTGATATAATGTATATATGTATTATAAAAAATATATACATTTAGGAGTGCATGTTGGACTGACTATCTAAAGAGACATATTCATCAATGCATCAAAAAATATGGTCTATTAGATCTAAGACAAACTCAACTTAACTGTAAAGTCTTTTAATCTTAATCTAGTTTAGTTTTATTGCTCTCTTTTATATATCATAATAATTTTGAAAGGAAAGACAAGACAAAACATATAATGATTGTGTATTTTGATTATAATTTTAAAAGATCTTAGGATAATCAGTATTATGCGAATTTACTTTCAAGTATGCTTATGATAGAATTCATAGGTTCACATATAAGAATTACATAATAAAATATTATAAGTTTGAAAAATAATTTATAATTAACGAATTAATGAAATATAGTGGAGTGTTATCTATGATGTTTGATATGTGGACTAATTGTGACAATATATTAATTGTTTATTTTATTGTCCACTACGTAGATTCTAAATTAAAACATAATAAAAAAATTTAAGAATTTTTTGAAATTCTAAATTCTTATGATTGTCTTGTCATATTTGAGTGTATGATTTTTATCTTTAAGGAATATAAAATTCAGAATAAAATATTTACAATTATTTTTGATAATTTTTATAATAATAGAGTAATAATTAGTATGTTTATTAGGATTATTAGAGATGATTTATTAAATGAGATATTTAATGTTAGATTTATTTGTTATGTGATAAACTTAATAATATTTGCATGAATAAAAATTATTTATCTCATATTAAAAAAATCACTAAAATACTATGTGATTTTTAATAGACAACATGAGTTTAGTTATTAATATGAATGTATGATGTTTATTTTTAGGGAATATAAAATGCAGAATAAAATATTTAGTATCATATTTAATAATTCTTTTAGTAGTAAAATAATTATTAGTATGTTTATAATGACTATTAGAGATGAACTATTATGTGAGATATTTTATATTAGGTATATCTATTATTTGATTAATTTGATAGTAAAAGTGTGAATTAAATTATTTCTCTTATATTAAAAAAAATAAAAAAATTATTAAAATATTATAAGATACCTAGCAAATAATATGAGTTTTGCAGTCTGTTTTTCTACAAAGCTGAAAAAGAAAAAAATTTAAATGGATGTGAAATACTATTGAAATTATATGTAATTTATTTTGGAGTTTTGTGTTGTCTACCAATACATAATATTCGATTACATCAACAGTAAAAATGATAAGCTTATTATGATGATTCAGACTGAGATATAAGAATTTTATTTATGAAATTTTGTAAGATTTTATATTATACGACGAGTATGTATTTGTTTGTGTATACTCTCACTCCTTATATTATACTTAAATATATATACAATATTAGTAGTATATTTAGTAAGTATATAGGTTACTCTGTATTTAATATTATGACTGTTAAGATTAAAATTAAATATTTGAAATATTAGTTTATCATTTTAATTTTGTATTATTTGGTTGTCTACATGGATCATAGGATTATGGTAGAAATTAAAAAAAAATATTTTGATATATATATCCACGTGCATGAACTAAGTACATCAACATAAAAGATATATTCATGAAAAATTAATTAACTTATTTTCATATTGTGATACTAGGTATAATAATTATAGTTATGTTCCGAGTATGGTCATGAATATTATATTCAAAAATGATAACTTTTCTATTAAATTAGCTAGGGATAAGTGACTGGATGGTCCATTGAATAAGAGTGAATTATCTTTCTATTTAGATATCGATTACTACTCTATCATATCACATGATGATAAAAATAACGTAGACATTATGCTATAATAGAAATCATAGAAATTTATCTATTCTTTACTATCTAAGATGACATGTGATATACTGATCTCTCTGATATTTAGCATAATATTGGAGTATGTTTTTTCTGTGGCAGCAAATGTCATTTTAAATAGGAGATTTATACTATAACAAGATATCATAAAGATATTTTGATGCCTGAAGGACTCAGAAGATGCAAGGTTAAACATTCAAGATAAGTTATATCAGTTAGGAAAAAATATTAATATTTTCTATCAAATCTATCAGACTTGTGTTAGTAATGACTTTTTTGTAGGTGATGAAAATGACTCAAGTTGTGTGGACAATACCAGGCCTGAGTATTATACTCATGTGCTTTATAATATGTGGAATGTCATGGCTCAACATGCTGGCCTAGGTGTCCAAACTTGGCTAGCCGAGATTGAACCCATGTGAAATTGAGTTGGGTCCATGTCGTTTAGGCACGACCTATCCTAGCCATGCATGACTCATCATGACCAAGCCTGTGGGCCGATATGTAATGCTAAGCTACCCTCTTTTAAAGATGTGTCAGATTGACACAATTTGGTTGTTTCTTTTATTCATTTAATCTAATATACTTAGATTTATGAAAACCTAGTAGATATGTGATCAAAAAAAATTTTAAGTATTTGATTAATTTTATTGATGATTGCTCATAGAATACATGCCCTTTTCATAATATACACAAATATTTTTTATTTTTTAAATATTTTTTGAAATAATACATAATTAATTTAATAAAAATATTAAAAAAATTCATTGTATTAAATTATATATCAAATAATTTTAATTTATATTTTATGAATCATTAGATTATATATTAAATTTTTTGTATTGATATATTCTTTAGAATAATATTGTTAAAAAAGCTAGATATTTGATTAAAATATATCAGATATTACTATTTGGTATAAGTGTTAATAAATATTTTTGAAAATATATAGTTTTAATCACAAACTAACTTTTCAATCATATATTCTCTTTTATCTTTTTTTTAACATTTATACTTTCAGATTTTATATCTTATTAAGATATTATTTAGTCGTCTTAGAATTTTTAGAGTAATTGATTTGTTAAAGATCTCTTTTTTTTTTAAGTTGTTTATTAATTATAACATTCTCTTTTGGCGGAGGAATATCTTTTTTTTACAAGCTAAAATCTACCCTTATCCCTCTTACACCCATACACTTTAAAGAAAAAAATACAAAGAACAAAGCCTAATTTGAATATGAGCATGTGTGCTCGCTTTGAGCTTATTTATTTAAAGATCTTGAGTTATTTTTTTGCTTCCAATCTGAACTTTATACCCAGTTATCTGCCCTCTTCCCTATTGTTAACTTTCCCTTCATGATCCTCCTTATATAATTCAATAGCCGGCTCCAAAACCTGCACATCTAGTATTTTTCTGCATACGGATTTATCTTCCTTACATACCTGAATCTTTGTTTCATAAACACCCTTCATGCTGCACTTTTTCTGCATCATGATAGGGATTTGTTAAAGATCTCTTATCATGATAGGACGAGCAATGTTTTGCTTTCCTCAGCATCTTCCCTGGATGCTCTTTTATCAATAGAGGAGTTAAATTTTTTTTATTAAAGATTGATATAATCTTGTCTTTTATTATTAGGGATTGATATATTCTCTTTTATCTTTTTTAAGAATATATCATTTCTGATTTTATATCTGGGAAGATAGTTTAGTCTATCTCTTAGAATTTTAAAAGTATTTGATTTGTTCAAGATCTCTCGTCATGATAAGACAAGTAATGTTTAGTCTTCCTCTCATAATCTTTCTTTGATACTCTAATATCAAAAGAGGATATAAATTTTTTTTCAATTGGGATTGATATAATTTTAACAAGCAATGTTGTATTTTTTGAGTGAGACTTGGTCTTTAACAAATCTAAGAAGAGTGTAAGTCTAGAAATTGTTTTTTCTTTCTCACTTGTAGTCTAACCTATATCTTCTGCTAGTAGAGAGAATTATTGATCCGTTACATCTGAATTTATTTGTTCACACTATGGTGTTTTTTTTACATAGTTATTATATATGCTAATGAGTATATCTTTGATTATCTCTTAAAAGATAGATTTTCTATGAAAAAAAATTAGCTTTGGTCCATTATATAGTAGCCTACGCGTTCACCTAGATATAGAATTTTGTGGAACAATGAACTAGGAGACTTAATCACCAAATATGTATAGTTTATATTAGGAGAAATCATGGAGACATACATTGTTTGCTTAGACCATATGAGAGTCAAGCAAGTAGTCAGATGATTCTGCAATTAATTTTTCTGCTCTTGACATTACGATTATTTTTTGAAAGGAATATAAGAGTTGTACTTAATACTCAATTTTTATATGTATTATTATATTTATGTTTTTTTTTTCTTTTTTTTACTATTTATTTTAATAGTATTAAGATTCTTAGATGCTATGTCATGTTGAAAGCGATAGATATTCTTTTAATGTGAATTCTAGTACCATAAATTCTTTTTTATAGATATAAGATTATTAGAAAAATTAAAATGTACAAATTGGATCTTACTATCATATATGCAAATAATTACTCTGGGTTGGCTATGGAGTTTGATAATTTTTTCTTCAGCGGTATTTAATAGATTTTACTTTTAGGACTAATCTTTTGATTTTTGTGTTCAATCTTTGGAAATCAAAAATGTGATTGGGTCGGGCTTAGGGGCTTTTATGAAATTTAGTTTCAAAATTAAGAGAAGCAATTTTTGAGAATGGAATGGTAACACATAAATTTTCTAGCAGAGATTGGGAAACTCAATCTAGATATTAAGTCCAAATTATGGTTTTAGAAATTTAAGGATTATATGTTATGTTTTTTATAAGATTTTAAAAATGCTTAATTTATAGTAGGTTTTGAAATTGAAGGCCAATTACTAGAATTCAGAAAATTTATTTATCGCATAGGCCTATATTGGAGATTCAAGAATTAGAGCGTTTTGAGTTTTGTCTTATGTAGGAAATTAAAAATACTTGAATTAGGTTTGTGGGTATAAAATTGAGGCCATTTTCTGGAATTGAATTTGAAAAATTCAATATCCACTTAGGGTTTGAGATTTAGGGAGAACTTTTGTATTTTTTTATACCCAATTTGATAGTTTTGTAGACGGTGGGTAGAAGGAAAAGTGGATGAGGAATTCCCTCATATTTTCCACCCGAATGGATGCCAAATTCCATCAGAACAATAAATAATAAAATATTTATTGACAAATTTATTATTTGTTGAAAGTGTGCACGACTTGTTCTTACACAATCTGAATTCAAAGAAGAACATAAGAAAAAAAAAATCAATAGAAGAAAGATGGCTGGGGGAAATGATCGGTCAATTGAATAAAAAGTTGGTCGACCCAATCTAAAACACAATAAAAAAATAAAATAAATTTAAAAAAAAACACAGCACAAAGATGTCATTCACATTGTGTCTTTTTTTATAAACTTTATCAAGGCTTTATCATTGGCTTTGCGAACTCAAGGCAAGGTGTCGGATGATGTCATACTTGTATACATAATGAAAATAAATATTATTATACACTCGTGTGTATACTCAATATTATTATAATTTATCCCGTGCTTGTCAAATTTTTGTTTAGTTACTTTCGCATATGACCCAACAGGTACATATAATAAATCTTTTGACTGTTATTTCTTGACATTTATTTCTTGACTAGTGTATCAACTGTTGTTGATACACTAGTTATTAAGAAATATAAGATATAACTTAAATGAGAATTTGAATAACTAACATTTCCAAGTGACTGCTAGTGTATCGACTCTTGGACTGTACTTTGTGAGATTTTTACATTCTGATGTTGATGCTCAAATACTAGTGTGTTTGACTGTCCAAAATTTGGATGTTATGCTGATATAATCAAGGATGTCCTAAAATAATATGTACAACATTCTGATGTTATGATGATAAATCATAAATTGCAAAGGCATGCAAAAAAGTTTTTGGACATGAAGTGTGTTGGGCATGCTCCGTTACTAAGTATTAGATTCCATTGATAGGGATCTTCTTGAAAATCATATTTGGCTTTGATTTCCAAAGTTAGAATCTCAAACGAGAATTGCTCCACCACTGTGCAACACTGCCTTTGATACAAAAGATGAAATTTGAGATTCATGGCATAACATCGCTTCGATACCATACCATAAATCAGCGCATGAATTCTATGATGTTGATTTAGGTTTTCAAAAAATATAAGAATTGATCTTTCATGGAGAGCACACTTTCACATGAGAGAGAGAGAGAAGAAAAATAATACATGGAATAAAAATGTTTTTTTTACTATTTATGCTTTGTGGTAGAGTATTTTGCTTTTTTTTCTCTATATTATTATATTTAAAAGTATTTATATAGCAAAGTAAAAAAATCTTTTATACTAAAGTCTTGATTCATAACTATTCATAAGATATTGTAGTTTCGTCCATGTCGTGACCCTAGAAAATAGGGAATGACATAAATTCTCAAGTCACCAATTGTTATAATTACAATGATCTTACAACGACACAAAACAATATGGTTTGCAAGGCGTTGCATAACTTAAAGTCATTATCAAGAGTTTGATTTGTAAGGTTTTCATAGTTGTTATTTTGTTTAGATTATATAAGAATGTGGTTCATTTTTCTTTATTTTTACAACAAAGCCTTGATGTTTTGTGATTTTGTTAATTGTGTGCATGGATAACATTCTAGTTATGGAATTTAAAGGATTGCAAATCACTTAGCTCAAAAAGTATCTTTATTTGTTTTATACAAAAGATTTTGAAAAATTCATATATTTTTTTAATATAAAGATAACTTATTTTAAGAAATGTATTATTTTGATACAAATGAGATTATACATTTAATAATTATACATATGTTAGACTTTTGAGTTGTGATTCAGTATCTCGTGTAATTATTTTATTTTTGCGTAACTATTCAAGTTGATTCTATTATTTAAAAAAATCATATAAAATATTAATTATCTGATTGTCATTATAACATATGTAGTCAGCTTAATTTGTTGTTTTTTAGATTCACCTCAACAAATTCATTTTGATGAAACCTTTCGCTTACTGTGTTGTGTGAAGCAGTCTATGATTTATAATTTTTAAGTGATCACAGACAATTATAGTTAACTAAATATTGAGATTTGAGTTGAGCATTAGCTTGTGTTGTTAGGAGGGTTATGATAAGCTTTTATATTTCAAGAGAGGCATTTATTTCAAGATAAGTTTTTATATAGGATAAGTTTCTTTGAGATTGATTTTTTAAAAAATAAGAGATGCATTTATTTCAAGATTAATTGTAGATACAATATTTATAGTGATGATTGACCGTCACATACAAGATTCTTTGGATTTGATATTTGTTTGAGAATATTAAGTATTTATTATTTTTGTTTTACTACTCTTTATTATAACAGTCAGATAGTGAGAAATTTAGAATCAAATACAATATTTACTAGCAGACAAAATATTTAAAGGTTAACTATTTTTTTTTAAGAAAAAAAATATAAGTTATGAGCTATGCTGCAAGATATTTTTAAACAAAAGACAACTAACCAATATATGCACTAAGGCTTTGAATAGACTATAGCTTACCTTTCTCTCCTTCAAATTTAGGCTTCTTTACTTTTACGCGCCAGCTAGAGGGAAATGTTATGGTTTACTATTTTATGTTTATAATTTTTTATTTTTTTTTTTCGTAGTTTATGTTTATAATGGGAGTATTTAATTTGAGGGCTGTCTCAGTTATTTTCGTCCATTATATAAGGATGCTTGTGTGTGATGTTATATGTTTTGAGTGATTAAATTTTTCCTTTTTATGTGGATTAATGTCTATAACAACTTATTTAATAGATTTCATGTCCTGTACTTTTTTCTTTTCTTCATTTTTAGGGAACTATTTTGGATGGGCATGCTCTGAAGTTACAACTTTGCAAAGTGAAGAACAACGAAGAAGCATCAAAAAATTTGAAGAATGGATGTGCAACAAAATTGCTTGTTAAAAATGTTGCTTTTCAGGCAACGCAGAAAGATCTCCGACAATTATTTAGCCCTTTTGGACAGGTTGATATTTTATTTTGAATATTGCAAAAAATGATATGCAGCCTATGTGGTAAAAAAAAGTTGTTTGAGCTAAGAATCACTTTGAAAAAGCAATTGTGCCGCCGTAACAAGTTCACTTTTTGATTTTCTGTCTGTCACAATGTGCATAACTAAACGCAGGATGCAAGAGCATATGCCTTTAAGTTTTAAGATGTACCTTCAGCAATCTTGATTTACTTTTCTTATTTTTAATAGTTAATTCTATATTTTTCTTATTTTCTATTTAAATCACTTTTTGCTGGATCGTGTATGTTATCGCAGATAAAGGGTTTGAGGTTGCCGAAGAAGTTTGGAAACCATAGAGGCTTTGGATTTGTGGATTTTGTAACAAAACAAGATGCCCAAAATGCATTTAAAGCACTTTCAAGTACCCATTTGTATGGCCGACGCTTGGTAAGCTCCATGCTCGATCCCCAATTCTCAATTATTTTCATAAAAGATGTCATAATTGCCAGCTTGGTTATCTGTTATGTTATGGTAACGTTTGAATTTTATAATAATGATATGAATGAAATTAATAAAATTAACTTTTTTTCAAAAAAAATTGGTGAATATATTTAGCAAGAGCAACTACTTTTTAATTTTTGATTATTACAGTAGTGTTATTTCGAGCTAAACCAAACAATATATTTTTGAGTCTACTTGTTTTTGTCTACTTTTTGATTTTTGAGTCTACTTATTTTTCCTCTAGATAGAAGATTTATCTTTTGGTATTGTGGTATTACTCTTCTTCTAAATCTTCTATTAATTTACTAATTTATGTATTTTTTTTTTGTTAGAATTGAGTATGGTTTTGCTCTTCTCTTGTTTAAATCAAACAAAATATTTTTATCACATTTTATGATTTATAAGTATGATGCCTAGATATTTTTAATTCTATCCTTACAAGTTTTCCTCACATACATATTGACATATTTGTCTTTGTTTTGGTTATTTTATGCATATCATATATTGTTATAATCTATAAAGGTTGTGCTTTTGTTGGATGGTTGGTTAAGGGTATTCAGATATTTACCTTTTTCAGACCATGCTCTAAGTAGTTGTCTTGTGTATTGAGCACGGCTTTTTTTTAAATATATTATTATAACCTAATTGTGCAAGAGCAGATTAGGGTTTCGGACCTTGTAAAATTCGAGAATAGGGTGAGGAGGCAGAGAAAAAAAAAATATAAAAGAAAGAAAATGAATTTAATTAATTATCAAAATTTATTTTTGAAAAATATAATATTAAGTATATATATGGTTTGACATAACTCATATTTCAGGTGCTGCCAAATAACAAAGAGAAAACAAAAAGTTAAACATCAAAAAGGAAAATAAATTTAAATCTCATCTCCTTTTGAGTTGATGTGTACATGTTGTAAACACTCATCTTGGAAGAGAGAATAGCAACATGTGGTTCTCTGAAAAGACTTCCTGAAGATGTTTATTAATTTGCTTGATGATGGGTATGTAGGCACTGACTATCGAATCATCATGGATTTTTTCTCATATGAAGTGGTAATTAATTTTTATATATTTTATTCACTCGTGAAACATTAATTTGACAATAATGTTTTTAGCTGCATGGATATTATAATAAAATACAATTCATTTCTGAATTGGCATGCAAAGCTCCACCAAAAAGTAACTAATCTACAGGAGCTCATAAGTCTCTCACCTCATAGTTTTGTATTTTATCCTTGTAATAAATCTCAAAATTATTATATATGTTTAACTTTTTTAAGAGATGAGATTATTTCAAAGAAAACTATAAAAATCTATGATAAATCTTCTTTTTATAATTCTTGTAGTCTAATTGAAATTTGAATATACTTCTCATCAGTTATGTTCTTGATATCTAAATGCAATCTCATTTTAGAGCCCTCTTCATTTTTCAGAAAATTCTCAATATTATGTTCATATCAATTTTTCTGAAAGAATCTAGAAAAATTTACTATATTGATAATATAAGTGATATTTGATATGGTCACTGTCAGAAAGCTTAAATTTTCATAATCCTCTTATATTTCAAAGAGTTAATTGGTGAATAAATATTTCTAGATAAATTTATATTTATATTATATGGTGCATCAATATGCGCACATCCTGACATACCAACTCATGAGTATCCGATCTCGATACATATAAACACTTTAGACATTACAAATTCTATTTGAAATTTACTCTATAGAAATTGTTACAATTAGAATATACATAATTTATCATCACTTATAATTATAATATTATTAATATATACTATTAATATCATATGATGATCTTTTGATATATGTTGTAAAAAATAATAATATTTAATACGTATTTCATGAGACAAAATGGTAAGAATTGAAAAAAAAATTGTTAAACTATGCCTAAGAGATTATTTAAAGTCATAAAGGATTTTCCACAATCAACACACCATGCTTAACTTTTAATATTAATAAATTCTAGTGATTGTATAAATACTTATTTTTTTGTAATTATCATAAATAAATACATTCTGTACATCTAGCTACTTGTGGGATCTAATATTTGAAAATAGTAACATAATAGTGATCATTTTGATCACATCAGAAAGATATTCCAGTAGTCAACATTAAAATTTTGTATAAATTCTTTAGTTATCAAAATGGCCTTGAGCTATTTAACCTTTTTTCCATGTGTCATCTTCATCGTATTCACCTAGTTATACTTAATCATCGTATACACCCAATGATTAAGTACTTCAAAAAGAGTATCTTGATTCTTATAGCTATCAAGGAAGGACATGAAAGTAGAATATATAGTATCAACATGAGAGCAATAGAGTACTTGAGACAATAGTTGTTAAGTAGAACACGTCCTTGGTTTTTTTCATGCTATAATCAAATTGTTTAAGTTATTAATCTGAACTGGATTAGTTGATCTGATAGAAGACTCGATGGTGAAAGATTGTACATATATCCCCATCTAGTATATACTTTTATGTTGGGATCATTATGTTTCTTAATTTTCATCTCCCTCAACTAGGGGATGAAACTCTAATATTATTTTTTTGATCCACATTTATAGTAATAACAATTTTTTGACACATTTTTTCAAAGGCCAAAAGTGGTGAGTGTTAAATGGAATTTATTGATCCACACTCCCTGAAACTATAAAACCTTATGGTTGTTGCTTAATAATCATTTCTTTTAGATAATCGTGAATCAATATATTTCCCTCATTAACTAGTATGCAATTCACTTATGCGAAATAATAATTTAATAATTTTCTTCTCAAGTCCATGTAAATTCTTTGACTATTAACTTCGTCTTAAAATAATCAAATTTCACTTCAATTTTAGTATTCATCATGTATATTCACTTGTATCCCTCTGTAGAACTACATGAAACCTTTAAAATAAGATTATATGTATGATTGAAAGTGATTATGCTTAGTTCATCAAGCATAATATGTCTTTATTTTGGATGACTAAGCACCTCAAAAAAAAATATTAGAGATCTTCTAACTTTTAAGAGAATAAAAAATTATTATGCATAATACTAAAATTGAGAGTAAGAGGGTACATGTGACAATAAATACTTAATGGAACACGTCATTAATCAAAAGGTCTAACTTATTATTATGAATTGGATTAGCTAATGTGACAGGGGCTCTTTTGGGTGAAACTGTAAAAATATTTATCAACAAGAAGTGACCATTGGACTTTGAAATGACTATGTTATTCTGGTATCCAAATATACCTTCTTTTGGATCGAGAGTTAGAGACCTTTAAAATGGACTTGTTATCAAAAATATCATATTTATACTTGTAATGATTTTTTTGGACTATAGTAATATAATACACGCGCGCGCACACACACACAACCGTATTCTTTTTACTTGAATAGAGATATTGAATAAAACAAGTATACTTAATAATCTTAGTTGGAAAATAAAATCTCTCTTAGATATAAAATGTGATATTGAATATGACTTAAAATAATATCAGATAATATATGGTTGATTAGGAAATTAATATATAATATTATTTTCTTTATAATTAGCTAGGAATATTTCTATGTAGTAATATGTCTCACTATATATATGAGTACAGTTGTCTTATTACTTATATATTTTTTGACTTGGTCTTTCATTATTAATTAAATTATAAATATTATATCTTAATCTTAGAAATATCTCTACTATACTTCAATTTAGTAGGAAAAAAGAGAGTAAAGTATGTGCACAATGCATTGTCGCACACCTCATATGATATTGAATATGAAATCTTTTCATGCAAGTAAAAGCCCCATGTGGGTATAATCACTTAATTTGTGATATCACATATGTTGGGTATTCTCATTCATAATGTTAAAAAAAAATTAGAAAATAAAAAAATATATGTGATCCACTCAACATAAATCATATTTATCATTATTATCATTATTACTATATCAGTATTATTATCTTGTTATGATCTAATTGTTTAAATAATTATTAATTAGTATGCTTATATTTACATATATAAATTTTAAAATTAGAAAAAAAAAATAGTTTAGATGGTTTAGACATGTGAAAAATGGGCCAAGTACAATTTATTTAAAAAAATAGTTTAAATTGACAAGCATAAAAATAATATTTAGTTAAAATTAAAATTTATATAATTGATTTTAATTATTTAGAAAATGTATTTGTTTAAAATAATTAAAATTTTATTTATTTGATGATGTGTAAGTAATTTTTCTTTATGGAGGACATGTTTTGTTGTGTTTTCACATGATTCCATGGTACAAACATTCAGGTTCTGGAGAGAGCCAAAGAAAGTGAAGAACAAGAGGTGGTAGACACATCATCATCATCCCAAGCAGCAGCAGCGGCAGCAGCGGCAGCAGCAGCAGCAGCAGCAGCTCAGTTTTCACATGCCAAGCGGAAATGGCCTCTCTTGGATGGAGGAGGACAGAAACTTCAAAGACTTGTTGCAAATTAGTGTTTTCTCCCGCTGTCTCCATCAGAAGCTCAGTTTTTTTTTTTGTGTTTTTTTTTTTTAGCTGTGTGTATTATTTATTACATTGAAGAGTTTGTGTATGGGTTTTTATCAGCGTTCAAGTCTCAAGTTGGTGGTTGAATAGTGTGAGTTCAATGTGACAAAGTTATAAATTAACCTAAAATCCATACTGTTCTTCAGTCCATATGAAAATCTCAGGGCCCGTGGGGTTGCAGTGGGCAAAGCTTGAAACTCAGTAGCATGTTAAAGTGAACTGGCATCTTGGGCCCTGGGGGGTGTATTCAGCATCTTTGGTGATCTATCTTGTGTTCTTTCTTATGGTAAGAGATGTGTGATATGTGCCCCAAGGTATCTTTATCAAGTAACTTGTATAAATAATTGTGTTTTCCCATGGCCTTACCTTACCTTCTATGATCTTGGGGCCCTGAGGCCCATATATGGGGGTCTGAGGGATAAAAAAGAAAAAAAGAAAAAAAATAAATTAAAAGGTGTTTGAGGCAAATGTGTTATAAATGATAGCATATTTGATGTGTATTTCTTAGAGTTTTGCACATTTGTTCTCAATAAATAAGTCTTGCTTGAAGTTGTCATATCCTGTAATGCCCATTTCTTAAAGTAGGACATTATGATTGGCTTCACTTGTGATCATAGGATATCAAATGTGTAACTATATTTTGGCCTTATTTAAAAGTAATGCTCAACTAAAATTATGTGGAGGAAAGATCAATAATGAAGACATGAGTCAGAAAATATATATTATTTTTCACACCTCTAATATGTCGTTGAGAAGCCAATATTATGTTAGTTTCTACTCGTAAATAAACGTAGTTATGGGTTTAAGTCTGAGAAGCATGATAGAGAGCAATGTTTTACCAAACACTGACAAAAACATAGCTATGAGCAAGGCTCGGGATTAGGTCATGGCCATGAGCATTGTGTGAGTGTGACTTGCTCTCTATCATGTATAAATAATTTGTTGATTGTGTGACTTGCTCTCTATCATGTATAAATAATTTGTTGATTGTGTGACGTGCTTGCTTAGGGATTAGTCCTAGGACTAAGTTATTTGGTATTAAGCCATAATAATATCTATGTAATAAGAGATACAACTTTATGTAGCAATGAATTTGACATCATATAGATATAAATATACTTTTATAAAGCGTAAGTTTAACCATCCAAAAAGTTGGGGACAACACATTGTGTGCCTGTATCCCTACCTTAAAACATACTTTCATTTATTTAATTAGTTCAACTTCCAAGTAAGACGCCATCTCTCATCCCAACAGTATGAATAGGGTGTTTTGTAAAGATATTCTATGGTATATATTCGGCATCCCTAGGGATCAAACTCGTATCCTCTAGGATTGAGTGGTCTTTCCACCCACTTTGCCAATGGGAAAAGTATATGTGAAGCTATGTATCACTTCACACCTAATTCGACTAAAAACAGACATATTTACACTCCCTTACCAATCTTTACTTTTTAAACCATGCATTTGAATTTTTGGTTTCAATCCATCCATTTGAATTTTATCTTATATTTGGTGTCTCTCATAATATATGGTTAATTTTAAAAATAGTCCTCTCAAATTTTATTAGAAACTCATTTAAAGGCTTGTTTTTTGGGAAATTATCTCATAAATTTTCATGCATCCTCAGTCCACATTGAATTAGGAAAATATTTTAGAAAGGATTCTTATTTAAATTGATCCTTGATTAGCTTAATAACAATTAAAGTAACCAAGTTAGTTTTCCTATATCTTTTAGCATCTTCATTTAACTTAAGGTCTGTTTGATAAAATTGAAAAAATTAAGTGCTGAAAAATTAAGTACTGAATTTTATAAGTATTGAATTTGTATTGAAAGATTGTTTAATAAATTATTATTAATTGAATACTGAAGATAAATATATTGTTTGATAACTATAAATGATTAATGCTGAAAATAATATATTTTATATATTTATCATTATTATCATTGTATTACATATTATCAAACATAAATTAAATTTCTAATATTTTTTTTTTCACTATAATTATTAATGATTATAAAAAATGAAATCACTAAAAACATATCCATAAATAAATCATAAATCCAAAAAATAAATAAAAATATTTAAAAAATAACTAATAAAATCTAAACTCTTTAAAATTATCCAAATTTTTAATATAAAAATAAAAATTAATGAACGACTAGTTGATTTGCTATTTCCTCTCTTAAATTATTCATGAAAGAGAGTTAGGATTAGGGTTTGTGATGGTGGAGAAAGGAGGAGGAGAAGAGAAATGCACAAACTGAATTATAGAATGAATAAGAAAATAAAAAAGAAAGTAAAAAAAGGACAATGATAACTTTAAAAAAAAATTTGTTGAAAATTTTCTCCATTCAACATTAAGTGGGTCTCTACCTACTTAATATTTTTCAATCATATTTTACTTAAAATTTTCAATTAACAGCTCCCAAATATTTTTTATCAAACACATTAATTTTTTAAACCATTATAAATTTTCATTTTCAATGGTTTAAAAAAATTAAGTGGTTTATCAAACAACCCTTACTTTTAATATTCTCAAACCTTTCATGGATTTAATCATCTCTTGGTCACTTTGTTGCATAGGAAAAAAAGGTCACTTTGTTACTTGTTTAGATGGTAGATTTGTATGGGCAAGTCTTTTATCATGTAAGATAAATTTTACACTAGCATAATCATCTAGACTAATTCTCAAAGACACTTACTTTTGAAGAGTCATTTTTCTGCATGATATCTATTATTTAGCATTTTAGTGTTGATGTAGCAACTTATATTATTTATTTTTTTAATAACATCTCAAAGACACTTACTTTTGAAGAGCCAACTCTTTCATCATGAACCATACGAGTGAAAGCAACTCAAAAAGATTATCATTACTTTATAAATCATAATATACTCGCATATATCCTAAGGATTACCTATCATTGTCCTCGGTGATGACGTGACACACAATAAAGATAAAACTTTTATGAGAATATTTTTTATAATGTCTATCCCAATCAAGAACCAATTATTCTAAGATAAATATTATAGATTGATATATAAAAGTATTTGTGCTTTTTATTTTGTAAATATCATACTCACAATGATTAACATACTTAAATTTCAGTTTTGCTTTAACATTAGAGTTTTTTTTTGCACATCATAGTCAAAAAGGTATTTATTTCCTTCCTACCATGCATACACATAAGCTACATAGTTTACCTATCATCATCTACCATGATAATTTTATGCAAACCCATTAATAATCAAAACTTTAATTCAAATTGTATTTAATGATCCATCCATCAATAACTATAACATAATATAAATCAAATCTTCATTCACTAATATAAAACTATTTAAACATCATACAAATAAAGTTCACAAACCCTAGATCACACACTATTTTGACATTAATTTCTTTGAATCTATCTAATAGAAAAGGGGTTTAAAAGTTATGCCTCCTAACTATAGAGATTAGCTTAAATTTTACATCACTTGCTTGCTTGTGCAACTTTCTAGGGAGTGCAGAATTTGTCTATAAGATTTGGTAGATATGCCTTAGCTTTAGATTGGTTCTTGTAAGAAGATGAAGGATGGAGTTTCTACTTGATTTCTTTCTCTTCATCATTTATACTCAAAAGATTATTCATCACTTTAAATAGAAAGTCATGGCTTTCCAAAAAAAGCTATCACTTTGGATTTCAACTTTTAAGCTCGATGTCATGACTCCAAAAAATGATCATGACTCTAAAATATATCCAAATATTTTTATAATACAGGTCATAGTACTAGGTAATATCTATAATTTAGCCTTATCTATAAAACAAAGTCATTATATTAGAAATGACCACAACTTTGATATTTATCTTTCTTTTTTATCAAATAATCGTGCCACTAGGAATGACCATGACATTGTGAATGACATCTTATGTATATGTCATATATTGTCATGACGCTAGGAAATGACCATAGTATTGATGTTGGTCTCTCTTTATCATTTTATAGACGTGATAATGGTCATGGCACAAAGAATACTTTTCATATGTTTCATATGATCATAGCATTGAGAAATAATCATGACACGAGCAATTACTTTTCATGTATCTTTAGTAGCTGTAGTGCTGGGAATGACTACGATGTTGACATTGACTTCTCTTATATATTAAATTGATATGGTACCGCAAATATGTCGTGACACTAGCAATTACCCCAAACATAAAAGTTATGTCTTTATCATTTCTTGAGGATATGAGTCACAACCTTGAGGTGTGACCATAATCGAGTAATACTCTTTATCATATTTTGTTTCCAAAAGTCACAATGCTAAATAATTATCATTACTATGGTTTGAGTAGTATTAACTTTATAAATTTTTGCAGCTCATAAGTTGTTGCTTTGTAAAATGGTTGTGCCTTTGAGTTGAGGCTACCGAGGTATAATAAAGATAAGTTCATGGTGTTAGGTCTTGGCCGTGACTTTTAAAACTATTTTAGTGCTTAGTTGCTACGACATGAAATTAATATTATATTCATTTAAATTTTATAAAATGACTATGATAATATTACAACCATAAAAAAAATATGATATACTTCATCAAGAATCATCAAAAATCACCAAAATATTTGATTCTCAAAAATTTCCTTTTACTTAGTAGATTGAAATAAAGAATATATTATAAGAAAAAAAATTATAGTACTTTAAATAGTAGAGAATCCCAAAATATACAAAGAAACTATAGCTTCTAGTGATTTTACCTTTTGGAAAGAGACTATCAATAATGAAATAGATTCAAATATATCCAATCAAAAATGAGAATTATTACACCTTCCACCGGGATCTAAACCGATCTCATGAAAATGGGTATTTCAAAGGAAATATCACACCAATGCAACAATTCAAACCTTTAAGGCTAGATTAGTGGATAAAGGGTTTACATAAGATAAGATATTAATTATTTTGATACCTATGTGTCATAGTGAGAATAAAATTGATTAGGATACTATTTGCTTTCGCATGATTTTATAATCTATTTGTTTATAAGATAGATATCAAAATAGCATTCTTAAATGGGGATTTCAATGAGGTTGTCTACATGGAACAGCCATTAGCTCTTGTTCTACTAGAAAATAAAAACAAAATATATAAGCTTCTTAAATCATTAGATGATTTAAATAACCTCTTATACAATGTCATTAAAAAAATTTGATCGTGTTATTCTTTCATTTGAAATTAGACATAATTATGTGGATAAATATTTATATTCTAAAACTTATGATGATTATAAGATCAAAGTGTATCTATATGTGAATGTTATACTAACCTTGAATGAAAACATGAAAGGGAAATATAAATAAAAAAGTTTCAATCTTCAACTTTCAAGGTTAAAGATCATGGAAAAGTTGATACCATTTTGAGTATCAAAGTGAAAAAAAAATAGTGTGGGTTTCACTTGAACTAAAATTGTTTTATTTGAAAAGTAGTTAGCAAATTTAGTCATCTGCAAGATTAATGATGCTAATATTCCGTGTGATTCAAGCATAAAGCTTGAAAATAATGATGATAGATTGGTAGCTCAACTTAAGTATGCAACTACAATTGGAAGTCATTTGTATGTTGCTTAGTGTATGAGGGCTGACATTTCATTTATAGTTAGTAAACAATGTAGGTTCACTAACAATCCAAGTGTAGAATATTGAAAAGCTATTAGTAGATTTCTTAGTTATTTAAAGAATATTAAAGAACCAATCTTTTAATACTCAAAGTTTCTTGTTGTAATTTGAAGGATATTCAGATGCAAACTAGATATCAAGTGTATATATTCATGATCCATTATATATATGTGGTAAATATCTAAAAAGTAACAAAGATACTAATAGGCATTAATTATATATATATTTTCATGATCCATTATTAACATAATTCATCAAGAAAAAATGTTAAATATGTATATTCTTGATACATATTTTGTAGGTTTTCATTCTATATATTTTGTGGCAAACACAACTTGATACTAATAAATATATATTCTTGAAAGATGAATAAATATTAAATATGAAGATTTCACCAAATATAATAATTTGGTAGGTTTTAAGTGAAAAGAAAGAATTCAACAAGAAAACAAAAGTGAAATGGCTAAGAAATGAGGTCATGACTTAGATGTTCTGGTCATGACCAAATTGTTTGAAGAATAAGGAAAAATCTCAGTTGCGATATTATTTCTTTGGTCATGATATTTATTCTTGGCTGCTACATTAATTTCCAATCATGTCATTATTTCCTCGGTCATTGTATTCTTACTTTGTCTCCATATCATTACTCCATCACAACATTATTCTTAGGTCGTGATATTATCTTTCAGTCACAACAATATATCATTGCATTACAACATTATCTCTCAATCATGATATTGCAAACATCATGATGTTATTTCTCGGTCACAATACTATTTCTTCAGTTTCAACATTAATCTTCTATCATGATAATATCTCACTTCATTGCAACACTATTCCTCTATCTTGACATTCATTCTTGGCCATGACACCAAATAAAACCAACAAGCAAATCTGAGTCATGACACCAACTCTTAAGTTGTGACATGAACATACAGAAAACCCACATTAGTAATATATGAAAATTTGGAATGGAAGATTATTATGATTCATTCGGAACTGAAAAGGAGAATAATGAGCGCAGAATAATGAGCGCATAATAATGAGCGGAGAATAATGCGCGGAGAATAATGAGCGGAATAGAGAGCAACAAGCCAAAAAAATTACATTAAAACAAAAAACACAACTTTTTATTTATAGCTTGGAATAGTGTTTTATATCATATATTATGTGAATTTCTTCCTAATGACATGATAAATATTATTTTTAGGGTTGATTTGTAAATTTATGTCTGAGGATTGATTAGTGTAATATGTTGAAATAGTTGGGTTATAGTTTATGTAATTATTTATGTCTTTGAGAATTATATTGTAATATCTTAGTCACAGCTAAGATTGAGATATTCTTTGATACTATGTGAGTCTTAGATGAATTGTGACGAGTTAATAAGCCCACATACTCAAAGCATTCATCATATGGACAATGATGAATGACTAATAGATTTCAATGAAAATTATTTGATTATTGTGTAGCTCTTAGATAGACTATAATAGCTGAATAACAAAATACAATTAAAATATTTTGTATATGAATTGTGATAGGTGATCAAGGACTTCCTTCAAAGCGACAAAATACTTAAGTAGCATTCTTATTGCCTACATGAACTCGATGGTGACAGTATGATAGTGACTAGGTGATAAGTGTAAGAAATGTGACCAATATGTGTGAGTAGAGGTTGCATATTTTTTCACCCCTTCAACCAATAATGCATAAACTACATATCCATGGATCATGTGGAAAGGGAACTCTCATATGTAAACAACTATACTAACCCAAGAACCATCTACTTGAGTAAACTCTATAAACTATTCATCCAAGCTTTAAGTTGTCACAAACATGACACACTTACAATTAGTTTTACTATTTATTTTCTTTGATACCTCTAACTTCAATTGATCTTGTTGTTAAGCTTAGAAAGTGAAAGTTTAATTAATATTGATGCTTAATCAATCTAAACAATTAATTTCTATGAGATCGATATCCACTTTTTGTGTCCACTTTATTAATATGTCATATACTTGTGCTTATTTTAGTGCTTTGCAAAATGAATAATTGATATTGGAAAATTTTCACCTATGCACACTTAGGTATGATACCACCTCTCATGAGAGTTAGAGTTTCAGTCAAGAAAATTCATAAATTGGTTCAACACGTGGCCATAAAAAAATTTTTTTAAAAAAAACATTAGGTTCCCACGTGGTTAGTGAAATTGTGTTTGTTGATGTTGGTGTTATATAAAAGAATAACTAGTCTGCTACTATAAATAACCTGTGACTTCAATGGAGCATTGTAATAATTACACTGGTAAAATTCAAATCAAAAGATATGGTAGTTATAAGGGTTGATATTTATTTTTAACCAAGTGGAAGATTATTTTATTTATAAATATATATTTATATTTATTTATTTATATTTATATTTATATATATTTATATATTTATATTTATTTATTTATGTATGTATGTAATCTATTATTGGTTAAAAATAAAGTATAAGAAGAATTATACTTTTTATGTGTGGATTAAATATATGAGTATGTTTCTTTGAATTATACAAAGAGTCCTCTCATTTTTTTTTTAATTATATTTTCAACCCTAAGAGTATTTGTTTGATAAATCTTAAGATTATTTCTATTGATTCACAAAAGATTTGTAAGCGAGAGTGAAAACAGTCTTTAAACAAAGTTTAAAGAACTTGTTAGGGACTTTTTGTGTTCTTTTTCCCAATTTTTGTAACTCTGAGAGTTTTAATAGATCGAATGTATATTTGAATGTGTTTCTCTTCTCCATTGCATACATCATTTTTTTTAACATTTATATGGTATATACATGCATACAACATATATATAATACATACACATAAATATATATCTTGTTTAAGATTTTTTGTGTTCTTGTTCCCAAATATTTATATGCATGCTATAAATAGTATATAGTGTATATATATACACACACTCACTCACTCATTCACTTACACGCACATACGTTGGGTGTATTCTATGTATTTATATTTATATATACTATATCTATACTATACATATGGTATGTATATGTATACTATACATACTATATATATATATATATAGTATGTATTCTGTGTGTATGTGTATATTATAAATAATTTATTTATATGTATAATATAAAAACATTAGTTAGATCCCTACCAAATTTAATCCATTATTTTTTTTTTAAATAATGTGGAACATATCCATACTCGATCTTACATATGGTCTTTTTTATGTGACATGATATTTTTTTTTAATTGACATGGCAAAGAGAATGGTAAAAACAGGTTGATATATTTTAGTGCACAAAATCATTATTTTTTTTTCCAATTCAATGTATAAGTACAAAATCATAAAAAAAAGTCTGGGGCCCAAATTATAAATAATTTCAATTTAGGCTCAAATATAAATTTCCCTAACATATATATATATATATATATATATATTATTATTATTATTACATATTATGTTCAAAGATAATACTATCTTTGAAAATATTATATAATGTTACATGATGTATATATATATATTATTTATGTAAATGTATATATGTATATATATTATGCAACATGTTTGTATATACCATGTACATACATATTATAAACATAAACATGTGTGAGTGAGTGTGTGTGTGACATTTATATAACATTTATATAACATTTATATAAATATATAAATTTATACATAATATAATGCTTTATATAAACATAAATATGTTATAGAATGTATACATATGTAGTTTATACAAATGAATATGTTGAATATATGTTATAACATATGTATGTGTTGTATATATGCTTATATAAATGCATTATATAATGTTATATAATCTATTATGTGTGTGTGTGTGCGTGCGAGCGCGGGCACGTGTGTTATATAACATATATACATATATTTATTTGTAAAAACAATATATGTATATACATTATGTAACATATGTATGTTTATATAAATGCATATGTAGTTTTCTAAAATAGTAAATAAATATGTATATATATGTTATGCATATGGTATATATAGATATGGATATATATTAACATATATTACAAACATGTTTGTAAATATATGCTATGAATATATATGTTATGCAACATGTTTGTATACATGTACACACAATACAAACATGTGTGTGTGTGTGTGTGTGTAATGTTATATAAACATAGAGGTGTCAAACGAGCCCTGCCGGTCCGGCCCGACATGGTTTTAGGCAGCCCAACCAGGCTACTGTGCTTGGCCTGACATGGTTCTATGGAGGTCAAGCTCGGCACGGGCCTGTGGAACAAAATCCACCGAATTCGACCTAGTTTGGCCCAGTTCGGGTCGGGGCAAAATCCTAATTTTAAAAAAAGTAGGGTTTCGGGGGTGCGCTGCCGCACGTCTTCGCCCTTTCATGACTTGGCTAGCCTCGCCCGTCGGGCATCGGCCCGTTGTGACCATGCTTAGTGCGTGGCCACTCGTGCCGTGCCGACGTGCTAGGCGTGTCGTGCCAGGCATGGCACGACACGTGGGCCGAAAACTTTGGCCCAGCACGGCACGACTCGTGCAGTAGGTGCGCTCGGCATGGGCCCGGGCACGGCACTGTAGCGTGTCGTACCGGGCCGGTGCGACTCATTTAACACCTCTATATAAACATTATATAATATATAAACATATAAATATTTATATGTTTATATAAAAGTATAACATTATGTATAACTTTTATGTATTGTATAAACATTTATATGTTTATATAAGTGTGTGTGTGTGTACACCTTTATACATAATATCATATAAACGTAATTATTTATATTAACATATAAAATTATAAATAAGCATTTATAAACATTATAAATATTTATATGGTTATATAAGTTGATATATATCACATAAACATTTAGTTTATATGTTTATATAAGATTATATATATTATACAAAATATCTATACAAACATTTATTTAAACACACACACACACACACACACATATATCTTTTAAAAATGTCTATTTCTAATGTATAAATATTTATAAACAATTACATATATAAATGTTTATATATATATATATCGTATAAATGTTTATAGATATCATATAAGTTTATGCATATCACATTTATATTTATACATTTATACATTTATACAAGTTTATACATATCATATAAACATTTATAAACTTAAACATTTATACGTTTATATAAGTTTATATATATATATATATCATATAAATGTTTATAAATATATAAAGTTATCTATAAATGTTTATATATAAGTAGATATATATCATATATAAATGTATATAAACATTTATACCTTTATTAAAACATATAAAATTATATATACACATTTATAAATATTTATAAATATTTATAAATATTTATATAAAATTTTTATAAGTTTATAGAAGATGATATATATCAAATAAACATTTATAAATGTTTATATATTTATATAAGTTTATATGTATTACATAAATATTTATATGTTTGAATATAATATTATACATTCATAAAAATGTATAATTGCTGATAAACATTTATATAAATATTTATGTGTGTGTGTGTGTGTTATATATATATCATAAAAACATTTATATAAATATTTATACATTTATATAAATTTATATATATCCTATATGCTTTTATAAAAGGGTATACATTTATATAAGTTACATGTAGGATACAAACATTTATAAATGTTCATATAGATGTGTCAAATGGGTTGGGCGGCTCAGGCCCGGCCTGAAGCTCAGCCTGGTTCGGTATGCCCGACTCGGCTCGGCCCGGTCAAATACCCTCGGCACTACTCGTGCCATGAAAATTCAGCCCGAGCGCCGTGGCAGGCATGACTCATGTACCCGGCATGTGGACACATCACGAGTGACAGCGTGACAGGCGACATACGATGGGCCATGCAGTAATGCCCAACGAGGGATGGCACATCGATGCCCAACGAGGGACAACATGATGATGCCTGATGGGAGACGGCAATACTACTCCCGACAAAGGATGGCACGGCGACGCCCGACGGGTGATGGCTTGGCGATGCCTGACGAGCGGCGGTTCGGCACCACCCAACTTACAACAACGGTATGTCATCCCAATTTCCAATTATAAGTTAAGAATTATCTTAACCTAGAACTTGCCAAACCGACCCGAACCAGCCCAGGACAAACCCGAACCGGCCTGATTTCAGGCCTCAGGCTATGGGCCATGCCGGGCCTACCATCCAGTGAACTGTGTCGTGCATGACACGACATGGTTACTGTAGCGTGCCATGCCTAGCATGACATGCAAGCCTGTACGGGAATAAAAAAAATAAGTTGTGCCAACCTAGCAAGGCATGCGGGCTCATACGGGCATGAAAAAAATTGGACGTGCTGACTTAGCACATCCCATTCAACGCATGTACGTTCATATATATCACATTATGCATTTATATAAATAGTAATACTTAATTTATATATGTTATATTAAGTATAAACATTATATTTATTTATACTTTTATAACAAGTTGCTACTTTTATATTAATGTTTATACATTCATACTTTCATGTTAAACATATATACACAATTAAAAACATTATATATATATATGTTTATACTTTATATAACATTATATGTAAATATAGGGTGTGCAATATTTTCGGAAGACAATTAGGGTGTACAATATTTCGAAAACATGATTTTTATTTTTTTTATTTTGATGTGGATTGGAAAAAGTGTTTTTGGGGGTTTCATTTTGAGTGTACTAAAATATAAATTTTTTTATTTTAGTACATTATTTTCTAAATATAAAAATTTTAGGTTTTTTAAAATATTTTCATTCTTGTGTATATATACTACCCAGTAGAGGTTTTGTAATTAAATAAATAGTTAACATAATTATTTAGAATTACTAAACTGACTATTCTAGATGGTTGTACCTAGTGAAAAAATTATAAATTTTGATGAAAGATGATGCATTGAAGCCAATAACAAAATGGGTCAACACTATCTTCTCTCTGCTTTTTAATAATCCTTGAGAAAATTTGTTGATATTACAAAACCACTAAGAATTATTGGATATTAAATTCATCTGGCATACCAAAAATTTTAACTTTTCAAAATGCTAGTGAGAACTATTTTTTTTTTCTTTTAAAATCGAACACCTTTTAGTTTTAATAAAAAAAAAATAATTTAGAATATTAAATTTAATCGAATTATTTCTAATAATTCAAACCACAAGTTTATATTATATTCAATGCTACAATTCATATTAAAAAAATTGAAATTCATTCCATCAAATTAATATAGAAATTGGAAGTCCAAATTATAACAACCTATATGAATCAAATATGTACTAAATACTTCTTCATACAAATCAATATTTGTATCCCATCTACCACATCAAAATTATCTTCTGAACTAAGAACAAAAATTTCTAAAACATAAAACCCTAGCAATTTTAAATTCAAAAACAAATATATAAATATGATATTTTGTATGGAAACTCCATATATTGATACATGGTATTCTTTAGATTTCTTGTTCTTCATTTCGTCATTGATTTGATACGGTTTAATATTTAATCTTTGAATAGAAGAAGAGATTTTATCTAAAACTATCATATCAACACTTAAATCCATTGCAGTGACCTAATAGAGATTTAAGAAGAGGAGATGAATAAAGAGCAAGGGTCATGAAAACCATGTATTAAAACCATCTATTGAAAACTCGTTCCAAAGCTCTCTCTTCTCTCTCTCTCTATTGAAGAAAAAATTATTTTGGAGCTCTCTCTCTCTTTCTTTCGACAAAAATACACAACAAAATTCCTTTCTCATCATATTTTGTTCTATAAAATTCTTTTATTTTTTTTTTAAATAAATGTTTGCATCTCTCTTTATACACAACAACAAATCCCCTCTCTATGTATTTTTGCTCTTCTTGTATTTTGAATTTGGAATGGATGGGGGGCACTCCCCCATCTTGTGGGCATATGCATATTTAGGAAAACGAGTAGTTTTCCATATTATATTTTTCTTTTTTTTAAACATGAGAAATTATCTAATGTTATTGGTATGTCATATACATTACCTACAAAAAAAATAGAAACAACAATAGTAGTAACTGGATAAAATCATGTAAGTAGGGTTAAAATCAAATAAATCATCCCAACATGATACCAACTATCAGGAGCCATTCCCCATCCACTGATTCATCTCCCACAACTTTTTTCACAAATCATTTCCAACATCAACACTTGGATTCAAAATTTGATCAGCACTATCTTTTTTATGCTTCTCAAGAATCGTATGAAATAAAGCATTTTTTTCATCTTCCCAATATTACACAAGGCCTCCTTGTGTTTGGCATTCATTATACCAATTTTTTTTGGGAGTTTTGAGTATATTTATTGATGTGTTGACTTTTATTTAAGTATGTATTGGAAAGTAAGTATATATTAATGTGTTGACTTTTTTCACAATACTAACTTGAATTTTGATAGATTTTGATAAAAATTAGTGAGATCATAATAATTTTGATATAAATTAGTAGGCTTGATGAAGCTAATTGGAGGAGAGAAAATAAAATTATGAAGAGTCATGATATTTTTCATGTCACGATGGAGACATGTTCTAATTTGTTACTTAAGTAGTTACTACATCATTTCTTAGCCATAATATTTATAAATCATAACTCTATCACTGAATTGATATAATTTTTATATTATGCAACACAATCTTCATGACCATGATATCTTGGAGACATAACCACACAATTTCTAAAATAGTTAATAGTCACGATTTTATTTCCATACCATGGTAATCAAGTACCCTACTAGTATAATTAGTCAAATTTGTTTCAGCATCGAGACTTATTCGTTACAAAGCCAAATTAATAATGGTTTTAATTCATGGCGTTATTTTTCTACCATAATATTTCATTCTAAAGAGTATTTACTCTGGTCATGATTATTTCCACTATCACAATTTTATGTTCCAAAGCAAAATCACCAAAGCTATAATATATCTCACCACCATGCATTTTGGGTTACATAGAGTAAAGTATCAATCATGACTTTTCCTACAATGTGACATTATCTCAATCATGACCATTCCCATTACTATAATATTATATTCTAGAGGGGAGTTACTTGAGTCAATAACATCTATTGTCATTGTGCCTTTAGTACTCCAAAAAAGATTAGAAAAGATATGAAAGTCACCTCACGCCAATATAGTGACTTCCAACTAAGATTGTTACATAGAATGTCCAAACTATATAATCAACACTGAGAAATTTTGAAAAAAGAGAAGAGGGAAATTAAATTTTTGAGTCCATAGCCATCAAGAATCCTAGGCGGCATGATTCTAATCCTCACTTAGAATCAAATTTAAGGTGAATGTGACAACAATTGATTGAGTTTTAGGTTTAGAACCTTAGATTTTCACATGGGTTTGCATTGGTAACCCTCAATTCAAATGAGATGTCGCTCAACATACATCACATAAAATCCTACTTATTATTAGGCTAAATTGATATCTAGAGTTGAGTTAAATACTTCTGATGTGATAATATGATATTAATGAATGAATAAAGTTTATGTTGATGTGTGTTATGGAATATTAATGAATACGGATGTTTTGTATAGCTAACATTTATAGTTTTTACTATATCATAGATTTATGTGTGTCGGTCATGGTGAATAGTGATAAGTATATCATGAGATATATTTACATGGTATACTAAGAAGATAATAATAGTCATTCTAACCTTAATGTATAAGATAAATCTATGTGTGGAAATCCAAGATTGAGATAAGTTTAATCAATGTGAGCATAACACTTATGAAACTAAAAGTATAAATAAAAATAAGACAAATTTATTGTGCATATTTTAGAAGAACTAACCTCAAATAAAATAAGAGTTATGTAGACTATCTAATCTAATAATTTCATCATAGTGTGAGCATTATGTGTTGATTATTGAAGATAGTGACAAGTAAGATATAGAGCACTAACAAAAAAAGATAATCTATATGGTGGTGATATTTCCGAGTCAATTTATTTTGTATGACTTTCATATGTATAATTCATAAGAAGATATATATTAATTATCTTGAGTATGACAATTACAAAGCCAAAAATAAAGATATATTTATTATAAAATTATCTCTCATCTTCAACATATTAGAGATCAGATAATAGAAATACATATTCGAAGAAATTATTAAGGATTGTTGATGATTTGCCTAAAAAGAATAGATATGTTAATGATCATAAACAAAATAATATGTTACTTTGGTGGTAAAATTTGAATGAAAAACTACTAGAGAATCATTATTAGTAATAATAGTCCAAGGATAATAACTATCTGATATGCAAGAGAGTACTTGGATATTCTCATATTCTTCTACTATTCATTTGACAACTAAATACAATATTAAGCAAATACTAGAAATATATTATTATACATAAGAAAGTTAGTCAACCCTAGAGAATAGTATCTTATAGAAAACTCTAGTATATCAACTCTACTATAGCAGTTGTTGATTCATTGTTGATTCTTCAAACTATCAGGATTATGCATATTTTACGACTTATATGATTCATATACTTACAAGATTTTATCGAATGAAAGAAACTTGCTTAATAAGATTTTAAAATTATGTCAATCCAATGAGATTTGACAACCTTGCAAAGTTATGACACCTTATCATTACATAATCCACTAATATATAGAAAGGAATCTTTTTATTTTGTTCCCCATGCAATTGTTGTACATGGGGTACATTTTATTGAAGAAGATTATTAGTATTTGATGTTCAATGCTATTATATTTGTATTTATATCAACATGTTTTATCTTCTTTAATCTATGTATGTATCATTTTCCTACATTTTGAATCATCATGCACTATTAGTTATAATTCCAATTTTCAGATGTAATATTTTTAGAGGATACAAATCTTTGTTCTAGATCTCTAACTTATGATTGTCATCATATCTATAAATTTCACCTTTGTGATAATAGTTACCATGCAAATTGCTATCACAAAGAATCATGAAGCACCAATCAAATTGTAATAGAATTCAATAGTTATTTATTTCATGGAAAACTACAATGTAGTTATGAATACTACTCGAAATATAAATTTTTACTATTTTTGTTTGACATCTTTGATAATTTTGAAATTTTCTATCTGTCCAAATAACTATAGAGGTATGTTGAAAGTACAAATTTATCAAAAAGAACCAATAAAGCATGAAAATAAATCAGCATGATGTTCACAAGCACCAGAAAAAGTTCTAACCTACTACAAACTTGAATATAATAGGAATTAAAAAAATCTAGGAAGTGATAAAGTGATTGGAGAAAGCACATATCAAAGCTTAAGACTTTAGTAAGTCATAATTAACTATAATAGAATTTAACAAATAAATTCTAAATTTGAGTGGAATTTGATTCTACTATTAAATGAAAATCAAATCGCTCATTTAGGGTGTTTGTTGCATTTTTTATAGATTATATTGAATCATATTTTTCCTCTTCTTTTATCCACCTTTCTCTACCTCACATCTATTTGAACTTATCCAAACTTTCTGAGGGGGTATAGATTCAAAATATGTGTGACTAGTTTCCTTGTAGAAACTAAAATCTTGACAATATCTATAGAAATTAAGATCTAGGCTTGAGTTCAAAAAAAAAGGCACATTTCCTTAAATTTCATATGGTTACTCTTCGAATCTTTTGATCTCTCTCTTGGTATTTCCTTGCATAAATGTTAGGATATCATGGATACATATTACAAGATCTATCATCGTATAACAATATTCTATATGCATGGTTAGGTTAGTCAAAATCTAAGTGTGTGGATTGAGGAGTTAGTTTTTGGAAAGGACTTATCTATCTTATGAAATTTTACCCTAAATACAATGGTAGAAATTTCATAGTATAACTAATTATGAAAATGGTGTAATTTCTAGTAATGATATCAATGTAGTAATTATGTTTGATTTTATATGCTACCATGGATGCATAAAACACAAGAATGAAGAAAGTTCACTCATCTATCATAAGAGCTCTACTTGGAATTTCATTTCAAATGATGGAGCATAAAAGGAAATGAGTACATCTTTCTATGAGAGACGTGTACTATTCAAGAGTAAGTATATCTTCTTATATTATTCCATCGACTAAGCAAAATGACTATAGAAACATATATAGTATTTTAGTGTCATTTTTTCTACATCTCATGGTGTGAGAAGTAAAAAATACTTGCATTTAATGGAATTCAAAGAAGAGCATCAAATTTTCAAAGTTAACAAAACTTTTGATTGATTTGATTTAATAAATGTGAATATATGATCAAGAAGTATTCAAACATGGGCTAGTTTGCAAGTTGACTTCCCAAACAAATTATTTCTAGCTCATCTCTCAAGTGGGATAAAAAGATAAATCATAAAAATTATGGTCATGGAAAATGAAAATTTTATGATTGTTGAGAAAGATATTTAGATACTATAAATTTTTGCTCACAACATAAATTTGATACTTAAATTATAGTAACATATTTTTTAGAAGGGATGTTCCTATTTATCAAGTAATTGTCGAAAATAATGTGGTAGTGACATTGTGAATACAAATTTGGATGATGCCTTTGACTTATTGAATTTTTGGCTTAAGTGGCAAGAGGTTGGGTTGAGGCAAATGGTAGAAAACTATAAAGAGCTAATCCAAGGCTTAGTACAAGATGAAGCATGTTAACATAAATGAGGATTTGGATTTTGGAGATAAAGTGACAAATCTAGCTAGAACATTCAGGGAATCATATGTCATTGGAATCAATAATGAAAAAAATGGAAATGGAGCTTTTGCAATAATGCTTAACTTGCCAAAGAAGTAGCCACATCATGGAGAAGTCACCTACCATTCACTTTAAAGAGGTAAAGAGTTTCAAATAACTAAGTCAATGCTATGTGTGTTACAAATAACTAAATAATTTTTCATATAAAAGCATTAGTAGCTAAAGTTGAAAATACCATTTGAATTTTTTTTGTTGATGAATAACTATGTATAATATTCTTTAAATATACAAATTTCTCAATCGTAATCACAAGTGGAACACGCAGGTAAAGAGTTTGGATATTTTATGGCAAATAAAAACTTTATCAACAATCAATATTATCATATGATGAAACACATGGAAACTATATTTAATAAATAATTAGATAGCTTACTACTTGGCATGCTAAATACAAAATAATACTAACTATTTTGTATGATTTTTAAATTTTTTTTTTGCTAGAAAGATGGGTTTATTTATAATAATTTCACAAAAACTTGGTTTTGGAGGGGTTTGACTAATAATTGTGAAATCAATAATTTTTAGTATGAATTATGTAACTTCATAGAATTGGTGATTAGAAGGGGAGTCAAAAGTCATGCAAGTCATAACATTTGACATGCTATGACTTGATTATACCTTTAAGTACTTATATATTAGTTTCAATATTAATTCTTGGCCAAAATTCTATAAACATAGTTATGAAAATATTTATATGTAATGACTCTACCATCTTGTTATCATAATTCTTTTACTGCGTAATACATTCTCTTCATAATAAAGATTTCTTGGAATTGTAACCAAACTATCTTAAAAAAACTTGATAGCTTCCAAAAGCCAAATAAGATAGCAAGATAAGTTAATGTAGATATGAAAAAATAATCAAAATATCATTATTAAAACTACAAAAAATAAAATCATCATTTTTCAAGAATAACTATATCAACTTACATTGATTAACCAAACTAAATAATCCTCTATAATGATACCAAAAATTTGTTAGCGAGGATCATTCATCAACAAAGATTCTCAAATATATGAGTAGTACAAGTAGTAAAGATAATTTCTGTCTAGATATCAATTACACATAGATTATATCAGTAGATTAGTCAACCAATAATGAGATGGGATAATTCAAGATTTGGGAAGAATATTTAATCCTAGGATTTTTTTTATTTTCATTCATATGATACATATTGAAATAGTTCAGTTCATATTGAGTTTGGATACTTAATATAAGTTTGATTATTACCATAATGCCCCTTTGTATTAATGGCATAAAAGTTGGTTATTCCAATTGAGCTCATTATAATGATGGTCCTCTCTTAGTCATCTCCTTGATATTTTATTAGTGAAAAAATAAATCATCTCTACTCAAGGGTTATTATTTGATATTCAATTTATCAAATATTCTATTATATTTTGGTGATTAATAATGATATATTTGTTGTATCTAGTTTGTTTTGATAATCTATTTGTATAACCAAATATTTTTATTTTAATATTTTCATGTAAGTGCAGGAAATTAAATACTAAGAGGTCGGGAATGCAGTAGTAGCATAATAATGGAGGTCCCGCTGTCCGGTCAGTGGGCTGAAAAAATTTTTGGAGCAGAGCCTGACCCGTCTGATGATCTGATTCGCTCTGGTTAATTGAATCGATAAAGTTTTAATATAAAATGTTTTGTATTTTATTTTTCGGGTTATTGTTTTCACAATCTGGAACTGTTCATCTTCTCTCTCTCTCTCTATGCATGATTTATCACGACTATTTATGCACTGCACATACTAGTAAGACTTTTGATTTTGTTTAATTTGTAATGCATAAGCATTTTCTAGTGGATATAGCTAGTCGTATTGAGCGACTAGTGAACCACATTATTTCGTGTGTTTCTGTTGTGGTTTCTATTTTGTTTCTATTCTCTCGTGCTTGGATTGTGGATTGGATATATATCATTTGTTGTTTTTGTTGCTCTTTCTTCTTCTGTATCTTAAAATCACAACTGTGAAAGTACAATTGTCTAACAGTATTGATATGGTAATATGGATTATATATATTAATTTCATAATTTTTGGTATTTTGAAGAACTCTGATTAATAGTCATGAAATCAATAATTTTTTAAAGACATTTAGTAGATGAGGTGGATGTATAATCCTTCATAATTTCGACATTCATTTTTGGCTAAAACTATACCTAAATGGTTGATGATAATTTTTGTATGTCATGACCCTACTAACTTATTAGCATAATCTTTCTATAGTGTGATACATTTTCAATGACTACAATATTATTATGGAATCATAACCATACTTAGTTCAGAAAAATTTAATAACTATGATATTAATTCTCTATTGTAGCGACAAAGTTCCCCCCATTAGTATTCAAGGACTTGGTAATCTCAAGTTAGAGCCATGATAGCTTTACAAAGCTATGATTTTTGAACTACAATAAAGAGTCACACGTACTCATATCAAAGCCCTGATAATTATTCAAAGTCGTGATAATTATTCAAATCCATGATTTTTGGGATACTAAATATTATAGAGGACATTACTTGAGTATGATAATTTATAAGGCTATGACTTTTATCCTCAAAAGAATGCATAGTTTTGACTTGTATATGCAAGTTAAATATAAGTGTTGTAGAATCCTAACAATATCACGATAATTTGTCATACAAGAAAAGAAAATGCTAGTTTCGAGGCTAATCATAGTTTCGCAGATACTTAAGAGAGATGAAAGGTTATTTTTATGTCATGGCCAATTCTATGTACCATGGAAATATGTTGAAGGCATGAGGCTATGGCTATTTCATAGTATCATGACTTTGTGTTACATAGAGATTAGGTCCAAGTCATGGTCATTACCAATATTATGATTTTTTGTTACAAAAAGATCAAGATGTTGAATAAATTTCTATATAATGTTCATCCCCCTCACTCAAAAAGCAAAGTCATGACAACTATAAAACATAGAGATGAATTTTGCATTCGCTAGGAGTTCCACAAGTAAGAAAGGACAACAAAACTTATGTTAATCCCTAGAGTTGTGGGGCATGGCTTTCAAACCTCTCTCCTGTAAAAATAAATTCGAATTTTTTTATGAAATTAGTGTGGTCTAGGATTTGTGTAATGTAAACTATTTGATGTAATTGGTTTGAATTATAGATTCATTAATCATTTAAATTATTTTATGTTATGGATATTGATGGGTGGTGACTAAATAGAACTTGAATTAAGATTTTAACTAATAAGAATTTTGTGCGAGGTTGTCATGGTAGATGGTGATAGATAAATCATAAGGCTTACTCATAATATGATAAGAATGTAGTAAAAACCCTTTAAATTAATATGTATGAGATAAACTTATACATCAAACCCCAAAATTTAAGTATCTAATCATCGTGAATATGATACTTATGAAAAAAGTATGAGCAATTTTACATGCTAATTGCCTTTAAATCCATTATACATATCTAAGATATTTTTGGTTCTTAATTGGGATGGATATTTTATAATATATTTTTCTGAGGGGTTAACCTTTAGTCTGACAGGCACATTATTATTGAGAAGGATGATGATAGACAATTCTCAAGACATGCATGAGTACATTGTGACTTATAAGGTGATGACCTCCATTGTTAGCTACTTTTAATCATAAGGTTGTGACCATTTTGAGAGCTTTCTCTTTCAAAATTTTCACTCTGGTTATCCTTATACAAGTAATCTTTTTTTTTTCTTTATTTCATCCCTAGCACTAATTTTCTAGGGTCCCTAATCTTTAGTTGGTCAGCAACCAAGAAAAATAGATTATACCTTTTCTAGTTATAGCAGCTCTTGGATATCTTTCTTTTTAACGACATAAATAAATCCAAAAGTTCATCCTCAACCTTCTTATCAAGGACATGACAATCATGTCTACTTTCACAAGAATGCAAAGATCTACTACTAATGATCAAAAGCAAGCATTACAAACTACCAAGGATGGATCCTCCTCTTATTTGAAAGCAAAGCTAAGTCTAAACCTAGCTTTTGAATGGTAAGACTTCCTAATAGAATGAATGACATTAGGATTCCATATAAAATAAAGAGTTTAAATAAATCAAGCCCTCCTTGGATAAAAGACCAAAATAGTAGGTCAAAGGAGGTCGTAGTCCACCAAGGATAATTGATCACAGAAAAGAATTCTTTGTGCAAGGTAAAGTAGTTTGGGTCATGAACCGCAAAATCAAAATCACACCAACCAAGGTCTTAAATTTATCTATTCAAAGTCATAGTTGTAACAAGGATCTATCTTTATTGTGGTCAGCTAAGCTGAATCAAAACAAACCAACTAGAAGGATGACGGTGAGTTCATAGAGGGAATTACTACCTTTAGCAGAAGATAAGCATATCTAGAACAAAGTAAGCCTTTCTGATGATTCAGCTCCCTTTATAAGTTAGGGTAGGGTAAGACCTCAACTCGCCCTTTCAACCAGTCCTAGGAAAGAGGCAAAGTGTATTTCACAAAAGGACTAATTTTGGTTTTGGAAGACAATGAAATGAATGACTAGACTTTATGAGGTTGCTGCAAAAGATGTATGAAGGCAAACTCGAATGAAAAGAAGTTGAATGAACATAGTCTAATGGAAATCTTGTGGTTAGGCATTGACTTAGCTTGATAGCTAGATAGGTTTAGGCCTTTAACCCAATCCAGATGACTGAGAGGTCTGGAATTACTTTGAAGGAAAGTTACTAAGCAAATCCAAGTCTTTCAAGGAAAGCACTATCAACTATAATCAAATCATAATAATCCTTACAAGAGGCATTATTTTAGAGATGTTTTCAATCGGTGTACTCTTCATGGACTTATTGCATTGCCCGAGATTTCTATTCTTTTGTCATGTAAATAGATAGATGATGTAGTCTTGATTGGGGCATCAATACAAGTTTTTCAATCTTACTACTTTTGCTTTTTGCCTCTTAGTGATTGAAATGACTTTTCATTTGACCAAGAAATGCAAAAAAGACTCGATTCCTCAAATTTCACAAGAACAAACTTATATTGAAATCACTTTAGTAAATATTCTTATTTCAATTTTACTCCTAATAGGCTACTCACTAACTTAAAGACTTAGTGAAGAGTTCTCACTTGAATATCTATTGTAATTAAAAGTTCCTTTTACACATGTGAAGCTTTTTCACCATCAATCTAATCTCAATGAATTCATTTTTTTGAATCGACTCATATTCCTATGTAAAGAGAAGGTTTCTCATATTCTCTAGAGTTGTCAATACTAAAAAGACTGACTTTTTGTGAAAGTATGTCCATTTAGATTGAACTTAGGAAAATAATGACCTTTCTCCCAATGATATGGTTTTGATAAAGTAGATTGAAGTTTATCTTTAGTTGGTTTTCATTACACATCTTTTGGTTACTAAAAATTATAGTGAGTAGTTAGTGTTCTCAATGTTGATTAATAATAATGAAAAAGTTTTCTTTTGCATGAACATATATAGGACTAAGGAAAAATGGGAAGGGGTAAAGTCTAAGTGCATGTGGCACAAAAAGGAAATGCAATTTTAGTTAGACTTAATATTAATTATAGTTCAAATTTGAGTCAGTTCAATGAGGGCAATCATGAATGTCACTGAATGGGTCATTTCCTTTGTGAACGAAAAAAAAAGATAAAAATCATGGGAGATGTTGTAGATGTTTGGGGTGGATATGACTTCTTCTAATGCTAGAAGACCATAAGAACTAGGACTATAGCATGTTGTCAAAGAAGCACATTGAACAAGCATGCTTTGACTATGTCTCTGTGGAATAGTTGAATGTTGATATCATGAATGCAAGGTGAGAGATACTAGGAAAACCTGGCCCTCTATGTGAAAATCACTAGCACATCTAGGGCCCTAATGCTCAGGTAAAATGGAGAGGCCTAGCATGATCTGATAAGTGCTAATTCAGTTTGGATAAAATGCTGTCACCCCACCCAGATATGAAGTACAATGTTTCATTTTAGTAAATAAATTGAAACAAAAGAAGAGACTTTTCTCACTCAGTGCATATGTGCACTATGCTCCACTTTAACAAATGAAAGTTTTTTGTGGAATTGATGAACCATGTGAATTGGTTAGATGCTAAGGATAGAGAGCTCATACTACCTACTACTATATCTATGAAGTGGAAGAAGAGGAGCCTATATTAACCCCCTCTTTCTTTTATATTTTCAAAGAACAAAAGTAGAAAAAAGAGATGAGACTAAGCAACTATCGTTCTTCTTACCTATCTTGATTCATACCAAAAACATATCAAAATTAGAGCTTAGTTTTAGCTTTCAAACAAATGATCCGCTGGTAGGGAATGAATGAAGTCTCGCTTAGTCAAGAGAGTCATAGAAAAGAAGAATTATTTTTTTGGTCAGTGTGAGTACCTTATCTTTTTATAGCTAAAGTGAGAAATATGAAACTTTACTTTGAGTTTGAGAAGGAAGGTGCTTGTTACTACTTTATTAGTCAATAAGCTTGTTTTATATCAAGCCAAAAGATTTATTTGAAAACAAAAACAAATCAAGAAAGTATATGGACCATGAGCACTTGAGGTGTGACTCATATAAATGAATTTTGTTCAGGTTTAGAACCCTATCCAACATTTCTTTTCCAATCAAATGACAACTAACTCTTCCTGTTGCAAAGGTATTGCATGAAACTACCTCCCATCAACTATGATGGTTAGCCCACTTGATAGGGTATGTTCTCTCAACCAATATCTGGTGTGTAATCGAATTGACATGTTGCTAGCTTCAACTAGGTGAAAAAAGAATCATTGATTCCCTCTACTATCCATTTCTTATTCATTCATAATGCTCGACTAATGTTCCATTCTCAACCCATCAAAACTATGAGTATTAGAAAAGCTTATAGAGCAAGAAGACCACTGATTGAATGAACTAATCAAAAAAAGAGCAATTAAAAGCTCAGCCTATCATGAGTAATGTCGTTGCTTGATTGAGAGAGATGAGTATCTAAAAGTATGAGAACAAGGATCAAACTCTTTGAATTTTTCCTAGGGTAATAGATCTGCCACGTGTACCAAATGATGGGTTTGCGTTACAACCATGTGAAGGGTGACTATTAGTACAGTTCAAAAAGCACTTTTAGTCTTTTCATAGTTATCATTGACTCTATTTATTATTATGATAAATTAGTGTACCAAGATATCAATTTGAGATCTTATTTCGATTCGATATTTCCACTTATGAGACTCATCTTTGCCTTTCATCTTGATAGGTAAATTATTCTACATGTTCCCAAAAAAAATATTCATTCATTTCTTTCTGACTTTTCAATCATGATTCAAAAAACCAAGACCTCCCAAAAAGGAGAACGACCACTAGTGGACATTCAATAAAGTTAGGTCAATTAGGTATCTTCATTCAAGTGATATGAAAAGAAAGAAGAACAAAATGAAGTGAGAAGTCAAGGGGTAGGAAAATAGTTGAATCAATCAAGCTCAATGACAGAGAAAAGGAAAATGAAAGGACTTGGGCAAAAAAGAATCAATGCTATGAATACCATGACCAATCACCATCGATAAAAAAGGATTTTTCTAAATTACTTTGGGTCAGTAGGGCCTTAAAACATATGAAAGTTGTTGGGGTTGTAAATGACAATGTTCTTAATAGAAAATGATTGACTCCTTCCTAAACAAAAAGTTATTCAAATTCTTTTCCCCAAATAAGTCTTGATCTGATGGCCTGATGAATCATATACTTAAAAGAACCCTCCCTACAGTGTGACTCTCTTTGAATTTTTCGGTAATTCAAGATTTCTTTTATACAAATACAAAATGCATTTTTACCCTATCGTATTTCTCAATCATTTAGTTTCATCGGACATGGCTGAACCATCTATGATGGGGGGGAGCAAATGCACAAAGAAGAAGCTTCAATAAGATAATATGTTCGTGCATCATTTTTTTTGCAGAATACTTGACCAACAAGAAAAATCATTTGTTTGTCTAAAGAAAAAAAAGGTTTGAATTCATTCATTTACCAAAAGAATGATATTTGTTTCACAAAAATAACAAAAACTACATTCTCACTCTTTCCTTTCTTTGGTGCTACCTATTTTTTCCAAGGGATGGGGTGTATAAGCAAATCTTTTATGAAGATGCCGAGAAATAACTCATAGGTCAATTAAGAATCAAATATTGGAACCTCATGGGTAAGGTTAAGGTAATGGAATTGATAGAGAAATTTATCAACCTAGGTGGGATAAAAGAATTGATAAAAGGAATAGAGATAATAATAGAGATCATACTGAGAAACAAAAGAATTCTATATGGGTACAACTCATATTTGAATAAAATACAAAAAATGTGATCTTTGTTCTATAATAGAATAGACACTAAAACCTTAATTGGGTTAATTAAGACCCAATCTATTTATCAAAGTGCTTCTTTGATTGCTCAAGATATCTTTTTTCAACTTGGGAAAAAAAATAAGTCCTTACATTTTTAGTCAGATAGTGAGAGATATTCTATTAGTAATGAAAAAAAGGGTTGAGGGGATCCATATATGTTATTCAGGTTGATTAGAAGGTGCAGGAAAAGCTCCAAATAAATGTGGAAAGTATGGAAAAATATCTCATAATGTATTTCACCAAAAAATTGATTATGCACCTGCAGAAGTATCTACTCATTATAGAATCTTTGGTGTCAAAGTGTGGAGTTCATATAGTAAAAAATAATTAATAAAAGATTTACTATATCCAAAATGTATGAAATATAATTAATATCATAAAGATAGATGTAGTTAGAGGTTGAAAACAAGATAGTATACAACTTGGTTTTGGAAGATATGGCATAACAAGTTGTCGAGGTAGTCTTTTTTCATATCGAGTCATTGAAGCAGCACATCGGGCTATAAGAAAACAATTTCAAGGAAATAGGAAGATTTGGGTCAGAGTTCTCACATATCTTTCTTTTATTGGTAAACCTACATAAGTCGGAATGTAATGAATGGGGTGAGTTTGTCAAATGCTCAACAAATTGTTACATTAGTAGTGCATAAACTATATCCGGCAACTAAGTTTTTTTAGTGGTCGTAATTAGTTAGTGGGGAAAACTAAGGTAACATGAAAAAGAATTAGAAGAAATGTTTATTCCTAAATGAAGGGAGAGAGGTCAACTTCGAAACAAGAACTAGTTTGTGCTTTATGAAAAAGGTTTTCTATATACAAGCACACATTCACCTTCATGAACATAGAGTTAATCACTAGCCCTCAACCATAACTAAAATATTATATTTTCAAAGCCAACATTTTAATTCAATTATGAAGTGGAAGTAGAAAGAGAAAGAGCAAGTGTAGAACTTCCGAAGGGCTGAAGGTTATTCCACAATTACACCATTCCCCCAAACCTCAAGTAAGAAGATTCACTCAACCTAATTGGATTGAAGGTAAGCTCCTAAAAAACATTACCTGACTTTGAAACAATAACATACATGCTAACTCACATATCTAGAATAGTCAAAACCACATATGTTTTGGAAGATGAACATGTAAGGGAATTCCTCAATGAAAGCTGAACCCTTATGGATTGTGCCAAACATTACTTTATGGGCTCAATTACTCATTATTCTTTCCTAGGAAAGAAGAATTAGATTATCATGCTTTCCCTAGACCTATGTTGTGAGCTGTGTAGGTGGCGTGTTGCAATGAGGACCCACTAGTTTGCTAGCAATTATAGAATAGACATAGTTGTGATCAATTATGAGAGCTCGATTGATTATGGTTTCTCTTTTCTTCCTCGCCTCCCAATTCTCCTACTATTGCTCCAACTCATCGAGAAGGAAAGAAATAAGAAAACCCTAACTTGCTTAAAAGCTACAGGTGATTTGTGGGAAGAGTATAGTTCTTGATCAGCTGTGAGGAACATGGCTCAATATGGGTCTACTACTCATGGGTTGATATGTTGTTAACTCTACCGAAGATAGGTATGGAAGCCACTATGAATACCAAGTATGTGTTTAGATAAGGAATTGAACCTCATGCCATAAATTGAATCCCATATGGGCATAATCAATTGGATCTATCATACAAGGAAAGTCATCACTTGTCTCTTGATATGACAGATATGCTACTATAACTTTGACCACTTTTGGAACATCAACTAACTCAACCATATTTACTAGTTAAGTACTAGTCCTTTCTTTCTTGTAAAAAAATAAAAAGGTTATGTCGATATTAATGCTACCACTGGTGCTTTTCCTCCTCCACTATAGGAGGTACCTCAAATAAGCTATTGAAGCCACTACTCATATTAGTTCATCCATCATGAGTGATCAATAATTTGCCACTTTCTCTCTTAATGATGCTATGGTATGATATGATGCTATCCCTATAACATAAGTGCTTTGAAGTTTGAAAATTGGTTACAAACCTACAGAAGAAAGGGGCAAGCCAAAACCTACTCCTAACAAGTTGATTTCTTTTGAGTATACTTTGAGGAATGTGGTTCTTTTCTTGCTCATAACATAAAAGACCCATGAGGGAGTGTCATTTTACATTTCCAATGACATTTAGTCAAGGAAGACTATAAAACATGCAAACTTACTCTTTTTTATTATGTGAATGAGAGATTATTGAAATGTAGATAGCTTTCAAGAAGGTCAAATTATGGCCATGACCCTCAACTCATGAATTGGATTCAAACTAATATCAAACTACTTGCCCTCAAGTAGATCATTAGAAGGTTTCATTCTTTTTGACTATCTGGAATCACAAGAGGCACCCCTCCTACGTTTATGTGAGATGTTTTTTCATAGAACTTTAGAATGTATATGTCCTTTATTGAAAATTAATCTTTCCATTTGAACAAAACTTCAGATGATTCTCATAGGGGCCTACCTAACCACTCCCCCCTCCCTTTCTGACAGAAAGCAATTAAAACTCATGATGAGCATGAATTAAATTTTGCCTCATTCACTATGCAAACTTCAAATTCTCTCAAGCCAAAATTATGACATTCAAACAAGGCTACCCAGTTCAATAGAAAGATTGGGGATGGGGACCATGTACTCCATCCATTTATTTGTCTTTTCAAATGAACTAGTGGAAGAATATCTTCATTTAGGTTAGTACAATCAAGGACGACTTGAGATCCTCACCCTCAGACATATGGAGAAACACTAAAAAATCACTTTGAAGATCAAGAAGTTGTATGAGGATATGACCACACTTTAGAATAGAAAGAGAAAAAAGAAAGGGTCATAGTGCATCCCCTACTCATCCTTCTCTTGCAGGCTTTGTAAGGAGGTGTGCTAGATCTCCCTATCACCGAGGGAGCTTTCTTGTGATGCGAGAAAAATCCAGCTTGACATTGCACTTCTTTATCTTTCCATTGAGTTCTACTTGGTACATGGGCTTGTCACTGTTTATCTTTGATGGGCTTGAAGTAGTGTGTCATTTTCTCCCCTTCATTTTTATTTTCATGAGTTCAATGTAGCAAAGTGACAATTAAGTTTCTATTTAAATAACCCCCTAGGATCCATTTGAAGGCCATAACAATTACAAAAAAATGCCTTTGATGGAAATAATAAAAAGATCACTTGAAAACCCAAAATGGTTACATCAAACAAACTCCAAAAAACCCCATTCTCATAATATGCAACCTTGACCCAAGACTTATACTCTTTAATGAGCCTAAATGCTTGGTGCCTATGCTATAATCACTCAAGACGTGTAGCCTACAAGATGGTCAACTACAATTGGAATGAAATCGCCTGATAATGAGGCAATTACTACATCACCGAGTACAAAAAGGGATGAAAAAAGATAAGCTACTCCAAACAGGAACATCAAAAGATGAGGCTTGACACTTCAACCAAGAATTCTGGTTCATTCTATTACTCTGACATCTCAATAGCCAAGAAAAATCAAATCATGGGAAGACACAAGACTAAAAGTTCTTTATGGGTGCCCCACTTGACTAAAAGGAGCGGAATATAATGGACACAACTTTGCTCAAGCTACTCCTCTTTATTGTAATGGCACTTGAGTATTGTTCGTAGGAAAGCTCAGAGTTTCATAAAAAAAGAAGTGCCCTTCCATCTCTTGCTCTAGTAGATATATGCTCATGTGACCAATAGTGAGAGATTTTTCACTTATTTTAGAGTTTGATGAGTGATGAGTGGATGCTCTCTTGATTAAGAGTCACGATCTCTGTTTTGAGTGGGCTTTCTCTCATTATTCAGGAAACTTGCTTACCATAGTGGAAGTGCACCCATTCCTTCGTATTGTCCCCTCTCAGCATTTATACTTTATTCCTTAAAGATTCAATGGCCCTATAAGCTGGAATCCTGAATCTTTCAATCACTATTATTCCTTTTTAATATGTTCTCCCTCTTTCTTGTGATCAAAGGCGAATCACCTAGTATAGTACACAATTAGTTGATTAATACAATTGGAGTGACCAGGCTATGAAATATACTCAACATTTTGGGTTTATTGAGCTTCACTCATGGAATGGAAATTTAGAGTAAAGTTAATGGGCTTGGTTTGAAGGCGTGAGCCAATGGGTTGACCATGGTTCCTTCGACTTTCATTTTGTCATGAACACGACCCTTATTGACTTAGACTCAAATTGGTTGGCAATCAATAGTCATAACAATGAGATTTCCCACTAATCATCTTTATTAGATAGTATGCTTTATTATGGAAAAAATCTACTTTTCTAGTTGAGCAAGAAGATGTGTTTCTCCTCTTTATCGGGCAATGAGTAATCCATCCTTGTACTCATACAAAGACTCACTTCTTAGGAAAAGCTCTTTATATGAAGAGAATTAGTAAAATAATTGGGATAGCATAATGTCTATCTAAGAGGGTACTAGAAAGATAGAAAATAACCAACTTCGAGTGGGGCAATCCATGACTTATAGTTCGTATTGAACTGCCTCCTTTTTGGAATTGGGCTAGACATAGGAGTGAGTTCATAAGACACACCCTTATACTCATCTCCATGCAAAGGAAGATCAAGAAGGTTGTATCCTTCCTCTGATCATATGCTTGTACAAGACATCCAGTCACACCTCTTTTCGGGGTCTACAGGGTCAATTTATCAATGGTATCATCATTGATTCAACCATTTGATACATATAAAGTTGCTGACCAGACTGGGAAATTCACTTCATGTAATGAAGTGCATTTTTCATCCAAAAGGTGGGTTCCTGACCAAATAGAAATTTTCAAACTAATTATAGATCCTACCTATATCAAATTGATCACCACTCTTAGGAAAAAGTTTGTCCATTTTATCTTCATTGTTTATCACTTACCCTGAATGGATGGAGTATTTTCTTTATATAAAAATCAACCAAGCTTACTCTTAATCTCAAGTAGAGAAGTGTGATATTTCATAGATAGAAATCTCATTCACTATTTGGGTTTGGGTAGGCTTTTTATACATAGTGAGGTCTTGAGTAGATTTTTTTGCATGGCATAGAGAAAGACATGAATTTAAGTGGAAACCCCTACCTTATAGCTCCTTTAAAACATCTCCTAGTTTTATAACTTAATAGTGATGGTTCCTTCAAATTTTATAAGTGGATGAAGGTCAGGCAACATAGAATACTGAGTTAGAAGTTTGAGTTCAATGACTTGTGGTTGTGAGGGATTAACCCAATGGGGTTAGTCAGCCCTATGGAGGGGTGCGAATTGACTCTTTATCTTTGTCTAGTAGGGTTACTCAGCTTGCAGCTATTGCATCTCTTGTAGCGAGGGAAACTCGGTCATGTAGCTAGCATTCCTTATCAAAGGTAAGATTTTCAACTAAGGCACTTACTTGGGGAAAAGCATAAGTTGAAGGGGTGAGGGAACAAATCATTTTTCAAAATTATCATGGGACTTCTTATTTTTTGCCTTAAGATAGGGAACCTTAGTTAGAGTGGGCAGCTGCTTGGTCATTCTCAGTCTTGGTATTTTGTCCTTGATGTCGGATATCATAGCATTAATGGCCTCCTTTTCTTGATTGAGTTGATTGGTCCTTAAGCTTATTGGCGAGGTAATGATTAGAAAAAGACTCTCTGACCTTGAATTCTTCCCTCCCTTTCTTCTGACTCGAAAATGTATGATGATGGAAAGCCTAAGTAGGGTTGCATACTAAAGATCGTTCATAAGGACGAATTGGTCAAAGGAAATGTTTTTTTCCAGACATGTATTCCTCAAACTCAGTGAAATGATTGAAGATGAGAGTCATCCACACATAAGCATGTTCTTGGCATGTTTCTCCTCCCACTAATCCAAACAAGCATTCATTTCAAAGGATGTGGCTGGGTTTCATATTTATGGTTGACTAACTCCACCATCTATACTAAGAGGATGACATGTTTTGTTAATCATGAATGCTAGGTTACAAAAGGTAAGGAATCATATCTCTAGTTGAGTGAATAGCTTAATCTTTCTCAAAGAAAGATTTGTGCTCTCATGGACCTATCATGCCTCTTTTACTAGAATAGAATGAAAGAAATACTAGCTCGCATCCCCTAAATGAAATTGTCATACGAAAAATATAAAGTTATTGAATTGATCAAAGTAAGTTCTCTTAGTCATCACATTAAGGTGAGTCAAGAAAGAGTATTCCGATATCAAGCTATTCAACTTCAAGCCATGAAGGAGTAATTTGAGCTGAGTTGTTTCTTAAAATCAAATCAAATAAGAAAAAGAATTGGTATGAAGTAAAGATGATCTTGACTCATTGCACTTACTCAAAGAAATCTCTCACTCACCTTGAATAATTTTAGTGGGAGAAGCAAAAGATTGGGCGGATTTGCTAGATCCATTTGGAGAAGATGCTAAAGGAAGATCAAGTGGGTTCCACAAATAATAAAGTAAAACTTATTTGTGTATTCCCTAGTAGAATAAGAAGGCATTAGGTAATATAGAAATGTTTGGAAACCTAAAACTAACATTTCTACTTGATACATATGATAAGAATAAAACTTTGTTGATTTATAAAATGCCTCCCCAAGACTGACTGTCAGAAGAGCCTTCGACAAAGATCCTAGCAGTAAGATTATTCTAATAACAACTCCTCAAAATATATCCTTTTTTTATTTTCACCATACAATGAAGCACAACCCATAGTAAATTATAATTCTTCTAGTTTAGGTTAGATTTGTTAGGTAGGTGGCATGAAAGAAAAGCTCATACATCTTAATCAAATCAAGTTAGCGATCTCTCCACCCATGGCACTAAAATGGACAAGAACATGCCCTACTCAAAAGGGGTGCTAAGTAAGAATTATTACAAAAGACATGCCTTACTTCTAATAGTCAAAAATATATCTACTCCAAATGCTGGAGTTGACCTTCACACAAGATGGGAAAGTTATAGGATGAAAGATAGAGATAATCTAAAATAAAATATAATCTTCGGTGTAGTCAAAAATAATGATGTACTAGTCGAAGATGCCACACTTATCTTTTCCTTTGATGGCTTATTTTCTTATCTTCTATTTCAGTGTCGTATTCTCTAAAACATCTTGAAGGGGTGAGAGGGAGGAGTATTTCTATGTTAATTTTTTTTTGTCAATCTTCAGGCAAAGGAAATTGACTAAAGATACTCCTCTGTTGGTGAGCTAATGACAATTCATCTTTTTCAGGCTCATCCCTTGGAGATCAATAGCTTCCTTCCCCTTTAGACTTGAATCCTCTATATCTTCCACCCAACCTAATTCATCAATATCATTTACTAAAGGATCTAGATATTTTGATGACCTATTCTCTTCCAACTTATCAATTTGGAGCAGTAGGTCACTTTATTTTCTTTTCTTCCTTTGATGGATATGCCATGGATCAGTAATTGGATTTGTGGCTGCATTCTTGAATAGAAATGTAAGTAGAACTTATCCTCCTCCCCAACCTTGCCTTATATTTATTCTATTCTAAGATGATAATAACTTATCTTTTGTTATCTTTGGGTAAGGAAGATGAAATGGATCAATTAATCCTTCTATGAGAAGAGATAAAGAATTTTTCTAAATGGTTCAATAAATTTGGTCAATTCTTTTAGTTCAAACAACTCACTTGAGGTGGTATCTTTGTTTGTTTGGGATATTACCACTCCTTTCTTTATAACCATTGCTAGGCTTTAATCCATTCATTCATCAAAGGTTGGAAGAAAGGTTGTCTCCTAAAGGCATCGACCTCTCCTTGAAGGGGAGGATTACTCACAATCCATCAGTCAGCTGCTGCTAAAAAATTCATTCTTTTATGTATGAAAAACAAAGCTGATTGAATAAGCTAAATGTTTGAATGGGTAAAAGGGCGGGACAAAGAAATGGTAGTCTTTCTTTCTTTTTGATGCGGAGAGTTAAAAACTCATAATAACAAACTCAACTAAGCTTCTTTGAACTCCTTGAAATGCTATTGGCTCAAAATAAACTAAGGAAAGAATGAAGTTTCAAAGTCATATGTCCATCCATAACATATGAATATTTAGTTCTTCTATTCTAGTAGTTATTAACAAGAAGAAGCGTGAGACCATAGATATCAGCAAGAAAGAAAGTTGGATCTTACTTGCCCCACAGGATCTTTCTTTATTATGAGAGGCAGTCTCAAGTAGTTACTCAGTGAATCAAGTAGCTAGTCTCACTATAGTCAAGCACTCACTTGTCTATTATTTTTTTTTGCCAACAACTTCGTTTTTTCCTTGATGACCTTGACCTCTTCTATTTTAGAACTAGCTGAAGGACAAATGAAGTAGTAGTCTTCCACTCGGCAACTTCAAGAAGTGATGGTTTCCACCAGTTAGCTCATTCTAATTAGTTACGAGGGGCAACATTTATAATTTCTCTTGAATAAGCTTTTGAATCAAAGATCTCAACACCTTGATAAATTCCTCTTGGATTGATTGTCTCAAATTTTTTTTAGAAAATGAATTTTTAGTTTTAGATAGTTGGTGGTAATGGTAGTAGATTATACTTGAGGGAGCCATGTAAATTTTCCCAAAAATGACCTTTGAGCTTGTTTTCTTGATGTCTTCCTAGGTGCATCAATAAGTTGGCATGCTCCTAGTTAAGGCTCGAGTAACTTGAAGTAGTAGTTTTTACCTAGCCTAGCATTGCTTGAAGGAGCCTTTGGGTTAGCTTTTCCAAAAGCAGGACTTCAACCTTGTAATTCATTGGAGGTGGACTTGAGATCAATGATGGATTATAACATTTCTAATCCTATCTTTATTTTTAAACAAAAAAATAATCCTTCCTACTTGTTGCTAAATAAATTCTTTCAATATAGTATGAAAAACCTATTATTTGATTAGTATGTCGACAAATTTAGAAGTTAACCAAAAGAGATGCGATATGCATCTCAATCCTACCAATGATTTATACCTTTGATTATAGTTCCAACTATATTTGTGACAATTGAATTTTTGCTCATCTGTCACTATAAGTTCAATCTAAACTTTGCCCTTACTAGAAAGAAAGAGGGACCATCTTACTTTTGTACCAGCCTAGGGCCATAGAGTCACTACTCAATTTTTCTAAATCTTTGAACTCAACTCCAAAGTTTCATTGTGTTATCACATCCATGCTAATTATTTGTATACACACTGAAAGTGTCAACCATATACAATGATTGCTACCCACCACAGAGTCACTACTATACAATGAGACCTCAAGGTGCTAGATGCATCATAAGAAAAGTCCTCCCACCAGGCCATAATATATTTGAAGGTTTGAACTTTTAACACCATATCCTTTGGGTTGACATCAATATTTTCTCAATGAGCTAGAACATTTGAATGCCAAGTTCTAATCAGCCAACATCATTCTATTTTATTTTAGCTTATCAATCTCCACACTAACCCCAAGTCCTTGTTGGTATAAATATTTTACAAGGTGATGGAAACTCAATATGTGGAAGGATCATCACATCCAATAACTAATACCTTTTATTGTTTGACAATGAAGGTCTATTATATTGTTGAAGTATTAGGAAACATTGAAGCTTGATACAAGTTGTGCCATGGAGTTAGCTGAAATCTTTCCTTGCTCCTTTTTATAACTAGCTTTGTTCACGTACTTTAATAAGTTTCCAGAAGAGCTTCTCCCAACTCAACTTTAGTAACAAAGTTTCAATTTACTTAGTAATGATGTCTAGAAAAATTTATTTGAGCTTTAAGCTAGCTCAATGAGTTGACCTATTTATAAAGTGGAGTTCAAATCATCATCATCCTATGAAACACCAAAAGTAGCTAAATAGGTGCTTACAATAGGGGCAACATTTTACTTCTTAATATGAATATGATTGTGCCAAATTTTGCATATTCAAGGATTAAAGGTTTGGCATGGCGATCACACATTTTCATAAAAAAAGATAGAATATTCATCAATCACACTATGGCACGGTGATCAAAACCATAGGTTCTTTGTTTTTTCTTGAAGATTCTTTTCTCCTTATTATTTTCTTATTCATCCTATCAATAAGTCTTTGTCCACAGGACTTCAACATCTAATTTCTCATAATAATCTTATCTATTCTTATCTCCAACCTTCAAAATAGGCAAAAAAATTAGCAAAGAGCAATACAACTAAAAAGAATATGTTGTGCCTTATCAGTCTAAAGTAGTGAGTCGAGGGACAAAGGAGAGTCAGTCATACAAAAGTTCTTTCAAGTGCAAGTATTTCTATCTATATGAGAATCCAAGCATTGAGGCATCAGCCCAAACTTTATGAATTAGAATGAATAGGTGCAAATAAGTAGTTGAAATTGAATTCCGAGTCACCGATATTAGGTCAAATTATGTTATTCAAATTCTAATATAGGACGACATTCCTAGCATTACTTCTCCAAAAATCTTGTTCTCCATTTATATATTTTTTTCCTTCCAGTAAGAGCCAAAGGTGAGAGTCCATATCTTTAGTTCAATAGTAGAGCTTTGTTTCTAGGAACTCTTCCATGTGACATGAGTTCATGGCGTATATCTATCTGATCATGCTGTGTAGGACTTTTCCAACTGGACCAACTGAATCTTGCCCCCTTTATATCAATTTGAATCTATCTGATTACCCGATGAATAGATAAGCTCAACAACAAAAAGGGAGGACTAGAAAAAACTAATTCTACAAATGGGACTATGATAGGCAGATGAGCACTCATCATAAAAAAAAATTTGGTAGAGTAGAGTGATTTATAAAAAACTATCAACTTTTGCTTCAACTTTATAGTGCTACTACCAAAAATCAATTTAATGTTTAACATATGGCATCTCCTATGAAATACTCATTTACAAATACAATTGAGATTAACTTATTCAAGTAAAGGCACCATTGAACCAATTTTGTTTATCCAATTTCTCTTAATTTACTAGGTGACATAGAACTAGTGTATTTGAGTTCATTATTTTAATTTTTATTTGAGTGTACTAATATGGGTATACTTGGGAGAGAGCCTATCCTACAACTCCATCAGCACCGAATATGCAAGGAGAAGCTTAGATTAAGGAGATGTCAATACAATTAGTATAGTAGAAATAAAAAAACTTATTAATGTTTATAGAGATTGGGCAAGAAGTGTAAGTTGAGGCTTGAAATTTTTAATCAAAAATATTTTATCTATTTTGGTAAGATAAACTATATAAAAATAAGAGATCTTCACCATTTTATTATGACAAGATGATCCTCATGATGATTGGTTGGCATAAACCCACCATCATATGGTGTATAGTAATAGATAGGTGTGAGCCCCTTATTCTATGGTATGGTTGGAATATCTTTATCATATTTCATTTAAAATTACTATTTTTCCTTGCTTGTCTTTAAATGTCATCCTTTTCTTAAGGCTACTTCAGGGATTTCCTCAAAAAACTCATATGATCGTCTTAATGAAAATCATCCTATAAAGTCTCAATCTCTTTGACTTTATGGAGGCCCTCTACCTATAGTTTTATTTCAAATTGATCACATAGCTGAAAAGCATTTTTTGTATAACAGAGCAACTAAACATAAACATGATCCATTTCTTAGGTCAGTGTCAACCCATGGATTTGCATATACAAAAGAAATAAGACTTATTATTCGACTCCTAAAGACATTCTAAAGAATGGATATTTTTAGGTAGGTAATGTTTTTCTTCTTTTTTTTTTGGTGCGCAATGCATCCTTGGATAATTCTTGGTCGATTTCTATTCAAGCTCAACTTTGTTGGAAGGGAGTAAGAACCTCTTGGATGCTAAGGACTCATTAAGAAATGTTTGTAGTGTGCAGGGAGACTATAGATGGGGTCAACCTTTTATTATCCTAGGTAGAAGTTAAAAGACCAAGGGAAATGTAAATTAAAGCATTGCTAATTCAAAGTTAGAAGAAATTTCTAAAAGATAATAGTGGGAACAAATTTCACTATAGGCCCTTTTATTATCTACAACATTCAGCATCGAGAAGGCTGGAAAAGCAGGTCAGATGAGTAAGAAGTAGCCAAAACATTCTAGGATAGTTAAAAAATGAGGAAGCATGGGAATGAGGCTCTCATACAACCTAATTTATTTCTTCTAAATTATAGGTGTCAAATAGGTAGTCATGTCGACATGACTTTTTTAATAGGCATGACCATACCATTGTGCTATGCTAGACATGATATAATATAATTCCCATGTTGTGCCAGGCACGAAATGGGATTCATCAAGCTAGCCCAGCACGACAATGTGACATGGTCGTGTCGAACCATGTCGAACCATACATCCGTGCTTACGGAACTTGTAGCTTGAAAATGAAATGAGTGACTAGCTTACATGGCTAGCCAATTATAATGAGTCATGTAAGCAACATCTAGCTTATGTGGCTAGATTTTTTTTAATATTAAATTGCTCCATCATGTAGTCACTCGGGCTGGTGGACCATGCCATGAGGCATGGCACGAGCATGGCTCGTGTCGGCCCAGTACAGCATGAACCATGCCATAGGGCAGCATAGACTAACACGAAGCATGATTCTAGACTATTTTGTGTCAAGACAGGTACAACTAAACTAGGCCTTACTGCAAGCCTTGCCCTAGCCACTCGATTCGTTTGACACCTCTATTCTAACCCAAGAAAGAAAAAGAATTAGCCCTAATATAGCTTCCAAGAATGTTAGGCATGGACAACTAGTAGACTAGAAAGCATGACTTGTTGCATCCTCAAAAGATTAAAAAGTACCTCAATGAATAAAGAAAAGTCAAGATAAGAATCAATTCGATGTAGAGAAACCAATAAGGTTTACTTTCAATGTCATGTCATCCCATCTTTGGTTACTCTAGGAGAGTGGAAAGGCCCCTCGAGTCCTATGGCAGGATAGAGTATAAATACTATCAGTGCATCCGAGCACCTTTTTCTCATGGCAATACACAACACTCAAGTCAGTTCCATGGCAGCGTAGATTAGGATTACTATTTAGTAGATGAAGCCCCATAAAAATACTAGTAATCCAATGTGACATGTATTAGAAGGCTATTTTTACTCTTTAGCCTGAGAGGGCTCCCCCTTGACTCTTTCTTTTATGAAAACCTTGCATTCAACCTCTTCATATCAAATATTGATATGGATCTAGTTTATGTAGTTTTCATTCCTAGGAAAGGAATGTCAAGTTATATACCATTCATAGATTAAGAAATAAAGTATGCCAACTCCTTTAGCTCCTCAAAAATAGCGATAACGTAAGAAATGGAAGACATATCAGAAAGTCCCCCATGTCACTTGAGAGTGAAGCTCATATTAATGTTTGTCCATTGGATCACCCTTATTACTCTTGGAGTGCCCTAAAGTTGAAGTTGGAGCTCTAGGTTTTCATTTTTCTACATGCATATGGATTTCTTGAACATTTTTAGATTCCCTTTTATACCAGTGCATTTGGTGTGGGCTTTTCAATGGAAGTTGTATTGTTGGATAAAAGTCATGGCTTCAACCTTTTATTCTGTAACACAAAGGTGTGATATTGGGCACAAGTCATGGCTTTAGTATCTTTCCTCTAGTTAATTATTGCAATAATGGAAAATGTCATGATCATGCAATTAGCTTTTATGATAGAAAATCTAGGTACTAGGTTTGGTCAAGGCTTAAGCATTTATCCTATGTAATACAAATTCATATTATTGGGTGTGGTTGTGGCTTGTGCATTTAGTCTCTATAATCAAAAGTCACAAAACTAAAGATTTGTCGTAGCTTTGTTTTCTCTTTTGATACAAGAGTTGTGATGCTTATGTTGGACATGACTCAAGTTTGACTTTCTATAACATGCTATGACCAAAAAGTCATGATGTCAAATTAGTGTTGTAGCTTGACCTTTTGTATCTATGGGTTTTATTTAGAAAAAGTTATGAATTTATTTTGAGTTAGTTCGATTACATCTCATGAAAGCTTTGCATCTAAAAAAAATGTGTTGCATAGAGATTTGATTACATTAATAAAGTAGTAGAGTCATGACATATGAAGATTACTGGGACTATTTGCCTAAAGTTTTTGCCATGAATAAATGCCAAAAATAATCTATAAGTACTCAAAGATATAATCAAGTCATAACACATCAAATGCTTTCTTTCTCTAGATGATCTCTATACAAAGCTAGGAAGCCATTTTATAGGCTTTTCAAATGACATAATTAATCATATTTAATATGAGTAATTAGAAACTCAAATATCAACTTAAATAGTTATAATTTATTACCAGATCAATTAAATGTTGGTCATTTGTTTACCACCTTATTTATGATACTCCCCATTGAAAAACCATCGCTAAATGATAAATCTACGACTTATTAGTTCTATCTCATTAAAAAAGCTTGTTGGTAAAGTTATATGAGATAAAACATTATATAAATAAAATATAAAAAAATATAATATACTAACATCTTAAAAAATGTGTATTCTCATAGTAGCATGATTATGTTACCTTCAATAATTCACTTTGAAGATCATTCAATTTGGCATGCCAACGTCTTGAAAGGTGTAATAGAAAGACTTTTGTAAATATAACTACTAGTTTATTATTAGAACTTATTTGTTGTATGTTGATTTCACCATTTATTATGAAGTTCATGAGTATGTAGAGTTTGCTAAAATGTGCTTAGTCTATTGGATATATCTATTAAATATAACCTCCTTTGACTTGCACAACACATAAAATATTGTTTTTATATAATATTATTCATTTGTTCTTAATACAAGATAATCTACATATTTTTCAAATGTGCTATAAATTGAATCTCAATGGATTACATTCTCAACTAGTTTCATGCATCTCAAGTATTTTTTGAGTGATTGTATGATGTGACCAATATTGCTTATTTTCACAAGTAAATAAATATCATGTCTAATATCATGCTTTATTAGGATCCAAAAGATAGCTTGCATCTACATAACCAAACAATTATGCTTCTAATGTTTTGGGAAAAAATAAATCTGCAACATGTGTCCTATTAAGACATCTTAATGCACATTAAATTATATTCTATTACCTTTTTGTTGTAGTTGAGTTGTATCTTGCCAGTAAATTAACTGAGAACGTAATATTTGGTTGATTATAATTTTCAAGATATATTAGTGCACAAATTTCACTAAGAAATGATAATTTAGAACCAAACAATTCATTATTTTTTGTTGAGCTCAAAATAAATATTTAGTCACTTCAAGTGGCCTAACAATCAATGGAGAACTTAGAAGGAGTGCTTTGTACATATAAAAGTACTTCAAATCTTTTTCGCATATGCTAATTGGTGGAATAGCACACCATTTAAATAATACTCAATTTATAAACCAATATAATATTTTATTTTTACAATATCTTTTGTTTCAATTTTGTTTTTTAGTATTTATCTATTTTGATGAACCTTTCAAGAACTTTATTTAAATTTTATACATTCACATATACCATAATTATTTCAAATTCAATTATGGCTTTCTTGATAAAAACTCATGGGTAAATTGAATTGTTCACATATATTCTTTGAGTTGATATTGGATTATATGATAATACCACATTCAACCATATTATTTTTATTAACATAAATATCCTTATAAATAGGTTGTTACTAGATCTATCAATTAGATATCAATTCATTCATAGACTACTAAACATATCAAATAGTAAAATGTGATAGCATCTATTATAGAAAAATAAGTTTCCTTATTATTAATTTTTGATGTTTGTGAGAAACAGTGCGTGATGTGGTGTGCATTATATCATACAATTTTATTTTGTTCATTTTGTTCATTTTATTTTTATATAAAAAACTCATCGATATCAATAGGTTTTATATTTGCAGGTATTTGAACTACTAGTTCAAATACCTTTTGTTTAGCCGATGATTTTAACATTTGTATTGATTCTTTCCATTGTAACACTTCATTTCATTATTGATATCCATCCACATTTTTGTGGGTAGAGGGTTCTTTGTTGATATCTTGATGGCTATTTGACTAGCACCACTATAGGGATAACTTTTTAATTAGTATAGTCTCAGGGGATAACTATTTTGTTTAGTGCCACCATAAGTGATACTTTTTCACCAATTAGGGATACATGATCTATTTATTTTAATCCTTTCATATTTGTATATGCTGTATATGTAATTTGTTTTTTACTTAATAATCTGTTTTAATATTCTCATGTAAGTGCAGGAAAGGAAATATTAAAAGCCTAGGGATGCAGCAGTAGCACAATAACGGAGGTCCCGCTGACCGGATGTTTAATTTTCATATAAAACGATTTGTAATTTATTTTTCGGGCGGCTATTTTTTGACCCATTTGAAATGTTTATCATCCCTCTCCTCTCTCTGTGCGATTTCGCGACTGCTGCATGCTGCATACTGTAAGACATTCTATTTCTTGGTTTTAATCTGTAACACATAAGCATTTTCTAGTGGAGGTAGCTAGTCGTACTGAGCGACTAGCGAACCACGTTATTTCCTGTGTTGATTTCTCATTTTTGATTCTGTCGTGGATGCTTGTTTGGATTGGGACATATATTGCTTGTTTTATGTGTTTCTGTTGTTTTCTATTCTTAATCTCACTACCCGTGGAAGCGCAATTACCCAACAGTATACTCTTCAAAAGTATTGAATTAACACTTTTTTTAGGAATTATTCCTTTTGAGTCAAAAGGTCACCCATGTTTTAATTATGGATTAGGCTTACTAGTTATGCTACTTTCCAATTTTTCCATTGGAATTTCAAATCACACTAAGAAATTTGTATCAAGTATATATGATTTTGTAACTTCTATTGAATCAAAAAAATATCAATAATTGATTAGCAAAATCTTATTCAATTTCATGACTTTGAAATTTTAATTTATTTTTATGAATAGTCATAAAGTCATAATATTTGTGGAGATAATTGGCAACTTGGTGATATATTATTTATTCTATTGTTTTGATATTAATTCTTAGTCAAAACTTTAAATATTTAATAATGAAAATTTTTATACATCATGACTCTACTACATCATTAGCATAATTCTTTAATTATGCAATATATTCTTTTTAGCTATAATATTATCTTGGAGTCATGATCAAATTTATCTTATAAAAATTAAATGGATTCGATATAAGTTTTACTTTGCATTAACCAAGTATCCCACTAATACTAAAAATCACAGTCATTTCCCAGCACACAACTTTATAAAGGATTTTACTTAAACACGACTACTTTGAAGGTTGTGACTCTTACCCTCAAGAGAAGGTAAAACCACTACTTAAATGTACAGGTTAAATTCCAAATCCATGGTTATTCTCAGCATTACATCCATTTGATGCAAAAGAAAGACCAAAGGCAAAACAAAAAATATCTCTAGGTCCTCAACTATTTGATGGCTAATGCAAAAGAAAGACCAAAAGTCAATACTCATTCACAGAGCCATAATTTTATGTTATAGAGACAAGATGCATAAGTCATGGACACTTTCTAGTACTGTAACATTTTGTCACAAATACTAGATTAGGACCACTTCTCATAGCCTGAAACTTGAGCTTAAGAGAGAAAGATAAAAGTTACATCTTCCTAAAGCTATAAATTTCTATTAGGACAAATACTAGATTTATGGAGTATAAAAACAAAAAATTAAGAAAGCCTTAAAATAAGAGAGACTCAAATTATGATTTAATAAATTATTTTTCTTCACTCTTCGAGACCAAAATAAAAGCATAACAATGACCTTTGAAGGATATTCGCATTAACTATGGTATCTATTAGCAAGCAAGAGATATAAGACAAAAACTAAATTTTAGAATTGAAGAGTACAATTCTCAAACCCCCCTTTCTGGGGTGGATTTGAGAAATATAATAAAGTAGCACGGGATTAGGTTTTGTATCTTAGATTCTCATGAAGACTATTACTGGGAACTCGAGTTTCATAATACTTCTTATTTTGTGCCTCGTATAATTCTCTCCTTAATATCAGACTAAGTTAAGATATAAAGTTTATGTAATTATAATTTATGTGATGTAGGCATGATTTTATGATTAATTAATATGTTTAATTTATGTTGTAAAATGGAAATGAATAGAAATTATGATTAAATAGAACTTTAATTAAAATTATGATTATTAATATGTCTATGCATATTATTATTGTGGATGGTAACTAGTAAATCACAAGGCTCACTCATACATATGGTAGGAATAAAGTGATAACCCTTCCTATTATGATCCATGAGATAAACATATACGTTAAAACTTAAAATTAAAATATGTTAATCATTATAAGTAGGGTGCTAATGAAACTAAAATCACAAATAATTGTACACATCACTCTATTATATATGATTAAAAGAACTAATCCTCAATTGATGTGAATATTTTATAAAATATTTTCAACATGATTTCACCTTTTGTGTGGGAGCAGCATCATCACTATGAAGGATGATGATAGGTGATTCACATGACATGCATGAGTGGTTGTGACTCACAAAGTGGTATCAGCCCTTTGAAATGATTTCACTCTTATGGTTCCTACCAGTGAAATTTGAGAGAAGAATATATTAATTTTCTGAGTATGATACTTATGAAGCTTAAAGTACCAATACTTTTAAACCATATTAGTTATTGGTCTTTATCATACATGAAGTCAAAGAATAAGAATGTACATATGAGGTAACTATCAAGGGTTGGTGATAAGTTTTCTAAAAGGTATAGACTTGTGAATCGCTCATTGAGTAGAGATAATTTGTTATCTCAGTGGTAAAGTACCGAGGGTGAGCTATGAGGGACCATCATGAGGATGAGCTCAATGGTGATAACCACCTTATATGATGTTATGAAAAAAAAAACATTTAAACATAAATCTAACCTTCATTCTATATCCAAACCAAATATAAAATGAATTATTTTAACTTGCATCATATGAATCAAGTTGATAAACCCTATGATATAAGAGTCATAACAAAATCCAGTTATTCAAGAAGGGATTACCATCCATGAATATGATGATAATTAAGTCATGAGAGTGGTCATGACATATGCATTTGCATTCATTTTTGGGCTATTCTCTACACAAATAGTTAAGATGATCATCATTTGACTCAATTCTACCACCTCATTGACATAATCCTTTAACAATGAAACACATTATTTTTAGCTAAGAAACTTTCTTAGAGTCACAAACATACTAGCTCACAACATTTTATGGTTGTCACATTAATTTTACATCATAGCAACCACATGCCTCACTGGTACTAAAAACCACAACATTCTCTAGCAACACAACATTCTCAATATAGGGCCACCAAGACTAAAGCAAAACCCATGATGCTTCTCTTATTCCTCTCCTTTTAGCTACAGAGAGCTCTAGAGAGCATTATTTTCCTTTTAGCCATGATGCTTCTCTAGTTCCTCATTGCAATCATTTCTAGGGCCATGACTTTTTTCTCTTGATAAATGTCCAAAGCTATTGTTCATTCCCAGTGTATGAGTTTGAGTTATAAAGATAAAATGCATGAGTTTTTACCATTCCTAGTGTTGTGACCTGTGTTATAAAGATGAAATGGACAAGTTGTGGGCATTACTAACATCGCTACTTAGTGTTATAGATATGAAATGCAAAATTATGGTCATTACCAGTGCCATGATAATCTAATGCAATGATAATACCAAATCCATGTCCCATTCTCAATGTACTGACTTTGTATTATAGAGATGAAATATACAAGTATGTAGTGGTCACTCTTAATGCATCGGAAATCTAAAGCAAGATAGAGACAAAAGGTGCGGCTCATTCTTAGTGCCATAATTTTTTGTTACAAAGAAGAAAAGCTAAAGTTATGACATTCTACAGTGCTATGACTTTCCATTTAAAAATTATACCCATTCATTCATGTAAAAAAAGTGAAAAAAGAGAATCTAAAAAAAGAATTTTTTAAGGCATGAGTGAAATAATAAAAACTATATTTTTTTGGAATCATGAATTCACCCAAACCTAGGGGATATCCATGAACAAATAAGCATTGCAAACACAAGTATAAATCATACAAGGCATGACTTTTGATTCCCATATACCATTGAGGGATGAGTTTGTGAACTTAAAAATTCAAGAGATATGTTTTGAATTATTTCATGTGAATTTTTTTTTAATATCAGATTAAATTGAGGTCTAGGATTGGTATATTTGATTTCATATGATGAGTGCTTGATTAATGTATTTTTATGTTTGTATTATATTATAGTTTGCTTATTGATGAATGTGATGTGTTTTTAAAACTAAAATTAGGATTTTACTATTGGTGAGTTTGTGAATGCTATCTTGGAAAATGGTGATAGGTAAGTAGTGAGGCATGTGTGGTGGAAGTAACTTATAAGGTGATGGTAATCTTGCATATCATTATCTGTCATATGACTTCTACCAGTGAAATTTGAAAAAAAATTATATGTTAATTATGTGAGTATGGTGCTTATGAAGTCAAAATTATAAATACTTTTAATAGTACATCAATTCACATCTTTAACGCATATAAGATCAGAGAATAAGAATGCATACACAAAGCAATCATCTAGGATTATTGATAAGTTACCTAAAAGATATAGATTTGTGAATAATCTTCAAGTAGAGATGATTTGTTAATTTGGTGGTAAAGTACTAAGATGACATTTATGAGAGGACCATCATTGGGGAGCAACAATAAGTGACAACCCATCTTATATGTCAATATGATATTATGACATTTTCATAAAAATCTAACTTTCATTCTATTATCCAATATAATCATAATTATGCACTTTAGATAGACCATCATATGCAATAAAATAGACCAACCATATATTTTACAAGTCTTACCAAGAACATGGTTTTTGGTAAGACTAGAGGAACTATTGAATCATTGTTAGTTGATTAAACTATTTACTTAATTTATGTGAGATATATATCTAAATGAAAATTTACTTTATTACTTGTACGACTAATATACTTGCTAGACTAGTTTGATGAAAGACTCTCATCTAATAAGTTTTTTGAGATATTACTCGATCTTAAAAATTAAGTATCATGACAAAGTCATAATAATGGTAATAATTGTATCTCTTTTTGTCACCTAACATAGCTTTGCTGGGCTCCATTCACAAATTATTAAATCACAAGATAGGTTTTCAAATAGAAGAAAACAAAATTATCAATATTTGCACTAGGATATATGTTCTACATGCTGAAACTCTATTTCATATTTAAATGATAACATATCATGAATAGCATCATTAACTTCGATTTTATAAATAATTAAATATTTCTCACTTAGAATTTTTGATTGTATAATTTTAAAAGCAAATACCCGAACATACTGCTTTGAAATGTGTACCTAATAATAACTCATGATTTATGCTATGTTTCATTCACTATTTTTTTATGAAATATCTAGATCTCCTAACATGAGAAATTTTATAGTCCTCATTGTAGATTTTCATTTTATCACTAATAATTTCTACTATCTTGTAGATAAAACAAGTTTCAAATAGAACAATGAGAAATTACTTTAAATTTATTTATAACTTTTCATGTTAATCTACATACAAAATAATATGAACAAGAAGTTCAAAAAGCCATTCATGTGAAAAAAAATGCAATTTAATTACTAAATACTCTTAATAATGCGAATGAAGTATCAAGTTCATACTTCAGATACATTGATGTCCTTATATGATAAGTGATTATTAACATATGAGTCTCAAATACGTCTAAAAGCTAGTAGAGGAGAATAGAAAACAAATTTTCTACTCTAAAAGAGGCCATCAAGATGATTACATGATTAAAAATTAATAGATTTTTGGCCCTCAAAAGGCACAAATAAAGTAAAAGGTCCTTAAAGACACACATATTGAATAGGAATACCATAGGAAGGTACATATTAAATAACCATCTCTTGGAAAGGCATATGTTGCATGAGCAGCCCCTAAGGAGGCATACATTCTTGCAAATTGTGTGTTTTCGATATTATATGAGTACCCAATAAAAAAATGAAATCAAAGCAATATTTATGCTTTCAAAGTAATTATTGGCATTATAATAAATAATAAATGACCTAGATTGTGAAATGTGAAAGAATAATGACATTGGAGTTGAGCAAATTATAAAGAGACACATAGGTGGGACAACTCATTAGGAAATAAGAAATTTTTAGATTTGTAGTGTAGCAACAAAAAGCAGTAAAGACTATTGTGCTTGAATATATATTAATACAAGAGTAATATAAAAATAATAAAATTTTAAGAAATAATCCATCATTAATAGCTCAATATCTCTCATGAATAACTTTTATTTCGTTGAAGGAAACAAATCTTCCTGTCGTGATCATAATTACATTTTATTTTTAATTAATCTATCAATTTTAAGGGCACTAGATATGCATGGCATTAATTTTATAACTATAAATTTATAAAAATATATAAATAATAAAACATACTTAAGAATTCTTTATAAATTTAACTTGTCCTGAGAAAATGGTACATGCCTCAATTTATGTTATCAATAAGGTTATATAAATTAAATACAAAATCACCACTACTCAAACACATATTGTGAATTCTTATTAGAGATGAAAGAAGAAGCGAAAACTCATATTTATATGCGAATAATTAAGTCACACATAAGCAATCTCTTTCATATTATGTGCATAGTGGGAGACTCATGCACTATGTATGATTTTTTATGAGAAAATTTATATGTTGGGTCCCAAAAAATATATATATATATATATTGGCTTATGTCCTATTTTTCAAAAAATTTTAAAAAAATACTCTAAAAATTTTATTTAAATATTTCTGATCTACAAAAATTATTAATATAAATTTACCCCTCTAAAGTAAAGTCATTATAAAATTCACATTAAAATAAATACAACATTAAATACCCAAAAAAAAAAAAAGCATTATGAAATAAGATTAATTTATTTTTCAAAAAATACTACATATTTTTTTTTTTGGGATTCTAGTTTCATTCTATTCGAGTTTCATCTCGACAAAATAAATTTGTATTTATTATTTTTGTAGTCCCAAAATATAAATGCTTTTTATTTTGGCATACTTGTCTTAAAATTTTTTAAAAATTATACTATAATTAGAGATGTCAACTAAGATTGAGGCATGAGCACAGGAATAGATAAGACACGATCTAGAATCATGCTTGAACATTGATCGTGCTAGACCAATGATTCTGACTGACATGACATGGAAGTTGCGACACGACATGACTGGCCCATACAGTCTAATTTTTGCTTGATGACAAAACTAGGCTAACTTGGACCCGACTTAGGTTAGCTTAGATTTAACCTATGTTAGCTTGTACATGCCTAACCCGACCTGGTATAACCTGGTTAAACCGACACCACCATGCACGACTAAGAAACCTGGCAATACAATGAGCCATTTCGGACTGCTCATTTTTTAGACTAGTGCTAGCATGACATGATCCATGCTAAAGGTTGGCAATTCTAACTAAAATATAAATAATTTAATTTTGGTGCCATCGTTAAAAAATATAATTTTTTATTGTGATTGTATTGTTAATTGTTATAAATTAGAATAATAAAATGTAGTGAGCTGTGAGCCAGGCTTTGGCTTTTACAGAATTTAATGGATACAGGATGGTGGGGCAGGAGGCCCATGCAGAATTGAATGCTTGAAGATTAAGTGCACTTTCTGCTCGTTCCTTACCTACCTTCCCAGAAGAAGTGAAGAACACATTTTTAGTTTTGAGAGATGGTCCATCTCACCGGGTGGCTATTGCCGCTTGCAGCATTGATTGCTTCTTTTTTGTTTCTATACTTACAAAATTCTTCCCAGGTCAGTATTTTGTCTCAGTCTCACAGTTTGTGGCAGTGTAAGTTCACCTTTTTTTTTTTGTTTCTTGAAGTGGTCATGATGGATTGCTTCTTCTCAATTAAGCATACTGTTATACTTGGTAGCGTAATAGCGCCATTCTCGGGAAATTATATCAAGTATTCTCCTAATTATCGGAAGGGATCATCTATTTTTATATGTTGTCGCTTAGCAGGGTTTGCTTTACGATAAAGCTGCTCCTGGCGAAAAACATGTTCTAATTTCTGAGGACTTAGTTCTCATCAACTAACTCTTCTTTAATTCTTCATAGCCCATGGGTTGTGCTCTTACTGTTTGTTATTTTTTTTTCCTGTATTCCTAAATACTTTAGGATGCTTTGGAAGATTTTGATAGATTCCAGAAGCTATTTCTGAACTTTCAAGTAATTCGAAGAATTTCTTAAGTTTGAGGGTTTCAAACTAGTTCAAAGTGTTGTAAATCCAAGCATTTAGATGAGAACATAATTTTATTATTGATGCTCTTTTGCTGTATTTGATAAAATATAATAAATGTGTTTCATTGGTGGGGATAAATATAAAAATTTGGTCATTTTTAGCAAGTGCATTGAAATGTTATTGTTTCCAAATACACTTATCTTCAAATATAATGAATGCAGTTTGCATTAAATTCAATTCTCACGTTGATGTTTGCGTGGAGTATTCTTCTGATCTGCTCCAATGCTACCGAATGCTATTCCAGGGAATTTTGCTCAAGTAAAAATTTGACTATCTAGTTTTTTTAAATTGGTGGGGTGTTTTCAGAACTTTATGCTATAAAAGTGTGTGCCTCTACATAATAATTGAGATATGTTAAACAATTAAGCTACAAAAGCATATCTAATCACTTAAAAATAAATAAGATACAATTGATGCTCTTATATAGAGGAATAATGAATTGAAATAAGTCACATGTTAGGTGATCTTATTAATAATAATAACAAAAAACTAAAATCAAACTAAAATTAAAACTTAAAACTATAATATCCTCATAAAATCAGTGTGTAAAAATTTAAAACACAAAATTTGGAGGAAAAAAAATATAAATTGTGATGCCTTGGTCATGCTGAAGATGTCCGTTGACTAATATGTATTATATGAATATAAATTATAGCAATGGTCTCATCTGAATTTCTTCCGGAAAAAAAATAATTAATTTCTATATATTTTGCCTATTCGTGAAATATCTGATTGGAAGCTATATGTTTTGTTGACTGAGTGTCATAGTAAAAAGTAGTTGGGAAAATATAAGGAATCTTAATTTTATCGAGTATGTACTATGCTGGCAATTTGATGCATGATTATTTATGAGAAAAATATAAGATGTATGGTTATCTCTGAGAAAAATATAAAAAATTATAATGGACTTCTTCTTCTCTATGAAAGTTGGTGGCTAAATTGAATTTGAATGTTATGCTGACAATAAGTGTTTATGCTCGTTGAAAGAGATTTTATAATTTGAAGATTTTTTTACATATCTTAATATGTGATAAATTATATTATAGGTGGTAAATGAGCCATACTAGGCCTAACACAATTCCATAGCCATGTCCACACTATATAAAAATAGGGTGGTCCTATGCATTATGCAAGCCTGGCTTCAAATTGGGTCTTGCATGCCATGCTAGGTCGGGTTACTTTGAAAAAACATGCATGATATGGCGTAGACATGGTTTGTGCATAGCTTGGCATGCACCTCACCCAAGCTAGCCTGGGTGTAGCACAACTCAACCACTGATAGCCTAGGTTTGAACCATGAGAGTCACACATGCTATATCCAAGCCCCATCTAGGGCACTTGACTGGTGATTGGACAACAACCATAGGGCACAAGCCTTGGACGGACTTCTATGGATGTGGTGTAGCCTGTGGACTATGCTGTGGCCTATGTGTTATTGTGTGGCCTGTATGTAGTGCATGCGTGTGGTAGGTGCCATTATATTAATATATTATATATAATATGTGTTAATTGTTGTATATATATATATATATCTATATACTAATAATATAGTTATTGTGCACATATTTAATATATATCATATCAACATGATGTATATACATATATACACAATGTATATACAATATTACGTATATACAATGTGTATGTACACCAAGTATATGTTTATATACTATGTAAATGCGTATACATGGTATATACACAGAAATAAATTATGTATATTACATATTTACACAATATTTATAGAACATATATATAATATGTATATATACTAAGTATATACACTATGTATATATGTATACACAGTGGTGTATACTGTATATACACAAAAATATATTGTGTATATACATATATATATCTAATGGATATACACACAATGTATGTAGAATGTTATATATATACACTATGTAACATATGTATAGATAGTGTATATACATAGAAACATACTATGTATATACATATATAAAATATTTATAGGACATACAATATGTATATACACTAAATATATACACTATCTATGAATATACACAAAAATATATTATGTTTATACACAATATATATATATATCCATATATATATATATATGTAATATATATGTATATACCTAGTTCATATACGTATACATATATACTAAGTATATAAGAAATTTAAAATTATGAATTTGAAAAAAAAAGATTAAAAAACATTAATAAAATTCTTTTATTTAAAATTGGAAGATTTGAATATAAATTAAAATTTGTTAAAAAAATATTACATAAACTTAAAAACATAATTCATTACTTATATGATTAACATATACACTATGTCACTTGCAAAATAAAATTTGTTAATAACATAATTAACTTTTATTATGAATTTATGATTAGCTTTGATCTTTGTAGCTCTAATTTTTATTGTGTAAATTATCATTCACAAACTAATTGCAGTGCTTAAATTTTATCTTGAAGACCTATTCATGCAATTTTTTAATCTTTTAAATATGATATAGTTTTAATAATATCATATTGTATTAATAATTGATATCTAAGTATTTTGACAGCTCATACGTATTTGATGAACCACCTCATTGCTTATTCCTAACAAACTAAATTGAAAAATGACCGTTTTCAAATTTAGTATTAATATTCATTCTTGGAAGCTTGCTGAAATAATCATACTTATTTCGTAATATTTAAATAAATTTTCTAATTTTTTATAAATATTATTCTTTGATTTTTGTGGTTAGTTAATTACTTAATTCAACTTGATATGTATTTCATTATATTTTTTACTGCATTAACATTAATCTTAAAATTTATATATGCAGTTAAATAATAAAGAGATGGATAATAGTCAAGTATTATCAATATTTTTCTGTTAATCTAAATTGTTTTGGCACCAAAATATGAGTATTTTTAATATTGATTAAATATACTATTTATATTGCATATACGCCTAAATTCAATATATGATGTGTGATTGTATAAAGATGAACACAAGTTCATCATTTTATAAAAAATTAAAAAAATTTTAAAAAGGAAATTCTATGTTCCAATCAAATTTATTGATTAATATTTTATCAGTTTTATTATTAATGAATTTTGATATGACATGTTGGTAATTAACAAATGAATTCAATTTTAAGTATGTTAATTTTTAATGATGTTTGATTTCTAATGAGAATTTTTTAGGCTTACAGATTTATATATATTATAAATTTTTTTTAATTTACTTGATCTTAATATATTTTAATATATTTTTAATTTATTCTAATAATAGTGAAATTATTGATAAGTTTTTTATATTATTAAGTTTTTTATATAAAACTATAAATTTTATTTTGTATTTTATATTCTATTAAAATATTTTAAGACTCTTATATATGATAAGATTATTATGAGCATGGATGATCTCATAAAATTTTAATATTTTTTAATTTAGTTTTTATTTAAAATTAATATAATGGGTGGTGATGCATACAAATAATATCACTATGATTAGTTCATATATCATATATTACTGATACCACTTATTTTTTATGTTCATTAGTTATTAGTTATTTTATAAATTTATAATTTCATTATTATATTAGTCCTATAAGTTGACTTAAAAATCTTACGATAAATTAGTTATATGTATATTTGTATACTTTTAAGAAATCTGTTAATAGAGTTGTTCTTGCTAGATGTTCCTTGATGAATCGATGATTGTAGTTAACAAGGCTCAATAAGGACTTAAATTGCGATATTTTTGTTTGGGGATCCCATTCATGAGAAGCCTTGGTATTATTCGCATTCATCATTAATTTTTAATTTTTAATGCGATGTCCTAGAAAGTTTATTTTATTCAGAGCAAAGTAATATGTCTCCCTTTTTACATATAGTCCATCTTGCCTTATTTTATAGAATATATTTCTTAGATGATCAACATAATATTTCAATGTGTTACTATATATAACGATATCATCTAGATATATTATCACAAACTTATCTAGAAAAGAGTGAAATATTTTATTCATTAACGTACAGAATATAGCAGATGTATTAGTAAGATCAAATAACATCACTTGGAACTCGTATGAGTCATATCTTGTTATGCATATTGTTTTTAATTTATCATATTTAGTTATTCTCATCTGATAGTATCCCTATCACAAGTCTAAATTAGTGAAGTATCTTACTCTATCATGTTGATCAAATATGTATGTAATAAGTGGAATGAGTTACTTATTCTTTATTTTTACTTTGTTGAGTACCATTAGTCAATGCACATCTATATAGACTCATTATGCTTCTTCTTAATCATCTTATCTCGTGAAAAAATTATGAATATAACTATTCTCAATGATTCTAGAAGATTAACTAAATAATTTCTCTCCGAGATGCATGATTGAAAAGGTTACATATTGATGCATAATTTGAGTGTTTGAGTTATATCAACAAATGTCTAAATAATCTTTCTTCATAATGCATAATTTGAAAGAGTACATGATGAGAAATGATAGTAGGTGACATTTAGCCGATGGGGTTATTTATGATCACTATCATTTGCTTCTAAAAATATTTTAGAATATTTTTTGTATGCTATTTTTTTTCTTTAGAGATGTGCTGACAATGAAGTATGATATATGATCTCATGATCTCTATAGTAAGTATCGTATTTGTTTGACATTGACCTCAATGTATTATTATTTTTTATTTTTTAATATTTTTATTAAATTAATTATTTATTATTTTATAAAATGACTAAAAACTAAAAAAATTTAATTTAGATCAAAAAAGAATCAGCAATGTAAATTTTGAATAATAATCAATAAAAGTAATATAATATCTAAATTTTTATTAGGTATCCTTACCATACTATGTTTATATATATTTTAGTTTATCTGATTGAATATCTTCTTACTCATACTATTATGGCTGACAAAATAGAAATCTAAAGTATATTTTTCTAAATAATATGTCTTATATTCCAAGGTAGAATTACCCTTAAGGTTAGAGTGACATTTCTTTCACTTGGTGAATGATGGATGACTAAATCGAGAATATTCAAGTTCAAGTAAAGGGTCTAACATATACAAATACTAAGCAAGATATCTTATTATTAAAGAAAAGACATATTTTATTATGTTCATTCTTAAAGAAAGTTATCTTCAAAGTTTTTTGATCCTACACATAAAAATTAATAAAATAGAAAATAAGATTAGAGTTAAATTATTTGGAAAAAAAACTCATGGAAAAAAAAACTAATTGAGCATTCGTAAATAAGTAAAATATAAGAAAAGAATAAATGATCAAGTTGAATAGTATTATGTTTAATGATTTTTGAAGTTTAATCATTGATTATTATAATATTTAATGAACATATAAACGTGGTAAAAAGAGAAAAATTATCAATAATATGAATATTGGCTAATGTGTCAACAATCTAATAGTTTAAAGTAGAAGAATGAGTCATAAGAGTTGTAATACCTAAAGTTAGAGAAGAATCTGTTGCTGCCCTACTGGAAAGTAATCTCAAATATATTTTCCAACAAGGATTATTGGTAATTGTGTTTTATGCATTATTTTAGTTTTTTATTCTAAAAATATAATTATAACTAATGATAAATATTTGAAAATTATTGGATATGATAGTATCCAATTATGATCATTGTTACTTTATTATATGATGTTTATTTTTGATTTTTTTATTAGTTTATTATTTTTGATTTTTTTATTAGTTTATTATTTTTGAGTTATTTTTTTAGATAATTTAACCCTGATTTTGTTTTTAATTTCATTGATATTTGTATGCAGAATTGAAATTCAAGAGACTTTGAGGAAGATCTCATTTGAGATTGAACATGGTGAATTGTCTATTTTTTTTTTGCTAGTGAGATCTTTCCTAAATTTTTGAGTTTGTTGGTCTATTAACTTGTATATTCTCAGCTTTATTACTTATCACTAAGTTGAGAATACTTTATCCTAATCTTAAGGATATGTTGATTTTAGACTGAGACATATCAGTTAGAAAAATTTATAGTAATCATTAGCTTAAATAAGTAATAATGAATCTTGCCTCCATATGTGTACTTATTTGAAAATACATACTTAAGATATCTAATGTCTAGTTAGTGTGTTGGAAAGCAATCGAGTGATTCTCAATGTATGAAAGTCATTCATAAACTCTAAAAACTTAATCCACCCAATTTGAGAGCTATTGCTCATCAATATAACATCTTTAATGATGCAATTCTAAAATTTTCTATTTTACATGTTAGTCGAGTTTGAGTAATAACTCGTTTGATCTTATAAACTCAGATGCTTGAAGACCTAATAGAGATGTGTTTAGAGAGTGCTTTAGGTATATGGTCACTTTATTAATGATTGTTTTAGATATACATAAAAATATATCTTTCGTGATAGATTAATTTTTTTTTATTTTTTAGATATTTCATAAAATAATAAAAAATTAATTTAATAAAAATATATAAAAATTAAGTGACAATTCATTATTATTAAAGTTAGACATGTATAATACTTATTGTATTGATTATGTGATTATATATCATATTTTTTATGTTGATCTACTTCAACAGAATGAGATGGTAGAAATAATATATTTTTAATTGAGATAATTTAGATATTATTACTTAAGATATTTTAAAATATTTTTGGGAAGATGTGGTTTTAATCATAATCAAATTCATTAATTAAATCTTTTTTTGTAATTTTTTAGTGTATACTATTTTAAGTCTTATATCATAGAGACAGATTGTTTAACTTGTTTTGCTGAGTTTTTAGATGCATTTGTTTTGTTTTCAAATTTTTTTCATGATGAGTTAAATTGATATCTAGGATATTAAGATGTGTCTTTCATGGACTCTAATTCAAAAAGAGAATATAAATATTTTTTATTAGAGATTGATAAAATATTAATACGTGCAAATTTTATTTTTTTTAATCAAAACTCATTTTTTAATGAGCCAAAAAAGAGTGAGTTTAAAAATTACATTTAGATTTTTTTTCTTTACCCATAGTCCCATTTGAATTATTAGTTTGTAGAAAGAGTCATCTGTCAACTATATTTAATTATGTTATTACTCAATATGATATTATTTTCATGGAATTATCATATTTATCAATAAGTTCACATAATATTGATTCCGGGGAGAGTGAGGTTTTTGAGAAAAAAAAATTATTTTAGGCCCAAAATATATAATAGCCTATGAGTCTTCCCTAGTTTATGCTCATATTGAGATAGTAACTAAAGACTTGACTACTTAGGACATAAAGTCTATATTAGGAGATAATGACATATCTAGCATGTTCAGATTAGAGATGAGCCAATCGAGGAGCTAGATGATCTTATTGGTAGCTTCTTTGACCTTGACATCTTGATTGTTCTTCGAAAGAGATAAATGAGTTATACTTAGCACTCAATTTTATATGTTTTATTATATTCTCATATTATTTATTCTTTTTTTTTTTATTTTTTTTGATGGTACTATAATACTAAAGTCTCATTTTAAGATATTATCTTATCTAGAATGATGTCATATCATAATAGAAGAGGCATGCCTTCTACTTTAATGAGAGTTATAAAATAATACAATGATCTTTAGGAAAATTTATTAGTTGTAGGTGAGTATTTAAAATGAAGGTTGATATAAATGAGATGATAGATTTTTTAAGTCATAATTTATATTGAGGAGATTTATTTAGATGTTTGATATGGACTATTAGGATACTATTTAGATGTGAAGAATGTACTTCTTCAAGGTGACATTGAGGAGGAAGTAGTTTGTAGTCACATGGGTTTTGAATAATATAGTCAGTTGTAGTTTATAGATTGTGAAAAGTGTTGTATGACTTTAAGCAATTACTAAGAGAAAATTTTTGATGTTTTCACCTGCAATCATCATGTTTGGATTATATATGTGTGTCATTTTTTTTTTATTTTTTTGGAAAAGCCTTGATAATAAGATGATTTTATTGATTGTTTATGTGAATATTATTTTGATTATAAAAGATAAATAGTTGAGGATCATATATCTTAATGAGTATTTTCAAACATAGTTTTAGATGAAGGACGTTAGAGACTTATATATTTCTTGATATAAAAATCACTTATTTTATAAGAGATATCATCTTGTCACAAAGGAGATATGTGCTTGACACTTTATAAATATTAGTCTTTTACGTTGTTCTCCAATGGATATTCCTATAAAAATAAGTATTATCTTTTTTTTTTGATGTGATGTCTTCGATTGACTCACTTTTTTTAGGAGAATCATAGGGAAGATTGATTATGACTATGATTAGTTTTGTGCATTGTGAGATTTGTGAAAAGTTTCTATGGTTTGAGATCTTTATCAAGGATCATAGGTAGGTCAATTAGTTGAGTATTTAAATTTGAGTTGGGCATCGTGTATCAAGAGGAGATTTTTGTTAGAGTTTTATATTTTTTTGGAGGTAGTTTTGTCTCAAAGAAATGTAAAAGATATTTAATTATTTTGAGATCAAGTACAAAGATAATTTAGTGCGATAACAACTATTACTTATTAAATATTTTGGAGCAGCATCTACTCAATAAGATTGGGCATACATTCTTTTCTTCCATTATTAAGTATTATGATAATCATATAATGAGATATATAACCTTTAATCTAATATTTTATTATAGGACGAAACATATAAAAATAAACAGTTTCTTTCTCAATGAGAAAATTCAATGTGAGACTATTATTACACTATATATTCAGATAGTAAAGTTGCTAATGGACATCTTCATGAATGCCTTAAAGAGATATCAACTTATCTTTTTTTATTTCAAGCTTGACATCTTTATCATTTACGTATCAGCCTGAATGGGTAGGGGGAGTTTTACAATTTGTAGTTGTACTATTTTTTTATTTATATTTTTTATGAGAAAATCTGATATATTAGTTGTAACAATCATATTCATATATTATATAAGGACTTGAGTTATACATTGATATTATTGAATGTTATTGCATTATTATCTTAGATTTAACATTATTGATTTACTAAAATTTGTGAATTGCTCTAGGTTTATTTGGGTGAAGAATCATGATATCTAATATGTTATAATTTTTTTTCTTACTTTTAAAGTTTTGTTGATGAATTCTTTTTTATTTTTATAAATTGATTTCAAAGTTTTGACTATTGATCAATTAGGTGTTAATATCATCTTAAAAAATTGATTGTTAGATGAGAGAATTGATGGATAATGAGAAAGCAAATTATTTGACTCGATCATGGAGCTAGGCTATACTTCTCAATGAAATAAGTTATTATTTAGTATTAATTAGTATTATTACATATTGTTAGGATTTGACACCTACTTCTAAAGTTGAAACAAAAGTCAACTGTTGTAACTTTGAAATGTGAAGTTGTGACATGAACAAGTTGCAACATATCTTATGTCATGATTGGAAGTATCATGTATTCGAGTTGTGATTATGTTCAATGTTGTTATGATGAGAAATGTTAAAGATTCAAATTGTAACCATGTTTTTGAGTATTGTCACATGAATGAAGTCATAACATGATTTTTGTTATTATGCTTGGAAGTTAGAATGATTTGAGTTAGATCTTATTATTTGGTGTCGCTACATGAATATAATTGTGACTTTATTTTTTGGTATCGTGACATATGTTGACTTAGAATGAAATAACATGATTTGTGTTATTGCGATTGGTGACTTAAGAATTTAATTCTGTGACATTTTTTGGTGTTGTGACATGAATGAAGCTATAATATATTTTGAATTATTGCAATTTACAACTTAAGTTAGAGATTTTTTGTTTAGGGTTACTATATAAACCCTTATAATTATAAATTTAAAATATAAGTACAAGAGTGAGTTTGAGATGAAAAATAATATGTTTTGTTTGCATTTGAATAAGGTATAGTAATGAAAAAAAAATTCTTTTCTATTATTTTTTTTTCTTCTTTTTTTCTTCTAGTATGTCTATGTACATCTTATATGTAATATCTTGTTGTGTGATGTATATTTTATTTTTGAGAGTTTTATTTTTGTTTAATTTTTTCTCCTTGGAAATCATAAACCCTAACTGTCACTATGATTTATTATATTTGGTCTCAGAGTTCAGTGTAATTCTTTTTCATGACACGTATGCACTTTTTACATGCACCAGTGGTTTGAAATAGTAATTATCTTATCTAATCAATAGAAGATATATCACTCTAATATGTGTCCTGATGAGTTTTGGTTGGAGGGTCCACACACCATTTCCTTAGGGAGTAGTTAGGTGCTGAAAAGCCCTGGAAGCCCCAAGTAATATACATGCATACGTCACACACACACACACACACACAAACACACATTTAAATCTTGTGGAGTAACGGTGCTAAAATTGCATTTAATTTAATTTTATTCTAGTTACTTGTAAAATATCATTTGTTGATGATCGCTGACAAATATAAGGCTAATATAATCATTTTTATTCAGCCAGCTAGCAATGGTTGCAGCCTCCTTACCGAGGACAACTTCTGGATAATCAGTAAGAATATTGTGACAGACCAAGGGATAATTTCTGGTGCAGGTTTGTTTGGAGAAAATTTCTGGATTTTTATGCTGCATATATTTTATCATCAATATTTTCAAGTTTACTAATAAAGTGAGTAAATGATGGGTTTTAAGATGTTTTCTGCCACATTATTGCATCACAAGTCTCAACGTGTCGTGTTGGTTATGATGGTTTTTGACATGGTGGGATGAGTGAAATTTCTATCAATAATCAATCATGTTTCCACAACTTTCCCTTCTAATGTCATTGAAAATTTTCACCAATTGTTTTTACTTGTATTTTTATTTTAATTTCTCACGTTTCCTTTATTGACATGTGTTGTTTATGTTTTATAGGAGAGATGCACCAACGTGGATGTATAGGAAAATTTTTATTTATTTGTTTAGTACAAATGTGTATGCATGTGTATGAGTGAAATTTTTAACAATAACCAATTATGTCTCAAAAATGTGCCCTTATTTTGTTATCAAAAATTTTCACCCATTATTTTTACCTGGTATGAATGTGTATGCATGTTTATGATGGTGGAACGTGAGTAAAATTTAACCTTTAATCCATTTTGTAGAGTTTTGATGGACACAATAATTGCTGACAATATAACTAGACACCACTTTGTTGCAACCCATCACTTCTTAGGTTATTGAATAATTAAATACCTCAATTAGATATCTAATTGTAATATTTAATTATTCATAAATCATACTTTCAGTTTAACTTTTATAGTATTTTTCCTTTCTTCCACCTTAATCAAAGAATTCATATAGACAACCAAATTATAAAGAGATAGGATATACAAAGATAAACATATATTCATCGTATCATAAAATATTTTGAAAATATTTATAAATGAAATTCTTTTCTGTTAGTCTAATTGATTAATCTTTATTTTTTTATTTTTATTATTAATATAGTCAGATATTATATGTTAGTAGCCAACATATAAATCCAATATTGGATGCATATAATTCTAATAGTGTCTGTTATTCACTTAAATTTTTTTTAGGCCCGATGACTTACATAAAGTGTTAAAATTTTATAGTTTGTAAGATAGTTTAATGTATTTTAATATATTCTTTATATGATCTAATGCGGGGAAAACTATTTTTATTCTTACTTGTATTATTAAGTTAATTATATGATATATATATATATATATATATACATAACATGATAAATTTCACATAAGAATTATTTCTAATAGTTTTCATAAATATATTAATTGCTACATCATTACTCGAAACATTATCAAAAACACCTTAGGCACACCTAAACCCTAGCCATTATTAGGCCCATGCAAAAGCATCTTGCCCCTCACAAAATATTATATTTATTCAAGTCTCTTCATAAATTATATTATTCCCAAAGCTCTACTCATTATCGTTCTTAAAAATTATAAATAATATATTTGATATCTTAGAATTTTGTATGCTAGATTTTTGAAATTCTATTATTTTATTTAAAATTTTAAATACTTGTGATGAAGAAAGATACTAATAATATTTAATTTTTATGTTTGATATTCTCTACTTTATTATGTTTCATTTAATAATTAAAATAATAGATAATATTTTGGAAAATTATATAATTATATATATATATATATTATGAATAATGTAGATGTATTTTACAAATCAATCTATACCTTAATCATGCCTTATATCTCTGAACCCCAAAAGACTTCTACACCTCAATGTATTGTACGTCTCAAATAATTATGGAATTGACAAAGTATGCAATCATACATGTGGATGCATTGGTTTTATGACTAGTCCAAATATTGGACGTCATAGAGATCATTCTTATTTGTATTAAGAGTTGGTAAATTATTAATTGTTTTTTTTTTTATTTTATAATTTTTTGTCTTTCATATTTATTGACTTAGGGATCATATAATAAGTTGTTGCATGTTTATTGGTAAATTAATCTAACTTTAAATATTTTGTCGTCAAGTTTAATCTAGATTTAATGCATCATGTTTATTTGTACATTAATCAATATGTCTTTTAAAGTATTTAGTATCACAAGTACTTTTTATATGTGTATATATTTTTATAATATATGTATTCTGTAGAGTCTTTTTTGATATCATTAAAATTTTTATTTTTAAGTATCTTAAAGTATCTTCATTTTATTGATGTCTGCTTATTCTAAAGTATTTTAGACACATGGGCCAGGGTCCTGGTAGACAACTCACTCTCAAATTTTTTGTTGGTTTGTTATTATGTATCTTTAGACTTATTTTATTTTATAATATTTATTATTTTTTAATTTTTTTTAATTTAGTTAGTCTTTAGAGATTTTTGAAGAGTATGAGAAATATTTTTGTAAATTATAATTTTATTAAAATTTTATTAAAATTTTTTTAAATTTTTTAAAATTTTAAAAATAAATTAACTAAAAAATGACTTCAAATAAATAAATATGTATTGTGTACCTTTATGCGAACTGTAGTTAGCAGGAAATAATTCCACAAACATAATCGCTTTATTATCTCAAACTAAAATTGATTTGATAAATCAAACATATTTTAATATTACAAATTTATTTCAAAATAAAAATAAATTTGTTAAAAAAATTAGGCACTAAACAATTGTCATGTTTTTAAAAAAATAAGAAACAAAGAGGATATAAAAGATTGCAGATAAATTGTTAAAAATAAAATATATTAATTTGTTATTTGTATAAATATTTTTTCATATTTTTTTTTATTTTTTTGGGTAGAAATATGATATATATCAAATTTCATTCAAATAACTATTGGATGAAATCCAATGGTTTACATAATAGTAATTTTTTTAATAATCTGATCTCTCTTGGCCTACATTACATTAGTAGGCTACTATTATGATGGCTGTAAGTAGTCCGTAGCCATTGTAAAAGGGCTACAAAATTTAAATATAGCATGAGCTACTTTTTGTGCCTCACGTGCTAGGCACTCGAGCTATGCTTGGCACGACATAAAGCTCATCTAGCCCTAACATGACATGTCACAATCACTGTCATAGCATGGTTTTGGACTGTGTTGTGCCAATGTCAGGCTTATCACAAATTTTCATGTCGTGGTTCATGTCAGGCTATGATTGTCGCTGTCCTGCCCAATTGATATCTCTACATGCTAGTAGTGCAATTTATAGCTTGATTGGTGTGGTGTGGTGTCAATTGAGTGTATAATGTTTGTAACTGGAGTATAGTAATGTATGATGCGGTATTCATATGTAGGGATGATATTGTGAAATAGGTGTATTGTATAGTGATTGTATGAAGTTGCTATATATTTATGAAAGAATCAAAAATTCCTCATACCATCCAATACATTTTGGATGAGATACATGAAAACGTAGGAGATTCTACACATGATACATATTTTGTAGGAATAGAGGATATATTAGAGATATATATTGACAATTATTTCTATGGTTAATTGTGAGGGCACTGCTAGTTATTCAATGACAAAGATATCTTTTGGATTCTCTCGGGGTTCCTCACGGAATTCTTCCAATGTGACCTTAACGAGAGAGAGATATATAGAATTTCTCATTAGTAAGACATCAACATATATTTTTTGTTCTATAGGTATTATATCTCTTATGATATTGAACTTAATACTTTCTATTTGTTTACTTCTAGTTTATTTCTCTCATATATTCTCTTTGTTTCTAGATGCTCAAATAATTTTTTCTCTATGAATTATCTTTATAAATAATTTAATTCTGATATCATTTTAAATTTTGTATTGATATTATGTTTCAATATCAAAATATTTCAAGGAAGATTTTTTTTTGGGATAATGTAAGATGATTGTTGTGCAAGAGGTGCAATGTGTATTGAAGACAATAACTCACTGTTAGTGTCAATCAAATGATACAATGAGTGTAAGGGTGATATTATGCATATAATAGTGCGAGCAAGTGGTGAAGTGTGCTGAAGTGTACATGAAAATGGTGCAATTTATTTTAGTTCAGTATGTGAATGTAGTGCATTAAAATGGTGTAGAGTGTGAGTTAAAGATGACAACCCATTGTTGATGTTAATTGAGTGTGCACTGTGTGTAAGTGGAGTATAATATATATAGTATGGTGTTCATATGTAGGGAGGATATTGTGCAATAGGCATATATTGATTGTATGAAGTTTCTACATAGTTATGAAGGAATCAAAAATTTCTTGGACTATCCAATACATTCTTGGATGAGATACATGAAAACGTAGGAGATTTTACATATAATACACATTTTTTCTGAATAGAGGATATATTAGGGATCTATATTGACAATTAGTTCTATGGCTAATGTCGAGGGCACTACTAGTTATTCAATGATAGCGGTAGACTACTTGATCCTTTTAGAGGTCCTTGTAGAATTCTTACATTATGACCTTTATGAGAGAAGAATATATTGAATTTTTTGCTAGCAAGGCATCGACAAATATTTTTTAAACTTTAGGTATTATATCTTTTATGACATTCATGATTCAACTTGATGCTTTATTTTTCTCATAAATTTTATTTGTTTCTAGAAGATTGAATAATATTTTCTTTTGAATGGTCTTTATAAACAACTCGAATATGGTGTCATTTTTTTTTTACTGATGATATTTTGTAAGATCAAAAGATTTTGAGGTAGTTTTTTTTGATTGTATATGATTGTTTATTTTCTCTTCTATAATTTAGTGTCCTATTGGTGTATGAGTATCATTAATTCACTGCTTATTTAATTTTGATGTGTAATTTATTTATGACCAAATTAAGAATATTAGATCTCAATATTAGAAAAATCTCTATGTGAGAGTGTAAAGTATATCAACTAAGAAAACATACTAGTACTTCCTATCATGCCTATCAAAATTATGTGAGTAAAAACTTGTTTGATCTAATTTACTTAGATGTATGAGGGCTTATTGGAGTTATGATTTAAGATGACTTTAAGTATTTTGTTATCTATATTGATAATTATACATGTTTCATTTGATTGTTTTTTTTTTATTTTAGATCTTATATTTTTTTAATCTTTTAGCTATTTCATAAAAAAATTAAAAAAATAGTTTAATAAAAAATATAAAAATTACTTGGATTGATAATGCCATAGAATATATGTATAACAGCTTCAATACTTACTATACTGATCTTAAGATCATTTATTAAAATTTTCGCCTTAGCTTACTCATATAAAATGAGATTGTATAAAAGAAAAAAAAATATTTGATTGAGATTACTAAGAAACTTTTATATTATGAAAATGTTTTGAGGTATTTTTTGGGAGGTACAAATTTATTCATAAATTAACTAATCAACTAGATGTCTTTCTATGTTTTTTCTTATCGTATGTCTTTTTAGATCTTTTAGTTTATATAGTACAAATATTATTTTGTTTATTTTCTAAAATTCTTGAGAAAATTATTTTGTTTAATATATCTTTCAAAGACATGATAAATTATCAATCAAAGTGATAAAGTATGTATTTTTTTGTTACTGTTACCCAAAAGAGATTAATATTATTTCTACGAGAAAGATATAATGCAAGTTTGTCCCAACATTATCTTTGTGGAGCGAGACTCATTCTTTAATAAGTTTAGGTAGGTAAGGATTCAAAAGAGACTGTTAGGCTGTGTTTGTTTTTTTGGCTTAACGTTGAAATCAAATCACATACACCATTAAGCTGAAACATATTTTTTTTAAAGAATTTTCACTTAAAATTTTTTAAAAAATGCTTAAAGCACTAAACAAATTTTTTTTGGCCTTTTCTATTCAGAAAAAGCTATTCGAAAAGTGCTTGATCCAGCATTTTTTGACTTCTCGTTTAAAAATGAAAAATCCTCTCCCCTTCTCATTCGAAAACCTCCTCTCTCATATCCAACTCTAGTTTCTTGACTGAAACACAATGGAGCTACCCGACTCAGCCGTTCATTCCTCAGCTCACATGCTCTTAGTTTTCACGTCTTTTCCAAATGTTCAAATATCTACAGGTAAATTATTATCTATTTGTTATCTCTATCTCTAGGTTAAAATGCTTTAACAACACAAAATCTTTTTCATTTTTCCTCTCTATCTCTGAAATTATAATTATATATGTTTAATTTCAATACCTTAACTAGCATGTTCATTTCCAGTTTCTACAAGTAAAATGCCCTTGGACATGTGCATCATCATTCAGATAAGAGACATACCCATCAACCTTTGCATTAGTATAATGACATCGCGCAAAAACAATTTCTTCCAAATTATTATTTATGTAGAAAAATCACATTCTAATCCATATAAATAAGAAAAAAAATACACATGCAAATACAATATAAACATAAACATAAACATAAACAAATATAAACAAATAAACATAAACAAATACTTATAATGAGTAATAAGTAATATCCATTATAATATTTTTTACTTGTATGATTCTTCATCTGAAAAATAAACATAAACAAATATTTAATAAACTAATTTATAAGTCAAAACAAAAATATCTAAAGCATCAATTGAATAAATATTATTTGAGTATAAAATATAAATTTAAAATCACAACTAAATTAGTTTGTTAATTATTAGGTTGCATTTACTCATTAAGAAAATGAGATTAATCGAACCAAAATGAATAAAATATAATCCTTTTTATTTATGTGGTTTTTTGCTGAATTTGTAGTTTCAAGTTTTATTTTATTATTTAAGTTTTTGCAAAATTTTTATATTTATTTGGAATTATTTTTATTATAGGTAAATTAAAATCAAATATTTTTAATTTTCTGTACTTAATATGATAAGCCTAATAACTTTTGAATAATCATTAATTTTTGTTGGTTTTTTATACATTATTAAAGTCAAATTGGTGAAACTAGTAGGGCAAATTGGATTGATTTTACCCAAAGAAAGTACTTTATTGATCTTTGTCTAAAAGAAATAAATAAAGGCTTTAGATCGGGTGGAAGATTAAAGCCTAATGCTTGGTCTCGAATTGGTAAAGAATTAGAGAAGTTAATTAGAAAATATTACACATCAAAACAACTAAAAAATGAGTGAGATTAAATGAAAAAACAATATCTCATTTAGAATAGAATGTTGAATGTGACTGGACATGGTTATAATTTTTTAACTAAAACTTTTGATTGACCAAATGAGAAATGGGTCAATTATTTGCAGGAAGTTTTTTTACAAAGTTAAGTGAATCTTTAAAAGAAATGTCTTTAATATACATGCATGACTAATTTGTTTTTTTTCTTGTTGAATAGAAATATTAAGAAGCTACACAATTATGTTATAGATCGTTATCAAATTTGGAGGAATTAGAAATATTGTTTGGAGGAATATTAGCTACTGGAATTAAAAATTGGTGTTCTAGAGGATTGTTTCTGAGCCTGAGGAATCATCAACACATTCTACATCAATGCCTAGTGAAACTCCAATTAGTTTAGTGGATGATGATAATTTTTTAAGATATGCTAGTGAAGAAGTATAATGTCCAAAGAAGAAACAGAAGAAGGAAAACAAAACAAACTCAAGACGAAATGAATAAAATAATGAATATTTTAGACAATTTTGAAAGACCCTCAGTAAAAGAGTGTATAAATATTTTGAAGAAACTCACAACTTATGAGGATTCTTTGTATTATGTTGTAATTAATGCATTTTGCAAGAAGAAAGAGTATATAGTGGTTTGGGTTGAAATGGAAAGTGACCAAGAACAAATGAGTAGATTTCAAAGCTTGAAAAAATGATTTTTAATTTATTTTTTTGGAATTGTGGGATACATTTTCTATTTTTTGCTTTGATGATTGTATCATGATATTTTGATTGACTTATTTTGGATACTTTATGCATTTTAAATTTTCTAATTATAAGACTTGTTATCCATATAATTGTAAGAAAATTCATGACAATATTAATTTATATATGTGAAATGAGTTTGATGTGCTGTTACCATATTGCAGTGATATTATTCATTATGCATTATTATAATAATTTTATTATGATTTTATTTCATAGAATTATGATTTTTTTAAAAATAGATATTCGTATGGAGAATCCTTCACATCAATCAGATAGTTCAAGTTCATCATCAAGTGACGATGAAGATATAAAGTCAACAGTGATAATATTAAAAAAAAGATCTGTTGTGTTATTGCTTCATTTATTAAGAGACTCCTCCATTAATAAAGAACGAGTTTTTACATTATTGTTTACATGCTCACTTTTCATTAAAGAAGTTCAAAATGACACATCTAGTATATGTTATGAACTAATGTGAATGAAAAAACATGGATTTATTTCTCTATGTCATATATTCAGAGATAAAAGATGGCTTGTTAACAGCAAACATTTGAGTGTTGAAGAGAAAATGATCATATTCTTAATGACTTAAGTCATAATCTTTGAAACCGATTATTAAAGAATAGATTTCAACACCCAGGCCAAATAATTCATAAATACTTTCATGAGATTTTAGTGGTCATGGTGAGCTTCTCAAGGAAAATAATTACTCATCCATCATTCAATTATAATTCAAATGGTATTTATAATCGTCGGTTTAGACAAATTTTTAAGGTATAATACTTTTTATGTGTAAATATTTTAATTATATTTTTATTATTCTAATATAAAAATAAACATCTATATTGGTAGAAATTATTTTTTGTAGGGTGCTGTTGGTGCAATTGATGGAACTCTTATCCATGCATGCATTCTCACTAAAAACAAGTATCATTTTGAGGTCACGGGAGATGAGAATATTTTCAAAATGTTATCGTAATTTATGATTTTGATATGAACTTTAAGTATGTAGTCATTGGATAGGAAGGAACAACTCATGATTCAAGAGTCTTGATGGAAACTTTTCATAACCCACAATATAATTATTGTTATTTTTATTATTCCCATGCCCTGTCAGGTAAATATTCTCATGCCCCCGTTAGGTAAATATTTTCATCCCCTCGTCATGTAGATATTTTCATCCCCCCGTCAGGTAAATATTCTCATGCTCCCCCGTCAGGTAAATATTCTCATGTCCCAATCAGGTAAATATTCTTGTTTTATTTTATTTATTATTATTTTTATTTAATAACATTATAATATAATAAATTCTCTCTTTTAGAAAATTATTAATTAGTGGATGCAGCATATACATACACTAGAGGATTTATGACACCATAACGTAATGTACGTTAATTGGTTGAGTGATATTGTAGTGGTGGTAAAGCTGTAGGATGAGAGGAGATATTCAACTTATGTTATGTAAGATTAAGAAATATTATTGAACATGCATTTGATGTTGTTAAGGCATGTTTTTCAATATTGAAGAAAATGGCACCTTTTTTATATGCTACACAAACAAAAATAGAAATAATATATTTCTCCATTTATAATTTTCTTTGAGAAGCCTCAATTGTAAATAAATTATTTTTGAATATGACACTGAAGAGGAATTGGAAAGTAATAGTGACAACCAAAATTAAGGTTTAACTATAAATAACTTTTTTATAGCTGTCGATCAAAAGTTCATGCTATAATTTCGAGACCACATTGCAAATGAACTATTTCAAGTGTTCAATTAATTTGTCATTTTGAATTTTATCATTGTATAAAATGAGATATCAAATACTAGTATCAAAAGTTTGTCGTTTTAGTTTTTTTTCATTGTGTAAAATGTGATGTTAAATATACATATCAAATATTATGGCTTTAGATATTTTAAAATTTGTACTTAAATTTTAATCTTTTTCTTTAACTATATATGAATATGTATTTGAATTAAAATAATTTAAATTTAATTAATGTTTGTGTTTTTAGTCTTTATAATGGTCATGATATGAGATTAAATATCGATATCAAATATGATATCTTTAGATATTTAAATATATGTCGTTAAAATTTCTTAATTTATTAAGCGGTAAGATGTTATTTTTTTTTAAAAAAACAAACAACTTAATCCTTAATAGAAATAATTTTTTTTTAAAAAAAATCTTAATACTTAATGTTATTAAATACCATTCGACATTAATCTAAAAAAAAATTCTATTAAGTATTAAGTAAAAAAAACTAACGCCATCTTAGTCTCCTACTGTCCAACTCTTTTTTTGCATTTTTTGAGTTACACGTGGGGCTCTAATTAGGATAGATTGTTGCCACCTAACTATTTTTGAACTTCTTAGTTCACACTATGATGTCTCTCATTTTGAGTTATTATATGTATCAACAAATATAAAATATATGATTCTTGAGAGAGTGAGCTTTTCTTAAAAATGAAATGTCATTCTTGTCTAATAGAGTTGATAGCTCTCGAGTCAATTTTATTCCCAACTTTAAGTAAGTTGGGAATCAAGAGGCTTGATCACTTGAGAATTTGAGTTTATTTTAGGAGAAAATAGTATATACTTAGAATACATAAAAATCTTCTGAGAAGCTTGATGATTTTGTAACATATTTTTAATTTTTTTTATCTTGATTTTTTGATTGTTCATTGGTAGAAATAGAGTAGTTATACTCAATATCTTATTTTATATGTTATTGTTATATTCTAAGCTAGAAAAAAGAAAAAAATCAATAGCACTCAATGGAATAGGATATGGAGATGTGTAGAAGAGAGACCCTTATATATTGAGCAATTTGGATTGGGGAAACTCATAGGTTGGGTGCTTCTATTCACAATGCAAAAGTAAAAATAAATACAAAATAAAAAAATAATAAACTGTAAACTGCATTATCTTCCCTCAAATTATTGTGTAAAGTTCTAGAATACTAAGCTTGGAAAAAAAAAAATAAACTAATGTCTCTTCAAGGTCTTCGTGAAGATGTTGGTTGGTTGGTTGGTCTGTTATCTAAATATATGTTATAACAATAATTTTATCTTAAATTTTTTTCAAGAAGAATCAATCTAGATTTATGTATGTTTTTTCGTGAAATACTAGATTAAAGGTTGTGTCTTGCTGAATGATTGTTATAGTAAAAAGTAGTGAGAGAAGAATATGTATATCTGACCTTCTCGAGTGAGTATCATATTAAAAATATATTGCAGGTAATTATTATCACAATCTTAAACTTTATCTTCATACTAAATCTTAAAATACTTTTTTTTTATTTTTTCATGAAATAGTTTCTCCTAAAAATGTATAAAATCTCATTATAGATCTCCTCTTTTTATAAGTAAATGCCCAACATATTTTGAATGTCAAGATAATTGCAAGTGTTCATGATCACTAATAAAAATTTTAAGTTCTGAAAACTTTTTCATATACCTGTATATGCGAAAAGTTGTGTCTAAGTGAATATGTTAAGTATAATTTATGAAATGATTAATTATACTAATTATATAAGTTATAACTAATCTAATAATAGTAATATAATTATTTTTGATTTTTTTATCAATAGTAGAGTTAACTAGAGGAGTATCATTAAACGAGAAATTTGTATTTGAATGAATATAAGTATCTGTTGAAGCACAACTAAATAGTTAAATCATTATAAGAGTATCAAATACATATCTCATATCTGATAAAATAATCTCTTCTAGAGAGTATCTGAGTTTGTCAATTACTTCACCTTGAATTATGACTGAAAGTATTTATCAAGTTGAATGATTTCTAACTTATCATTTCTTTTAACTAGAATATTATCCACGTACACAATGAGAAAAGTCATCCCGACATCAGTGTTATTCCAAAAAAAAAGAAAAAAAATCATTACACTCATACATAATTCAAATGATGTAAATACATATGAAAACTTTCCAAACCAAGTTTTTTAGTCACTACTCCAAGTAATATAATGTATTTCTTAATCTGCAAACTACATTTAATTATGTTGCTTTAAACTCAGGTGTTTGTTCCATCTATACTTATTTCTTAAGATTGTTATACCTGTTTGACACTTTTTTCTTTTTTCTTTGATCAAGGAACATGGATTCCATATTTGGATTTGAATTCAAAAAGAAATCATTTGTCTGAGAGATAACTACAAGATAGAGTGAGAGAGAGAAACTTTATATCTTTGAAATTCTATTGTGAGAAAAAGTCTTGATTCCTTGTAATCTTGAGCATATTTCCTGAGATAAGCCCTAGAAAAGGCGAGGATGATTCTGTTATTATGCTCTTAGTATGTATGCATATATATATATATATATATATATATATATATATGTTTGTATGTATGCTAACATTTTCATTTGGTTTGGGTACGTGGAAAAAATGTTCTTTTGAGTATTTTATTTTGGAAAAAATGACCGCTAATTTCTAATAACTCAAATATGTTCAGTATTATGTTCTCATATGAATTAACAATTTGCTATGTCATGCTCCCATATCAATTTTTATGTCTATATGTTGCACAAATATGTATGCAGATAAACATTTACAATATTGTCAGTAAATTTTTGTTTGTTTGTTTTGTATTTTCAGGATTTTAATAGGAAAAAAAAATCAATATTTAGGGCAATTTGAATGACGAAGGAAAAAAAAATTATTCATGTTTCTATTCTAAGCCCATGATGACTCCTGTAATGCATGTATTCTTTGATTTCTTAGTGTTGAGAAATTAGTTGATGATCCATTTGATATAAGAGAGTTGCAGGGAAATTTTCATTTATTCAGGGCAATTCGCTTCATAATTTTCAATGTCTTTTGCTTTGCTGCAAAACCTTAACTATATTCTCATATTTTTTCTCAGATTGATGTTGAATTGTTTTTTTTTTTGGTAGTTGAAGTAAAGGACGGTTATATTGCTTCAATAATAAAGAATGATTATTGGCAAAGCAATCCCAAAGGTGTACAGAAAACATTACACTTTGAAGATGCCGTTGTCATGCCTGGCTTGATTGATGTGTAAGCTTATTGAATCTAGTTTCTTTTTTGTTTCTTATTCTTGAGTTGAATTCAATTGTGTTGTGCGAGAATAGTACTGATTGATTACCTATGAAACTTTTATGTTGCATGTATTTGTTGGAAGTCATGCCTTGATGCAAAGTGATTTCGTCTAGGGCAGTAAGTCTCGGGTTTGAGACTCATTAGATGTAGCCTTTCTGAATTTTGGAAGTAAGATTACTGAGTTATTAATCTATCTCAAATCCTATGTGAAAATTGGAGTCTTGTGTAGTTGGTATGATCTCCTTTTCGATTCTTGAGTTGAACTGTGAACTTTAGGAATGGTTTTATTTAATGTTATATATTAAAAATAATATTTGATTTTTTATGGTTGTATAACTTATCTAATTTTCCTTTTTTAAAATAAAATTATAAATTGAATAATTTTATTTAAAAAAAAAAAGGCTTGATCTCATATTTATGAAGAAAGTCAAATTTGGAGGATGACATATTTTTAAGTGACATGTTTGTTTATGTATAAATGTATATATATGCGTGTGTATGTGCATATATATAATTGGATGGTACCAAAGTTATTGTTGTTTTATTTTTTTTTTTATTTAATGCATTGGTGCATGGTCAAGTAGGGATGGTTTTTGTAATTTTTTTTTGGGCTTATCTAGCACAAATTATGTGTTGTCCAATATGGTTGTTTATGTCTAATGATTTTTTATGGTTAGTTTGTTACGTATAAATAAACTAGTTCAGTAATGATTCAATAAGACTTTTTATTTAATAATGTGTTCCAACATAACATGGTCTAGAAGGTGGTGTGATTATATTGGTTGTTTAATATGTTTTTTATGGAGATATGTCTTGTGGTTTTGGTAGAGTATTCATAATGGTAGGGTTGCTGTTGTGTATATATTCTTGTATTCATGTCGTCATCTTGATTAACAAAGCTTATTTCTGATTTTGTTCATTGTTGACATTGATTAAGCAAATTTTAATTTGGAAATTGATTCATGTGTCATATCCTTTTAATTATATTATGTTCTTGTGTGTCCTATTCCTTTGCTTTCATCCATGTCTTGTCTTCTAAAATATAATTAAGTTTATTTTTAATGTTATTTAATCTTCTTATAAAAATATTTATGATCCTAAAATTTGTAACTAAAACAAAACTTCAGATTTAGTTCTTGTGTGTCTTATTTCATTGTTTTCATCATTTCATGTTTTCTAAAAAATAATTTGTTACGGCCAATTGGGGTTTTAGACATGGTAAAAATTAAAAAAAAGAGAGGAGAGATAAAAGAGAAAAAGAAAAATAGAATTGTATTATTCACCAAAAAAAGTTATGAAAATATAACACCCATTATATATATGATTTGGGGTAGCCCACATGTTGGGCTCTCAAACAATGAAAAAGAAAAAAATAAAAAAAAATAAAAATAAAATTAATCCTTATCACTCTTCTTCTTCAAGCTGGTGCATACATATTATGAACACATAATATGAATGAAAGAAAAGTAGCTTGTGGTCCTCTAAGAATCTTAATGAAGATATCTATAATCTATCCGCTGGTAGGTATGTAGGCAATCACTATTGAACTATCCTAGATTTTGTCCTGCATGATATGATAAAAAATGATAATATGTTTCATTTGTTCTTGAAATATTACTTTGAAACAATGTGCCTAATACTTGACAGTCATAATAGTCATCGACCTTTGAACTGGTAGGCAAAACTCTTTTAAGAAGTGACTAATTCATTATAGCTTACAATTAGTTGATGTCATAACTTTGTATTTGACCTATAAATAATTATATGTATTTTATTTTATTAAGAGATAAAATTATCTTCAAGTAAAGTATAAAAACTTATGATAGATTTTCTCTCTGTGATTTGATGGACCCCAAGTGATATCTAAATATGTTTCTACCTAGCTATGCCCTTAATCTTTGACAAAAATCATACATCCTAGAGCTCCTCCCATCATGTACCTAAAAATTATGAAAATTATTTTTATATAAATTTGTTTGAGAGCATATAAGTAATTATATTAATAATATAAGTAATTATGAGAGCTATATTTATAATTGTATTCATATAACTTAATCATTTTTATATAGCTTAGTTTTTCAGAGATTTTTTTCAATGTGGTAGAATTAATTGATGAACTAATATTTGTAGATCTAAACGAATATATCTGGATTAATTGATGAGTCAACAAGTATATATCATAAAATATTGGTCATGCAAAATATCCAAAGTATATCTTTTTTGAGAAAAAAAAATCATACCTCACGAGTACCCGACTTCAATACTTAGAAAATACCTAAGACATTCCAAAAATTTGTATGTAACTCAGTTTATCAAAATATTTTGTCATAATATATCTGATTGATTATTTTCTGTAATTAAAATATCATCGATGTGTACAACTAATATTATAGACCATTTGATTCATGTTGGAAAAAATAGGAATACTCTAACATGCATCTCCTAGGGATGAAGATGCTTGAAGAAAAATGTTTCAAGCCATTAAATCCCTTTCATAATCTATACACAATGCCTAACCTCTCATGAACAATGAAATCTGATGTCTACTGCATAATCAATCTTCTTCAAGATCATTATGAAAAAATATATTTTTTATATCTAGCTAATATACAATCCACTTATAAGATGTTGCAATAGTAAGTAGTAATCTAATTTTGGCTACATGAGAAAATGTATCTTAGTTATTAATATTATAAACCAAATCCCCTTGCTATCAATCTGACATAGTACAAATCAATTTTTTTTAATATCTTTTTTTCATTGTGTATATTCAACTGCATTCTACTATTGGCTTATTTAAAGTTTTTAAATGAGATCACAAGTATGATTAGTTATTTTGAGTATTAGGGTTCCTGCAGCTACTGATGAAGGATACAAAAATAGAATATGTAGTACCAAAATAAAAATAAAAGTACTCATAATAATGAGTGATAAGTAGAACATTTTTTGGTTTTTTTCGTAGTGTAATCAGAAGTTCCAACCCACTACTTTGAACTATATTAGCTGACATTATATATGACTTATTTGAGGAAGACTTTGAATGTATTTGTCTAGTATATTTTTTTAGGTTGTTGGGATTATCAAAATTTTCAATCTTCATCTCTTTTTTGGGGACTCACATTTCGGGTATAATTAAATACTCACACTAGGCTTCTCTTTCTGTGCAATGCCATAAGAGAGGTGTCACTATCCTTTTTACTGTCAGCCATTCTAGTAGTATCAAGTGTATGCGTAGGAGCAGGGTCAATGATTATCCCAATGAGAGGAGTCTAACACTATTGTGTCTGAAAATTTGTTCTCTTAGATTGAGTCCTTAAAAGACCTATCCTTGAATAGCATCACATAAATACTCGAAATGATCATTTGATCTCAAGCGAGTAATACTTACATTTATTATGAGTACTAGAGTATTAAACGAATACATATTTGATGATATATATACTTATCTTTTTCATGCTTGGAGAGTGATTATGAACAAAATAACTACATCCAAAAATCCCAAGTGAAAGATAAAAGAGTCACTCTTAAGTATAGAAGCTGAAATGAGATATGATGAGAGAGAATATAAAATAACACACGATTGATTAGAAAATTAGCAATCAATACTTTTTTTCTTCAAAAATATCAAGGTACAATCCTATGTAAGCGTGTCCTATTAGTTTTAACTTGATATTGGTTATTCCTCTTGCTTATCTAATTCAATGTAGGAGTGCCAACAAAGAATGTCTGATGAATCATCTTGTATTCTGCAAAGAAATAAGAAAACTAATGAGAAGGGTATTCTAAAACATTGCTTATTCTTAATATCATAATGTAATAATTAAATTGAGTTTTTATTTTTTCATTATATTTTATATAAAAAAAAATTTGAGATCTTTTCTTAAATACTCAAATCCATACAAATCGAGCATAATAATCAAAAATAGTAATAAAATATCTCAAATAATTATATGTGATTATCCTATAGGTTTCTTAAATATATGAGTGAATTAGATAGCATGAGTCCCTCCTAGTATCCTCTTAGTATGCTGGACAAGAAACATTAGTATTTTCATAAATGATAAATCTTAAAATCAATAAATGTTATTTCTATATGCTCTGCTTTAAAATCTTTAGTTTGTCAAATGATGGATGTCGCAACTAGAGGAGCCAAATGGACCATGCTCGCCATAAACGTTTCATTTTTTATGTTAACTGGGCTATCATGCTCTTTCGAGCATGACATGATCTATCCGCACAACATGATGGTAAGGAAGAGAGACCTGACATGACTTGATAGATTGGCTTAGGGCCCCTAGCTAATCCACCCTATCTAGATAGGTGAGTTAGACACTTTGCCCCTTGGGCTTTTGTCCAACATAAACACACACATATAAATCTAAAAAATCATATGAAATTTTACAAAATCTTATTATTTTTAAAATTTAAATTATAATATAAATATCATTCTAAAAAAATACACTAACAAATTATATTCAACTCTAAAAATATAAATCTAAATGCTTTAAAAAATATATAAAAAAACTATAAAATGAAATGCATGCTAAGTGCAATATCAATAACATAATATTATCCGTCTGGTTCGGATCATCACAACTTCAAGTCTTGGTATCATCATTTTTATGTATGTTTTCATATGCTTGTAATTATTTAACTTTATCTTGAATATTCGTCTCTACATTCTCCAAAATTTTTAAATATGATATAATTTCAATAATATCTCATTGTAGTATAATCCACTTATTTGAAATAACATTCACAGTTACAAAGAAAATAAATTTCGATACCATGTTAAATAAAAGAGAGGTCAGTAAATTATATGTCATTTTAGATAACATAAGAAATATGAACTTATTATTTTTATCAATTTTATTTGTCAAATTTTTGATGTCATTATAAGACAAGATAAAATAGTAATCGATCTTTAAATATCTTGATAACTCACTCATATTCGATGAATTTTTTTACTATTTGCTTATAACTAACTGAATAAAAAAGTCATTGTATTCGAATATAATATCAATCTTTACATTTAGAAGTTCGCTAAAACTAGCATATTTATTTTGTAATATTAAAATATGTTATGTAATTATTTTAAATTTTACCATCTTGTTCTTGTGATTGGTTAATGCAAGATAATATGAATTTAATAGTATTTTCTACTAATTCAACCTTAATCTTGGAATATATATAGACAACTAAGTAATAAAGAGATAAAATAAAAAATTAATATTTTAAAATTTTCATTTCTTTCTCAATAGCCATTATATCAAAATATGAGTATTTTGTATATTAGTCAATAATATTTTTTATATTGCATATACACCTAAGTGAAATAAAAGTGGTGAGAGTTTATACAAATAAATACATGTTCATCATATCATTACAAAATTTTATGAATTTAAAAAAATTATGTTTCAGTCTAATTTATTAATTATTATTTAACTGATTTTATTATTAACGTAATAAATATTATATGTTGATAGTCGATATATGAATCAAATACCATGTATGTTGAATTTCAATAGTATTTGACATTCTTGTAGACTAGTTTTGTAGTTTTCTAGGTGTTATTGTATATTTTTAATACATTGTATTACTCTGGCCATTTGGTCCGACTAGGTCATGCATGACACGAGCTGTGCTATGGGTTGACATGTACACAGTGCTCGCATGGCTCATTCCCATGACTTGTCATATCTGACATGACTTTTTTTGGCCTTTGCCTCTTGTTGCTTAACCCATTTGATATATTTAGTTGCAAGAATATTTCATTAATAAATCAATTGTAGATAGACATATAGAGTTTCTTGTGGGCGGAGAAAAACATATTAATCCACCTCAATCAATCATTAAGATAATAACTTGTCTGGTTTGTTGATCTTGTATACAAATATATAAAATAAAAACAATGTCACAACATTATTGTTTATTAAAATAGCTGATAAAAAATAAATATTGATAAAACTCTGGTATACATAAATATGTGTCAAAAGAAAAGGTCCAATATTGACAGTGCTATGCCCCCTGAACTGTATAATAGTATTATTAATCATGATAATATCAGAAATTCTAGACTTTACAAAAGAAGTAAGAGTGTAATTATTTGTGGTATGAGTATTAGTTTTTGAATTGATGACCCAAAAATCTGGAGGGAAGTTGGGAGCAGAAATGATAGTGGATGTAGAAGTGCCTCGGTTTAAGCTAGTGATACTCAAAGAAAGAAGTCTAACATATTCCTCCTATAGAAATGATAGTGTAACAAACTAGTAGATGCATTTGCAGAGAATCAGGTTGAGTTGTTCCGATACTCTACCTTATAGCCTCTAAACCTCAATATGTTTATTATAGCTTGGGATGCAATGTCTAATGCTTTTCAATATGTCTTATTTTTCGATAGAAAGATCATGTCATTGCTGCCTTTCTCCTCTTCGTAGTACCTTCTTCAGTTCTCTCAGCTTTTTTACATCCACTATGTTATGAATAGTCAGCGAGTCCAAAAACACAAAAATCAGAATTAATGGTCACTACCGCATCATAAAACTTTAGTTTTATGTAATCTACACATGAACTATCATTAAACAAATACACTTGAAAGCATATTCTTAGGATACAACTTCAAATAATTTCAATAGCCTATGATAGGTGCTAGGTTTCAAGGGCTACAATTGATCATGAAAATGTGATATAATCTCCATCAAACTAAATAGCAATTCAACTAAAAAGCCCATCAAAATATCTTCCACAAATACCTATAAAAAACATAACAGTTTGTTATTAATAATATTTAACTCTGTAAGAAAACATCAAGTAATAAATAAAGTGAAGTAAAAATATGACTCAGAATTTTAATTTCATAATCATAATCTATTGAGTTGTCAGTTAGTCGATTCTTTTGGAGGTATTGAGAATTGGGATAAGAATTTCTTTAGGTTGATCTTCATCTTTATTCTACAATAATATCAAAATATAAATATTTATACATAAAAAAAAGAAAACTAAAATGATTAATAAGTAGTTCTTATCTTGTTCTTTCTTTTCACTCCATGGAGAGATCTACACCAATCACCTGTGCATATCAACATTTGCATTATTTCTAGAGCAAGTGGAGACATATAGGGATGATTGGAACAACCAAAATATTTGCTGTCAACTTAGACAAAATACGAAACTTCATAGATTCTTGCTTCCACCAAGCCAAAACACTAAAATTATATAAATCTTGAGAAATAAAAAGTCCCTCATCAAAATACACATCAAGTTTAGATTTCATAGGTTATGCTTCTTGCCTAATTCTAACTACTTGCAAAAGTTCTAACAAACCACTTGATGTACTTCCTTCATGAGCATTTGAAACAGATTCACATTCTGCTCTTTCTTCAATAGTAGAAGAAAAATGCATTCTCACATATTCATCATAAAGTTGATACATGACATCTCTAATTTTACTAATATTTTTTCGAACTGTATGTTAAGAAAATATTTTAGGGAATGTAATCTCTAGGGAAAATATTTTACTAATTTTGCAAAAGTTCTATTAGCATATTGCATTCACTCCAATACTTGTCAAACTTTTATTTCATGTTTGAATCATACTTCAAACAAGATCATCAAGAGACTCGAATTTTTTATCCAATACTTTTATCCTATGCACCTCACTAAGAAACACGTTAGAAGTTGGATATTTAGAATCTGATATAATATTAGTAGTGTCTTTAAAAACTTTTAAGACTTGAAGTAATTTCTCAATCTTTTCCCACTCATTATTATTAGGCAACAATCATAATTATGATCATGTAAAGAACATTTAGAAAAACATTTCTAAACTTAATAGCACAATCCACCTTGTCATAAATTGAATTCCAACGAGTCTTGCATTCAAGGACTAATTTTTGCTCTTGCATGTTGTATTGGCTAATAAGTTTACCAAACTATTTGAGTCGTGCCTCACTTGAATTCAAAAAGTTCACAGTTTTATGGACTTTTGCAATGATTCTCTTCACTTCTTCAAGACTATGTTGAACCATTATGTTAAGGATATGTGCACAACAACGAACATGAAATAACCTTACATTGCATAGAAGCTTTTCATTAGATACAAAATTATTTTTTAGAATCTGAATACAAGAATCATTTGCACTTGCATTGTCAATTGAAATTGTGTAAACTTAAGAGATAATGAAAAGAAATTATTGATTAGTAACAAATCACAACTAAAAAAAATACTAATATAAGTATAGTAAAAAATATAAGCACACTTACGTTGTTGACAATTTCTCACTCCCTTAAATATGTTAAGATGCAATCGGCTATGTTAGCATTTTTACGTGGAGGAGGTGGGTGGACAAAGTTGAGCACTTGCTTTTGAAGCTTCCAATCAAAATCCATAAAATGAGCTGTTAAAAGCATATATTCTATCTTTTGTGGCCCTGATCGCTACAAATTAATAGTCAAACTAATTTGATCTACCATTTTTAACAATGCTTTTAGATTCTTCTCAAAATCATAGATTTTGAAGGAGTCTATTCTTATAGTGTAATGAGACACACTAGTCCATTGTGGTATTTTCCACTTCATTATCAAGTTAAATCCTTCATCTTCTATAATAGTGAAAGGATGCTCATGCATTGTGAGCCAATGTGTTATCCTTTTTTCTCATCTTTAATATGTCAAATTTACCATTATGTAAAATACTAACAAATCCAAATTGATTTGTAACGATACTTGAATCAGGTGGTAAAAAATTAATCATTTGTTATTGCTTCAAGTGTAATGCCTTTTTTGAATAAGTGTCCAAATATTTAAATTCAAATGAGTAGTGATTTTAGTTGCCAAGATAGAAAGAGGGGATTTATAATATTTACACCTTATTTTTCATTTCTCTTTTATCATTTCTAGTTCAAGAAAATTATCCCAATCTTTTGATCTTCTTGGTCTCTTAAAATATTGGAAAGGGTTTTCAACCTCAGCTTTTTTCGATGTAGGGATATGAGCGGGTTCATTAGTTTCAAAATTAACATATTCACTTTCATTAGTTTATCTCATTCCTTAATCTCATTCTCAATATTCAAATAAAACTTCTCTACTCTTGAAGTGTCCATGGGTGTTGAAGATATTTGTGGTTCACTAGAAGACTTAGACATTCTGAAATACATATGATAAACTTCACTAGTCATTATAACAACATAGTATAGACAAAGAACAAAACATACATGTAATGGCTAAAACATCCCATCGGGTAAGAGAGATGCTCAAATAGCAACATTAATCAAGTGGCCAAGAGTATTTGCAGATGCAAACTCGAGCAATGGGATATGAAGGGTTAGGAACAAGTAGAAGCATACAAACTCAACATCCAACATGATTTTTTACAATTTCCATGTCCACCAAAAGACTGGAAGAGTTTAAACCACAAATATGCAATGCAACATATGGATGAGAAATTCAACCTGAGATCATTATCAGACCCAAATACTACGGATTTCATAGTTGACCATTGGATCAGACAAGTGATGAATCCATCAGCTAATAAAGCGTTATTGCCTGATATATTTATTCATAAATATAATGTATTATATATTATAGAGGACCAAAAGTCTAAAGCTAATGGCTCGTAAAATTGGCACTTGAAGTTGGCCTTGGCCTCCTCAATGACAGTGTATGATATGAAGAGCAAGTGTTAGCCCTTCATTCACAAGCATTATAAAAACTAGTTTACTTCATCCAAATTAAAGCATCATTGAAATAGTTAGAAACAGAGTTTAACCGGTTTGAAACCACAGCTGAATTAGAATCCAAGCAGCCCCTTAATTGGTTCATTAATTTTCCAATCCAATTTTCAAACGTTGAAGAGAAATGCTAACGAGCCTAATGTTACAAACCTTTTCATGCTTGCCAGTGAACAGTGATAATGTTAGAAGGGATGGAGAATTTCTATGCCTCACGAATATGAGCGAACTTTTAAAGGAAGTAGTTTACCTAAAATAAATAAAATTAAGAAATAAAGAGCCCTCTCATCAGAAAGTAATCCACAGTAAACAGTCTATCAAAGTAACTATGGGAAAAAAAAGAAAAAAGTTGCACGTTGATGGCCTAATGCATGCTTATTTGCTCTGCCAATATTTAACTGACAGGTAAATGTTTTGTTATATGGTGGATTGAGTTAATGCTTTATGCATTTTGTTTAGTTGCTGAAAATCTTGATGAATAAAAGAGAAGTGAATGATTCTTTTACATACCATTGGAAAAAGATAAAAAAAAAACCTTTCCAAATACCAACACATCAGATCTAAGAAATAGTAAAGGAAAGAAGCACATATACTGACTTGTAAGGAGGAAGTCAGATAGGGTTTCTTCTGCTTGCTGCTTGCTGCTTGCTGTGTGACCTCAGCGGCTGTGTGACAAACAAGGAAATCATTTAGGGTTTCTTCTGCTTATATAATATAAAAATATAACTCTTCAGTCTTCACTATATTTTCTTAAAATTACAGAATCACCCCTACTTTTTTCAAAATTCTAATCCTGGATTGAGTCCAATCCTAGTTAGAAATTCCAAGTTATTAGCCCAATTAAAGGTGGGTTGAGCTTAGGGTTGGGTGGAGGCTTCTCTAACTATATTCTTATAAATCTTTTTTTCAGAAAATTAATTATTTTTAAAATAAATATATTTATAACTAAATAAATAATGAAAATTTATGATTTTTTAAAAATATAAAATAGATATATATTATTTATGATATCCCCTAAAATAAAGATACCAAATTTAAAAAGAAAACTTTTAAAATTTTATATACAAAATATTTTTAAGTTTCTCACGAGCTTTTCGAGTCGAGATACGAGTTGCTCAACTTGACTCGTTAACATTTCAAGTTGAGTTTTGACCGAGTTTTGACCGAGTCGAGTTCGAGTAGCTTGCGAGTTGTTTCGTCTCATTAGCACCCCTATTCACTGTAGTTTGTTTTCATTATTCATATTTCTTGTTTTATATGATAACAATTAATAACTAGGAGACCTGATTTTGAAAATGACATGGTCCAATATTAAATCGTGTTCAATTCAAATTCAAGTTTGAGTCGAGTTCAATTTTGAGTTCGAGCTTGAGTTCGAGTTCGAGCTTCGAGCCTGACTTGAGTTCAAGTTAGAGTTGAGTTCGAGTCTGTCTCGAGTTTGAGCTTGTGCCGAGTTTGAGTTTTGCATTTTCAAGTTCGATTCGATCTTCATTCTTCAAGCTCTTGAGCTTTCGAGCTTGATTCGAGTTTTCGAGTTCGAGTCGAGCTTAGCTAAACTCGAGTTCGATTCGCATCATTAGCACCCTTAGAATAGACTGCAATGTTATGATAGATCATATTGATTATGCTTAATTTAAACATAATTATAGTTGCATGAGTCACAATTTGATAAATCTTTGAGAGAAGTAGAAATATTTTCTCACTAAGAAATTGAGTCCGTAAAATATTATATTGCTTTCCCAATGTATGCTTGTAAAAAATGATGTAAATTTGATCATCAAACCTTTTCATTGCTGTTTGATTTGTCAATAAAGGTATTACTTTATTGATCATTTCCAAGAAATATGTCTAAGTTGCATAATACATTATCTTATCCCAGTCAATCAATTTGTATCCTAATTATTGAATAATATCATCATTCTTCATACAGGTAAAACATCCTCAAAAAATATATAAATACGACTAAGTTCTAAACTTTCAAGCACATATTGTAAGAGTCAAACACACAGGACATATTAGAATCAATTTATTGTCAGAGATGTACTAGTAACATTGTATTAATTATTATGTACTTATCAATCTCAGCCTGAGATGAATCTTCTAATAGGCGACTCATCACAAACTAGATCTTCTTCGACATAGCTCATATGGAATATATATGCTCTCAATTGTCACTAGATTATTCTCATTGGTGGTCACACATTGGTTCTAGTTATTTTTTTTTTTAATTTATAAAATAAATCTTTAATATGATAAATTTTCAAAATAATACCAAACAGAAATAAATTTGCACAAATCATTATGATTTTATGTCAAACTTCTGAAAATAAGAATTCAAATCACGTATAATCACACACACACACACACACACACACTTATTATATTGGATTTGTATTGTCAATGTCATGTCAATCACTATAGAGACTCGCCATTTTTTGCTGTCGGGTTATGGGTCACTAAATCTGCACCATAATGTCCAACGGCCACAAAATGAAATTTTATATATGGTTTAGATATGTCAAGTGGGCCAGGTTGCAAGGACATGACATGAGGCATGACCCGATTCGGATTTTCCGGGCTGAGTACGACATGGTCCAAAACTGTGCTTGGATCATAGCTGTGCTGGCTCGTGGCATGAATTGTGCCATGTTGGGCCAGCACCCGTCGTGCCTCCTACTATGTCAGGCACGACTCACATTTCTGGCACGACAGCATGGTACTGACATGACTGATTTTTTTTAAATCAGCCATTTTTAAAAATGACTGACTCAGCACCAGCACCAACCATTTTTTAAAATGATCAAGCAGCCCAACATGACCCAACCTGACCCTTGGGATTTGGGAAGTAGGCTGGGGTTTGGCACTGACCATTGGGTTGTCTAGTGGCCAATGGCTCTGGCAATTTTCTGCCAGTGTTGGACAGATCCGACAAGATCCAGCATTCCCCGACATGCTCGGTTAAGAATGGCGTGCTATCGGACCATGCCGGGCTGACTTACAATGTCATCATACTGGTACGGCATGGGACTGCATGGCACGGGGATCCCTTTTGTGCCGCATATTGTACAACACAATGTCCCGACTGTGCCATTAAAAATTTGGCCATGCCCGCATGACACGACCTATTTAACACCTATAATATGGTTTGTTGTTGTTCATGTCGGTTCTCAAACAATGAAAGAGAAAAAAGAAAATAAACAACTAAGAAAAATAAAACTCTCAACATAATTAATTTGATTTTTAATAATATTTAATTTTTTTATGAAAATATTTTATTTATCACTAAAACAATAGTTTTGAAAATACAATACCCATTATATATATGGTTCAGAGGTGTCAAGTGGTCAGACAACAATGACATGACACAAGGTATCACTAAAACAATAGATTTGCCGGGCTTGGCACATGGTCCAGAATCTTGCCTGGACCATACTCGTGCTAGCTCATGGCATGACTTCTGTTGTGTTGGGCTGACACTAGTTGTGCCTCCTGCTATGCCAGGAATGACCCATATTTTTGACACAACTGCTTAACACATGGCACAAACATGTTTGATTTTTTTAAATCAGTCGTTTTAAAATTGGCTAACTTAGCACCAGCATCAACCATTTTTTTAAATGATCAGGCGGCTTGATATTATCCGACATGACCCTTGGGAAGTGTAATCGGCCTTGGCAGTAGTCAACGGGTTGTGTAATGGCCAATGGCATTGGCAATTTTTTGTGCTAGTGTCGGCCAGATCTAACATGATTCGGCATGCCCCAACATACCTGGTTCAGAATGACATGCTATCGGGCCATGTTAGGCTAACCTACAATGTTATCATGCTGCCACGACATGGCATAGGGATCCCTTTTGTACTATGTAAGGTGCAACATGATGATCCAACTGGTCTATCAAAAATTGAGCCATATCGGCATGATTCGGTCCAATTAACACCTGTAATATGGTTTGTGGTACTTCATATATTGGTTATTCTCAAACAATGAAAGAGAAATAAGATAGTAAACAACTAAGAAAAAATAAAACTCTCAACATAATTAATTTTTTTAAATAATATTTAATTTTCTTATGAAAATATTTTTCATTCCAAAATTTGTAACTAAAACAAAATTAAAAATAAAAATTTGATTATTTAGTTTTGAATTTCTATATCAATAATAGTGAAAGAAGAAAGGTGGTACCTAATGTCTTTGAATAAGTATCATATTCAAAATATCTTATAAGTGATTGTCATTATCACTCTGAATTTTTATCTTTATTGTATCTTGGAAAAATATATAAATATATTGTAGACTTTTTCTTGGTGCAAACTAATGCACAACAAGAATATAAATATCTGCTAACTGCAAGCACTCATGATTCTTTAAAGATATCTTAAGTTCTGGAACATACCGTAGTATGCGAAAAATTATTTGCAGATAAATTTGATGAAGAGAATCTTGATAATAATTAATTATACTGATCACATAAATTATATCTAATTTGAAATAGTCAGATAGTTAATATTTTATATGATTTTTTTATAAATAGTAGTGTCAACTGAAAGAATCAAATCAAATAAGAAATAAGTACTTGAATTAATCAAAATATTTGTTGGGAAGCACAACATAACAAATTATTCTTTCTATGAGTACAAACTACTTATCTTATCTGTAACAAAATGATTTATCTTCTAGTGTAGATTATCTCAATCCCAAGAAAGTATTAGTCTCATAAGACATTTCGTTTGAAATTTTGATTGAAGATTTTTTTTTTAAATTGAGCAATTTCTGATTAGTTATTTCTTATAATTAAAATATTATTAATATATATTTTTAGTAAAATCTATAATATATTTGTGTTGAGTAATTTATAACTTGTCATCTTTTATAATTAAAATATTATCAACGTACGCAATCATGTCGTCAAAATTTTTTTTGAAAAATCAAGAAAAACTTATAATATACTTGTGGGAATTGAAAGAAGTAACTGTTTGTGAAAATCTTGAAAACTCGACTCTCATTGAAAATTTCAGGTCATACAATATCTTCTGTAATTTATAGATCATGTCTAACTACGTTGCTTGAAATACATATGACTGTTTTATATACATATTTTTTTCAAAGTCATCATTAAAAAAGACATTCATCATGTCTAGCTTATAAATTCTTCATCTGCGAGATATACTAGTCAACTAAGAAACTTTAAAAATTTTATCTTGAGCACTAGATAGAGCATCCTAGTAATCTATATTAAATGTTTGAGTAAACTTATTTGCTACAAGCTTTGCTTTAGTACTATACCTAGATCTGTCTTGACAGTGAACACTCATTAATAAAAATAAAAAAAAATCTAATTCCTTCTTAAGTTTAATCTTTATTAGGTTCATATATATTTGAATGTAATAGATTAATTGATTTCTTACCCACACTAATTTTATGTTTAGGATAGAAAACTCTGATATGATTTCATAATCAACAAACCTCACATTCAAGGGTTGAAATAATCTTAAGAGTAGGAGAAATTATTCTCAACTTGACTAATGATAGGTGATCATGTCTATAATGCATAAACAAAAAGTTCAACAAACTCAAATATATATGCAAATATATATGCATAAACAAAAACTTTGAATATTTTATTATATAAGAAAAGACATAATTTATTATGCAAATTATCAAATGATATCTTCCTTAGAATCTTTTTAAATTCAGCAAATAAATATTATGTAAAGAATAATTGAGAATAAGCACTATACGTGGAAGAAACAAATGATCAAATTGAATACTATCAGACTCAAATTTTGAAGAACTGACATATGCTATTATAATATTCAAGGAATAAGAAAAAAATTCATGAAAATACAATTATTACTAGTAATGTGAGCATCGACACCTATGCTTATAAATTTAGAGTTTGAAGTAGATGTATAAGTAATCAAATTAATACTTTTTTTAATATATGAAATTTTTGTATATAAATTTTGCATACTCATGTCTATTAAGTGTCCTGATAGTTAAATTATGTGAGAATTCCTAGATAACTTTAGTAGATATTTTGTATCTCTCAATACTCTATAATGCTCTCTCAACCTCTTTTTTGAAAATAATTATTGATATCATTCGCTAGTATATCATTTCTTTCTATAATATTTTTAATGTAGACAGAATCTCATACTTTTGCATACTAATAACATATTGCTACTTTCCTAATTGATACCAACAGTGAGTTGGTGTCAAACACAAATGATCTTGCCACTAACATTGAGTTGATGTAACTAAAAAAATATTGCTCAAAAATCTATCATATTTTTTGTAACTACTTTATATAATTATTGTATGCTTTTGCTTTACACAGTAGACGCATTTGTTCACATAATTTTTTGTGCACAATAGATTGAAATGGTATTCCTAGGGTTTAAAATGTATTGCTTCTTCATGCGTCACTATGCATCACACACAATGGGCATGAAATAGAGGAAGGTAAGGGGAGAGGTTCATGAAAATAACCCTAGGTTTGAGTGTGCCTTTGCAAAAGTATTTTGTGTGCACAATATAGTACACATACATGGCTGAAACTCTACATAGCACACACATGCAAAATGTTAATATAATACGTGTTTTGCATCTCCCTAGAAATCCCAGGGTTCATATTTCCTAGTATTTTGATTGTGATACTATTTAAAATTTAAAGCAATAAAAATAATATACCAAAAACTACATAGAAATCAAATTGAATGTATCTACTGATTAGATACCTAAGTTACTCTCGAGTGGTCTTTTTGTTAGGCCCTATTATGTCTAATTTCTGATTATCTATTGATTAGATTAACGTGTAATATATGAAACTTTAATAAGTTTTTCTTACAGACATATGTCATACTTTAGGATCAAAATATATTTATGATTAATAATACACAAGTAACGAGTCCAAAATACTCATTATCAAGAAAAATATTTTATCGTTGAATAGAGAAAATAAAATTTAGTTTGCTCAATCTCATATGAGATTTTTTTTAGGATCTATTGATCATGCTAATAAATATTATTGAATATAAAAATGAAGACAGAGTTGAGTTTTATAGAAAGATAACTTATACAAAGTAAATTAATAGAACAATCAAGAATATATATGATCCAAGGAAGTAATAAAGATTCAAGCTTAATAATACCATATCTAATAGTTTTCAAGCATTTTCTATTGATGATAGTGATATTCTTAGAATAATAAAAGAACATAGAGAATTATATACAATTATTAGTGATGTAAATATTTACTTATGTATCAATAATTTAAAAGTCTTAAGTAAGAATATGAGTAATTAGTGAACCAAAAAGTAACGAAAAATCTATTGCTATCTTAGAGAGAAATTTTATATGTTCATCTCTAGTAAGTATTATGATAAATAAATTCTCTGAGGACTCCTATTATGTAAGTCTGTCTTTTTTACTATTGTGTAATATTTTTAGTTTTCTTTCATGAAGTAATATTTGATAATTATTTTTGATGTATCTTATTCTATTGTAATGGGTTTATTGAATTGTGACTCTAGTATTTATGTATGTTATGATAATTCATATTGTACTAAAAAATTATTATTCCTTTAAAATAAAAATATTTGCTCATAATTCTTTTTTGTTTAGTTATTTTTTTAATTGAATCTATAAAAATTAGCGAAGGAAACTCATTTAGGGTTTTTGTTTCACACCACCACATGCACCACTGGTCGCACCACCGGTACCACCACCGTGCTCATTATAGTATGCACCAAGATGATAGTGAAGTCTTAAATCTATACTTGGATAAAAATATTTATTATTGTACAAAGTCATAATTTTTAATATATACATGTAATGTAAAGACTTCCCAGTCCTCATACATCTCAATATTTTTGTCACCTAAATGCTTTTAATTTCAGAGTTATTATGAGATCTGGTGTGTTAGTATTTAATAGACAACTTGATATGAACAAATATGCACATAAGTTTAGACATTTTATCATGTGTTCTTCTATGAAATGCTCATTTTTCATTAACCTACACATCACTAAGGTAATTGGATAACATTTAGAGTTTGTACTTAAATTTGATATCACAAATTGCTGTTTAGTTTAAAAAATTATGTTACCTTTAAAGGGTATTCACTAACATGAGATAAAAAAATAATGACATTGCTGCTAGAGAGGGAAATATCCTATTGAGTGATTGTTGGATAGTTTAACTTTTCCATTGATTCAAAAATATCAAGTAATATTGATAGATAGGTTTCAAAGCCCATTGGAGAATCAACCTCATAAAATATTTATAAGATTATTTCTTTCAAAATTTTCTAGATTGTTCGTGTAGAATCAGTAACAAAAGGCCTTTGGGTTTGATTACTTTCTTGCTGATTTTATTTTGTGATAGTATAATCACTCACATATATAACAAGATATGAAAACTTTACATATAAGTGGGATGTTGATTAAAATTAATGTTCATATAACTCAAATGTTTCAGATTCATGATTACTATTTCCTCTTGCCTTCTCTTAAATCATTGTTCTAACTTGAGTAAATACACCACTTTTTTCATTACCAATGCAGTCATGTGCATCTAGATGATCCTGGAAGGACTGAATGGGAAGGATTTAACTCTGGGACTAAAGCTGCTGCTGCTGGTAGACTTGCTTTTACAGACAAGTCTTCAAATTTTCAGTGAATACATAAATGTTATATTCCAATTCACATTAAAAAATATATAAATTGATAACTTTCTTATAAATGTCAAAGATGAGATTGACCATTAAAATCTTAGATGAATGTGAAGTGAAGACATTTATGCGTTAAATTTATGTAAGAATTTATATGATCATATTAATTGGAAAAATAAAATTTGTATGACCAATTCTGGAGGTGTCAAATGGGCCGTGTTGTGTCAGACACGCATGATGTACTTCTTGTGGCGTGTCAGGCACGGTGCGGTTGCACAATCGGGCACACGGCCGTGCCGGACCATGCCAAACCTTTTTTACATAACTCGTTGCATGAAAACATAATGTGTGGTCTGTTTATGTGGTTGGCCAGTTGCAATCAGCCACATAAGCAAGATCCAACTTATGTGACCAGATTTTTTTTTTAAAAAATAATTTGTTCCGTTGAGCGGTCCCCTGATGGGATACAACTCGTGACCCCTAGCTGGTCCCGCGTCCCCAGGCGACCGAGCTAGTGGACCGTGTCTCCGGGCCAGGCACACGGGTCGTGCCTAGCCCGACATGAGGTATGGCTCGTGCCGGCCCTACATGATAAGAACCATGCCATGAGGCCGTATGACCCAGGATCAGACACGGTTCTGGACCATGCCATGTAGTGCCAAGCACGGCTGAACTAGGTTGTGCCTGGCCCACCCTGTTTGGTTGACACCTCTAACCAACCCTAATTATATCAAGAATATGTTTTGATGATGAAGAAATAAATACATATATGCAGATATGCATGTGTTCCTAGTTTTAATGGAGCCAGCAGTGCAAATCTATTGTCTATTAGGTTTTTGTTAAGAGTAATATTGATAGATATGTATTGTTAGTAATTAGTATACACAGTCATAATAATTATATATTTTGTCTGTTTTTTTTCCTTGTTTTTTTTTTGGCTAAGAATTTACGTTACAGGTGGAATCACAACATTAATTGACATGCCGTTAAATTGTTATCCTTCAACAGTTTCTGCAGAAACACTTAAACTGAAGGTCTGTAAAAATATGTAAAAATCAAGCTTGCTTCTAAATACTATTTTTTTCTCAAATATTTCAAGGAGGTTGTTCTCTTGTTTCTGGATATATATTTTAATTATTAACTGCTGCTAGTAGCGGCAAAATCTGTATTCTTTTGTTTTTTTTTTATTTGTTTTTTCAATGTGCAGTATAGATTGAGGCAGCCAAAAAGAATATTTATACCGATGTTGGTATGCATCCAATTGTTTTCTCGCTGATCCAGTAATTCAATTGCAATGCTGACCATGTTACCTGCAGGTTTCTGGGGAGGCCTAGTTCCCGAAAATGCACTGGATAGAAGTTCACTAGAGGCCCTTCTAAATGCAGGTGTTCTTGGCTTGAAGGTGTGCATAAAATATCATGAATTTGGATTGCTGCTAACTAGGAAATGGATGATTATGGTACTCGGAAAAGAAATAGAAATGTGGGAAACTTTTTTTTTTCTTGATAACCCTGGGTATCTTCATTGGTCTTGGCCAAGGTTCCTACCGCAACTACTCCCTTGGGGTGGCATGCCTTCCCCTCTGGTACTGCCTTCAGGTAATTCTGGGTATATGTTGGGTGAAGGTGATATTTGAACTCAAGATCTTAGATCTTGAAATCCCTTCCCGACCACTCAACTAAACCACTGGGGATTTATCAAAACATATTCTTGATAAAATTTTGATATATCCATCAATATATCTCCAAAAATTGATATTTTTATCTTTGATTTGATACTCATATAGAAATATACACTGATATATCTCTAATGTATTTGATATATTCATAAAATCCAAGTAGAGGTGTCAAATGGGCCGGGCTGGCCCGGCACGGGCCCGGCATTGTTCAGCCGTGCCTGTGCCTGGCACGACACGCTACAGTGCCATGCCCCGGCCCTTTGTGCCGTGCCGACACGTGGGCATAACACTTGTGATCACGCACCGAACGTGGTCAATACTAGTCGATGTCCGACAGGCGAGGCTCGCCGAGCCCCGAAAGGGCGAAGACGTGTGGCAGCGCGGTCACGCACAACCGAAATCCTATTTTTTTTAAAAAATCAAGGGTTTGTGTATGTACATGATTAGGTGGCATTAAAAGGGCTATAGTTTGTGTTATGATTTTTTATTATTATTAGAAATTAATTTATTTTATGCCTTGATGGGAGTACTTAACTTGTAGACTATCTAAATTAATATGACATCTATATAAGAGACTCATGTATGATAAAATTATTAAGTTGTAGAATATTTTAATTGTTTTTTCAATGTGGTCTTCAATATGGTACCTGAGTTGGTATTCTGGGGTAATGAGCTCTAGGGGGTGATTGTATGGGAAGGGGGCCGAGAACCCTTGTGGAGGAGGCCCCACTTGTCGTACCCCAGTCCCCACTATTGCATGCCCACTGTGTGAGACAAAACAAAACAAAAGGAGTGGGTCTAGGCGTCGATGTGAGCTATGTTGACGTTGTTAAAGTGTTATGTCGTTGGATTCCAATGGCAGTTGAAGTTGGTAATGGACAGAACATGCAAGAGTAACAACGGGGTATCAATGGCTGCTACATGGACTCCATGTAAGGAAAATTTGTGGCCTAACTTTGGTGATGGTGGATAACATGTGCTGTCAGGATCCATTTTTGGGTTTCAAAGTTTGAGTGAAACTAAAACTCCAGTTTGGGTAATAGTGCCCAATGCATGTCTTCTCTTTCTCTATAAGAGACCCTAGAGTTTGCCCTTGATACCATGTTAATAATTAAACCACAATATAAATAAGTATTACTTCTTAATATCACGGTGACAAATTTATAATTAGTTTATTTTTTTATAAAATTTCATAAATATTGATAAATTTTGAGATATTCTCTTAAATATGGATGATCATATATATATATATATATATATATATAAAAGATATAATAATTAATAAAATAATAAAATATCTTATATATTAATATGTCGTTGTCATACATGATCTCAAATATTTGAGTGAATTTGATTGAATGAGTTTCTCCTAATATCATCAAGATGTGCTAAATAAGATGTATTAGTATATTTTTATAATTGACATGCCTCAATTAATAGAAATAACTTACTTGACACTTGACTCCAGAATTTTTAATTATTTAATGATGTATATCTTAGCTGAGAGTGTATAAAAAATGAATTAATAATAGTCAAGCACATAGAGTATCTTTGATGATGATGAGTGAAGAAAAATAAATATAATCATTCACATGAAAGTCATCTGTTTGGTCTATTGATCCAATATAAAGATATCAAAAGAATAAAAATAATAATAATATTATTGTTTGTTATTTTTTATGTTTATTGTTTTTATGTATTCTATGTTTGAAATAGAGATGTTAAATGGGCCATGCTGTGCTGATATGTATCAAAAAATAGTAGTCTAGTCGGGGCATCATATTGTGCAGGGCATGACACTAAATGGGTGCCCAGCATATTCCAATGTAGAGGTGTCAAACGTGCCGGGCCGGGCCAGCCCAGCATGAGGCACGGTTCGGCCGTGCCTGGGCTGGCCCGGAACGTTCTTAAACCGGGCCCGTGCCGTGCCCGAGTTAGGATCTCCGCGTGCCGTGCCTTGGCACGGCACGGGTCCATCTCGTGCCGGTTCACGCGTGGCACGCCGCCAGTGCCACGCGTGGCGTGAGTCGTGACTCGTGAGTCATGAGTCACGCCTTGTGAGTTGTGAGTCTGTGACCCATACGGCCAGGCTGGCCCCCCCCCCCCCCCCCCCCCCCCCCCCCCCCCCCCCGGTAAAAAGACCGCGGGTCGGGTCCAAACAGACCCGACCCGCGGTCTTTTCTGCCGAAACCCGATTCCCGACGCCCATAGACCCGATCCGAGCAATTTCAACGGCAAAAAAAAAAAAATTTAAAATTGAGCGATTTTCAGCCCTTGGATTCACCTCCAACGGCTAGGGGGCAGAATCCAACGGTCCTCGTGATCCTGCCCCTTAAAAATCATAAAAAAATTCAAAAAATTAATAAAAAAATATCTTTTTTTATTAAAAAAAACAATCTTTAGCCTATAAATTTTACCCCCCTCCCTATAACACTTATGTTTTTCAAAAACATAAAACCTCTCAATACTTTCTCTCTCTTACATAAATCGTGCATCTCTTTCTCGGGCCTCGTGATTTTGATTTCGGCTTCGATTTTCGTGAAACTCAACTTGAGTTTTGAACATCAGAGCTTCCTGCGGTGTACCTTGCACGTGACTGACCTCATTGCTTTTACCGGGTAATATATTTACGTTTTTTTGTACTTTCTCTCTCTAAAGCTTCTATCTCTAGAAAAACTTACGAAAAATAAAAAATGACAAATACACCTAACACGTATTTAAATTTGGAAAATGAAAATACTAGTGTTACACAGACGTCTGTGGCTCCTGAAACTTTGGTTTCTCCTGTCGTCTCAGCCCAAAGTTCTAAAAAATAAAAAACTAGGAGGACTTCTGTAGTTTGGACACATTTTAAAATCATAACACAAGTAGATGTTAGGGGTGAGGAACATGAAATGTCACAGTGCAAATATTGTATGAGATTTTTAACATGCAAGAGTACATGTGGGACTGGGCACCTCAAGAGGCATGCTGAAATATGCTCCAAAAAACAGGACCCTTAGATCCTAGGCAAACCCAACTTGGCACTACATTTTTTGAGACTGGATCGAGTTCAGTCTCAAAGTTTACTCCCTTCGTATACTCCAGCGAGTTGGGTAGGGACGGCATGACCAGGCTCATCATATTGATTGGTCTTCCGATTAGATTTTTGGAAGATCCGAGGATAGTGCGCATCATGCAGACTTATTTTCAGCCATCCTATCGTAGGATTCCTAGGTCCACATCTAGGAGTGACATACTAAAGATATATAAGTTAGAAAAACAAAAAATAATTAAGGAATTTTTGGCATTTAGTGGAGTGGTGTCCGTGACGTCAGTATTATATATGGACATGTCACGATGATTCTTCTTATGCATGTCTCACGAGTCATTATGTAGATTCTAACTGGACAATCAATAAAAAAATATTAGGATTCACTAAGATTCTTCATCCTCATGATGACCCGGCCATTTTTGAGTGTATGATGAAAATATTTAGGGAATATAAAATTCAAAATAAAATTTATAGTGTCACTTTCGATAATGCTGCGAATAATGGAGTAGTGATCAATATGTTTGTTAGGAATATTAGAGACGCACCATTAGGAGAGATCTTTCATGTCAGATGCATGTGTCATGTTATTAACCTGATAGTTCAAGCGGGTATGAAAGTCTGTTCCCCCGCGTTGGAAAATATACACAATGCACTCAAGTATATTCGCACTCCTCGCAGACTACAAGAGTTTGGTAATCTCTGTTTGTCTGCGAATCTTAAGAAGAAGAAATTCCAATCGGATGTGAGACATCGTTGGAATTACACGTACCTGATGTTGGAATCATGTGTTGGATACGAACACATGATATCCGACTACGTCAATAGTAAGAGTGGCGAACTTATTATTGACGACACTGACTGGGCTTCAGGAATTTCATTTATGAAATTCCTGAAGATATTTTATGACACGACGAACATGTGTTCGTCGGTGTATACGCCCACCACTTGCATTGCACTTCATTGCATATGTAATATTAGTAGCATGTTTAGGAAGTATCGAGCGGGCCCGACACTTAGCCATATGGTTGCAGAGATGGAGACCAAGTACATGAAGTACTGGTCCACCATTCCATCTCTTTATTGCCTCGCAGCATGCATGGACCCTAGGGCTAAGGTGGAAGAGGTTGAAAACATTCTGACTTTCATTTCCTCGTGCATGAACCTGGAAGAGCCACCTGAAGGGTTCATTTACGAGAAGTTGACAGACTTGTTCACATACTACGATACTAGGTATGGTGGTGGTGGTGGTGAGACCGTGAGTACGGACACTGATACCTTGTTCGGAGATGACGATTATTCCATTAACCTAGCGAGGGGGAAACGTAGGGGTGGACCTTCACATAGGAGCGAGCTGTCTCGGTACTTAGATACCGATTACTGCTCAATCCTATCACCTTCTGATAATAAGAATCTTGATTTATTACAGTGGTGGAAATCATATGAGTCCGCCTATCCCGTGCTATCTAGGATGACACGGGATCTACTGACTCCTCCGGTGTCGAGCGTAGCATCGGAGTCTGCTTTTTCTGTTGCAGTGAACGTGATTTCGGATAGGAGATCGAGATTACGTCCAGATATGGTTGAGGCCTTGACATGTTTGAAGGATTGGGAGGAATCAAGATTTAGCATTAGTGATCCTGCTGAAGCTGGGACTTTGACAGACACTGCAGTCGCATCCACATCCACTACGATGGTGGAGGAGCTGATTGCCGATGATGATGATCCATATGATACTGATCTTGATGTTGCGGCTGATGATTCTCATGATATGCCGCTTGACGATTGATGCTCATCTGCTCTTTTTTTTCGATGTTTTTTTATTTATTTTATTTATACGCTTTGTTTGTACTTTGTACTTTGTACCATACGTTGTGTTGAAACTTATACTTGTTTTCTTCGGACTATTGGTTTCAAAAGCATGAATGGTAATTTTTCATTTGTGTAGTTTAATTTTTTTTAATTATAATTTTTACTAACTTAATGTATTTATTTATTATTTTACGATTTAAATTTTATTTTAAAATTTAATAACTTTAAATTTTAATATATAATTAATAAATTAAAATAATAAAAAAAGCTAAACTAAATTGAAAAAAAAATTTTTTTTTTTCTAATTTTTCCTTGTTTTATTTAATTTTAAATGTTATAATTTTTACAAAAAATTATATTTTTTAATTATTACTAATACTCTAAAGTCTATACAGTAACTTAATAAAAAAATTTACAATTAAAAAAAAAAAAAATTTCTAATCTGCCATTTTGGCAATTTCAGCCCGTGCTCGTGCTGGTGGCTGGCCTCCCGGGACCCGGACCCCGGTTGACCCGGTCACACGTTGCGGTGCGGCTCCCGCCCCGCCTGCCCTGTCGGTGCCGTGCCGCCTTGCCTGGCCTGTATTGGCAAGGCGTGCTGGAGCGGGCCGGGCACGGCACGGCACAGCCTTGCCGTGCCTACGGGCCATACCGTGCCCGCCTATAACTCACCGTGCCGTGCCTGGCACGGCACGGTAGCACGACCGTGCTTGTGAAAAACGGGCCGTGCCGTCCTGGGCCGGCCCGTTTGACACCTCTATTCCAATGGCATAGATTTATGAATTGGTCATGTTGGGTCGGATTGTGTCGTGCTGAGTCAAATTGGTAGTGGCACGACATTACCATGTCATCGCCATGATAGTAGCCTTGTCGTGGCACCTGGTCACCTTGGCTAGGTTGGCTTGCCATGGCCTCTGGCTAGCCAAGTCCAAGTGGTATTGGCAATGGCTGAATGACATTGTCATTGGGGCCTTGGATAGTGGCCAAATTGCCAAGGAGCCAAGGCCCACTAGGGGGACCAAGTGGCCATTGGGTTTGTGGGGGCGAGCTGTGGGTTGTAGGGCATGGACATGGGATGTGTGGCATGGGCTGTGGGTTGTCACTAGTCATAGTCAATATCTAATTACTGAATAAAAAATTTTAAGTAAACTTTAAATATTAAATTTTAAAAGTTAAAATTTTAAAAAGTACATCAATTAAGATAAACTAGAGGTGTCAAATGGGCCGTGCCATATCGACATGACCCATTTTTGTTAGACATGGTTATGTCAGACATGTCACGATATAATTTTCATGTCTTGTCAGGCACGACACTAGAATTATTTGCCTGACCCGGCATAACATGGTGACACGACCAAGTGCAGGGCCTTGTTGGATCATGCCAGACTGTCCTTGCAGAACCAGTTGTGTGAAAATATAATGAGTAATTGGCTTACGTGGTTGGTCAATTGTAATTGACCACATAAGTAATATTTGACTTATGTGGTTGGATTTTTTTAAAAATAATAACTCGTCTTGTCGGATGGTTACCCAATGGGACTTGACCTATGATCCTTAGCTGGGCCCAGGTCCCCATGCCAGTAGACCATGTCACCTGGTTAGGCACATGGGTTGTGCCTAGCCTGACATTAGATATGACTCATGCTAGCCCAGCACGCCATGAATCCTGCCAGGGGTTGGCATGATTGGGAACCAGGCACTATTTTAGACCATGCAGTGTCGGGCAAGTCGCGACTGAATCGGATTATGTCACTGGCCATCCCATCTAATTTTGTATCTGTTAGTAGTTTGGTTTGGATCATCACATTTGATTCTGATACTAGTGCTAGTTTTAATATCCTTGATATCGTTGCATGAGTTATTATTTAATAGTAGCTTTTTTATTATATCATAAATATTTATCTTTGAATCTTTTTAGTCTTTCAAGCATAAAAATATTTCTATTATATTTGGTTATAGTCTATATTTTCTATTTAAAATAATATTTACAGCCATAGAAAAATTATATTTCAATGCTATGATAGACATCAAAGTGGTTAGTAGATTATGTGTCATTTTAGGTAGCATAAAATATATGAATTCATATAAATTGTATCAATATAATATATTAAAATTCTTAATTTCATCATATGATAGGTTGAAATACTAATTGATATTTAAGTACGAAGATAACTTGCTCTTATTTGATAAATCACTCTGTTGCTTACCTCTTGCTAACTGAATATAAATTATATCATCTTCAAATATAGTGGTAATGTCCGTATTCGGAGACTCACTACAACTATAATACCCAATGCCATAAAATATAAATATATTAGTTAATTTTTTGTGAATTAAACATTTAGGTTTACCTACTTAGTTTATGTAAGTGGATATGTATCTTAATATATTTTTTACTCATTTCACCTTAATCTTACGATTCATACAGACAATCAAATAATAAAGAAATGAAATAAAGTACTAATATTATAAATATATAGTCTTCATATCAACAATTATGATATTAAAGTCAGAGTATCCTTTATACTATTCTAAATATGTTATTAATAGTGCGTATGTACCGAAGTGTAATGCTAGTGGTAAGAGTATATACACAAGATACATGTTCATCGTATTATAAAAAATATTTAAAAATTCTAAAAATAAGTCTTTTTTTTAAATTATTAATAATAAATTCGTTACTCTTATTATTGACGTAGTTTGATATTACTTGTTGATTGTCAATACATGATTTATGTTGTTTGCTAGATATCTAAGGTATTTTAGTGAATTTTTTATTTTTTATTTGTACTATTAGGTTAATTATGGGATATATATATCTAATGTGAAAAATATCAATTAATGGTCTGTCTTTAATGATTATAATAAACATGTTAATAATGATATTTTTAATTGAAGTATTATCAAATGTGATAAAAAAATTTTATTTTGAATATCATATTTTTTAAAAATATTTACCAGATACTCATATATGGCGAGACTATCATGTCAGACGTCACATATATTATTTTATTATATTTTTAAAATTTGTAAATTACTAATTATTATTTTTAATTTAAAATATTTTATTATGTTATTTCTACTTGTGGACCCAGATATTTTATAATAAGCAAATTAGAAATAGGTTTATATAATATGATTATTTTAGGATTTTCTAAAATTTTAATTGGAAGACTCATGATAATAATTAATTCAACTATATATTTTTCTCAAACTCATTGCAATAAATGAAGTGGATCAATGAACTTGAAATTGATTTAACTTCAAAGATCACGTCGCTAATTTGAGTTTGTTTGGGGTCTAATTTATTATATTTTTTTGTGCATTTATTAGTATATCTTTTAAGGTGACTAGTACCACCAATACTTATATATATATATATATATATATATATAAGTATACTTTGTTGAATTTTCTTCGGCATCTTTAGTATTTTTTTTTTAAATTATGTTAAAATATGTCCATACTTTTAAAATTTACTTATTTTTAAGTCTTTTTGGCAAATGGGTCGAGACTAAAGGAGAGAACTTAGTTTTAGTCTCGGTCTTAGACCATTCGGTCAGTTTGACCTTATTTTCAATGTCTAAGTTAAATTCATTTTTATTAAATTTTATAAATATCATTTTTAAAAGTTGTATACTTTTATTAAATTTTTTATTAATTTAATAATTTAAGATTGTAAATAAAAAAAGAATAATAAATTATAATGTTTACCTTATTTTTCTTTGTACAGTAGATAATTTGGATGTTGTACTTGTACTACACCTTGTATTCTCACATTTAGACATTGCATGTTATGGAATGTTAGGATACTAGTAGTATTCCATTCCGTAAAATAAAAATAACTGATAACTAATTTACAAAAAAAAAATTTTAAAATATAGTATAATATTTTTATAGAGCACGGAGAGGAGATGAGAGAAAAAGAATTTATAGATTAACTATGAAAAACTAAAATGCGAGTTTAGTTATTTATAGATTTTTTTTTATTTTTTCAATTAAAACAAGGTAGAAATTAAACATCCGTCAAATTTCTACCTAAGAGTCATTGGAAGCAATTCAATGCTTCATATAATTTTAATTTTTAATTTCAATATGATTGTGATAGGTGCTGGCTTATTGCTGTCTTTGTTGGGCCTCAGGGGAAGGGGGGCAAACAGCCAAAATACACCTTATTGATGGAGCATGCTCTATTTCATATCTAGGACGCATGATTGATTTTTTAAATATCAGCCGTGCGGGCATTTGGTTGTGCCATGTGCTGTGCTTACGTGTCTAGCATGCATGTCATGCATGGCACGAGGCTCAACCACGATCCAAACAAAGTTCTGGATCTTGTCTTTCTGGACTTGACTTGACTATTTTGGGCTGTGCCTGTGCCTCATGCTGTGCCCAGATTGTCCAACCCTCTTGACACTTCTAGTTTGTAATGAGAGCCCCCAATACGTATGTGTTGTTCCAATCAAAATTTCCTCTATATAAGAGGTGTAACGTGAGTAGTTTCATAAAACAAATTGTTGAAGTTTATTTTATGTTGTATCAACCTATATTTTAATAAATTTAATTTTTTTTTATTTTATATCCGCATATCAATTTATCCTATGATATCAAAGCTATATCCTAATGAACAAGATAATAGGGGGAGTGTATATAAGTTAGAATTGTAAACCCTAGAGAGTTAGGTCGCATTTGTGCTCACCTACTGTTGCAAAACAGAAAAAAAAAACAAAAAAAATATTTTGATCAAAATTTATCACACCCCATACTGCTTGTAAGGTGTGTTTCTCCAATTGTTGCTAGTATTACGGTGACAGAAAGGGTGAAGAAACCATAGGGTACAAGCTAGTCTGGACAAAACTTAGGCTTGCTTGGAACGAATCCAGACTAGTTTGGGTTTGAACCATTCCGGGCAAGGCATGACTTGTGGCTAGTGTCCGAGTCATGCCGTGTTGTCCTCTGTTGAAAACTGTGTAGATTTTTTTAAAAATCTTTCGTATTTCCTATTTGAGTTTTGCCAGTGGTACATTTTCTTCGTGAGGCACGTGGGATCATTGAATCACCTATTTCTAACTGTTCCATTACAACATTGCAGTCCTTCATGTGCCCTTCTGGGATCAATGACTTTCCAATGACCAATGTGAGCCACATCAAGGTTTGTTTCTAATACTAAATTCCATTGCCCAAAACATATATTACATGGTGATCCACATAACTGTTCATTTTGTTTCATTTTTTTGTTTTTTTCATGTTTATTCTAATCTACTGATTATCACTTTTCTTCACATGATTCTACCCAAGCACTGGTTATCTTCAAATTCATGTATTCTGTTCAATTATAATACATTGAAAAGTTTGAACTCAACAAGAACATCTAATATGTACTATAATGTAAGAAAAAATTTGATCTCTGTGATTTTTTTTTTTTTTAGTTTTTTTCTTAAACTTCAACTTGATTGGATTTAGTTGCTACCAGAACTTTAATTGGAAGTTGATACTGGACATGGTTGCTATTAGTTCTTTGTTTGGATTTAGTTGCTATTATATTTCTTGGGTTTGATACGACATTATATTAGTATTTGTGGTATTTAGTTTCTGAATGATTGAAGGAATCATAGTGAGCTTTTTTATTTATGACAGTTCTTCAATGCCAGTGGCATGATATTTGCTTATGTGATTGTATCTTTCAGATTTGGGATTAACAGATGATGTTGAATCTGCTATTTTTATGAATTAGACTCAGCTTCATGGTAGGGTGGGGAAGCGAAGCTACTATTAACACAAATTGATTTAACATCTCTTACTAGATAGTATTGTGATTTTAGTTTACATCTAGTTTACTGCCAACACTATGGATGTGAGCATCTAATCTGTGAGCTGCTCAAATTTGGCATCAAGTCCAAATCATGCTGGCTAGAGAAAAAAAAAAAAAAAAATGAGGGTTTATTAGAGATGGAGATGTGCTCTGTAATAGCACAGTGCACATCTACATACGTGTGATAGTACAAGTGGGAACTGTTGTACGCAAATTCAGATGTATGGATTTGTGTGACGAGTTTTTAGTGGCAGAATTGGAAAAAAAAATTTAAACCCTAATTTTTGTGGTTCAGTTGTCCTTAAAGTAGTTGTGGGTGTTTGATTTTGGTGGCAGAATTGGAAGTTAAACCGAAACCCTGTTTTGGGGGTTGAGTTCTCTTGGAAGCATATTTTTTGTGTGCCCAAAAACCTTATTTTCTTTTGGTATTATTTGGAATCCCCAAGGGATTGTGGGTCTCTAATTTGGACATAATCCAAATTAGGGTTTGTTGAGGTTTATTGGGAGAGTATTTATAGATGAGGTTAACATTTTGGTTATTAAACTTAAAATCAGAATTATTCATAATAGAGTATGAGTCAAACTTGAGTTGCAATAAAATGTAGAGGTGTGAGAGCCTCATTTCAATGTATGCACTATAAGAGAATGAGTCAAACTTGAGATAGTTATTGAGTATTATTTTTAGGAAGGAGATATATAGTAATATACAATATTAAAAGAGATGAGCTAATTGCCGAAGCTATATAAGTGTCGTCATATAGTTTATTTTTTGTGATATTTCTTAAAGAAAAATATTCAAAATTCATCTACAAGATAATAATAGATATATTTTTTAAGGTATTACTATTTTGTCACTTGTACTCACTATTTATACTCCAAAATTTTGACACATGAGCCATAGCAAAAACTTCTTTTATTGATAATTTATATTTATTTTGTGAATTGTTTCAAATTGAATGCAAAAAATAAATCAACAAATAATAAAAATTAACTTATATACTTTGAAATAAAATAATTTTCAATTAAAAAACTTTATTATAATTTTATATATGAAACAACACACATAATGCCCCTTATTTGGGGAAAAAATCAATTAGGACTACTTTCCTGAGTTGGTCGCTCCCATAAAATAGAAAAAATAAAATAAAAATAAAAATAATAATCTCTAATAGAAAGTGAATTCTAATATCCATATTCATATTCATATTGGATTGTGAAAAGTCCAAAACATTGAAATTGAAGACTAAACAAGTCAGTTTGAATCAGAATCAAATTAAAGATATGTGAACAACAACAAAGTAATTAAAAACTTTTTTTTTATATTATGTAGTAATATTAGAGGTGTCAAACGGCCAATGACATTCTATCATGACCTATTTTTGTAGGTCTGTCTAAGCCATCTAGGCAACCACGACACATTTTTTAACACGAGCTATGCCATGCCGACATGATTGTGAAAATGAGAAGCCCGACATAATCCATTGGCATATATTTTGGTCGTGTCATGCCAAGTTGAGTTAGGCCTAGCTAGACTAGCTTGATCCATTCAAAGCTAGATTGAGTTTAGTCTAGGTTTACCTAGGTTAGGATAGGCTGGCCTGGAACACGCCATGTGTTGTCCGGGCCAAAACTACCTCAAATGGGCCATCATGTCGTGCCGTGCCTCCCATGCCAAAAGTTTGAATGAGCCATTGTGCCATCCCAAGCCAAAACTTCATGTGGGCCGACCCATAGCAATTCTAGATATGGTTCTAAATGGTGTTGTGTAGAGGTGACAAGTGGGTCGGGCGGCATGAGCACTACCCGAAGCATGGCCCGACTGAGATGTGCCTGGCGCGACATGAACCAGAACTGTGCCTAGACTCGGGTCATGCCGGCTTGAGGCACGACTTGTGTCGTGCTGGGCCAGGTAGGGTTAGGCCTTATGTCGAGCTAGGTATGACTCGTGTGCCTAGCCAACAGACATGGTCCAATGGTAATGATATTGTGCCTTGTAACTTGAATCAGTATCGGATGTGGTCCAATCGGACCATGCTTGTCTAGCTCTTTATTTTTAAAAAATATTATTATATTCATAAAAACTTGCCCACCCTACATGGTGCACGCGGTTGGTTTTTTTAATTAACCTGCCATGTGGTTGGCTAAGTGCATCCGTATGACATGGGCATGACCCAGGTGCACGTGGATGTGCTCCCCCTTCCCCCCATCCTGACCTTGTCCACCCCGAGGTCAAGCCTTGAGCCTGAGCCGAAGCTTTTGGACCATCCAAAAGCTTTGGCATCTCGTTCTATTAGGCAACTAATAGTAAAAAATAAAATAAAATAAATTGGAAGATTCAAATTGTCGAATTCAATTTCAATAGTTAGGGCAGAAGATCCGACAACTGTCGGATATTTGCCATATTTTAATTATAAAAAATATTAAAAAAATAAAAAAAATAAACTTTTTAATAAAAAAATCTAGATAAATAAAATTAGCGATTTGAGTTTTTTATTCAAATCTTTCAACTCTTCTCTCACTCTCTTCTCTTTATCTCTCCTCTTAGTCTTGGTTTTTTCTCTCTCAAAAGCTAAGATTATAAATTTTAGAATTAGAATATTTTTGTAAAGTTTAAAAATGTGAACGTAGAGGGTAGAAAATTTGGATGCAGGCTATGACTTTTTCTTTATTCTCCATAAACTGAACATTGTATTATTTTTTAATTTTTATTTAGTTTAAAAAATTTTTAAATATCATTTAATTATTAATTTAGAATATAATTCATAAACTAAAAAAAATTAGAAATGATAAATTTTGAATTTAATGATAATAAAATTAATATTAACGTAGATGTATATAATATTTATAATGATAGACTATAGAAATGTTCGAGGCTGAAACTATATTTTATTTTATGATTTCAATCCAAACTCAAATGTTTAAAAAATAAAAAAATAGAAAAATATCTATAGTTTGAATTTACTTTAACATAATATAAAATAAAAATATCAAGGATATTGATGAAGAATCAGTACAATACAAGTATTATAAAAAAATATATACATGTAGAAATATAGGATTGGGCACTTAAATAGGTATGATGATTATTGTACCAAAAAATATGGTTCATTAGATCTTATTTAAATTTAACTGAGTAGTGGAGTCTTTGAGGCTAGAAAAAGTTTAATTTTTATGTTGATCCCTTTCATATACCGTAATGAGTTAGAGAGGAAATACATGATCAAATTAATCATTATGATTGATCTTTTGATTAGATTTTTAAAGTATTAGAGTAGTCAGTATCATGCTAACCTATTTTTAGCATGCATATCGTAAGACTCATTGGTTTACATATAGGAATGAGATACTAGAATATTATAAATTAAAAAAATAAATATTAATTAATTAATTTAAGTAATATAGTGGTATTATGTCCATGACGTTCGATATCTGGATCATAATTATAAAAGGTACAAGGAGCACCAAGGCATAAAGGCCTAATGGCGCCTTAAGGCACAAGGCGCACCAAGACACATCAATGCTCAAAAGCACACCAAGGTGCAAAGGCCTCTTGGAGCTGTAAGGCATGGATTTTTTTATTTAAGGCGTATCCTATTTACATATTTTTTAAAATATAACTAAATTTACTAATCCAAAAATACTTTTACACCTATCCACTTGCCTATTGCACATCGCCACTCGTCCCTCTTCTTGTAGCTCGTTGAGGGCTTGACAAGGAGCTCCATGGAGTTTGACCAAGTGCTCCAGGAGGTCCACGGAGCTCGACGTGTTCGTGGAGCTCTATGGGAGCTTGTCGAGTTCCATGGAGCTATTGGTTGAGCTCTATGGAGCTCTTGGTTGAGCTTCTGAAGCTTGATGGATGACAACCTGCATGGAGGCGTGCCTGTGGAGAGCTTCGCGCCTTAGGGAAGACGCATGCCTTTTTCTCTATTCGTGTGGCACGTCTTTCACAACTATGATCTGAACAAGTTGTAATGCTTTATCTTTTGCATATCTCACTGTCTTTTATATAGATTCAAAATATATATTAAATAAAAAGATATTAAGATTTTCAGAGATTTTTTATCCTCATGATGGTCTGACCATATATGAGTGTATGATAATAATTTTTAGAGATTATAATATTCAAAATAAAATATTTAGTATCATATTTCATAACATATTTAATATTGAAATAACCATTAATATATTTGGTAGGACCATTAGAGATGAGTTATTAGGATAGATTTTTTATGTTAGATGTATGTGTCACATCATTAGCCTGATAGTACAAGCGGGCATAAAAAAATACGTAACTCATTAAAATATCTTCGGATATCTAGGTCTTCAATGTAGTAACTATTAATAGAAAAAAATTATGATTTAAATCAAAATAGAAATGATTCTATAAATCATATATAATTATCATAAAAATAATAAAATAAGGAAATCCTTCTAAAGTTTTATTTTTACTAGGTTCTCATATGTCCGATTTTATTAAATCTAAGGAGTTCATAGTTACACCAGTTTGATAGAAATGATATGAACATTTTTTATGCTTTCTTAATTGACACGTTTCATATTCTATGATAGAGATTCCTCCAACACTAGGATACAATATTTTCAATTTCACTAATGATCTTTTTTAACATCAAGGTTATTAAAGTAAAGAGTTAATTGTGCTCAAAAATTAATTGGCATAACCTATTATAGAAGAAAATACATATAATTTATAATGTTCAATCTCACATAGTTTTTCTCGAAATATTTTGATCATATAAATAAATATCAGTAAAAAAAATAAAATTCAGAATTAAGTTATATAGAAATAAAACTTATAAAAAAAAGATAAATAGCATAATCATGAATAAATTCATAAGTGATATGTAATTAATACTCGTTGAGGCAACTTTGATTTGGTGGTAAACTTACTATCACTAAAGATTTATCTGTGAAATGTTGAAAAATTATCTAATACTAAATATATGAATATCATGTCAAAAAGTCTCTCTGATATATCAATGTCTTGTAAGAAAAATTCTTAAGTGATATGTAGTTAATCAAGTGAACTGTGTGAATTGAGTAGCAATATGCTTAGCCTTTTTACTCTTCTTCAATCTTAGTCTAATAAGTTATGAAACTACATTATATATGTGTGTTATCTAAAATAATTACAATAATATTAATTTGCATATGATTTTATATGTAGAGGTGTTAAGTAGGTTGGGTGACCTAGACACAACATTATGCACAACTTGATTCAGTCGTGCCTGATCCAGGATGACACATTCTATAATCATGGTTGGATCATTGTCGTGCTAAATCATGGTATGGCTCGTGCCATCCTGGGTTGGGGCTGCACGGGCCTCATGTTGTGCCAGGTTCGGCCTATGGCTTGATGAAATTTTTTAAAAAAGATGTTTGCTTTTTTTGTTGGTTTGCATTTAGCCATTCGAGCACCTCGATAGGATAGGGACATGTGCTGGTCTGTCACTATTCTGTTGGGTATAATAAAAAATAATTAAAAATTAAATAATTATTTGAGACATCAGATTGGATTCAACGGCTCAATTACAAAAAAATTGATGACTATTAGATTTATGTCCTAATTATTATTTCAAAAATTTTAAAATATTTTTTTAATAAAAAAATATTTTTATAAATAGTATATCGATATATTCTGTTTTTCATAATTAATTTATAAACTTTTCTACTCTCATTTGCTTTCTAAGCTTTAAAATTTAGCGTGTTATTTTGTGTCACTTTTTTTATTAAATTATAATTTAAATAGTGCAAAGCAGAAGGGCCAGTGTTAGTTTGGTGATGCGCATTGATTGCAAGACATGAGAAAATGTGGTAGAGCATTCAAAGTATCTGCTGCACACATAAAATTAATGTACATAATACAATTATGTTAGAATTATTTTTTTAATAATTATTATATTAATAAATAAATAAAAATAAATATTAATAAATTAAAGAGCACTTCTTTGTTTTTCTTATTTTTAGTCTATTGTCATAAATTAAAAAAAATAATAAATAGTAAATTTAATAAAAATGAATTAAACTTAGACATAAATTAAATAATAATTTGATCAACAAATTCAAGATTAAAATTAGGTTCTCTTTTATAATTTTGTTTAATTTGTCTAAAAAATCTAAAATTATCTGAATTTTAGTAGTTTAGATTCATTTTAATATTGTTAAAAATAAAAATGCTAGGAGTGTCGAAGAAAACTTGACATATTTTATATATTATAAAAAAAATATTTGTAGGAATATTAGTGATACTAGTCACATTAAGAGGTATGTAGATCAATGCATTAAAAAATATAATTTATTGGATCCTAGTCAAAACCAACTTACTAATTAAGTCATTAAATGTGGATCAATTTCAGATTCATTGTTCTCCTTCATTTATTACAATGAGTTTGAAAGAGAAGTCATGACAAAATATAAAAATATAGTGGAGTGGTGTATTTTATGTAATACAAACATACTTCCAACTTAGTTTTTATAAAATTATCAGGTTCATTAATAGGAATAATATAATAAAATATTTTAAATTAGAAAAATAATTAATAATTAACGAACTTAAGAAACATAGTGGAGTGGTCTTCATAATGTCTGATATTTGAATTAGTTACGATTATATTTTATTCGCATATTTATTGTTTACTTTGTCGATTCCAAGTTAAAACATGATAAAAAAATTTTAGGATTTCATGAGTTCTTTTATCTTCATGATGATTTTGTCATATATAAGTGTTTACTGAAGATTTTTAGAGAATATGATATTCAAAATAAAATATTTACTATCATATTCAATAATATTTTAAATAATGGTATTACTATTTACATATTTGTTATAACCTGTGTTGCACGGATACGCCACTGGACTGTCGAGTCCACGTGTCAGACACGTTGACACGGTACGGACACGCGTTGGATACATGTCCGATACGCCACGTGGCGTATCGGACGTCCAGTGGCAAACGCCGTCGCATGGGCGATGTTGGCCACTCGACACAGGCGGCGGGGGCGCGAATTGAGGGGGGGGGGAATCAGGGGGCGGGCGTGAATTGAGGGGGGGGGGGAGGCAGGGGTTGGGCGTAAATTGAAGGGAGGGGCGGCGGGTGCGAATTGAGGGGGGGGGGTAGGCAGGGGTTGGGCGCAAATTGAAGGGAGGGGCGGCGGGCACGAATTGAGGCAGGGGGCGAGTTGAGGCAGGGGGCGAGTTGAGGCAGGGGGCGAATTGATGCAGGGGGCGAGTTGATGCAGGGGGCGAGTTAAGGCAGGGGCGAGTTGAGGCAGGGGTCGAATTGAGGCAGGGGGTGAATTGAGGCAGGGGGTGAATTGACGGGGGGGGGGGGGGGGGGGCAGAGGGTGGGCGCGGGTTGAGGGTTGGGGGCAGGCAGGGGGCTAAAATAAAATAAAATAAAATATTTTTATTTTATTAAATAAAAAAAATATTTTTTTATATAATATAAGATAAATTTATAATTTTATTTTATAAAATAAAATAATTATAAATATTATCTTATAAAATAAAATAAAATATTTTTATTTTATAAAATAAAAATATATATATTTATTTTATAATCTAAAATATTTTATTTTATTTTATTTTATAAAATACATAATATTTATAAAGAAAATAATTTTTATTTTTAAGTTTATTTTTTTTATCATGCCGTATCCTATCCGTATCTTAGTTTTTTAGAATTTGTCGTATTTCCGTATCTTGCCGTGTTGTATCCCCGTGTCCGTATTTTTATATTAGGTTATAACTATTAGATATAGGCTCTTAGGTGTTATTTTTCATATTAGGTTTATGTGTTACGTAATTAACTTAATAATACAAATAAAAATAAATATTATTTTTCTTGCATTAGAAAATATACGAAATTTATTAAAATGCCTTAGGAAACCTAGTAAATAATAAGTGTTTCATATTTTATGTTTGTCAGTGGCCTAAAAAATAAAAAATTCCAAATGAATATTAGATATTATTGGAATTATATTTTCATGATATTAAAATCATGTGTTGACTACCAACACGTGATATCAACTACGTAAATAGTAAAAGTGACAAACTTATTATTATCGATTTATACTGGAAATAAAAATTTTATTTTTGAAAATTTTGATGATTTTTTATGATGCGATGAATATATGTTTAGTTGTGCATATTTTCATCATATGTATTGTACTTAGGTACATATATAATATTAGTAGCATGTTTTAGCAAATATAGAGGATACATTGATTTTTGTATCATGGATATTATGATGAAAATTATGTTTTTAAAGTATTGATCATCTATTCAATCTATTTATTACTAGATTGTCTGTATAGATTATACGGTTAAAGTGGAAGAAATTGAAAATATATTAAAATACATATTAATTTGTATGAATCGATCAAAATAAATAGATGGTGAGATCATAAAAGTTACATAATATGCTTATATATTAAGACATTAAGTTTGATAGTTTTTGACTTTTAGTGAAGTTTGAGTTTGGATATGAACATAATATTTAAATTTAATAATTTTTTTATTCAGTTAGTTGGGGATAAATGATTAGGTGGTCTATTGAATAAGAGTGAGTTGTCTCGTATTTTAATATTTATTATTATTATTATATCTTATCACATATTAATAATAATAATTTAGATATTTTGAATTAGTGAAGATCATACAAATTTATCTATTATATGCTATATAAGATGTCATGTGATTTATTTATTTCTCTGATATCTAGTATGTGCCATCGAAGTCTATTTTTTGATAACTGTAAATATTATTTTTGATAAAAGATTCATATTTTAATCAAATATTATAGAAATACTTTCATTCTTAAAAGACTAAAATGATTTAAGAATGAATATTCAAAATAAAATGAAAGAGTTATCTAGAGGTTTTAAACCGTGCCCGGGCCCGTGCCGTGCCTGGCCCGGCACGCCGGCAAGGTATCTTCCCGTGCCGGTTAGGTTTCACGCGGGCGGCGGGCACGCGTGGGCGTGACCCGGGCCCTCCCGAAATAAAGCCCGCGGGTCGGGTCTGAATGGACCCGACCCGCTGTCCCGACTCCCGACCCAATCCCAACGGGAAAATTTTTTTTTTTCAAATGATATTGGATTTCTGCCGTTGGATTCGCCTCCAACGGCTAGGGGGCAGAATCCAACGGTCCTCGTGATTCTGCCCCCTAATTATTTATTAAAAAATCAAAAAAATATAAAAAAAATATCTTTTTTTATAAAAAATTAATATCTTTAATCTATAAATTCTACCCCCCTCCCTATAACATTTATGTTTTTCAAAAACATAAAACCTCTCAAAACTTTCTCTCTCTCACATAAACGATAAATCGTGCATCTCTCTCTCGGGCCTCGTGATTTTGATTTCGGCTTGGATTTTTGTGAAACTCTACTTGAGTTTTGAACATCAGAGCTTCCTGCGGTGCACCTTGCACGTAACTGACCTCATTGCTTTTACCGGGTAATTTATTTTACGTTTTTATTTACTCTCTCTCTAAAGCTTCTCTCTCTAGAAAAACATAGGAAAAAAAACATAAAAAATGACAAATACACCTGACACGTATTTAAATTTGGAAAATGAAAATGTTAGTGTTACACAGACGTCTGTGGCTGCTGAAACTTTAGTTTCTCCAATCGTCTCAACCCAATGTTCTAAAAAATAAAAAATTAGGAGGACATCTGTAGTTTGGACTCATTTTAAAATCATAACACAAATAAATGTTAGGGGTGAGGAACTTGAAATTGCACAGTACAAATATTCTCTGAGACTTTTAACATGCAAGAATTCATGTGGGACTGGGCACCTTAAGTGGCATGCCGAATTATGCACCAAAAAATATGGACCATTAGATCCTAGGCAAACCCAACTTGGCACTACATTTTTTGAGACTGGATCGAGTCCAGTCTCAAAGTTTACTCCATTCGTATACTCCAGCGAGTTGGGTAGGGACGACATGACTAGGCTCATCACATTGATGGGTCTTCCGATTAGATTTTTGGAAGATCCGAGGGTAGTGCGCATCATGCAGACTTATTTTCAGCCTTCCTATCGTAGGATTCCTAGGTCCACATCTAGGAGTGACATACTAAAGATATATAAGTTAGAAAAACAAAAAATAATTAAGGAATTTATGGCATATAGTGGAGTGGTGTCGTGACGTCCGATATATGAACATGTCACGATGATTCTTCTTATGCATGTCTCACGAGTCACTATGTAGATTCTAACTGGACAATCAATAAAAAAACTATAATTTCACTGAGATTCTTCATCCTCATGATGGCCCGCCCATTTTTGAATGTATGATGAAAATATTTAGGGAATATAAAATTCAAAATAAAATTTTTAGTGTCACCTTCGATAATGCTTCTAATAATGGAGTAGCGATCAACATGTTTGTTAGGAATATTAGAGACGCACCATTAGGAGAGATCTTTCATGTCAGATGCATGTGTCACGTGATTAACCTGATTGTTCAAGCGGGTATGAAGGTGTGTTCCCCAGCGTTGGATAATATACGTAATGCATTTAAGTATATTCGCACTCCTCGCAGACTACAAGAGTTTGGTACTCTATGTTTGTCTGCGAATCTTAATAAGAAGAAATTCCAATCGGATATGAGACATCGTTGAAATTACACGTACCTGATGTTGGAATCATGTGTTGGATACGAACACGTGATATCCAACTACGTCAATAGTAAGAGCGACGAACTTATTATTGACGTCACTGACTGGGCTTCAGGAATTTCATTTATGAAATTCCTGAAAATATTTTAAGACACGACGAACATGTGTTCGTCGGTTTATACGCCCACCACTTGCATTGCACTCCGGTGCATATGCAGCATTAATAGCATGTTTATGAAGTATCGAGCTGTCCTGACGCTTAGCCATATGGTTGCAGAGATGGAGACCAAATACTTGAAGTACTGGTCTACCGTTCCATCTCTTTATTGCCTCGCTGCATGCATGGACCCTAGGGCTAAGGTGGAAGAGGTAGAAAATACACTGACTTTCATTTCCTCGTGCATGAACCTGGAAGAGCCACTTGAAGGGTTCATTTACGAGAAGTTGACTGACCTGTTCACATACTACGATACTAGGTATGGTGGTGGTGGTGGTGAGACTGTGATTACGGACATTGATACCTTGTTCGGAGATAACGATTATTTCATTAACCTAGCGAGGGGGAAACGTAGGGGTGGACCATCACATAGGAGTGAGCTGTCTCGGTACTTAGATACCGATTACTGCTTAATCCTATCACATTCTGATAATAAGAATCTTGATTTATTACAGTGGTGGAAATCATATGAGTCCATCTATCCCGTGCTATCTAGGATAACACGGGATCTACTGACTCGTCCGGTGTCGAGCGTAACATCAGAGTCTGCTTTTTCTGTTGCAGTGAACGTGATTTCGGATAGGAGATCGAGATTACGTCCAGATATGGTTGAGGCCTTGGCATGTTTGAAGGATTGGGAGGAATCGAGGTTTAGCATCCATGATCGTGCTGAAGCTGGGACTGGGACAGACACTGCAGTCGCATCCACATCCACTACGATGGCGGAGGAGCTGATTGCCGATGATGATGATCCATATGATACTGATCTTGATGTTGCGGCTAATTATTCTCATGATATGCCGCTTGACGATTTATGCTGATATGCTGTTTTTTTTCGATATTTTTTTATTCATTGTATTTATACGCTTTGTTTGTACCGTACGTTGTGTTGAAACTTATACTTGTTTTGTTCGGACCATCGGTTTCAAAAGCATGATTGGTAATTTTTCATTTGTGTAGTTTAATTTTTTTTTAATTTTAATTTTTACTAACATAATGTATTGATTTATTTTTTTTTCAATTTAAATTTTATTTTAAAAATTAATAACTTTAATATATAATTAATAAATTATAAATATAAAAAAAGCTAAACTAATTTGAATTTGATAAAAAAATAATTTTCTAAAATTTGTTTTTTTTTTAATTTTAATTTTTAACATTTTTTTTAAAAAAATTATATTTAATAATTAATACTCTACACTTAACCTTAAGCAATAAAATTTACAATATATAAATTAAAAAAAAAAACAATATTCTGATTCCTGCCTGTCCATGCGGCCTCCCGGCTCCCGCCTGCCCGGCCCTGCCTCTCTCTCACTCTCAGTCTCAGGACTCGGGCCGCATGGCCGCTCGGGTCAGCCTATGCCCTGGCCTGTATGGCCCGGCCCGGCCCGAGCGGACTCGGCCCGGCCTGCCGTGCCTACGTGCCGTGCCGGGACCGCCTATATTTAAACCGTGCCGTGCCCGGCACGGCATGGTAGCACGATTGTGCTGGTTAAAAATGGGCCGGGCTGTGCCGGGCCGGCCCGTTTGACACCTCTAGAGTTATCGACATATGATAACTCATATGATATCAAAGATATTAAGATTATTACTAGTATTAATTCAAAATCAGACGTCATGATCCAAATCAAATCTACAAATACATATTAATTGCAAATATTAGATGACTGTTTGACTTGTAATGCATGTTTTTTTTGCTGATTTTTTGATGTTCTTATTTATTTTTAAAGTTTTTTATTTTATTGTTATTTTTTTTATACAATATCATATTGCGTGAGCCGAAATTGAAACATATATTTTTTATTGAGCTATGCATTATATTCATTTTAATTTACAATGCAGTACAATTTAATTTTGATATTTATATTTTTAAAAAGTAAAATTTTACTTAATGTTTAAACTTAAAATTAAAAGCTGGTCACTGGTGCAACAGAGGCATCTGACCGACACTGCACTTTGCAGTGCCGGTCTGATGCCCATGCCCACCATAACTGTGCAGCAGTAGCATTGTCAGTGTGGCACTTTGCACTGTCAATGCCACTGTCACAAGCCACAGTGCCACTACCCACTGGGCACTGCCCATTAGCCAGTGGGTGGGTCTGTAGGTCGTGGCCTATGGAGTGGGGTCCTGAGGAGTGGGTCACTGGGGTGGAGAGTGGCAGTGGTTTGTCTGGCTGCTCTGGCAGTGACAGTGCTGTGCCATTGCCGGCCAAATATGGCATAATCCTGTATGATCCAGCATGATCCACATGCACAGTTCAGAAAGGCAGGCCATTGGGTTGTGCCGGGTTGACTTACTATGTGGTCTTGCTGACACAACACAACCTGAGCACGGCCTGGAAACCTAATTCGTGATGTGCTCGATAGGGCATGATAGATGTGTTAAACAGGATGTGTCATGTTGACACAACTCATTTTAGGTGGCTCAGTCGGGAAACAGTGCCGTACCAGGCATGACCCAGCAAGAAAGCCATGCCCTACCCGGGATGAGTCTAAGTAGAATCTTGCCTTTTGCGCTGGCTCGTTTTGGGTCATGCTGGATCATGCTAATTTTATGGGCAGTACTACCACACTACATGCACAATAGCTATCACAATAACCATCACAATAATGAATTAAATAAATATTTTAATTTATGTTTATAAATATGTAAGTGTAGTACAGTTAAATTAAAAACTAAAATAAATATCTTATTTCAAAATTTAAATAAAGATCAATCATTCAAATAAAAAAAATGATAACAAAAACAATAATAAATTAAAAAAAATCATAAATCACAATACAATCGTATCGTATGAAATAAAAATAAAATGACAATATAACAATTATAAATTAGTATAAAATCGAAAAATATAATTGTCAATCTCAATGTTAATTAGTATATGTATACAAATCATCATAATCATCATGTAAGCATCTGATTTTATCTTTCTTGGTGGTTTCAACAACTTCTAAGTTCTTGAGTTTTTATTTGTCACCAACTCTTGCGCTCTTGGTCTAGTTCTATTCTGGTTTGTCAAATCTTGAATATTCTCAATCATTCTTGCATGTAAGTACCTTAATAATATTTGACTGTAGTGTTGACTTTAGCCATTGTGATCCTAATGGTTACCTGTAGGCAGGCATATCACAACATACTAAGTAAAGCTTCCAAATGATTTGTCACACCACATGGTGAGTTTCATTAAAAAAACCTGCCACGTGTATGTGGCAGATTGATTTAAAAAATAATTAAATTAAAAAAAGAGAGATCGAGTGGGGTAGGTGTGGGCCTAGTGGACCGTGCCTGCTTTCTGATCCATAGTCTTGGGTCATGGCTATTGTGCTGGTGGACCGTGCCAACGGGCTAGACATGTGGGTCGTGCTTGGCACGGCACAAGGCACGACACAAGGCACGACAGCCTCTGGCCTAGCATGATACAAGCCGTGCCTTAGGCTAGCACGACCTAGGTTCAGGCACGGTTTTGGGCTGTGCCGTGCCGTCTCGGGCCAACACGACTTAGTTGGGCCGTGTTTTGTGCCGTGCTCGGGTCACCTAGGGCAAAGTGACCCAATTGACCACCAAAAAATGGGCCGTGATGATTTGGCATGGGCAATTTGACACTTTTACTTGCATATCATGCAAGATGAGAAATTGAGGCCAACTCTAACTCAATGGACTTCCAGATATAAATTAGTAGGCTAGAGTTAGTTTGTAGTTGCCTTTCTTTGATCTTTTCGTTGCATAATTTATTTGTTAGGTTATTTGTCATCTTTTGACTAAATAATTATGTTTGAATTCTCTTTTCATTATGTATATTTGATTCTCAAGTTTCTATCACATAATTATCAAAATTTTTATTTTTTTCATATGTGAAATAATGTTGTACTCTGGAACAAAGATATAATATTATATTTTGGTATCATAGTGTACTACACACCAAATTTTAAACAATTATATGGTACATAAATTACGCACCCTTCACATGTTCTTGCACACACACACACACACACAATACCCTGGTTATACACATCACATGAACACACATTTGCATACACATGCTCACATCATTTAAAGGTGTCAAGTGGGTTGGGAGGCCTGGGCAAGACACGAGGAACAATGCATCACGACAAGGTTTAGGATCATGCCTGGACTTGGACCATACTTGTCCTAGGCATGGCTTGTGCCATGCTGGGTTGGAGGTGGCTGTACTTCATGCTAAGCCAGACATGACTCGTATACCTAGTATGGTGGCATGGTCCATCGACATAGTGATCATGACTAGGCACTGGTTGGTCATGGGTCATGCCCCGTTGGGTATTTGCTCGACCAGGCTAGGTTAAAAAAAACTAGCCACTTAAGCCAAGTTCGGCTTATGTGGCATACTCGTTGTGTTTTTATGTAATGCCAACAGGCACTGACATCGACAACGACAAGCATAGCATGTTATTGTGGCCGCCTTAAAAATACATTTTTTAAACCTTAGCCGTCAAATTTTTCTAATGGCTAAATACTAGAAATACGATGACTATTAGATTTCTAATTAAAAAATCTAAAAAAAATTATAAAAAATCTATATAAATAAACATTAAAAAATTTAGAAATTTTATTTTTATTTCTTTTGAATATATTTCTATCCTTTCCTTTGACACTCTCTTCTCCATTCTTTGAAGTTTTATTTTTTTGTGATTTTTTTTTATTTTTATATTTAATTTAGGTGTACGATGTAACTTTAAATTATTACTAGAAATTTGAGTTGAGGCTAGATTAGAGATCCCGGCCCGGCACGGGAATTTCCCGTGCCCGGGCTCGTGCCGTGCCCGACCATGGCACGATCGTGCCATGCCGTGCCGAGGCCAACTGGGCCTCGTGCCGTGCTTGGCCCGGCACGGCACCGTGGCCCGTTGGCACGGTGCCGTGCTGAATTTTTTTTTAAATTAGGGTTACTGGGCGCTGAAACCCTAATTTTTTTAAAAATTAGGGTTTCTAGCGCGCCCAATTCCTAATTTTTTTTAGAATTAGGGTTTCGGGCGTGCCAAAATCTTAATTTTTTTTAAAAATTAGGGTTTCGGGTGTACTGAAACCCTAAAATTATTTTATAATTTAGGGTTCGGCCCGACCGGGCCTGGAAAAAACGTGCCGGGCTGGCCCGGCACGGCCCGTTTGACACCTCTAGGCTAGATGTGGTGTAGTGCAAAGGAAAGTGTTTTACAACATAAATGATTACGATATATATTTTTATAAGTTTTAATTAGTTTTATTTATAAAATAAAAATATTTTAAAAATGAAAAATAGTGAATATAATGATAATGAATTTTAAATTGACGTACATATCGATAATAACGACAATCCTACTGAAAGGTACAATGTTAGAATTAGGTTTTCTCTAATTATCTGAACTCAAACTCATCTTTCTTCTAAAAAAATTTGGTGAACTTGAGTAATATGAATATGTTTTAAAATAATAAAAAATAAAAATTCTAGAAATATTAAAGAAGAATTGACACAATATATATATTATCAAAAATATATAAATTAGGAGCGTATATAACATTGATCACTTTAAGAGGTATGCTGATTAATGAATCAAAAAGTATGACGTATTAAATCCTAGATAAACACAATTGAGCAACAAAATCTTTAAAGTTGGATCTAATTCAGTTTCATTGATATTCTTCATTTATCATAATGATTTTGGGAGATAAGACAATCAAATTGATTATGATTATGAGTATTTTGATTATGTTTTTGTAGGATTCTATGATAGTTAATATTATGTAAATCTATTTTTAATCTACATATTATATGATTTTTATGTTCACTAGTAGGAATGATATAAAAAATATCATAAGTTAGAAAAATAATTCATAGTTAATGAATTTATGAAATATCATGCAGTGGTGGTTTGATATTTGAACTAGTTATAATGATGCTTCATTTGCATGTCTCATAGCACATAATATAGATTTATTATGAAAATTTAATAAAAAAATTTTAGCATTTTCTCAAATTTTTTATCCTTATGATGACACTATCATATATGTGTGTATAATGAAGTTTTTTTTAGAATATGATATTCCCAATACAATATTTAGTATTATTTTTAATAACATTTCAAATAATGATATAATTATTAATATGTTTGATAGAATTATTAGAGATGACTTGTTAGTATGATTTTTTATATTAGGTGTTGTGTCACATATTTAGTCTGATAGTGTTAGTGAGAATAAAAATTATTTTACTTGCATTAAAAAAATATAAAATTTATTAAAATACTTTAGGATGCCTATCAAATAATAAGAGCTTAGCAGTCTCTATTTATCTGTGGGTCTAAAAAAGGAAAATTTTAAATTATTATGAGATATTGTTAGAATTGCATTTATCTTATGTTGAAGTCTTGTGTTAGCTACTAACTGTCTCTTGCTTGTTTCGAAATTATTTGACTTTGAGGTTTGCTTGCCGAGTTAGACTTCTTAGATACTGATCTCACACCTTTACACGCTGAGAATACAAGTGTTATTCATATAACGGCCAATCTTATCTACCGTGAGCGCACAAAGCATATTGAAGTTTACTGTCATTCTATCTGTGAATCTTTTGAAGCTTGTGTTATCACTCTTCAACACATTTCCATTGAACTGCAAATTACTGATATCTTCACCAAGGCTCTCACTTGTCATCAACAGTACTTCCCATGTAACAAATTGATGCTTGTCGATCAACCTGTATCAATTTGGAGGTTATTCATACAGTATTTCTTAGCTTAATTCTAACATGGTATTAGTGTCTTTTTGAGTAGTTTTTAAGTACTAGTTATTTGGTTTTATGGGTAATTTTATTTGGAATAGTGTCCTTCGGCAATTTTTGATTTAATTTCTTCTTTCTGTTCCTTATTTCATATAATTTTTATTTTTTCTTGAGTTCTATTTATTTACAATGGATATTGCACCATTGTGTGTCAAGTTCATAGGCAACAATTACTTTTCATGAACTTTTCAGTTTGAACTTTTCCTCAATGGAAAAGGACTTTGGGGTCATATTGATGGTACAGATATTGTACCAACATCCAACATGGATGGTGTACCAACATACAACACTGACAAGTCTAAGGTTTTCATGTCTTCTCCTTCTTGGATTGTATTTGATGCTCTAATCATGTCTTTACTTTTTGGTTCGGTGGAGCCACATATCACCAACTTGTAGAGTATTGCTCTGCTCAATCCATGTGGAATTATTTAAAGAAGATTTATCATAAATATAATGATGCTCGTTGCTTTTAGTTGGAACATCCGATTATCATGTTTCAACATGGTAGTCTTTCCAACCAAGACTACTACTCAATATTTTTTATTCTTTCGCATGAATATACTGATTTAGTTATAACAAATATTTCAGATGTTGCTCTTTCAATTATCCAGACTCTTCACAAAACCGGCCAACGTGATCAGTTTCTTATGAAATTATACACAAAGTATGAATCGGTTCGCTCATCTTTACTAAACAGATCTATTGTTCTCACTTTTGATATTTATTTTGATGAGTTACTCCGTGAAGAACGTCTTTGCACTCAAGCTATTATTGAATGCTCTCATGATAGTTTTGAGATTACAACAATGGCTTATGCTGCCAAAGGATGTGGATCACCTATGACTTCTAAAAATATGCAATGCTTTTACTACAAAGAATATCAACATATTGCTGCCAATTATCTAAAAAAATATTATTCTTATTGCAAGAAAAAAAGTTATATTATCAAAGAATTTCATATCCACCCTCAGAATTGTCAGCCCCAAGCATTTCATAATCTAGCAGTGCTATAACACATGGCTCTTTCATTAGTGCTACCTTTGATATTGCACTGCTTGTAGTTGTTTACTGCACCCCTGAAATTGTGCAATAGATAGTAATTTCAACATTGTTTGTGATGGAGTTTTCAGATAAAAATTCTACTACCCTATGATATGTAGACTCAGGGGATTCTAATCACTTGATAAATACTTTTATAACTTTGTCTCATGTTTAGTCCAAATTTGAGGTCTTTCGAATTTTTCTTAGTTTCTAGCATATGTTGAAAATTAATTTTTTATGAATATTAAGACACTATGTATAAATTTTGGTGGTGAATATTTGTCTACTAAGTTTCAAGCTTTCTTGACTTCTAAGGGTATTATCTATCAATGCCCATGTCCTGCTACTCCCTAACAAGATGAAGTAGCTGAATGCAAAAATCATCTTCTTGACGTGGTACGTACTCTCCTGTTAGAATCTTCTGTTCCTTTTATGTTATGAGTTGAGGCTCTGAAGACTGCTACTTATTTGATTAATCATTTATCTTCTCAAATTTTATATATAGTGTCTTCCTATTTCTACTTGTTTGCTAAGCAACTTAGTTACTATATTTTGTTTGTCTTTGGTTGTGCATGTTTTGTTCATTTACTTCATGAGCGACAAATTATCTACTCAATTAGTTTGATGTGTATTCTTAGGATATAATGTGTGTCAAAAGTGATTTGTTTGCTATGATTTTTTATTAAATTGTATATGTATTTTTAGGAATGGTATTTTCTTTGAAAATCAACATTTCTTTCTTGTATCATATGTGCATTTTTTTTCTACTGTGATTCTCCCTTGTGAGCAACCATCCTTAGGCCATCCACAATTCAGTCTTCGCTTTAAATCAGGTATGGTATACACGAAACGAGCAAGCTCATAGTTTTTTCCAATGGCTCAACCCGTATTGATCCTAACATGCATCAGAACTAGCTAATTGTAGCACCTCATGAGCATTTGGTATGCCATTCTACTTGAATATCTATGCCCTTGGATAGGTATGAATTTTCTTTCGATAATTCTGTTTCAGCTCTTATTGTTTCATTATTCAAGTTTGATATTCCCTCATGTTATTCACATGATGTCAAGCATGACTTTTGGCAACAAGCTATTCAGGAAGAAATTGGTGTTCTAGAAGTCAATCACACTTGGGACATTGAGCCTTGTCCTTCTACTATAGTTCCTTTGGGTTGCAAATGGATTTACTCAGTTAAAGTTTGTTCTGATAAAAGTTTGGATCGTTATAAAGTTTGACTTGTTCTTGGGAACACTCAAGAATATGATGTCAATTATGAGGATGCCTTCGCTCCCGTGGCTAAGATGACTATAGTTCGTACAATCCTAGCTCTTGCTTTTTCTCATAATTGGCCACTATACCAGATGTATGTTAAGAATGCTTTCCTTCATGGGGACCACAAAGAGTATATTTATATGAAGTCACACCTAGGATTGTTTTTCTTGCCAACCTATAATATGTGTAAACTTTGCCGTTTCTTTTTATTGTCTTAAACAAGTTCCGTGAATTTGGTTTGATAAGTTTCGAACAATTTTATTATAATTTCTTTCAAGTAGAGCAAGTATGATGCCTCATTGTTTCTTCAAAAATCACATATGTGTATTGTTGTCCTTTTTGTTTATATCAATGACATTGTGATCATCAATTTGATTTTACTTTACTTGACCAGCTCAAGACTTATCTTTCAAAGTCATTTTATATGAAAGACCTTGGGCCCCTCACATATTTTTTTGGTCTTGAAGTGTATCGTAGTCCTTTTGTTATTTCACTAAATCAACATAAGTATGCTAGCGATTTGGTGGCTACAAATGGACTACAAGATGCTACCTCAGTCGATAATACTATGGAATTGAATGTCAAGCTTTGCAAAGAGGAGAGTGAGTTACTGGTTTATACCAATTTATATCGATAATTAGTGGGCAGCCTTGTCTATCTTACCATCACTAGGCCAAATATTTTTTTTTGTTGTACAACAAGCCAGTTTTTCAGACACCTCACCATCTTCATTTGGCTGCTATCCATAGGATCATCCGTTTTGTTCAAGGTATTTCTGCCTGTGAATTATTCTTTCTTGTAGAAAATTTTTCTCATATTGTTGCTTATAGCAATGCAGATTGGTTAGATGTGCTGATACATGTGTCTCTATTACTAGTTGGTGCGTGTTTTTAGGTGATACATTGATCTCTTGGAAGAGTAAAAAGCAATACAATGTTTCTAAGTCATCTATAGAACATGAGTACCTAGTGATGTCTTTTGTTTGTTCTGAAATTTATTTGGCTTTAAGGTTTGCTTGCTGAGTACTTCTCAGATACCAATCCTACACCTTTACATGCTGATAATACAAGTGATATTCAGATAACAACCAATCTTGTCTATCATGAGCATACAAAGCATATTGAAGTTGATTGTTATTCAATCCGTGAAGCTTTTGAAGCTTGTGTTATCACTCTTTCACATATTTTTGCTGAACTGCAAATTGATAATATCTTTACCAAGGCTCTCACTCGTCATCGACTTTGCTTCCTAAGTAACAAATTGATGCTTGTCGATCAGCTTGCATCAATTTGAGTGGAGACTATTCATACAATATTTTTAGCTTATTTCTAATATTAATATATAATATTTGACTATGTTAATAATAAGAGTAATAAATTTATTATTAGATACATCAATATCAGAATATGTATTCATTTGTGTAGACTCTTGTTACTTACATTGCACTTTAGCGTATATATAATATTAGTAGTATGTTTAACAAGTATAAAGATCATCAAACATTTAGTTTCATGACTATAAAAATAAAAATCAAATATTTAAAATAGTGGTATTACATTTCAACTCAGTATTGCTTGACTTTTTGTATGGATCATAAAATGTGGAAAGAGTAGAAAATATTTTGACATATATATTCACATGCATGAATCAGGAATATCAACTTAAAGTTTCATTCACGAAAAATTAACTAACGTGTTTACATATTATAATACTAAGTATGATAGTTATAGCCAAACTCTTAGCATGGACATGAAAATTATATTTAGAGATGATGACTTCTCTATTTTATTCACCAAGAGCAAATGACAGAGTGATCTGTCGAATAGGAGTGAATATCTTGATACTTAGATATTGATTATTATTATATCATATCATTAGTATTAAATTGAAGTTTTAAGATGATATATATATATATATATATATAGTTAGGTGATGATAACATTTTGCTATGATATATATAAATTATATATATTGACTTTTTCCTTTGATCATTCTTTTTTATATAAAACTTCTATATTTTACAACTAGCTTACCTATTAGTTTTAAGACGAGATCACATGTATGAATAGATGTGATTGTACTTAGAGGTGTCAAACGGGACGTGTCGGGCCTGCCCAGCACATTTTTTTGGGGCACACCCGTGCTTTCGTGCCTGGCCCAGCATGGTTTATCAAAGCCAGGCCTGGCACGGTCCACCTGCCCGGCGGTAAAAGTGTCATGTTGGGTTATGCTCGTATGGGCCTGGTAAAATAAAAAATATATTTTTTTTAAATTTTAAAGTATTGTATTAAACTTTATATAAAATAATTATTATATTATATATAGATAATGTATAAAATATTAAATTTGTAACATAAAAATTGTTAAAAATATAATAAATTACAAAGTTTAAAATTTAAATTGGTAAATTTAAAATTATTAAAAATTTATAACTTTAAAATATTAATAAAGTTTAAATTTTTTTATCAATTTTTAATAAATTTAGATTATAATTTATTAGAATTAAATTATAGAGTTTTAATTTTTAAATGAAAATTTTAAACAAAAAAATAAATTAAATAAAAAATTTTGTTAAAATAAATTACAAATTCATAAAAATAAAAGCAAACTAAATGTCCATTTGGCTAATAGAGACCGAACCAAAGTAAATACAAGTTACAACGTAACGTTTAAAAAGTATACAATTAATAAAAAATAAAATATCAAAATCAAAAAGCAGAATTAAGAATAAATCACAAAAATCATCAACTCTGTCCGTGACCGTGAGGCATACAAAATCATCAACTCTGTACTTAGAGGTGTCAAACGGGACGTGTCGGGCCGGCCTAGCACATTTTTTTGGGGCACACCCGTGCTTTCGTGCCTGGCCCGGCATGGTTTATCAAAGCCAGGCCTGACACGGTCCACCTGCCCGGCGGTAAAAGTGTCATGTTGGGTTATGTTCGTACGGGCCTGGTAAAATAAAAAATATTTTTTTTTAAATTTTAAAGTATTGTATTAAACTTTATATAAAATAATTATTATATTATATATAGATAATGTATAAAATATTAAATTTGTAACATAAAAATTGTTAAAAATATAATAAATTACAAAGTTTAAAATTTAAATTGGTAACTTTAAAATTATTAAAAATTTATAACTTTAAAATATTAATAAAGTTTAAATTTTTTTATAAATTTTTAATAAATTTAGATTATAATTTATTAGAATTAAATTATAAAGTTTTAATTTTTAAATGAAAATTTTAAACAAAAAAATAAATTAAATAAAAAATTTTGTTAAAATAAATTACAAATTCATAAAAATAAAAGCAAACTAAATGTCCATTCGGCTAATAGAGACCGAACCAAAGTAAATACAAGTTACAACGTAACGTTTAAAAAGTATACAATCAATAAAAAATAAAATATCAAAATCAAAAAGCAGAATTAAGAATAAATCACAAAAATCATCAACTCTGTCTGTGACCGTGAGGCATACAAAATCATCAACTCTGTACTTAGAGGTGTCAAAGGGGACGTGTCGGGCCGGCCCAGCACATTTTTTTGGGGCACACCCGTGCTTTCGTGCCTGGCCCGGCATGGTTTATCAAAGCCAGGCCTGGCACGGTCCACCTGCCCATCGGTAAAAGTGTCATGTTGGGTTATGTTCGTACGGGCCTGGTAAAAAAAAATATTTTTTTTTAAATTTTAAAGTATTGTATTAAACTTTATATAAAATAATTATTATATTATATATAGATAATGTATAAAATATTAAATTTGTAACATAAAAATTGTTAAAAATATAATAAATTACAAAGTTTAAAATTTAAATTGGTAACTTTAAAATTATTAAAAATTTATAACTTTAAAATATTAATAAAGTTTAAATTTTTTTATAAATTTTTAATAAATTTAGATTATAATTTATTAGAATTAAATTATAGAGTTTTAATTTTTAAATGAAAATTTTAAACAAAAAAATAAATTAAATAAAAAATTTTGTTAAAATAAATTACAAATTCATAAAAATAAAAGCAAACTAAATGTTCAATCGGCTAATAGAGACCGAACCAAAGTAAATACAAGTTACAATGTAACGTTTAAAAAGTATACAATCAATAAAAAATAAAATATCAAAATCAAAAAGCAGAATTAAGAATAAATCACAAAAATCATCAACTCTGTCCATGACCGTGAGGCATACAAAATCAAATTCAAGTGGCAATGACAAATGGAATGTGACGTGGCTTATTGGTGTGGCATGGCGTGGCATTGGCAACTGGTGTCTGGCAACGAGTAGGGGAAACCGGCAACCACGTCAATCGTCAATCGACATATCATGTGTATCATCAACCACAACATCAAGATCACTATTATATGGATCATCATCATCAGCAATCAACTCATCCGCTTTCGCAGCGGATGCAGTCCTTGTCCCAGCTCCAGCACGATCCTAGATGCTAAACCTTGAATCCTCCAAATCCTTCAAACATACCAAAGCCTCAACAATATCTGGACATAATCTTGATCTCCTATTCGAAATCACGTTCACTGCAATAGAAAAAGCAAACTTCGATGCTATGCTTGACACCAAAGGAGTCAATAGATCCCATGTCATCCTAGATAGTACGGGAAAGATGAACTCATATGATTTTTACCATTATAATATATCAAGATTCTTAGTATTAGAATGTAATAGGATTGAGCAGTAATTGGTATAAGTACCAAGAAAGCTCGCTCCTATGTGATGGTCCACCTCGTCATTTCCCAATCGCTAACTGAATGAAAAAATTATCATCTCCGAAGAAGGTATCCATGTCCGTAATCACAATCTCACAACTATTACTATCATACCTAATATCATAGTATGTGAACATGTCAGTCAACTTCTCGTGAATGAATCTTTCAGGTGGGTCTTCCAGGTTCATGCACGAGGAAATGTAAATTAGGGTGTTATCTATCCCTTCCATCTTAACCATAGAATGGTGGACCAGTACTCTAAGTACTTGGTTTCCATCTCTGCAATTATATGGTTAAGTGTCGGGTCAGCTCGATACTTCCTAAAAATGCTACTAATATTGTATATGCATCTGAGTGCAATGCAAGTCGTGTGAGTAAATCCATGAACACATGTTTGTCGTGTCATAAAAAATATTCATGAATTTCATAAATAAAATTTTTGAAGCCCAGTCAGTGTCGTCAATAATAAGTTCGTCACTTTTATTATTGACGTAGTCGGATATCACGTGTTTGTATCCAACACATAACTCCAACATCAGGTATGTGTAATTTCAACGGTATCTCACATCCGATTGGAATTTCTTCTTCCTAAGATTTGTTGACAAATAGTGACTACCAAACTTCTATTGTTTGTGAGGAGTACGAATATATTTTAGTGTATTACGTATATTATCCAATGGGAGAACATACAATCATACCCGCTTATACAATTAGGTTAATCACGTGACACATACATCTGATATAAAAGATCTCTCCTAATAGTACGTCTCTAATATTCCTAATAAACATGTTAATCGCTACTCTATTATTAGATGCGTTATCGAATGTAATACTAAAAATTTTATTTTATATTTTATATTATCTAAAGATTTTGATCATACACTCAAAAATGACCGGGCCATCATGAAGATGGAGGATCTTAGAGAATTCTAAAATTTTTTTATTCATTGTTCAGTTAAAATCTACATAGTGACTAGTGAGACATGCATAATATAATTCATCATGACTTGTTTAGATAACGGACGTCACGGACACCATTCCACTATATACCATAAATTTATTAATTATTTTTTATTTTTCTAACTTATATAATTTTAGTATATTATTCCTAGATGTGGACCTAAGAATCCTATCATAAGCAGTCTGAAAATATGTCTGCATGATGTGTACCACCCTTCGATCTTCCGAAAATCTAATCGGAAGACCCATCAATGTGATAAGTTTGGATATGTCTTTCCTACCCAACTCGCTGCGGTATATGAAGGCAGTAAACTTTGAGACTGAACTGGATTCAGTCTCAAAAAATGCAATGCTAAGTTGGGTTTGCCTAGGATCTAATGCATCATATTTTTTGGTGCATAATTCGGCATGTCTCTTAAGGTGCCTAATCCCAAACGAACTCATACAAGTTAAATTTCCCATTCAATATTTGTATTGTGTTATTTCTTCTTCATTACTCTTAATATTTTTTTGTTTTATTATATTAAAATGAGTCCAAACTATAGAAGTCCTTCTAGTTTTTTGTTCTTTAGAAGTTTGGTTGAGATGACTAGAGAAACTAAAGTTTCAGCAGCCTTAGACCTCTGTGTAAGATTTTTATTTTAGAAATTTAAATATGTTTCATTAGTATTAGTTATTTTTTAGGATTTTTGTTAAACATGACACATGTGGTAGAGACTAGATGATAGATTTTAGATTTTACTATTTTAGGATTAGAGAGAGAGACTAGAGAGAGACTGAGAGAGAGACTGAGAGAGTAAAAAAAAACTTAAAATAAAATACCCAGTAAAGCAATGAGGTAGATCACGTGCACGGTGTACTACAGTCTAATTCAAAATTTCAAACTCGAGTTGAGAGTCCTGAAAAGCCAAGATAAATGACGAAATCCTGAGTCCTGAGAGAGAGAAGGGTAAGAGTATTGAGAGAGTGAGAATATGAGATTTGAGAATAAATATTTATGAAAAACATAAATATTATAGAATGGTGGGGGGGATTTTATAGATTAAAGGAAATAATTTTTTTTTAAAGTATTTTTTTGTTTTTTTTTTAATTTTTTATAGAATTTTAGGGGGTAGAATCATGAGGGTCGTTGGATTCTACCCCCTAGCCGTTGGACGTGAAATCCAACGGCTATTTTTCAAATTTTTTTTTAACCGTTGGGGGATGGGGGGGGGGGGGGGGGGGGGGGGGAATTTAGGTCGGGCGTGACTTTGGGGCAGGTCGGATTGGACCCGTGCCAGTCCATTCTCTCTTTTCTCTTTCTGCACCTTGGCGTGGCGCTAGCGTGGTGATGGGGTGGCGACTCGGTCACTCGGGTGGGGACTGGGGACGTGGGTCGTGGGGTGTGGGTCTGTGGGACATGACCCGTGTCGGCAGGCCATGCCAAGAGCCACCAAACCATGCCGGGTCAGGCATGGCATGAGGCCCAGTTGGCCTCGACACGGCACGAGCACGGGCACGGGAAATTCCCATGCCGGCCCGGCCCAGGTACGACCGAATCATGCCGTGTCTCGTGCCGGACCGGCCCGGTTGACACCTCTGACTATACTCAATTATTTAAATATATCATGTCACTATCTTGGATGACAAGTACCTTGGAAAGTATATCTGAGACCATGCAATTATATGTTAAATAAATCATATAATTGGTTTTTCCGTAATACAATTGAAGTTTAAGTTGTTACTTTGAGCTGGATCAGATAATAAATGAGAAAACTTTTTTACAATAGATTTTGGATGTATTTATCAAGTATGTAACTTTAGATTGAGATTATCAAGTCTCCCAACTTTTATCTCTTTCATGAGGAGACTTACACATTGTATCTAGTGTGACACTCACACTAAGCTCCTATCCAATATATAATTAATTTTATTGGGATATACCTAATTAATTATCTTTTGTAATCAAAATGTCATCAACATGTATAACTAATATCATATACTCATATTTTGATCCATATCGGAATAAATAAGAATAATTGACACCTAGTTGATCAATATCATAAGCCCGTGTAAGATTTCTCGCTACTAATCTAACATTTAGTTGATCAACATTTTCTTTTGTTTTCGGCACCATCGTATAAACTCATCTACATCTCACTATTGGTTTACCTTTTAGTTTTTGGATGAAATCTCATGTATGGTTAGATGTGATTATAATCAATAATTTTAATATAGTATTGTCAGCACATTATGTATTTTATAAAGAGTGTTTGAGATCCTGCAATTATGAAGTGTGAATAAGAAACTTTTGTATATAAGTTTTTTGATTATCTGTTTGTATAATCGAATATATTTTTATTTTAATATTTTCATGTAAGTGCAGAAAAAAAAATATTAAGATATTGGGAATGTAGCAATAACACAATAATGAGGTGTCATTGTCTGGTCAGTGGGCCGAAGAATTTTTGGAGCAGAACTCGGTACGTCCGAGTAATCCAACCCGCTTTGGTTAATTAAACTGGGAAATTGTATTGATATAAATTATTTTTTTTATTATCATTTTTGGCTGCTGTAATTTTACATGTGGAACTGTTCATCTTTGTTTTCTTCTCTCTGCATAATTTTTCATCATGTCTATTTTTGCTCACAGACTGTAAGAACTTTCTGATTTGATTATAATCTATAAATGCATAAATATTTTTCTGATGGATGTAGCTAGTCGTGTTGAACGATTATTGAATCATGTTATTTCGTATTTTCTATTGTGGTTTTGATAATGTTGTGGTTTTGTTGGATTGTAGTTGTGGATCTATATCATTTGCTGTTGTTGTTTTTCTATTCTTTTAAATTTGTGAAATCATAGACGTGGAAGCATAATTGCATAACCGAAACCACTCGAGATAAAAATATTGAGTTGAACACATCATGGGATTCTTCCATTATACAATTAGAATGTATAAATCTTTATTCTTAGCTGGATCAACTAGTACAAGAGAAGATTTGTTTAGAATGAATTGTGAACATATTTATTTAGTATATATCTTTAGACTTGAATAATCAAGTATCTCGATCCTCATCTCTCTCTTTTGAGAAGATTTACATCTATAGTTATTAAAGACATGTCTTAGGTGCACCTAAAGTCTAGGGGTAACCAGACCTAGAAAAAAAAGCACCTCGCCTCACTTTGTCTCATGAACCTCTCACACAAAACATATTATTTCTGAAGCCTCTCCATAAATCAGTTATTCCTAAATCATTTCTTCGCAAATCCTATTTTTTCCACTCCTAAAAACTATAGATAACATCCTTGATACCTTATAAATTTGCATATTAGATTATTGAAATTATATATATATTTTTTAAACTATGGATATCTGTGATGATAAAAAATACTAATTATATTTAATTTTTCTGTTTTGCTGTTTTTTACATGATTGTATTTTATTAATAAATAAAAATTATAATTAATATTTAGTGTATATATAAATATATATTAAATAAAATGTGCCTCACAAAAGAAATCTACGTCTTAATTGTGTCTTGTGTCTCAAGACTAAAAAGATTTTTATAGCTCAAAGTGCCTTGCACTTCAAATAATCTTGTTTACACCTCGTCTCTAGTGTGATACTCACACTAAGCTCATGTTCGAGGTGCATTACTCTGCTAGTTATATTAGGTATAGACAAATGAATTCGGAGAATTATTATTCCTCCATGGGGAATAATAACTGGATTTGAAAATGGGCCTACTATTATAATGTCTGAAGATATGTTATCTTGGATAGAGTATGTCAACAAGAACTTGTCCTTGAAGAATGTGATATCAATATTAGTTTTGGTAAATAATACTTATATCTTTTTTTTTGAGTAAGTATTCATAAAAATGTATTTAATTATACATGCAACTATCTTCTCCTTGTTTGGAGAGAAATCATGAATAAAAAAAGTACACTACAAATATTGGGTGGAAAATAAAAGAGTGTCTTTGTGGGGTATATGAGTTGGAATGGGATACATCATAAGAGAATACAAGATATCATTTGATTCATTAGAAAGATAGTAGTTAATACCGTTTCTATACAAAAATGTCTAGGTACAATTTTTTTAAGTAAGAGTGTTCTAGTTATTTTAATTAGATATTACTTTTTTCTCTCATTTATTTTTTTCTGTATATGAGTACTAACACAAAATATTTAATGAACCATTCCTTGTTCCTAGAAGAAACGAGAAAATTGATAAGAATTATATTCATATTATTATTTCTAAACATATTAATCTTATATTCAAATTGAGTTTTTACTTTTTATTCTTTTATAACACTTCACAAATATATAAAAAAATTAAGATCATTTCTTAACTCTTAATAATCATATAATTCGAGTATAATCATTAATAAAAATAATAAAATATCTTAGAATATCATATATGATCATTTTATAAGTTACTGAAATATTTGAGTTGATCAGATTGAATGATTCTCTCATAGTACCCCCCCATTGATGTCTAAATAAGAAATTTTAATATGTTTTTTTAATTGACATGTCTCACAATCAATATATGTCACTCACTTGATATTTATTTCTAGAATTTTTAGCTTCTCCAATAAAGGATGTCTCAATTAATAATGAATCATTAGTAAATCAATAATAAATATGCATCTATCTATTTATCTATCTAGATGGAATCATGGGAGCCGAGAAGAGCAAATATAATTTGTTGTGCTCAATCCACATAGAAATTATCTGTCTAGTCAGATGATACTACATAAAAACACAGAAAAAAAATAATATTATAATCATGTTATTTCATAAAATAATTTATTTAAAATAAATTATAATTATAATTCGCTTTATATAAAATACATGTTAAAAGAAAATGATCAACATTAATATTTTCATATCCTTTAGTTCGTACAACCATGTCAATGTCCACGACACTATCAGATGTTTTATATTATTTGAATAAAGTAAAAATAATATAGTTACTTATGATATGAATATTAGCTTATGAGTTAACTAACCAATAGTTTGGAGTAAGATCTTGAGCAAAAAATATAACAGACCTAGACGTATCATATCTAGTGGCATTGAAAGAACAAGTTTGGAATACTTGCAAATAAGTATCAATGTAAGATGTAGATACTCAGTAGATTTGATCATAGGAGAATCAATCTAAGAAGGTTTAATGGTCTATTGTATAATCTTTAAATCTTGAAAAGTTTGTTGTAACTCAGAGTGTAATGTCCAATACCTTTCCCAAGTATGTCCCTATCTCCTATAGGAAAAATAGGTCACTATTGCCTTCATACCTTTCGATGTATCTATGTAAGGTCTCCCATCTTTATCTTATCATTACTTTGTGACAAAAATGACACAACACTATAATTAATTGTGCCAACTCCGCTTGGTCTAAGTATGACTGTATATATGAGTTATTCTCAGATAAACCTTCGAGGGAGATGAAAATGTCTTATCCCTAAGAATTTGTGTCCACAAACCTTTATATTATTATCCTATTGAATGCATGTAAAAGATATTATAAACTTGCTTACCAAGCCTTTTTAATATTGTCTAATCTGTCAATATCAGTATTGCTTTGACAATCTTCTCTCACAATTGTGTCTAAGTCACATATTCAATTATCTCATCCTAGTTGGTCAATTTGCACATTTACAATTGAGTAATGATATTATATAAATGAAGTATTCTAGAAGAATATTTCGAAGCAGTCATGTATAGTTGAAGCCACATTAGTCACTTTTTAATAAATATTTAGGAGAGACATAAGTATATTTTCTTTAAGAATTTGTCCACAAATCAATACATCCGTAGTTGAGTAATAATGTTATATACATGAAATAATCTTGAAGAATACATTAAATTAGACTCGTCTCAATTCTTTTACAAGTGTACACAAGTCAAATATGCTTGATATATTGAAATCACTTGATTTCTATAAGTACATTGGTAGTTGTATGTCAATTTGTATCTACTTATTAATTTTAGTCTTAGTTTGAGGTAATTTTTTAATAAATGATTTACGTATCCTTAAGTCAAAAATTAGATCCTCACTGATCTAACCTAAACAGAAAATATGTATGCCTCAGTTTTTATTATTTTATTTTTAATAGTTGTCGCTGCCTCATCAGTCACTTCATGGGCCTTCGTGGGTTCCACCTCAGTAGTCAAAAAAAATTGTTTGCCAAAGTCACGTTATTGGGTGTCCAACGACCTCAAAACAACAAGAAATAACACTAAATTCCCACTATATTATGTAATACAGTGTATTAGTAGCACAGTGCAATGAGTGTTTTAGTAGTACAGTGCGGCAGCACTATCACTGCCTTCGAATTCTTTCTGCAATAACTCTCACCAGAGCTCCCAAAGGGCGTGCTATTTCCTGTAAACCCCAGTGCTGGACAACTGCTTCCTTTATCATGCAAAGCTTTCCTTACACAAATTAGGGTTTCCTGAATGAAAGGGAGAGTAAAGAGAGAGGAGGAAATGTGAAAAATAAAAAATAAATTTTATTAAAATGAAAAGGTTAAAATTTGAGTACATCATAAACTATATACATACATACATACATACATATATATATATATATATATATATAATCTGGGGCAGCCCACAAGTTGGGTGCTCCCAAATAGTGAAAAACAAATAAGAAAACTAAAAATAAACTAAAACTCAACAATTAACAAGTGCAGTCTCTTCTGGTTCAGTGGCCAGGGGAGATTTTTCCATAATAGGGGTATGGAGAGGTCCATTCATGGCACCCTTCTGGCATTCTTCTTGCTTAATACATGTGAAGACCTCCATGGTAGATGTTAGAGGCTCCTTTCTAAAGATTCATTTCCGTGCTGCTTCAAACTCAGAATTCAGGCCTCCAAGGAACTTATACACAATCTTTTTCTGATAGCTTCCGGTAGAGAACACTCTCATTTGTGCTTTCTCATTCAATCACTAACAGATGGTCAGGTTCCTACCAAAAAGTCTTGAGAGATTCAAGTATCTGGTCACATTATGACCTTTTTGACGAATATCATTCAATGGGAAATCACAACCAACAAGTGCAGTCTCCACTGGTTTAGTGGCCAGGGGAGATTTTTTAATAATAGGGACAATGCAAGGACCATTCATGGCACCCTTCTGGTATTTTTATTGTCTAATACATGTGAAGAGTAATTTAAATGTTCGTCCATGGCACCCTTGTGGATTTAAAAATTGAGTAAGATTTATTAGTATTAATTTTATTTGTCCTTTAGAAATTTAAATGTTTGTTATGATAATAATTATTAATAATATATATTTTTTAAAATATTTGATGAGATATATTTATGGTTTCAATCTAAAGCTCTGCATATTAGATTGTTAAAATTTAATTATTTTATTATAGAATTTAATCGCTTGTGATGAGAAATATTAATGATATTTGATTTTTTTTGTAAAATATTATTTACTTGATTGTATTTTATTAATGAATAAGAATTATGGATAATATTTAATAAAATATATAATGTTTATGTACATTAAATAGATTGTGCATCACAAAAAAAAACTCTTTAATTATTGTGATATAAATCCCCAAAAGATTTTTGTGGCTTTAGGTTTTAAAAAGTCTTTGTGTCTTAGTGTGTCTTGTGCCTGAAATAATTATGGATAAAACTATATATATATTTATGGTTAGAAGCAATCCACTTGTTGGATACTCAAACAATAAAAAAAAATAAATTAACAAAAAATAAATTAAAATTCAACATTCCCTTCAAGTTGGGCGCATACATGTTGCAAATCTTTAGCTTAGAAGAAAGAAAAATAAATGATCTTATAATAATTTTTATGAAAATGTTTCCAGTCAGATTACTATAAAGTATGCAGGTTATAATAATTGAACCATCCTAGATATATTCTCGAATGAAGTAATAATTAATTTTATTATGTTTTATTTATTCGTAGAACACTATGTTTATTGCAATGTTCTGGGTTATCTATTTATTACAATATACTATTATCAATCTCTGAATTATTAGATAAAATTCCTCTAAAAATTGATTGGTCTATCAAAGTTCACATAAGCCAATGCTATAGTTATGTTCTTTGTCTCTATATTAGATTTTGAAATAAATCTTTGCTTCTATATTAGATTTTGAAATAAATCTTTGCCTCTTACTCTTTCAAGAGACAAAGTTACTTGCAAAAAATATATAAAAAGGTGTAGTGAATTTTATCGTTATAATCGCATGAGTTTAATTAGAATCTGAATATACACTTCTATCTAATTATGTTCATGATCTTTAGATATAATCTCATATTTTAAAGTTTTTTTTATGTACTTGAGAAATAAAATTCTGCATTCATATGAGTATGTATAAGAGTTTATAAAAATAACTAACAATATTGACAATGTAGGTAAATATGATTTAATTTAGTTTTTTTTTACTATTATCATATATCTAGTAGAATCAACTGATGAACTAATATCTACAGATAAGTCTACATCGGGAGTAATTAGTGAGTCATTAGGTGTATATCCTGATATTTTTCATAATTAATAAACATCAATTCTCTAATATCCGGCTCAAAAATCTTCAAATTCTCCAATGAAAGATGTCTTAGTTGATTGTGAATCACTAGTAGATTAATATTAAACAAACATCTAGAAAGACTCATGTGAGTTAAAAAGAACAAGCATAATTCATCTTGTTTAATTCATAAAAAAATTATCTTTCTGGTATGATGATCATGTATAAAAATACTGAAAGAAAAGAATAATGTCATAATTTTATTACTTTATAAAATAAATGACAGAAAATAAATTATAATGAAACAATAATACATATATAACATGATCATCATAATCTAGAGTATTTCTTTCAAGAAAGCATCACATCTCTAGTGGCTGCGATCGTAACAAAAATAATCTGAGTAGGTGTAATGGTTTTTTGTAGTCTTTAAACCTTAAAAAGTCAATTTAATTTGTAGCTCAGATTGCAACGTCCAGTGCCTTTTTCGATTTTGTTCTAATTTTTCATAGAAAGAACTAGTCACTATTGTATTCTTGCCTTTAGGTATATTTTTGTCAGATCTACTAGTTCCCTCATTATGTGTGAAAAAGATGTCATAGTAATGTGACTAATCATATCAATTCAACTCAATCTAGGTATTGTTGTATCGTCCTAAGTTATCCTCTGATAAATTTTTGAGAGATATAGAAATGTCTTCTTCCCAAAAAATTATGTTTGTAAACTAATATGTTGCTTTCCTAATGAATGCATGTAAAAGATGTTACACATGCTCACCAATAATATTCAATATTATTTTGTCTATCAATATTGGTACCATACTAATATTCTTCTCTCAAAGTTATGTTCATGTCGCATATTGAATTGCCTCAGTTTGGTCAATCAATTTATATATTTATAACTGAGCAATAACATCATATAACTAAATTATCTTTGAAGAATACAGCGAAATGATCATGTCTTAAATTTTTTTGCAAGTATCATAAGAGCTAAATATACTCGATACATTGAGATTAATTGTATGTAAAAGATTATATTTTTGCAAGTATCACAACCGTGTATTTATCGAGCTAAATACACTCAATAAATTTTTTTGCAAGTATCATAAGAGATAAATACACTCGCCAATTATATTCGATATTGTTTGGTCTATTAATATTGGTACAATACTAATATCTATCTTCCACAATTATGTTCATTTCGCATAGTTAGTTGCCTTAGCTTGGTATAGAGGTGTCTAGTGGGTTGGGCAGCCTGGGCCCTACACGAGGCATAGCCCGACTAAGCCGTAATTGGCCCGGCATGACATGGTCCAGAATCATGCTTGGGCCCATGTCGTGTTGGCTCGAGGCACGGCTCATATTGTGTTGGGCCATGGGGTGCTTGGTCTCATGCCGAGCCAGACACTACTTGGCTGCCTGACCTGAAGGCATGGTTTAGTGGCACGACCCAGAGATACCTGACACTGTGCCTAGGAACTCGGGCTGGGTATCGGGTTTCAGCCATTTAGCTCTTGTTACGTGTGACTCGTCGGCCATCAAGCTTGGCTCATGCCTCGAGGTCGGGCTCTGCCCTCACTTGATTTCAGATACTTCTGGAACCGTCGAGCCAAACCGACCTAATGGTCAAAAAAATATATAAATAGTGATGCATCTGGCTATTGGATGCACCCCTAATGGCTAGGGCAGAAAATCTGATGGCATCCCGGTTTCTACACTAAAAATTTATTAAACATAAAAAATATATATATATATATATATATAGATATATATATATCTCTTCTTTAATTTGTAATCTTACATCTCAAATTCTCTCTCTTTCTCTTTAATATGAAATCTCTAACTCTAAGTCTAATCTCTATTCTCAGTCATTTCTCATTTGAGTTGACATTTGGGACTTGGGTGTGGACTGTGGATACTGGACATTAGCTTTGGAAATTGGGAGTCAGCATTCCATAAATGGCCAAATGCCACAAAATATTATTTTTAAAATATTATTTAGTTTTTAAATTTTAATTTTTATTAATAATTTAATATCAAATATTATTTAATAAAAAAAATAGAATTTAAAATATTATTATTAAACTAATAAAAATTTAAAATCATAAATAGTCAATTTAATGACGAGAATAAGACTAACATAAATGTAAACATAGATAATTTTAATTATTGGGTAATTTTGCTTCTAAGGTTTATAAGTTTACAAATTCGGAAGAAGAAGAAAATAACAAATGATATATCCATAATCATAGTATATATATGTATATCAAACCATAATAGAAACATGAAAATAATGTGGTTCACTAGTCGTTTAACACGACTAGCTACATCTACTAGAAAAATATTTATCTGCTTACAGATTATAACTAAAAAATATTTTTATAGTTTGTGAGTAGCAATCGCAAAGAAAATTACGTAGAGAAGAGTGACAAAAATGAACAGTCTCGTAGAAAATGGCAGCAACCAAAAAAAATATTTATATTAACAGTTTCTTGGTATTCAATAATGGAGTGGGTTGGATCACTTGGATGGACGAGGTTGTGCTCCAAAAAATTTTTCGGCCCACTAACCGAGTAGTGGGACTCTCATTATTATGCAATTACTATGTTCCTAATCTCTCAATATTTTCTTTCCTGCACTAATATTAAAAATATTGAAACAAAAAATATTTTGGTTATACAAAATACTTTATTAAAACAAACTATATATAACATTAATATTGATAATAAAAATCCTACGAAAAGGTTCAAGATCAAAGTCATTAAAACTTTGTTTTTTTTATAATCTCGACCCAAATATCTAAAAAATAAAAAAGTAAAAAAAAATTATTGTTTGGACTAACTTTAATATTATATAAAATAAAAATATTAGGAGTATCAATAAAGAATCGGCACATTATAAATATTATAAAAAATATTAATCTATAGGAGTACATGTGAGACTGTGAACCTAAAAAGGCATGCCAAATAATTTATCAAAAAATATGATGTATTAGATATTAGACAAACTCAACTAAGTGGTGAAGTCTTTGAAGTTGGATCTAATTTTGTCTCTATGTTGATTCACTTCATATACCGCAATAAGTTAGGGAGGAAAGATATAACCAAACTGATTATTACGATGAGTTTTTTGATTAGATTTTTAGAGAATTCAATGATAATCAATATCATATAGTCCTATTTACAGCTTGCATATCATAGAATTTTTAGGTCTATATATAGGAATGATATACTAAAATATTATAAGTTAGAAAAATAAATAATAACTAATAAATTTAGAGAATATAGTGATGTGATATTTATAATGTCTGATATCTAGACTAGTAATGATGATGCATATATGCATATCTTACCGCTCATTATATAGATACTAAATGAATATTAAATAAAAAGATATTAGGATTTTTATATATTCTCCATTCTCATGATGGTTCGACCATATATGAGTGTATAATGAGAATTTTTAGAGAATATAATATTCAAAATAAAATATATAATATCACATTTAATAATACATCTAATAATATAGTAATCATTAAAATATTTGTTATGACTATTAGAGATAAATTATTAGGAGAGATTTTTATGTTAGATGTATGTGTCACATTATTAATCTTATTGTACAAGCAGAGTTGAAAGTCATTTTCCTCATTTTACAAAAAATATATAACACATTAAAATATCTTCGGATGCCTAATGGATAACATGAATTTTATAGTTTTTGTTTGTCTGCGGGTCTAAATAAAAAATTTCAAACGGATGTGGGACATTATTGAAATTATACTTACCTGATGTCGGAGTCATGTGTTAGATACGAACACGTGATATCCGACTACGTCAATAGTAAGAGTGACGAATTTGTTATTGATAATACTAACTAAAATATAGGAATTTTATTTATGCAATCTATAAAGATTTTTTATGCCACAACGTACATGTGTTCATCAGTTTATATTCTAATGACTTATATTATACTCTGGTGCATATGTAATATTAGTAGTATGTTAAGAAAATTTAAAGATGATCTAATATTTTGTGATATGGCTTTTGAGATGAAAATTATATATTTAAAGTACTGGTTCACTATTCTATTTTTTTATTATTTGCATGTCTTCATGGACCATAGGGTTAAGGTGGAATAGATAGAACATTTTGATATATGTATCCTTGTGCATGAATCAAGAACACCCGCATGAAGTATTAATTTATGATAAGTTGACTGAGTTATATACATACTATGATATTAGGTATAGTGGTAGTAGTTGTCAAAATTCGATTAAGGACTTTGATACTTTATTCGGAATTGATGCCTTCTCCGTTTAGTTAGTGAGGGAAAAATAACAGGATGGATCGTCGAATAGAAATGAGCTATCTTGATACTTAGATACTAATTATTACTCAATCCTATCACATAACGATAATAAGAACTTTAATATTTTATATTGATGAAAATTATATAAGTTCACTTATTTCATGTTGTCTAAGATAACATGGGATCTATCGACTCCTATGGTGTTGAACTTGGTATTGATTTATCTTTTTCTATTGCTGTCAATATGATTTTGGATAGAAGATTGAGATTACGGCTAGATATTATTGAGACACTAGCATGCATAAAAGATTGAGATGATTCGAGGTTGGACATCAATGATTAAGATCGTGCTGGAATAAGAGTGGATGAGTTATTAGCAGATGATGACTCGTGAGACTTTAAAAAGATTTAGCTCACTGCTCGTGATATAATTAGACGTATATGTGATTATGATTAGTTGTATACTCATATAGTTTGGCATTGAGATAAAGTCATTAAGGTAGTTGAGCTTGTTGTATTGTTATTGTTATGATTGAGATTAATAATGTTTACAATTTATTTTATATTGTTATGATTTATGAGTTATGCTTATGATTTTGTACTACTTTATTTATCTCTGGATTGAATAATGAATAGATAATTGATGTGTTTTTTAATATTTTTTTTGATTTATCTGAACTTAATAAATAATTAATCCACTATTCCATGTCCAAAACAGTGAGTCGAGTCACGAGTGCGACTGTTCGAGTCGGTCTGGCATGACACGGCATGATTCGGCCCGAATTTGGCTTGATTTTGGCTGGCAGGTTTGCAATCACGACATGACTCTCGTATAGTGCTTGCAAGGCATAACATTGTGACTCAATTGGCCCATCAAAAGTTAGGTCATGCCGGAATGACACGATCTGTTTGACACTTTTAGCTTGGCCAACCAATTTGCACATTCATAACTGAACAATAACATCATATAACTAAGTTATCTTTGAAGAATATATCAAAATGATATTGTATTAAATTTTCTTGCAAGTATCATAAGAGCTAAATACACTTGATATATTGAGATTAATTGATCATCAAAAATGTATTAATAGTCATGCATTGATATGCATCTACTTAATAGTCTCAGTTTTAGGAGAGTCTTTCGATAAATAATTTATATTTCTTTGAATCATAAATTAAACTCTCTCATCAATGTAGCACAACAAGAATAAATGCACGCCCTTAATTTTAATTGGGTTATTCGCAGTAGTCATACATTGATTTGATTATTTATCTATCTTACCACAATACAAATTTTTATCTAAAATAGAATTAACATAAATATAAATTTAGCTCATATTATATATATATATACACACATATATATAATGTGGGTTGCCCTATAACAACTGTGAGTTGCCATATAAGAGTTTAATCACCTCTGTTTTAACAAACAAAGCAAAAATAAAACTTAAGGTTGATAATATAATGTTGACAACGATTCTTTTATGTCACTATTATGTTTGTCTTGGTTAGTTCTACCGACGCTGATGATATCCTTAAGATTTTTATAATTTAATGTTGATGACGATTATGTTTCATTGCTGGCATGTTATCTTCCTCATTGAATGTCTAGGTTCCACCAACATTTCAAAGAATCTTTTTTTTTACTCAAAATATGTTGTCGGACACCCCATGACCTCAAAATCCAAGTGCATACCCAAAATAATTACTATACATGGGTGTTTTAGTGCTATAGTGTGGCGGCACTACTGTCGCTATTGAATCTTCTGGCGATTATTGTCATTGGTGATGAGGGCTCTCTGTCACCTTCATACCCCATTGTCGGTGCCTAGAGGTGTTAAATGGGCTGGACAGCTTGGGTCTGGCCTGAGGCATGTCTCGGCCGTGCCTAGTCCTACACGGCATGATCTAGACCCGTGCCCATGCTGGGCCAGCTCACGGTTCGTGTCGTGCCGAGGTATGCCGGGCCAGACACAACCCGGTACCCTAGCCAGAGGGCAATGGAATTTGGCATGACCCGAAACGTGCCACCCCCCCGACTGACCCGGATCCATCAGTCTTGTCTCTCTCCCAACGGTTAGGAGGGAGAATCCAACAGCCCAAAAAATTCTGCCCCTTTTAATTATGAAAAAAATTCAGAATTTTTTTTTTCAAATCTATAAATCCCACCACCACCCCCCCATTCCACCAATCATAAATTTTAACTTAGTTATCTCTCTCTCTCATATTTTTTGTTTGTCACCTTTTGACTCTCGTCTTTTTTTTCTCTTTCTATCTCTCATTTTGTTTCAACTTTCGGGATTTGAGTGTGAACTGTAAGTGTTACCTATCAATTGTGATGTGGTGCGGGCATCAAAAGGCAAATATGATTTTACGCATTATGAGTATTTTTTTTATTGTTTAGTTAATTTTTTTATTATTTTTAGTTAACTTTAAACTTTAAGAGCTAAGTTTTAGGTTAATTAATTTTAATTAATATATTATTTTAAAATATTAATTATTATTATTTTAAAAAACAAATAAAAAATTAATTTAAACATAAATATAAAAAATTATAATATAAATATTGAGAATCCTACGGAAAGATCCGATACCGCTGAAACTTTAGTTTCTTAGGTCGTTTCGACCCAAATATTTTAAAAATAAAAATTTAGAATAACATCAATATTTTAGACACCTCTATCAATGCCCCTTCGCCAGAGGACCTGCTCTGATACCATGTTCTTACCAACTTAGTGTTTTTGGGGCAGCAAGTAAAAACTAAGAGGAGAGAGTGAGGAGTAAAATAAATGGAAACATAAAATGATTCCCTTAAAAATGAAAAGTAATTTTTGAATACAATATAAAGTCACGCACACACACAAACACACATATTATTTGGGGCATCCCACAAGCTGGGTGCTCCCAAACACTGAAAAAAATAAATTAATTAATTGAAAAATAAAATAAACTTCAATAGGAGTGATTCATGACCATAGGCTGTGACAAATGTGTTTTGAAGGTTTTGATGAACATATCAAGCCCTGATTCATACTTGAGTTTGTTTAACTTGCCATTTTATTTTCAAATTGGATTTTTCCTTTCTAAAATGAAGACATGTTTTTTTATTAGTTTCTCATCCTTTGTTTCTGTAGGAGGGACTGGCTGTTTTATCAGAGTACAGAAGACCTTTGCTTGTTCATGCAGAGATTCAAAATGATTCTAATAGATATTTAGAAGATGTTGCATTTGATTCTCGATCTTATTCAACATACCTTAAAACAAGGCCATCATCATGGTAAACAAAACAATTACTATCTATCAAGAAACACTGTTGTATAGCACATAATTTATGTTTTTTTCTGATTGCTTGAGTGAAAGTGACTATAATATAAAATGATAAAGAAATCTGAAATGGCTAGCTTTCTTTTAAGTCTAGTGTTTTTATTTTGTTTCATCGAATCTGATATAGCTGCTATATTCCTCTTGAGATTATGGAATCATGTGTGTTTTTTTTTTTTTGTTATTCTGGGTTGTACTTTAATATAAATGTTATGATTAATTTTGAGTTTTGGCCATAGTGAACTTTGGGGAAGGGAAAGAGAGGAGGGAAAGAGAGGAGGAGAAAAAGAAAATAAATTTTATTAATTATCATTAATTATATTTGAAAAATACAATAACGATTATATATATGGTTTGGGACAACACTTATTTCGGGTCCTCACAAACAATAAAAAGAAAAAAAAGGGGATAAACAATAAAAATGAAAATAAAATCAAACCTCAACACACTTTCTCAATTAGGTGCTTACATATCACAAACACACATCTTGAAGAGAGGAAAATATTTGTTCATCTGAGAGTTTTTGTATAAAATATTTGTAATGTGCTCAATGATAGGATATGCAATAATTATCAATTTGTTATAGATTTTTTGTGTGAAGTAATAATCAATGTCAATATATTTTATCTGCTAGTATAACATCAGGTTGAAAAATATACTAAGTTGTTTGATTATTACAATAAAATATTTTTGGTCTCAAAATTGATTGACAAAGCTCCTCCAAGAAGTTATCAATCCATTGAAGCTCACAAGTAGTCAACGCCATAGTTTTGTATTTTAATATCTTTATATCTGATATTAAAATAATTGCTTCTTATTTTTTTTTAAAAGTTGATGTTGTCTTTATAAAATTAAACACAAATAAAATAGAATTGTTAAGTAATTCCGCTTCTAATGATTGTGATTTTAGAAATTTAGAAAAAGAGAACAACAAACCGCAAATTATATAATTCCACAACCACAATAGTATACAAAATCATAACACAAACACAAACTATAACAGAATAATAAAAATAACATGGTTCACTAATCGTTCAGCATGATTAGTTATATCTACCAAAAAAATACTTATGTATTTATAGATTATAATCAAAATAAGTCTTGTAGATTGTGAACTGAAATAGTCGTGAAGAAAAATCACGCAGAGAGGAGAAAATGGAGATGAATAGTTCCACACGCAAAATTACAGCAACCAAAAAAATAGAAATAAAAAAAAACAATTTATATCAATAACAAAGCAGGTTAGATCACTTGGATGGATCGAGTTTTGCTCTAAAATTTTTTTCGACCCTCTGATCGGTCAGCGGGACTCTCGTTATTGTGCTATTGCTGTATTTCCAACTTTTCAAAATCTTATTTCCTACATTAACAAAATATTGAAATAGAAATATATTTTGGTTATATAAAATAAATTTATTAAAACAAAATATATGTACAACAAGAATATTAAAACCACACAAATAACATACACGAATGTCGCTTGTATAGAGGAAAAAATGATTGGGATAGCCCATAAATTGGATGCTCCTATCAAAGCATAGATAAGAGTGAAGAAAAGATAAAAAACTATAAATATGAAAAGATGAAAATCTCAATACTCTCGTGAAATTAGTACATAAAAGTTCACAACATTCAACTTGGATGAAAGAAATATAAGATAAGATATTTTCAATATATTCGTGAAGATATTTAATAGTTGCTTTGTTATTTAAATATATATTATAATAATGATTTAATCCTAAATCTTTACTTTGAGAAAGTAGTCTATCACGATGTGTTTTGTTTGCTCATGAAATATTAGATTAATTGTGATATGCCTCGTTGTTTGATTGTGACAATAAAGGATAATGAGAGAAGAAGATGCATACTTGATTTCCTCAAATAGATATTGTATCCTCGGTATCTCATAAGTGACTGGCAGTCTAGCACCATCACTATGAATTCTGATTATGCATTAAATTTCAAAAAAATTATATGCCTTTTATTTTTTTAGGAGATAATGTTGTCTCTAAGAAAATTATAAATTTTTTATATATATATTTTTTTTGATGCATGCTATCATTCAACTTGAATTTGAATATCTGATCAATTGCAATTATTATTTATCCCTAAAAAAGATTCTCGGTTCAGAATGTTTTTCACATATCTATGTATGCGAATATCATATTCTTTAAAAAAATCATTTCTATGCTAATAAAATATCTGAACTTTATAATATCATTTTTTAAAAATCACGTTTGATGATACTCATTGAGTTAGATGATTCCTAACTAATTATTTTTTTTAATTATAATATCCTTGACATGGACAATCAACTAAAATATCTTATTATCAGGTTTCATATGAAAGAATAAAGAAAAATCAATAATATATATGTGTAATCAAAATGAAGTGATTGCTTATGTAAATCTTACAAATCAGATTTTTTAGTATTTGTTTCAAGCTGTATTACATCTTTCATAATCTATAAATTATATTTGATTATATTGCTCAAAATAATGGTGGCTACTCCATACATATATTTTATTCGAGCTCATAATGAAGAAATGCATTCTTTGCCTCTAGTTTGTGTATTCTCTAATTATAAGATACTATAAGAAAAATAAGAATATATACTAAGGTCATCTTGATTATTGGAGCATAAGTATCTTGATAATTAACAATAAATATTTGAGTGTATCTTCTTGCTACAAGTCTTGTCTTAGGGTATATCTATAATCATAACATATTTACCCAAAAGTCATAGTACTAGTTCTTAATTAATATTAGAGTGGATGACATGCATCTCATCTATCATGGTCTAATCTCATCTTGTCAGAGATAATATCTTAAAAAGAGATTTGAGAGTTAGAATCATAAAGAAAAATAATAAAAGAATAAAATAATGAATAAGACGTGAGTATGACAAAAATTTATGAAATTGAGTACTGAATATAGTTCCACTACCTTTCTCCGAGAGTCATCGAAATGTCAAGATAATAGAGATGAACTATAGTATTATCTAGCTTTTTCATAGGCTCGTCTCTGGTTTGATAAAGCTAGGCATGCCCTTTTCTTTCTATAGGTAAAATTTCTAAGTTCTGGATAATCAAGTCTTTTAGTTACTGACTCAATATGAGTCTGAATTGATACATACTTATGAAATATCACATCATCTAGGTATGAATGAGAGTCTCTTACATTTGAACCCATACTCTGTGTATACTCAACTAGTATATGATCTGAATTTATTGATAGATATGATAATTTTATGAGAGTCATCATATTGAGTATCATCATGATCATATATAGTCGATGAGTAATTTTTGCTATCAGCTAATAATTTAGGCATGACTATAGGTAAGAGAGGAACAATAGTGGATCCTAGTGAAACATCTAGATTCATACATTTTTTAGGCTTATTAAAGATGAATCATAATCAAAATAGATAATATTTATACTCATTAAATTTTATACTCTTTGATGAGAAATACTTGTATCATCTTTATGTACTAGAGTATCCAAAAAAGGTATAATACAAAATCGTATATAATTGTTTGGCCTATCTTAGAGAATGATCGGGGACAATAAATTTCTTCTAAAAATTTTAAGAGGTATATTAAATAATCTATTTCTAAGATGTAGGATCTGGTTGAGTATGCTCTAAAAAAGAACAAAATAAGTATCTAATTGATAAGGTTAATTGTAATTAAAATCATATTTTTTCAAAATATTTTGGAACATTTTTCTAAGTAGGAGTGTCCGAGCCATTTCAATCAAATATGTATTTTCTTTTCATTCATCACATTTCTTTGGGGTGTGCCAACGTATGAAGTCTAGTGTATAATCATATGATTCATATAATATTTACTAAATTAGTCTGATATATATTTTAATTTATTATTATTTTTAAAATTTTTAATATTTTATCCAATTGAAATTTTAACAATCTGTGAAAATTTTTAAAAATAAAAAAATTCGAGTTCTATCACAAAAGGCATATATCTAAATATATCTAAAGTAATCATAAATAAACTTGATCAGATACCTAAACTCATCAATGACTATATCTTTATTAGATCTTATATATTTGAGTGTATCAGTTTGAATGAGTCTCTACTCATACTAGATTGACATATAAGATAGAAAGGTTTAGTAAGTTTTTTTAGCTAATATGTCTCATACTATATAATCTAAATATTCTTAATAATAAGGTAAAATATTATTAACTTGGCCAGTGAATAGTTTATAAGATAAGAATATTTAAGTAACAATTCCAAAATACTCATATATCCTTGGGGAGATCTTATCGTTGAAGGGAGAACATACAATCCAACCCACTCAAATATAAATAAAGTTTTTTTCAGAGTATGTGATCTTGCAAATAAATATCTATTGAAGTAGAGATAAATTCAAAATAAAATTATATAGAATGATAATTTATAAAAATTAAACTAACAGAATAATTAGGAATAAACATGATATATAGAAAACAAGGAATCAAGATGAATAATTTCATATCCAATAATTTTTAAATATTTTATATTGGTTATTTGTAATAGTAATGTTCTCAAGATAAGAAAATAATATAGAGAATAAAATCTAATTCTTAATGATGTGAATGTTTGCTCCTATAATAGTAATCCAGGAGTTTGAATTAAACGTATGGGTAAAACTATAAATGATATAGGACCGAGTTTTTTTTCTAATTATCTCTACTGTAGTAATTATAATCTTTGTGTCACACAAAAAAATGTGGTTACTCCAGAGAATATAGAAATTAACACTCCCACCAACAAAAATTACTATTTGCAATCTTTTATTGTTCCTATTTTTGTTTTTCATCATTGTCGCTGCTTCCATCAGACTTTTTTGGTCGTCTCCATTATCAGAATCTTCTAGTCTCTATCATTGACAGCTAGGATGAAAAACCATAGTATGCCCCTCGCGCCTCCATTGTGTTTACTATTTCAAATGACATGCCTCTACTTTCCTTGTGTTTTTGCCACTACATGCTCTTGCTTCTATTTTCCTTGTGTGCGTGTCACTACATGCTCTTGTCTCCACTCCTCACATGCCTACATTGTACTCATGCTTGCAGCATGTTTCAACTACATGAAAACACAATGTTCGTATAGTATTTTTGAAACAATCCAAGAAACACTATTATGTAACACTGTTTAGAAAACAATATGCTCATACAATGTTTTTGAAACTATCATGAAAATACTGTGTTACGTAACATAGTGTTTTAAAAATATTGTGTTCACACAACACAATATTTCAAAAATATTGTGTTCGCCTAATGCTGTGGGGGGCACATTGTGCTAATGAACTTTTAAAAAATTCTAAAAGATTAATTCAAATGCATGATTATTATTTTTTTATGATGCAAAATTATATAATAAATAGTAATTCTAAGCATTCAATTGATCAATAGAATAATCAAAATAAAAATATTTCATTATGGATGTACAACATGAGAAAATAAAAATTGGATAGAGGGGAAGAAATTGTTGTTTTTTAATATAATTTTTGTAGGCAAATATATAAATGATCATATTATTGAGTCAAGACTCACATATTGAAAATTAAAGGGGCTGGGGTTGCATCTTTTACTAAACTAACGAATGAAAATAATTGAGATGCAAAGGGTGGTGGAGAAAGTTGAACAAATGGTAAAACAATTTAATTTTCAGCAAGTTTCTTTACCCACATCAAGTACTGAAATATCTAATTTTGAGAATTCCTCTTTTAGTACTAGTGTTATTGATCCAATAAAAAGAAATTGATCAATTAGATCAATTGAAAAGGGATTTAATATTGGTACACGTGAAATAATTGACAGTGAGATAAATAAAATATTTTATACGAGGGGTTGTCCTTTCAATTTACTAAAAATCCTTATTAAACTCGTGTTTTTAAAAGTACAAGTTAATTTCTAGGTTGTCCCACTAGGCTATAATACATTAAGAACTATATTATTGCAAAAATAAAAGATTAATATTGAGAATTTATTTAAATCAATAAAGAATATGTGAAATGAGAAAATAGTGAATATTTATAGTGATTGATGATCAGATGCTCAAAGAAAACTACTTATTAACATCATGATGGTTTCAAAAGGTGGGCTAATCTTTTTGAAAACAATAAACTGTGAATAGGATACTAAGGACAAATACTTTATAACTGATTTGTTGATTAATACTAAACAAATGATTGATCCTCAAAAAGTAGTTTAAGTTAAATTGATAATATTAATACTATAGTTGTAGCCTAAAAAACAATAGAACACATTATGTAAGAAAAGTTTTGACATATCTCTTTGACCTTATATGTGGTTCGTACTCTTAATTTTGCTTTGAAGGACATACGTACACACAACACGGCTAAGGTATTTATATGATGGAACAATATGGTTGGATATCTCAGGTTTCAAGTGATACATCATTCATCAAGAATTTAACAATTAATCATGTATTGAGATGTTTAATAATCATTACAAGTTGAAGTTATTTTCAATGGTTGATACATATTTTGTTTTAATTATTAATATGCTTAAATGATTTAAGGCGATAAAAAGAGATTTGAAGTAATTAGTGATAAGTGGAAAATATGAGATATATAAAGAAGATGTGAAAGCTAACGAAGTATAGGATAAAATCCTCAACAAAGATTTTGGATGGATGTGGATTATATCTTTAGTTTCACAGATCGCCTGTATGAGATATTTCGATTAGTTGACAATGACAAACCTCGTCTTCACAATATCAATGAGTGATAGGATTCAATGATCGAAAAAATGAATGAAGTTATTTATAAGAAGAACATAAAAGTTTCACAAAAAATTTATGATATAATTAAGATTTATTATTTAATATTTGAGTTTTAATTGAAAGTTTTAAATTTTAATTATATTTGAAAATATATGAATCCTCTTGTAATTATATTTGTAGGTTTTTTAATATTATGAATGGAATCTTGATAGAAAAATAAACTAAGTTGCACACTTTTATATTGTTTAGCTTTTTTATTAAATATAAGGTAATTTTAAGCGTTTAAATTATAGGGGTTCATAATTTAAATATATATGGTATTATATAATATTTAACTTTCTATGAATTATGTCATAACTTAACTTGTAAGTATATAGTCAATAATGGCTTAATAAGTCTCATGATTATGTTTCATCACATAGACTTATGGAACTATTAAGAAAAAGAAAAGAATATTTTGAAAGATATTTTTTAAATGAAGTTGAAAGGAGGTGAGCAAATGAGGAGCATGTTATTTTTTCTGAATACTTGAAAGATTTTTCTAGTAGTAATTCTATTAATGATAGGTGACATATGAATCCTATTAAATGATGAGTTGTTATTGAAATTTTCACATCAATATTTCTATCTATAGTATTGAAATTGTTAAAACAATATTATTCATCTTTATATTGAGAATGAAATTAAAGCACATATACTTTTATTTATTTTATGAAGAGAAACAAATTGATATCATAAAGAGTTGATAACTTAGTTTATGTTCGTAACAATCTCCATCTCATGTCGAGGAGATCTTCAAACTATAATGAAAGTGAATCTAAAATGTAAGACATTGGAGGAGATAGTTTTGACTCAATGGATATAGAGAATGCTTGAATTTTTGAAATTGTGGATCTTTCTCTTGTCGAACTTGAATTAGAAACAATTATATTAGATTTTTAAGGAAATGCTACTTTTTAATTTTAGTATTATATTTGTGTTTGAATATTTAAAAAAATAATATTTTAGTACTTATTTATTTATCTAAATTACTTTATAAGGATAATATTTGTAAGAATAATATTTGTAAGGATAATTATTTTTATTTTATTGTATTATGTTGCATCCTTGTTATATTTGTATCTTGATTTTTTAAAATTTATCGCGTCCCCTTGTACTGCCGTATCATATCTTCATGGTCGTATCTATGTCTGTGCTTCTAAGTTAGTACATACCTATTGAGAAGTTATGACAATCTTTTTTTGATCATAACTCTATAAATAAGTTATGATAACTTTTGCTCACTGCAATTCTATCACTTGATTTTCATAATATTCGTGGTCGTAATATTATTTTTACGTCGTAACAACTAAGTATCAAATTTGTACAAGAAGTAATGATATTTTTTTAATACCGTAACCTATTCTTTACAGAGTTAAAATCACATAACACCAAGCGATCTTTAATCGTAGCTTACTTTTCCTCCGTGACTGTGTGTTCCAAAGAGGAACGTTCTTAGGCATGGCATTCTTTGCCATTGTTATTTATGTTCTAGTTTAGAATTATCTTGCTCACGACATTCTTATTGCTACGATCATGTATCCCAAAGAGAAATTTTCTTAGTCATGGTATTCTTTAACATCATAATTGTGTGTTTCAGAAAGGAATTACTTCAGTCATAATATTATCTTGCCATTATGACTTTGTGTTCCAGAGGGGATTCAAAGAACTAACATATTTGCAATCTCAACCTAATGTCATGACATATAGCTTGAAGAGCTGCACAACAGCTCAATGAGACTTTGATAATATAAAAAGGGAACTTCTAAGATTTTCTCAAAAAAGAGAAGGGGATTCATAATTCAAGACCAAGAATATGCAAACCCTAAGATGATATGATTTTAACCCCTTAATTAGGGATAAATTCAAGTTGAACGCAAGCAAAAATTGATTGAGAATTAGATTCAAAACTTAGATTCTTATGTCGTTTATTATTGAGAATCTTTGATTTTAAGAGATGAAATATTAAATATCTTGAGTGAATTCTTTTTTAATGTCAAGCTAAATAATAATCTAGAATTATTTTATGTATATGTGTATGATCATTATGTTTATATAGTTTTTTATTGTAGAAATGTTAATGCTTTGAATATAAATGAATATAAATGTTAATTAGAACAAAATTTTAATGCTGTACTAACATAAATTTAGCATGTTAGCTTTAATAGATGATGACACGAATATGATATTTACGAAGCCAAAAATTTAAATGTAATTATTACTATATTATTTCACGCCTATTATGACCATTGATATAAGAGAATAAAAATATATATTTAAAGTTGTCAAATGCAATTGACGTATTGTCTAAAATGAGTATAAGTGTAGATGATCCGTGAATAGAGTAAGTATGATTTTTATTATAACTATATTTAAACTTAAGTATCTATTTGAGATCCACATAAATTCACATAAATTTAGATAAAACTATTTTTCATCTAACAATTGAGAATAATATTAGCCCAATATTCAAAAGTTCTTATCATACACAAGAAAGTATGCTAATCTTAGAGTTTAAGTATTTATCTAAGATCAAAGTTTATTTTTTCAATTAGAACAACAATTATTTCATTATTTGTTGGTTAAATTGGTTATACGATTTTTATTATATCTATATTTGAACTCATAGCTACTTTAATATTTGTATGATTCGTATATTTGTGAATTTTTGTTGGACAAAATTAATCATCTGATGAGTTTTTAGGGTCATGTCACAAATAATCAATTTTGGCTCTAACAAAATCAAAACACTTGTTATGGGGTTTGAAAACCTTTACCCACAAACACAATCATAAATTTGATATCATGTAAAATTTAATACAAATAAAATAGAACATTAAAAACCACACAAAATAGCATACATGAAAGTTCCTTAAATAGAGGGGGAGATGATTTTGAAAGCTCATAAGTTGGGTGTTTGCATCTAAACATAAAGATGAGTGAAGTAAAAGTAAAAGAGAAAAAAATATAAATATGAAAAGTTGAAAATCTCATTAATTTCAAAGAAAAGTACAAAGACATATGGTAGATATCCTCTTTGTGATTGATATATTCCAATTGAAATCTAAATATGCTTCTAGTCAACTATGATCCTGATCTCTAAACATAATTAAATTCTATTGAACTTTTATTTCATTTATGATAATTCTAAAAATCATGTTTATATGAATATGTCTGGTAGAATATAGAAAACAACTAGATATACTAATATTATATGTGATATATGGTTTGGTCATTATTAGATAATCTAGTTTTCTGATGATCCTCTTATATTTAGTGGATTTAACTAGTCAACTGATATATATCAACAAGTTCATAGCTAAATGGAGTGGCAAATTAATAAGTGCACATTCCGGCATAACGAGGTCAGTCAAAATGACCAATGCATATCTCATATGAGAAAGAAATGGCTTAACTCTTGAGTATTCAATTTGAATACATAGGAAATATCATAGACATTGCAAATCTTTGTCTAAAACTCAGTTTGTAGAAATAGTTTCTATTGCTATATGGTTAACTGATTATTCTCTGTAATCAAAATATCATTGTTATATAATACTAACATCACATATTGGTATCTTGATCAACATTAAAAAGAAAGGAATAGTCAAACATGTATTTGCTAAGATCAAATATTATAAATGCTAAAGAAAATTTGCTAAATCATGTCGTAGATGACTATTTCATACTATAAAGGGTCTTTCACAATTTACATATCATATCTAAGCTTCTAAGAATAATGAATCATGATAGTTATTATATAAATATTTCTAACTAAAGATCATCATAAAAGGTATGTATTTATTTCATCTAACTGATACACAATCAACCTGTGAGATGGGTGATCAAGACTATTAACTACCCAAAATTAGTTTTATCCTGAAAATTCTCTTTGAGAAAAAAATTGTTTATCTCGATATATTTTATTTTCTCATAAAATACTAGATTGGAAGCTATATGTCCTATTGCATGACTGTTAAATTAAATGTTAGTGGGAAAAGATAGTCCATATTTGACATCTTTGAGAAGATATTGTATCTAAAGTATCTCACAAGTAATCATCATTATTGCTCTGAATTTTATTTTTATATTATAAATTGAAATAACTATCTATATTTTATTTTTCCAGTAGGCATAGTTGTTTTTAAGAAAATTATAAATCTTATTATAGATTCTCTTAGTGCATATTGATGTCCAACTTAAATTTGAATACTTATCTAATTATAAGTGTCCATGATCCATGTAAGAGATCCTAATTCTTGGATACTTTTTCATATACATCAGTGTGCAAAGAGTTATGTTAAGGTGGACTTGCCTATGAAAATATACAAAAAGACTAATTATATTGATTGTCTATGTTATATCTAGTTTAGTCATAGTTAAATATTTAATTTTTTCAATAATTTTTTTACTAGTAGCATTAACTGGAGGTGTCGCATCAGAAATGAAGTCAGTATCTTGATTAATATGAGACCTTACTAGAATACTATTCAAAAGATTAACATCTATAAGAGTATCAAGTATAGATCTCTCCAATGATAAAATAATATCTTTCATAGAATAAATCACTTTTATGCTAAAAAAAACATATGAGCTTCCAAAGGTCTTTTCTCTAAAATAGAATTGGAATATACTCTATGAGTTATGTGATTCTCAATTTTTTATTTCTCGTAATTAAAATATCATTCATGTTGATAATTAACAAAATTATCTTTTCATCACGACTTTTCAGAAAGAATAAAGAAAAATTAGTAATACAATGTAATCTAATTGATGTGATTGTCTGTCAAAATCTTGCAAATCATACTTTTTTTGATTGCTTTAGGATATACAATGACTTTTGTAATATATAAATTATATTTGATTGTACAACTTAAAATCTAATAGTTGCTTTATATACATATTCATCTCAAGTTTACTATAAAGAAATAAATTATTAATATATAACTAATGTATCTTCTAATTGTGAAATACTACAAGAGAAATATGAATATATGTTGAGGTCATGCTGCCCATTAAAGAGTAATTATCTTTGTAGTCCACACCATATTTTCGAGTGTTTATTTGCTATATATCTCATCATAAAATATCTACTTTTTCATATAGACTTATATTCAAAGCGAACACTAATTTGTAACAAAAATAGATCTTTCCTAAGGTTGTGGAATTAATTCTCAGGTCCTAATAGAGTGAATGATAATTATCTCTTTTATCATAGTTTGACACTATTCTAGATGGTATAATCTCTTAGAAAGTGAATTGAGTATGTTAGTACCATCAAAAAAAGTAATAAAAGAAATAAAAGAATAAAAAAAATAAAAGTATGATAAAATTAATGAAATTAAATACTGAAAATAGCTCTTTTATTCCTTTTGGTGTATGACCGGAAGGTCAAGATCAGAGGAATTTTCTATGAGATTGTTTGACTCCTCGATAGGTTCGTCTCTAGTCTGAGAATATTGGACGTCTTTTTTTCTTGGTATAAAGTCTAAGTCATGAGTTATCAAGTCTCCTACTTGCTGACTCAATATAAGTTAATATTGGATTAGACTCATGTACTATTATATTATTTGAGTCTAAATAAGATTATCCTATTCTAAAAATTTTATTATCTCTAGATTTAATATAATTTGAATTTGTTAATGGGTATGGCTATTCAATGAGAATAACATAATACTAAGTATCAATATGATTAGATATAATTGATGATGACTCTCTTTATTAACTAGTAGTATAGGCAAGGTTATAAATAAGAGAGGAAGGGTAATAGATACACATGCAACATAATAATTCATATTCATCTTAGGCTTGTTAAAGAATGAGGTATTGTCAAAATTTTTGATATTCATATTCACTAATGTTCTACTAATCTCTAGTGAGAAATATGTGTGCCTTCTTTGTGTACTAGGGTATTCAAGAAAAATAAATTTTAAGGTTCTAGATTTCAATTAAATAATCTCTTCTCAAAAATATTTCAAAACACATTATTAAGTAGGAGTTTCCGAGTCACCTCAATCAAATGCATATTTTTCTTTTCAGCTATTTCATTTTGCTGGGTTCCGCCAATGAAGAAATTTTGATGTATAATCTCAGGATCAATATAATAAGTATTATATTGGTCTAACATATATTTTAATTTATTATTATTTTTTAATTTTTTAATATTTTTATTGAATTTAATTTTAATCATTTTTGTAGAAAATAAAAAAAAAATCTATGGTTTGTTATCAAATAGTAATAGGCATGTATATTTGGAATAATCATCAACAAAAGTGATAAAATATTTAAATCTCTTTCAAGTTGTATTTGTACTAGAGGTGTCAAATGGGCCGGCCCAGCACGGCACGGCCCGTGGGCACGGCAAGGCCGTGCCGTGCCCAGCCCGCTCGGGCATGCCTTGGCTTGGCCAGGCGGCACGGGCGCACGGCAGGCCCCGGATGGGTCACAAGGCGTGACCGAGTGAGTCGTGACTCACGACTCACGCCACTGCACGCGTGGCACGCCGCCAGTGCCACGCGTGCCTGCGTGAACCGGCACGGGATGGACCCGTGCCGGTGTGCCGGGCCAGGCACGGCACGGCTCCTGCCAGGCACGGCACTGCACGCGATTTTTTAACCCGGGCACGGCACGGGCCCGGGCACGGGTTAAGAACGTGCCGGGCCGGCCCAGGCACGGCCGAACCGTGCCGTGCCTCGTGCAGGGCCGGGCCGGACCGGCACGTTTGACACCTCTAATTTGTACTAGATTTTTGTACATCTAAGTGTATCAATTCAAATAAATCCCTAATTAAACTAGATTGGCATATAGGATATGAGATTTTAGCAAACTTTTTTAGTTGACATGCCTCATACTTTAATAATCATCTCAGGACAAAGAAAAAGAGGGGGTGATTCTAGCCTAATGTTCACGAACAATCCTCAATCAATGAGGAGATGGGTATAAGGTAGAAATATTCTTAATAGTTGAATTGAATAAAAATAGAAAACCAAAACAAATGAGATGATCATAATTAATGTGAAACAATTAAGAATAATCCAATAGAAATTGAAGGTGAACACATATTTATTATGATCTACTTTAGTAAAAATTTGATTCATGGGTCAATAAGTAATTGATGATCAATGAAGTTGAGTCTGATGTTGGATGAGTTATCTAAAGTTAAGTCAGATGAGTAGTAGATGATCAATGAATGATTACTAGCATATATATAGTAGTCAATTTATATGAGTATGTTAAGCATGTTTGGTTCTTGTGACACATGCAATAAGATTTGAGGCTTGACTATGTCGATATACTCATCAAAGATGTTTCATGATTCAAAGGTTGTACATCAGGCTCATGTACTTTTCAAGTGTATACTTGTCTTGCTAAGGTTACTCAGGAGGAATATTCTAGATTTTTTTCTTTGGATATTGTTTGATCCAGTCGAGACACTTCTATGACTCTGATCGTATCTTCTTTACACTTCACTTTGAATTCCTAGATCTTAAGTTTGGGAGTAAATATTCATATCATATGTGATTATGTTTTTTTTTTAATTTCTAGATTTAATATTATCATGTTCAATGAGATCGTTGTATATTTTAGGGGGCATTAGAATGTTAATGATAGTTATTTTTTGACAAATTCTTTTTATTGTAAAATTTCATAATAATTTATTTTTAGTGAGTTGCTTTACTAAGTAACTAAGTTGTGATATTATTTTTTATTTTCTAATATTTCGTATAAGATTGATAGATTATGTAAATGATTCCCTTAGAGATTTAATGAGATGGATTATAATTAGTTTTCTTCATTCACAGAGTTCCTCAATGTGATTGACTATTATTAATATGTTGGTCATATACTCTCTGATATGATATTTATTATTTGATAAACTAAAAATTTTAGAGCTTAGCATCAATGAGGTGGTGCCTATTTAATCTAAGTATGTTAATTAGGAAAATATACTAAAAAATCATATTCGACATGTCATGAAGATATAATGTGAGATTCATGCATTATAATTCTTTCTGATATTTAGGGATTTTATAGGATAATATGAAATATTTTGTTATAATTATTGATGATTATACTAGATATATATGATTATTTATTCGTAAATTGTAAATCTCAAATTTTCTCTATCTTTATAAATATTTATGAATGAATAAAAACTTAATTTAGTTATTATATTAAAATATTGAGAAATGATAATATTTCAAAATATAATTCTTATAAATTTTCTTATTTTTATTGAGGAATATGAGATAATTTATCTAATATCATGTGTTGATACTCATATATACAATGAGATGGTTAAGAGAATGAATTGATATTTGATTATGATCGTTATAATGTTTTTACTATATATAAGTATTCCTAAATAAATTTGGGAAGTGTTGACTATTGATTTTTTAATCAATCAAATTTTATATGTTCTTGTTGAATTATGGTTTATAGGTCAAGGATATGAGGATCACCTGGTTACACAGGAGACAGATATCCCTGAGGTTGACCGCGTACAGTGGAGGAAGATAGATGCCCAGTTATGTAGTGTATTGTGGCAATTAGTTGATCCTAAGATTCTTCTTCATCTTCGGGCATACAAAACTTGTTTTAAATTTTGGACTCAGGCCAAAGGATTATACACGAATGATATCCAGCGTCTTTATAAGGTGGCTTCTGCTATTGTCCATCTCAGCCAACAGGACTTAGATCTATCTACTTATATTGGCCAGATTGCTTCTCTTAAGGAGGAGTTCTTGACTGTGATGTCTCTTACTTCTGATGTTGGGGCTCAACAAATACAGCTTGATAAGTTCTTCATGGTCCTTACTCTTATTGGCCTCCGTCCGGATCTTGAGCCTGTTCGCCATCAGATTCTTGGCAGTTCATCAGTTCCCTTCTTGGATGATGTGTTTGCTCGCCTCTTTCGTATCTCGTCCACTCAGACTTTGTCATCTGACAGCATTTCAGATTCTTCTGTATTAGTTTCTCACACTACCACTCAAGGAGGCCGCAGTGGTAATCGAGGTAGGGGCCAATGTCCTATTGCACCTATTGCAATAAACTTGGCCACACTAGTGATCGTTGCTATCAGTTACATGGACGGCCTCCTCGCACTGCCCATGTGGTCCAGTCCTCTGATTCTTAGATGCCTCAGCCTCCGAGCTCCTCCACATCTCGGGCATCTCAGGCCTCTGTTGCTCAGCATAGTAATGCCTCTGCCTGCCTTACCGACACATCTCCTCTTGGACCCTGGATTCTAGATTCTGGAGCTTCTGATCACATATCTGGTAATAAGGATCTTTTCTCCTCTATTACTACTACCTCTGCTTTATCTACTGTTACCTTAGCTAATGGTTCTCAAACTGTGGCTAAAGGTATTGGTTTGGCCCTTCATCTACATTCTCTACCTCTCGCTTCTGTCCTTTATACTCCTGAATGTCCTTTTAATCTTATTTTCATCAGCAAAATCACTCGTACTCTTAATTGCTCTATTACCTTTTCTGATAAATTTGTGACATTGCAGGACCGGAGTACGGGGAAGACGATTGGCATAGGACGTGAGTCTCAAGGCCTCTATCACCTCACCTCGGATTCATCTCCTGCAGTTTGCATTTCCACTGATGCTCCTCTCCTCATTCACAGTCGTTTGGGCCACCCTAGTCTCTCCAAGTTCCAGAAGATGGTCCCTCATTTTTCCACTTTGTCGTCGCTTTCGTGTGAGTCATGTCAGCTTGGGAAACATACTTGTGTCTCGTTCCCAAAGTGTTTGGATAATCGGGCAAAGTCTCCTTTTGAGCTTGTCTACACTGATGTTTGGGGTCCTTGTCGGACTGCGTCTACTTTAGGATTTCAGAATTTTGTCAATTTTATTGATGACTATTCTCGATGTACTTGGTTATTTTTAATGAAAAATCGAGCTGAGTTATTCTCTATTTTTCAAATATTTTATGCTGAAATTCAGACCCAATTTAATATTTCTATTCGTGTGTTACGCAGTGATAATGCTAGGGAATATTTTTCATCCCTCTTTACTTCATTTATGTCTCATCATGAGATTCTTCATCAGTCTTCTTGTGCTCATACTCCTCAACAAAATGGGGTAGCTGAACGCAAGAATCGACATCTTGTTGAGACAGCTCGTACTATCATTCTCCATAGTAATGTTCCTTTTCGTTTTTGGGGGGACGCTGTTCTTATTGCTTGTTATTTGATTAATCGTATGTCCTCCTCTGTTTTACATGATCAGATTCCTCATTCCTTTCTCTTCCTTGATCAACCACTTTATTTCATTCCTCCTCGTGTCTTTGGTTGTACTTGCTTTGTTCATATTCTCACTCCTGGACAGGACAAACTTTCAGCCAAAGCCATGAAGTGTCTCTTCTTGGGATATTCCAGACTTCAGAAGGGTTATCGTTGTTATTCTCTTGAGACTCATCGCTACTTTACCTCCGCTGATGTTACTTTTTTTGAGGACTCACCATTCTTTTCCACCAATTCTGAGTCTTTTTCTGTTTCTGCAGTCTTGTCCATTCCCATTATCTCTTCACCTGATGTTGTGCCTCCTCGACCACTTCAGGTTTATCATCGCCGCCCTCGTGTCGATGCTCCTCTCCTGTTTGTTGAGGCACCTGCTGACTCACTTCCTATCCCTTCGGCTTCTCCTGCCCCGGCTCCACCCTCTTCTGATGTCTTATCCATTGCTACTCAGAAAGGTAATCGCTCTACTCGTAATCCTCATCCTATTTACAATTTTTTGAGTTATCATCGATTATCTTCACCCTATTCTGCTTTTGTCTCTGCTATATCCTCTGTTTCTCTTCCAAAGAGCACCCATGAAGCTCTTTCTCATCCAGGCTGGCGACAGGCAATGGTGGATGAAATGGCTGCTCTACACTCTAATGGCATTTGGGATCTTGTTGTTTTATCCTCTGGTAAATCTAAAGTTGGTTGTCGTTGGGTTTATGCAATTAAGGTTGGTCCTGATGGTCAGGTTGATCGCCTTAAGGCCCGCTTAGTTGCTAAAGGCTATACTCAGATTTATGGTTCTGATTATGCTGACACATTCTCCCCTGTTGCCAAGATTGCTTCTGTTCGTCTGCTTCTCTCCATGGTTGCTATGTGTTCTTGGCATCTTTATCAGTTGGATATTAAAAATGCCTTCCTTCATAGTGATCTTGCCGAAGAAGTTTATATGGAGCAACCTTCTGGTTTTGTTGCTCCTCGAGCATGGTTTGGTCGTTTTAGTTCTGTTATTCAAGAGTTTGGCATGCTTACCAGTACAGCAGACCATTCAGTTTTCTATCACCATAACTCATTGGGGCAATGTATTTATCTGGTTGTTTATGTGGATGACATTGTCATTACAGGCAGTGATCAAGATGGTATTCAGAAACTAAAACAATATCTTTTTACCCACTTTCAGACCAAAGATTTGGGGAAACTCAAGTATTTCTTGGGAATTGAGATAGCTCAATCCAGTTCCGGTGTGGTCCTTTCCCAAAGGAAGTATGCTTCGGACATCCTAGAAGATACCGGTATGTTAGATTGTAAACCGGTAGATACACCTATGGATCTGAATGTCAAACTTGTACCAGGACAGGGGGAGCCTTTAGGAGACACAAGGAGATATCGACGACTCGTAGGTAAATTGAACTATCTCATCATTACTCGTCTAGACATTTCTTTTCCTGTGAGTGTTGTTAGTCAATTCCTACAGTCACCATGTGATAGCCATTGGGATGCCGTAATCCACATTCTTCGATATATCAAAAGTACACCAGACCAATGTGTGTTGTACGAGAACAAAGGTCATACTCAGGTTATTGGTTACACAGATGCAGATTGGGCTGGCTCACCCACAGATAGACGTTCCATTTCAGGGTACTGTGTTTTTATTGGAGGTAATCTAATATCTTGGAAGAGTAAGAAACAAGATGTAGTGGTTAGATCTAGCGCTGAAGCCGAGTATCGAGTTATGGCTTTGGCAACATGTGAACTCATGTGGTTGAAACATCTTCTTCGAGAGTTGAGATTTGGAAAGGATGAAAAGATGAAACTAGGGATGACATCAGATTTTTCAAAATCCATATCCTATCCTAAATAAAAATAATATATCCATATCCATATACTACGGATAAAAAAAATTTAAATCTATATCCTATCCATCGGATTTCGGATATTCTCCATGGATATCGGATTTATCCATGCGATATTAAGACGTATTTTGCTAACCTATGACACTCGTTATAAAATCATGATTTATAAATTTAGGAATATAAACCAAAGTCTAATGTTAATAAAATATCACAAATCAAAATATTTGTATCAAGTGACAAATTCAAAATGTTTAACATCTTAAACAAAGTTTCAACAAGGTTTGATAGACTTCATCTTCATAAAAGTTGATAAAAATGTTGTCATCGATCATGTGTAATCTCGAATCCTACAATTATAAAAAAAAACTTAATATTTGAATACTTAAATTGCAATATGAATTAAAATTTATTAGTTATAAAATTTAATACCTTCAGCATGCACGTGAATATCTTCTTCATAAATTGATGCATAACCATCTGAAATGAACAAGTCATCTCCACCTAGAAAAAAAAATATAAAAAGAAAAATAATATTAAAATTTTACAAATATTATGAAATTATAGGTAAATAAAAAATAAATGATCAATGAAATAAATTTACCATCATGTTTTGTCACTTCACTCCACAACCAACTTTGAGCACACATCAATGCTTCTATCATCTTCGGATTAAGTCAATTATGATGAGGGCTAACTAATCTCCCACTAGAACGGAATGCAGACTCTGAAGCAACAATAGATACTGGAATTGCTAATATGTCTCTTGCAATAGTTTGCAAGACATGATACTTTACCCCATTCAACTTCCACCATAATAAAATATCAAACTGAGAATTTTCAGGCAAAATATCTTCCTCCAAGTAATGGTCCAATTCAGTTCTGAAACTATTAATTTTATTAGTCTTCATCCTTTTCACAAACAATTGATAATCACTATTGATAGTTATTGAACTCTCTTTTGAAGTTGAAGTGACCATTCCATATACTGCAGATTCTGTATTAGTCCCTTTATACATTCTAGTATAATATTCCTCCATCAACTCATAACAAAGTCGTTGAATGTTGCTAATTTGTTCACTAAAGTCATTTGGATAAACCAAAGGAAAGTAAAAGTGTAGAAAAGTCATCTTATACCTAGGGTCCAATACTGCAGTAACACCCATCAATTTATGGATCACATTCCAATATGCATCAAATTTTGCAACCATACTCTTTGTTATTGTACTAATTACTACATTGGAGGATATGAGCCATTCATTCAATGTCATTTTAATTCTGCAAATCACAGGAAAAAGCATATTGGCAGTGGGATATCTTGTCCCAGAAAATAACTCAGTGACATTATAGAACAACTCCAACCTATCACAAACATCCTTTGCAGTCTCCCATTTTGCTTCACTAGGCGCATGCACATAGTGTGACTCAAACAACTTAAGTCTAGAAAACACATTATTATAAGCCAAAGCAGTTTTAAGCATTATATAAGTAGAGTTCCACCTTGTTAGACAATCCAAACCCAATTTTCTAGTACAAGGAACTTTCATTTGTCTACAAACATCCTCAAACCTTTCTATTCTTTTTGGAGATGCTGTCCAAAAAATTACACTGTCCTTGACATTATCAATGACATGCTTGATCACATCTAAACCAATCCTAACAATAAGGTTCAAGATATGTGCAGCACAACGCATATGAAGTAAAGACCCGTCATTCAATAAGCAATCAACACTCAATTTTTCTTTTATCTTATCAATTATGCTATCATTAGTAGAGCAATTATCCATTATAATAGCGGATATCCTTGAGTCCACATTCTACCCCAGCATAGCATCTAACAACACCTCTGTTAGCACATCACTTGTATGAGGGCAAGGGACATAAATAAACCTGAAAAAATATTAAAATTATCAATAAAGTAAACAATGAATAAAAATATATATATACTTAATTTAAGAAAGAACATGTTAATTTGTTATACCTCATGATTAGACTATGTAATGTCCAAGATTTATCAATGAAATGTGTTGTAACAGACATGAAACCCCTTTTTTGGTTACTAGAAGTCCACATGTCTATTGTAATAGCAACTCTACTATCATTATTCTCGATCAACTTCTAACTTTATCCCTCTCTTCCCCGTAAATGTTCAAGATATGCTTCTTCACAGTATTACGGCAAGGACACTTGAAAAGAGGTTGAATAGTAGTTGTGAAATCTCTAAATTTTCTATGTTCCACCATCGAAAGAGGATAGTCATGGAGAATAATCATCTATGTCACTAGATTTCGCAAGACGAATCTAACGGCGAAATCCGTTTCGTTATCTGAGATTGTCTCAGAATTCGCAAGACGAATCTAAAAATTCTCATTATATATGGACTATATTATATATATATATGTCTGTGTGTGTGTGTGTATTATATCTGGTAGAACAGATCGGATATAATTGGATCAGATCGGATATCCGCACGTTTGGGTCAGATCGGATACGGGTTTCGGATCGGATATGCCTAAATCCATATCCAATCCATATCCATTCAAAAAAATCAGATTTTATCCATATCCATATCCATTATCCAGTCAACGGATTTTTCTACTGTTTGACCTAGAGGTGTCAAACGGGCCGGCCCAGCACGGCACGGCCTGTTTTTCACGAGCACGGTCGTGCTGCCGTGCCGTGCCGGGCACGGCACGGCACCGTGAGTTATAGGCGGGCACGGCATGGCCCGTAGGCACGGCAAGGCCGTGCCGTGCCGTGCCCGGCCCTCTTGGGCACGCCTTGCCAATATAGGCCAGGCCAGGCAGCACGACAGGGCAGGCGGGGCGGGAGCCACAACGCGGGACCGGGTCAACCAGGGTCCGGGTCCCGGGAGGCCAGCACGAGCACGGGCTGAAAATGCCAAAATGGTAGATTAGAAAAAATTTTTTTTTTATTGTAAATTTTTTTATTAAGTTACTGTATAGACTTTAGAGTATTAGTAATAATTAAAAAATATAATTTTTTGTAAAAATTATAACATTTAAAATTAAATAAAACAAACAAAAATTAGAAAATTTTCTTTTTTTTTTCAATTAAGTTTAGTTTTTTTTATTATTATAATTTATTAATTATATATTAAAATTTAAAGTTATTAAATTTTAAAATAAAATTTAAATGGTAAAATAATAAATAAATACATTAAGTTAGTAAAAATTTTAATTAAAAAAAAATTAAACTACACAAATGAAAAATTACCATTAATGCTTTTGAAACTAATAGTCCGAACAAAACAAGTATAAGTTTCAACACAACGTATGGTACAAAGTACAAACAAAGCGTATAAATAAAATAAATAAAAAAACATCGAAAAAAAGAGCAGATGAGCATCAATCGTCAAGCGGCATATCATGAGAATCATCAGCCGCAACATCAAGATCAGTATCATATGGATCTTCATCATCGGCAATCAGCTCCTCCGCCATCGTAGTGGATGTGGATGCGACTGCAGTGTCTGTCACAGTCCCAGCTTCAGCATGATCATTGATGCTAAATCTCGATTCCTCCCAATCCTTCAAACATGCCAAGGCCTCAACCATATCTGGACGTAATCTCGATTTCCTATCCGAAATCACGTTCACTGCAACAGAAAACGCAGACTCCGATGCTACGCTCGACACCGGAGGAGTCAGTAGATCCCGTGCCATCCTAGATAGCACGGGATAGGCGGACTCATATGATTTCCACCACTGTAATAAATCAAGATTCTTATTATCAGAATGTGATAGGATTGAGCAGTAATCGGTATCTAAGTACCGAGACAGCTTGCTCCTATGTGAAGGTCCACCCCTACGTTTCTCCCTCGCTAGGTTAATAGAATAATCGTCATCTCCGAACAATGTATCAGTGTCCGTACTCACAGTCTCACCACCACCACCACCATACCTAGTATCGTAGTATGTGAACAGGTCTGTCAACTTCTCATAAATGAACCCTTCAGGTGGCTCTTCCAGGTTCATGCACGAGGAAATAAAAGTCAGGGTGTTTTCAACCCTTTTCACCTTAGCCCTAGGGTCCATGCATGCTGCGAGGCAATAAAGAGATGGAATGGTGGACCAGTACTTCAGGTACTTGGTCTCCATCTCTGCAACCATATGGCTAAGCGTCGGGTCCGCTCGATACTTCTTAAACATGCTACTAATGTTGCATATGCAACGAAGTGCAATGCAAGTGGTGGGCGTATACACCGACGAACACATGTTCGTCGTGTCATAAAATATCTTCAGGAATTTCATTTATGAAATTCCTGAAGCCCAGTCAGTGTCGGCAATAATAAGTTCGCCACTCTTACTATTGATGTAGTCGGATATCACGTGTTCGTATCCAACACATGATTCCAACATCAGGTACGTGTAATTCCAACGATGTCTCACATCTGATTGGAATTTCTTCTTCTTAAGATTCGCAGACAAACAGAGATTACCAAACTCTTGTAGTCTGCGAGGAGTGCGAATATACTTGAGTGCATTGCGTATATTTTCCAACGCGGGGGAACAGACCGTCATACCCGCTTGAACTATCAGGTTAATAACATGACACATGCATCTGACATGAAAGATCTCTCCTAATGGTGCGTCTCTAATATTCCTAACAAACATATTGATCCCTACTCCATTATTCGCAGCATTATCGAAAGTGACACTAAAAATTTTATTTTGAATTTTATATTCCCTAAATATTTTCATCATACACTCAAAAATGGCCGGGCCATCATGAGGATGAAGAATCTCAGTGAATCCTAATATTTTTTTATTGATTGTACAGTTAGAATCTACATAATGACTCGTGAGACATGCATAAGAAGAATCATCGTGACATGTCCATATATCGGATGTCACGGACACCACTCCACTAAATGCCAAAAATTCCTTAATTATTTTTTATTTTTCTAACTTATATATCTTTAGTATGTCACTCCTAGATGTGGACTTAGGAATCCTACGATAGGATGGCTGAAAATAAGTCTGCATGATGCGCACTACCATCGGATCTTCCGAAAATCTAATCGGAAGACCCATCAATGTGATGAGCCTGGTCATGCCGTCCCTACCCAACTCGCTGGAGTATACAAAGGGAGTAAACTTTGAGACTGAACTAGATCCAGTCTCAAAAAATGTAGTGCCAAGTTGGGTTTGCCTAGGATCTAAGGGTCCATGTTTTTTGGAGCATATTTCAGCATGCTTCTTGAGGTGCCCAGTCCCACATGTACTCTTGCATGTTAAAAGTCTCATACAATATTTGCACTGTGCCATTTCAAGTTCCTCATCCCTAACATCTACTTGTGTTATGATTTTAAATTGTGTCCAAACTACAGAAGTCCTCCTAGTTTTTTATTTTTTAGAACTTTGGGCTGAGACGACAGGAGAAACCAAAGTTTCAGGAGCCACAGACGTCTGTGTAACACTAACATTTTCATTTTCCAAATTTAAATACGTGTTAGGTGTATTTGTCATTTTTTATTTTTCGTAAGTTTTTCTAGAGAAAGAAGCTTTAGAGAGAGAAAGTACAAAAAAACGTAAAATATATTACCCGGTAAAAGCAATGAGGTCAGTCACGTGCAAGGTGCACCGTAGGAAGCTCTGATGTTCAAAACTCAAGTTGAGTTTCACGAAAATCCAAGCCGAAATCAAAATCACGAGGCCCGAGAGAGAGATGCACAGTTTATCTAAGAGAGAGAAAGTATTGAGAGGTTTTATGTTTTTGAAAAACATAAATGTTATTGGGAGGGAGGTAGAATTTATAGGCTAAAGAATATTTTTTTTAATAAAAAAGATATTTTTTTATTAATTTTTTGAATTTTTTTACGATTTTTAAGGGGCAGAATCCCGAGGACCGTTGGATTCTGCCCCGTAGCCGTTGGAGGTGAATCCAAGGGTTGAAAATCGGTGGAGTTTGAATTTTTTTTTTTTTCCCGTTGGATTTTGCTCGGATCGGTTCTATGGGCGTCGGGACTCGGGTTTCGGCAGAAAAGACCGCGGGTCGGGTCTGTTTGGACCCGACCCGCGGTCTTTTTACCGGGGGGGGGAGGGGGGGCAGGGGACCACCGGATGGGTCACAAGGCGTGAGTCGTGATTCACGACTCACGCCACGCCGCCAGTGCCACGCGTGCCTGCGTGAACCGGCACAGGATGGACCCGTGCCGGCGTGCCGTGCCAAGGCATGAGCCGTGCTGGGCCAGGCACGACATGGCACGCGAATATCTTAACCCGGGCACGGCACGTGCCCGGGCACGCTTTAAGAATGTGCCGGGCCGGCCCAGGCAAGGCCGAACCGTGCCGTGCCGGGCCGGCCCGGCCCGGCACTTTTGACACCTCTAGTTTGACCGGATCGGATCGGGTCGGAAATCCACGGATACGGACACATTTGTCATCTCTAGATGAAACTCATCTGTGATAACCAGGTCGCATTATATATTGCATTCAATCCAGTCTTTCATGAAAGAACCAAGCATATTGAAGTTGATTGTCACTTCATTAGAGAGAAGATCGCATTAGAATGTGTTGCTACAAGTTTTGTTAATTCAAATGATCAACTAGCAGATATCTTTACTAAATCTCTCAGAAGTTCTAGGATTAAATACATTTGTAACAAGCTTGGTGCATATGACGTATATGCTCCAGCTTGAGGGGGAGTGTTGAATATAATGGTGATGAATAATAAATGTGCAGGAAGTGCGCTTGAAAAAAAAAAAAGAAAAAGGTTTTCTCTATCTCTCTCTTTCTCAACAGTTCTCTTAGGTTGTGTCTCATTCTAGTTTTTATATCTTAGTAAAAAAAATTTATATCTGTCTAAGATTTTTGGGCATCCTTATTTTGTTTATGATCTTTCTTCAGGTAGAGAAAAAATAATTGCTCGTGCCATCAAGTATATATTTGTTGGATATTTTAGTACTCAAAAGTGGTAAAGGTACTACTCACTATATGTCAATTCAATCATTGCATATGTGAATGTGATATTCTTTGAAGACAAGTTTTCCAAGGACTATTTAAAAGAAAGCATATTTGGATATTATTGTGATATGATCACTTCTTAGTTGTAGAAGGTTTAAGGCACACTAAAGCACAAAATTCTCTCAAAGCCTAATATGAAAGGCACACTTAAGGGGATGGTTTTAATGAAGTGTGACGCATCCTATTTTGTGTAAATATATAGCTTTATATAATATCATTAACTATTATTCAAATTTCAAAATTAAATATCATTCAAAATTTGTTATCCAATCAACAAAATACATTAAAATAAAAACTTAAAGAATAAAAACTAAATATCATAAGTATTAATGTATATCCAAATCTAAAGTTTTCAAAATAAAATATAGTATTGCCAATATGTGAATGTGTAAATTCAAAATATTAATAAAAAATTCTTAGATAATAAAATTTCCATAATAATCAAATTTCACTAATAATTCATCTTCCAAATATATAAAATCATAATTATCATTTCCATATTCACATTTGTAGTTTTTTCCATCATTCTCCTTTATTGAATTAATTATTTCTCTACATATTTATTTATTAATCAAAGGAAATGTTTCGTTCTAGAGCTTGAAGCTTTTTTCCTTGGCCATGGTGTTGATATTGTGCTTGAGCTTAAGCTTGCTCTAGCTCTAGTATCAAACCTATGTGCTTTAGATCTACTAGCTCTAGTAACATAACCTTATATCAAATTATCATTATCAAATACAAAATTATCTTATGCACTTTTATGATAATTTTTATCTTTTATTCTTTCAATTAGCTATCTATTGCTATCATATATATTTTTCAAAGATATCAAGTTAATGATATTATGTTCATTATATCTTCTCTTCAAGACTCAATTATACTTTATGTTAATTGTTGATTTTAGCTTATTTTTTATTATTTTATTTGTTTTTTTTTTATTTTTTGTGAGCTAACTTGTGGATTGTCTCAAATCGCACACACGCACACACACACATATATAATTTATATCTATTATGGGAATATTTTTTTAAAATAAAATTCAATTTTATTTCTTACATTTTTCTTTTCATTTTCTCTCGTTTTCATCGCCAATAGTAAATCCTAGGAAAGATTCAAAGGATTCAACATGATATTAAAGGGATTCTAATGAAGGAATGGTGGCATTAGGGTGCATGGGTGATGGCGAACACTTTGATGGTGTTGTCGATTCTAATCACCAGTGATTTGTGCTTATGGTAAATTTATAGTTGTGACAGTAGCACCACCATACTATATCTTTGAAACACCTATGTGTAATGGGTGTTTTCATTTTTACTTGGCATTTTGAGGTGGTAGGATGTCTGATGAATAGTTTCAGGTAGTCCATATGCCATTCCCCCATTGTGTGTGGGATTTTAAAATTTAAAATCTTTATTTTTAGGAAATTTTTTGATAACATTGTAGTGGTTTATGCAAATTGTTGTTTCGAGTTGATATTTGTGTGAAATTGTGTTATATTATGAAATAAAAGATTATAGGAACTAATATGGAATCATTGAAAATAATCCAAAGAAAATTGTGCTGAGAAACTTGACAAAGGTATTTTGAGAGACATGAAGATAGAGGTGTCAAACGGGACGGGACGGGTAAGCCCGACTTGTTTTTTTAGGGCACGGTCGTGCTTTCGTGCAGGGCCGGGCACGGTTTAAAAAAACTAGGCCCGGCACGGCCCGCAGGCACGGCAGGCCGTGCCGTGCCTTGCCTGGCCCGCTCGGGCTTGCCTGTCCGAGCGGTTCGGGATACGGGGGACCGCGGGTCGGGTCTGACTCGACCCGACCCGACCCGCAGTCTTTTTTTTTTGCGGGAGGGGCATCATGGGGTCGGGCTCACAGGACACCCGGCACGGGATAAACCCGTGCTGGTGTGCCGTGCCGTGGGCCAAACCGTGCCGGGCCAAGCACGGCACGGGCCAGGCCAGGCCAGGCATGGCCCATGCCAAACCGGGGCCCGGGCACGGAATTTTTCCGTGCTGGCCCGGCCCATGCACGACTGAACCATGTCGTGCCTCATGTCGGGCCGGGCCAGCCCGGCCCGGTTGACACCTCTACATGAAGATAATAGTAACATACTATTTCTATGATAGATTGAGACATATTCAAGAGAGATGCTAGATATTGCACTCTAAGTTACTTAAGGTTTTTTGAGACTTAGAGCCTATACAACAGGTTACATGACCTAGTTATGTTAGTTCTTTTACAATTTTGTTTGCTTGTCATGTTATAGTGGTGCTTTCTTAGAAAGAATGTGCTATATTTTATTTTTTAGTTGCTATTGGTTTAAGCATGTCTATATCTATTGTACTTATTGTTCAACATCTCACTTTTGATTCTTAGATAATATATTTAGAAGAGAATATACATGTCACTAGTAATTATTCTCTTTTAGTTTTTTCTATTACGTTTAAAATTTATAATATTATCTTAATCAATGGCACCATTGTATGAGTCATGGAACATGCTAATATTGATGCATGTCCTTTCTTTTTGATGTATGTTTTATATATATTAGAATTTTATCATAATTTATTTTTTGTTAGTTGTTTTATCAAGTAACACAATTTTGATTTTTCTCAACTCACATGAGTTCTTCTAGATGTCTATTTATTATTAATTTACTAGTGATTCAATTTTAACTAGAATATCATTTATTAGTTATGCTAAATATTCTAAAGTTGAGCATCAGATGAGTGATGTCTATTAATTGTGAGATATGTCTATTAGAAAAACATACTAGAACTTCTTATTGAACACTTCAGAAGAGTATTTAGAGATATTTAATCTATTTCATTCACTTAGATATTTGGGGACCTTATAGGAACACTTACTTGGTTTTGCTTGAAGTAATCTCATAGGTAATGATTTAGTAAATTTTTTTTGTGCTTACCACTTGTGGCCCAAAAAGATGTATGTTAGATTATTCATGTTTTTACCAACATGGGTTATGGAGGGAATATTTGATATTAGCAGTGTACGTTATTAATATTTTGATTACATGAAAATAAAATGATTAATTGAATATATTTTAATTGAAATTATTTTCACATACTAAGTTTTAGATTAAGGACTTAATGTATCTTAGATATTTCCTAAGTATTGAGGTCAGATATTCAAGAAATTTTTTTTTTTTAGAGGAGATATACTTTTAAAATTTTCTATGATTTTGCTATTATGAGATGCACACAGATTGATTCATCACTTGATCTAAGTAGTGTCTTGTTCATGGGTATAGGCTCCTCAATTGATCCCATCATATATAAGTAAATTGTAGAAAAATTGAATTATCTAATAATGACTATACCAAATGTTATATATATTATTGATATAATTAGTCATTTTCTAAATTCTCACAGACATACTCATATGAATGTAGTTCTCAACATAGTTATTTGAGATGCAAAGTGTACTGAGATGCAAAAGTTTTTTGGGATCTTGAGGTATAAGATACAATTGAGTGTGATTTTTTTGCATGACATAATGTACATAATATATATAAATATTATATATTCTATTAAATATTATATATACTTTTTATCTATTAATGAAATACAATCAAAAAATGATATTAAATGTATACAAATCAAGTATTATTAGTATTTTCTATCATCACAAGTATTTAAAATTTTAAACTAAAATAATAATATTTTAAAAATGTAACCTGTAAAGTTTAAAATTCAAACTTTCAATATATTCAATCTAATCTAAACATGAAATATTATTAGTATATCTTATCATAACAAATATGTAAAGTTTAAAAAGGAAAACAAAAGTAAATATGCATTCCTCAAATTCTAAATATACAGATTCGTAATGATAATCATCTTTTATCATAACTCTTGTACTCTCTCATTTTTTTCTCTCTTTCGATAATTAAATAATTTCTTCATCTTCTTCAATCAAAATAAGAGTATGAGTATACTTAGAGCTTAATGATCTTGACTTTGTTGTTGATATTTTTTTTTTGCTTGCTTTAGATCTTATTTAAACCTTAAGCTCCTCTACTATACTAGCTCTTGCAACACCACTTTATGTTAAATGATCATCCTTAATATCAATTCATCTTTTACAACATCTTCATTTTTATTCTTCTTATTAATCATTTATTATTATTATTTATATCTTTCAAGGAAATAAAATCACTGATATGATATTAGTTATATCTTTTCATCAAGACTCTGTTATACTTAATGTATATTAAATTATTCAAATATTAATGGTCTAACTTATTGTCTTCTTGCTATGATAATGGAAAATAAATTTTATGATTATACATCATATAAAATAATATTGTGAAGACAATTTTAATTTTATGTAACTATTCTAGTAACTTATATTCTCAATGATATTCTAATTTTTTCCATAGCATGATGCACTACAAGTTAGGTTGTGAACTTATAATACAAATATTTGCAAACTTTTAGTAATAGATCTAAGCATACCTCACTATTTAGTTATAATTATTATAAATAAATCATCAATTGAATATTTCATATATTTTAACCAAAATATATGAAAATTTCAATGCACTAATCCACTAAATTAAATAAATAATTTGAATATTAATTTTTTTTTGTTCTTATAACAAACTCATTAAAAAAGGTTTCTTGCATGTTTGTACGGATCTAATTGTGATATAATTGTATCTTATTTATCTTTTTCTTTTATCAATCTCGTTATGTATTTATATAAATCTTCAAAGACTTTTGGATCTAGGTTTATGTTGGGCAATTTTGCTTCCACATTTGTGATTCAGAAGAAAAGAATAACAAAGAATAATAAAAGATATATCCACAACCACAGGCCAAGCACGACAAAATCAAAAACAAAACAAAAACAACAATAAAAACGTATGAAATAACATGGTTCATTGGTCGTTTAATACGATTAAATACATCTACTAGAAAAATACTTGTGCGTTTACATATTATAACTAAAATAGAAGTCTAGAATGTCTTACAGTTTATGTGCAGAAAATAGTCGTGATGAAAATCACGCAGAGAGAAGAAAACAAGGGAGATGAATAGTTCCACCCACCGAAAAAACAGCAGCCCGAAAATATAAAATAAAAATAATTTATATTAATACAATTTCTCGATTTAATTATTTGGAGTGGGTTGGATCACTCAGACGAGCCAGACTTTGTTTCAAAAATTCTTCAGCTTGCTAATCGGACAGCAGGATCTTCATTATTATACTATTGTTGTATTTCGGTCTCTTAATATTTTTTTTTGTATATATATGAAAATACTAAAAATAGAAATATTTTGGTTATACAAATAATTTATCAAAATAAATTATATACAACAATTTATATTTAATTATTTAATATCATAATAACACTTTGGTTTCAAAAAATACTTAGTTGAATGCAAAGGGTGATATTGCTGAACCTCACCAATAATATCAATAATTTTCATGATTTTTTAATATATTTTTTTATTCTTATTAAAACATTTCATTATCACATAAATGTAGTACATAAGATGTATCTTTTCACCATTCATCAAGTTAAAAATATGTACAAGACACAAGAGGCTATAATACTATAAAATAGAGCACTACAATGTTCTAAAAATGAGACATGAAAATTATATTTTTTATATTTTTTTTGATTTTTTGCTTATTTAATTTTCATCCAATCTAAACTAATAAACTTCATTCTTAAGTTATTTTTTTGTTTATTGATATGAGATAAGATGATAAAAATATATACAAATTTAGTCTTTGCAGATCTCAACAGCTCACTTTGATAAGTATATCACTTCATCATGTTGAGCAATTTCACTCTATTATAAATGCATTTGCTTATAGATGTAATCCTTCTAATTATCTTTTTGAATTCGTAATAATTGTTTAATATCTTCTAAAATTATATCAATATAGTATGAAACATATGATATTCAATACAAATATGATCTTTTTAATTTCAATAATTTTCATCAATAAAGTTAAAGTTAAACATATCATAAATAAGTTAATAGAAATAATTATTTATATAAATAATTGAAAGTTTTAAATTAAATTATAATTACATGTCATTATATAATTTGAATAATTATCTATTATAACTTAAATAATTTTATCTTTACTAATTTTTTCTACTCAAATATCAATTATTTCAAATAATATGTCTCTCGTCTTGATCATAGCAGAAACATAAATGAATTAATATAAACATAGTTCATCTTTAAAGAATTTATCATAAAATTTATTAATATATATTTTTTTTCAATCAATTCATTCGTCCGATATAATTAAATATCCATTTTATTTTTATTTTCTGAAATGATTCTAATCAAATAATTTGTAAGAGTTTATTTTTTTTAGATTAGTAATTCTTATATCATAAAAACTTGGTCAATTATTTCAAAAAATTAAAATATCGAATTATCTTGAGCATTAGTTTAAAACTAGTATAATTCAGCACATTAAATAGAATTCCAACATCATGCAACCATCTACACATTAGAATATCAACTTTGTCATTGGTTTCTTTCTTAAAAGCTTTATTGAGAGTTATTTAAATATTTTTTATATTTTGAACAATCATTTCCAGATCATGAGTCAAAAAATTATGGTTCAGTTATATTAGAATTTGTGGAGGGGGGAGGGGGTTGAGGAGCACCTAGACGAGATGTGTGTAGGGAAGGCACGCCTTCGTGAGTTGCGCCTAATCGTGCCTTTTGCAAATATGCGTGCCTCTCCACATGTAAGGTGCCTAGGTAGAATCATCATGGCACTTGAGCTTTAGGCACAACTTTAATAATTATGGTTTTCAAGATTCTTAGGTATATGAAAAGAGTTCTAGAACATGAGATTTTGTTTAGAGTTTATGGTTATAGTTATGTAGTGATATATTCAAATTTTAGTTAGGTTCCAATGATTATAAAGAGAACAGCTGTGCAGTTTTATATTTTTTTTGAAGGTAATTTTGTATCTTAAAAAAATATGAAATAAATTATTATTTTTAGATCTAATACAGAGATATAATACAAAATAATAATGATGGTTATTTGTGAATTTCATTGAATCGATTACTTTTTGTAAAAATTTTGTTTATTAGTTTAGAGGTTAATATTTTACTATAGCAACAAAGATTCTATGATACTCAAGTAGAGGTGTCAATCGGGCTAGGCAGTTCAGGCCTGGCCTGGTTCAATTGTGCTTGGCTAGACACAGTAGGGTCCAGGACCGTGCCCGAGCCGTGCTGGACGCACTCATGGCATGACTTGTGTCATGCTGTGCACCTGTGCCAAGGGAAATCAGTCCGCAATGTCGTGTCAGGCACAACCCAAGTGCCTAGCACATGGACAGAGCAAAGGGCAACGCCACAATCTATGTTGTGAGTGTACAGATCGTGTTATCCCAATTCTTTGTTAAAAAAATATCTTAGTCATTTGTACAGGTGCCCGGCATGAACCAGCTCAAAATTGAACTGATTTTGAGTGGCAGGCCATGCCGTGCCTTCCCTCCACTGAATAGTGTCGCACCAGATATGACATGGTTACTATAGCGTGTCGTGCCTGACACGATATGTGGGCCCGTACGGGTCTAAAAAAATGGGTCATGCAAGCCCATGCACAGCATGCTTGATACCTTTATACTCAAGTATATAATATGTTTCCTAATTGTTGGAAATAATGCATATAAATAATTTTGCTTTAAATTGAAAATGATTATTCTTTAAGTTTTTCGATTCTACAAAATATTAATATGAAAAAAAAATAATATTAGCATTGAAATATTGGGCAAAAAAATTTTAAAAAGTAGATTATTTATATATTAAGGAATAAGTAAAATTTTGGATAAAAATAAAGTATAACAATTAATATTACACAAACAAAACATTTTAGATATTTTATTATTAATTATAATAATATTAAGAAAATAAATAAAAAATATAGTAAACAAAGAATAATTATTTGTGTTGTGATTATTTTCTTCTAAGTTGATTTATTAGGATGCATGAGTATGATAATTAGTGGTATAGTTATGGTACCTGTAAGATAAAAAATTATTATTATTGATTTATTAGTAAATATTTTTGTATGTTACTCTTTGTTAATAATCACTGTGAAAAAATTTACAAGGACTTTTAAATGTATTAAATTGTTTGTCCATGTTGCTGAATAATTTGTAGTATTTTTGGTTTGTGCTCAAAAAATATATATCAATATTTATATCTAATATTTTTATTCTTTCTATAATATGTGCATTGTACCAAGAATCTCATGCTTTGATATCTATCTCAATGGATGCTTCTTTTAGGTTTTATCCCCTAGTTAAGTAATATGAGATACCTATTCATTAGGTATCGACTTATCTTATCTAGATCATTACTAAATTCTTTGAAGAATTATTAATTCATCCATAAGTATATGTAATAATAAAAAGTAAAACCCCATACATTCACTACACAACCATTCCATGTTGAGCATGATCCGATAAGGAAGTTGTGCGATGCTCAGCATGACACGATTTGTATTTTGCCCAACCTAGCATAACATGACCAGCGCGAGTTTGGGCAGAATTGTGCCTTTGGGTCATGTCATTTCGGGTTGTGTCGGGTCATGCTAATTTATGTATGAAAATCGTAATGTAATAATATGAAAAAATATAATTATATTATACATTTATATGAAATGAAAAAAGATTCATTATCCAAATAAAAAATAAAGGATAAATAAAAATAAAAATAATATGAAAAAAATATTATCGTAAATTGTAATTCAATCATTTCGTATGAAATGAAAATAAATGATAATATAATAATTGTAAACCGTATGATGGTATCACTAATAGTGGTCAATTTATTCTTCAAGTTCCATGAGTTATCATCTGTCAGCAAAGCATACTCTTGTTTTAGTTATATCATGGATGTCCAATCTTGAATTATTTAATCTTTTATATATGTATCTCAATGATATCTGGTCGTAGTTATGATTTTCTATCTGAAATAATATTGAATCTAATAGAAAAAATAAACTCTAATGTTATGCTCGATACTAGAGAAGTCAGTATCTCACCTATCATCTTAGAAGGCATGAGATATGTGGACTCATAATTTTTATCATAGTAAAATATCAAAGTTTTTGTTATTATTATGGGATAAGATTGAGTAATAATTGGTATCTAACTACTTAGATAGCTCGCTCTTATTCGATGGAACACTATTATTTTTCTATTGCTAACTGAATGAAAAAATTATTATTTCCGAATATGGTATTCATGTTTATATTCGGAGTCTGGCTATAACTACTATCATATCTAGTATCGTAGTATATAAATAATTTCATCAATTTTTTATGAATGAATCTTTCAGACTGGTATTCCTGTTTCTTGCACATGAAAATGTATGTCAAAATATATTTTATCCCTTTTACCTTAACTTTATGATCTATGTAGATAGTTAGACAATAAAAAGATTAAATAATAGACCAGTATTTTAAGTATTTAGTTTTCATCTTAATAAATATTATATTAAATGTAAATTCATCCCTAAACTTATTAAAGATATTACTAATTTTACGTGTGTACCTGAGTGCAATGCAAGTAGTGGGAGTGTGCACAGTCGAACACATGTTTATCGCGTCATAAAAAATTTTCAGGAATTTCTTAAAAGAAATTCTTGTATCTTAATCAGTGTCGTCAATAATAAATTTAGCACTCTTATTATTGATATAATCAGATATTATATATTCGTATCTAATACATGACTCAAATATTAGGTAAGTATAATTTTAATAATGTATTACATCTGTTTGAAATTTTATCTTCCATAGACTCAGACAAATAAAGATTATTAAATTATTGTTGTATGCCAAGCATTCTAAGATATTTTAATAAATTTTTTATTTTTTTAATGCAGGAAAAAGTATATTTATTCTTACTTGTACTATCAAGTTAATAATGTGTCACATTGATTTAATATGAAAAATTTTATCTAATGATCCATCTCTAATGATCTTAATAAACATATTAATAATTAATTTGTTGTTAGATGAATTATAAAATATGATATTAAATATTTATTTTGAATATAATAATTTCTAAAGGTTCTTGTCATACACTTATATATGACAGGGTTATCATGATGATAAAAAATCTTAGAAAATCTTAAAATTTTTATATTAAGTTTTCATGTAAAATCTATACGGTAGGTAGTGAAGTATACAAATGATGCATCGTCATGACTAGTTTAGATATCGGATATCATAGACACCACTCCATAATATTACCTAAATTTATTAATTATTATTTATTTTTATAACTTATAATATTTAATTAGGTCGTTTCTATATATGGACCTAGGAATCCTACAATAAGCAAGCTATAAGTAGGTATGCATGATACTGACAATCCTAATATCCTCCAAATATTTAATCGAAAGACTCATAATGGTAATCAGTTTTATCATGTATTTCTTTTCTAAATTATTGTGGTATATGAAGGGGGTCAAAGAAGCTGAACTAGATTTAGTTTTAAAGACTCAATCGCTTATGCTTAGTTGAGTTTGCTTGGGATCTAATGCATCATGTGTTTTGATGCATTGATCAATATACCTTTTTAGGTGTTCAGTATTATATGCACTTATATATATATATATAATATTTATATTGTACCAATTTTTTATCGACACACCTAGTATTTTTATTTTTTATTATATTAGAATGAGTATAAGCTACAAATATTCTTCTAATTTTTTATTTTCTAGGCATTTAAGTTTGAGTTGAAGTTATGAGAGAAAATATAATTTTGGTATCAAATCTTTTCATAGGGTTATCAATATTATCTACATCTAAATTTTTATTGATATCATTAGTATTATACTTATTATTAGCTATTTTTTTATGTATATTTAAAAAAAATTATTATCTATTATTAGTTATGGGAGAAAATATATTATACTTATTATTAGTTATCAATATTATCTACACCTAGTATTTTTATGAATAATTTATGTATATTTAAAAAATTAAAAAAATACATGAATTCTAAATAGGAGAGAGATAAAGCCGCACCCCCACAACAACATATAATGGAACACTAAGAGAAATTCCTACTCTGTATTTTCTTTGAGTTTTATAAAAAAAATTTAATATCTAAACTATAAAGCTTTATGCTTTAGAGTTTAAACTTTAAAGAGAGGGAGAACAAAGATAAAATATAAGAGTAGGAGACGATGAGAAAATAGAGGGAAGAGATTTGAGAATAGAAAAAGAAATGAGAATGAAAAACTTCAAACTCATAAATTATATTTATAGATTTTTTAATAAAAAATATATTTTTTAATTTTATTTTATTTTTTCGATGTAATATTGAGAAAAAAACCCAATAGACATCGGATTTCTGCCTTAGTCATTGAAAGAAATTCTAACAGTCGGGATTAAAAGATAATTTCATATTTAATTTTTTTCGGCTAAGTAACTATTGGAATGTTGGGTTTGGCCCGACATCCAAAAAGGCTGTCAGATGGGAGGGGTGCATGCCACACATGATGGCTAGTGTGTGCGGGGCCATTCATGTGGGGTCTCTCACCACGTATACATGGCGGCCCGAATGATTTGTCATGTACACGTGATGGAAGTCATTAAAAAAACTTGCCACATGTATGTGGTGGATTTTTTATAAATTTTAATTATGAAATTTATTTAAAAAAAGGGACTTGGCGGGTTGGGCATGGGCCAAGTGGACCATGCTTGCTTTTTGGTTCTCGGTCCTGGGTCACGGTTACCAGTCGGTGGACAGTGCCAACGGACCAGGCACGTCGTGCCTGGCCTGGCATGAGGCACGATGGCCTCTGATCCAGCACGGCACAAGCCGTGACTTTGGCTGGCATGACCCAGATCCCGTCATGGTTCTGGACCATGCCAAGCCAAGCACGGCTCAGTACAGTTGTGCTTCATGTTATGTTCGAATTGCTCGGCTCACTTGACATCTCTATCACTGCACATATTAGTCTTATAGCACACTCATCAATCTTGTACCATGCCTATTTCATGCCTTAAATGTTTTTTGCACATCACTATATCATGCTTTCACCATTTCACACCACTGCGCTATGCCACACTTGTGTCATCCTAGAGTTTTTATGCTACAACATAGTCCATGTGATATCTCATGAATATTCCTTTAAGGTTTTAAGCTTTGCGCATTGCTAAACATTGACTTTATCGTATGACTAAGACTTTCTTCCCCACCCAATCCATTATAGTCTTTCGTGTAATACTTCTATAAATTTTGTCCTAATGAAATCATCAATAATTACTTATTTTCAATGAGTTATTTGCACACTGATATCTTTGTTGAATCATAATGGGTCAAAGGGATGTCCACCACATTGGCACATGACATCACTTTATCATTCTATCTTTATAGTATCTTGAAACTCACAATTGTTATACCTCTCTCACCCTTGAATTCCATCTCTAGTAGGCGATACCTTCACATGCCCTACTACAACACTAATTGATATCACTCGATCATGAGGAATCCACAATTGTCATAGCTTATTTGATTACAATGTTGTCAACAAATCAATGATCCTATTTGTATCACTATCACATAGATTTCATTGATGCAACGACATAGTCCACGTGGCATCCAGTGAGTATTCCCCTTGGGGTTCATTCTTCAATGAATATGAAATATTGATCAAAACTAACTTTCATCGTTAAGTTCTTGATTGGTAACAAATTATTTAAACTTAACTTGTCAACATGTTTGAACTCTTAAAGAAACATACTAATTGATCTCATATGCACCTGTAAAGCTCATACATAACTAGTTAATATATAAATTGCTAGAAGAATATTTGAGCTAAAACAACATATTAATATAAATTTCTTGTTAATATATGCTACACTAGTTTGCAAGTCTCACTATCTCTAGAGAGAGAGAGAGATCATGCAGATCCCTAGCTCTGATTTCTTGTAATAAAATAAAATAACTCATGTAATAAAACTCACCCATATAAAGGACATCCTAAGATTATATATGGAGAAGTAAACGATTGGGACTGCTCATGTTGAGAGTTTCCATTATGGTCATAAAAAACAAAAATACAAAAGCTGCAATAATTATTAATTGAAAATTGCAAATATGATTGTATTGGCCACATCACTAAATGCTGGCACATGCAACCATAACACTTTTGCAAATATATAATCTTTGTATTGAAAATACAAATATTATATAATGATCAGTGCAGATTAATCAGTTGGCATTGCAATTTGGTTAAATTCTCATCAAAGCTATCATGCTATTTTAATGCGTGCTAGTTTATATTTTTCGTGTGCATATTCATATTTTCTCATATGTAAGTGACTTTTGCATATTTTAACCAGGGAGGAAGAAGCCATCAGAAAGCTTTTGACAGTATCTAAGGACACTAGGAGTGGTGATTCGGCAGATGGTGCTCATCTTCACATTGTGCATTTGTCTGATGCAGGGTCTTCCTTGCAACTCATCAAGGTAATCAAGAAAATTCTGAGTGTTCTGAGTAGGCAATTTTTTTTTTTCTCTTTGCTCTTAGTTTATAAGATATTGTGGTATATGTTATTTATGTATGATATTGTTCTAAAGTTTGGCATTCTCTACTGTTCGATCATATATATGGTGAATTAAAAGTAGAGAAAAATAAATAAGAAATATAACTAATTTATTATTTTATACTTTACCAGTGGGTGAATTCAAATAAATAAATAAATAAATAAATATATATATATATTTATTTATTTATTTTCTATTTTTTGGTTTATTTATTTTTGTAATGGGAGTGCCCAATATATGGGTTGCATCAAATCATATATATGATGAGTGTTATATTTTAAAAAATAGTTTTTGGTAATTAATATAATATAATTTTATTTTTATTTTTTTCCTCTTCATCCTCTTCCTTCTTCCTAATATCCACCATAGCTAAAATTATAGTCAATCATAATATGATATTAGAGTCACCCTTCTGCACCTAAGAGATAGTATTGGGTTGCTGGGTAACATTGCATTTTCTTGTGATGCTAGTGATAATTTACATCATTGTTTGACTATGGTGACACTAGCATTGTCATATTTTGAGGCAAAAGATTATATAATATGGTGATTTTTTAGTATTGTGGTTGTTTAATATGAAGAGTTTTGCACCTCAGGGAAGGCGAGTGCCTTTTTTGCTATTCGTGCCCCCTATATTAATGAGTCTCGTCCCTACCATGGTGGGGTATCATGTCTGAGCTTTGCTTGTGCCTAAGCCTAGGCACATGCTGAAAGCACGTCTTTCACAAGGATGAGTGGATATAGAAGTTGATACTGAAGTTTATATATTTTATATATACTGAAGTTTTATTATAATTTATTTTTTATTAATTATTTTATGAAGTAATAATATTATAATTTTGGTTTCTCTTTTTTTGGCATTTGTATACATGATCATCAAACCAAATTGTTAACTTCTTTGGAGATTGAATGAGATAGATTATATACATTCTCAACTAATATGAGTCATTCTGGATTCATGCTTATTATTTTATCAGTAATTCACTCTCAATTGAAATATTCATTATTTGAAAAACTAAAAATCTTAAAATCAAGTATTAGAAGAGTGATACTTATTAATTGTGAGATATGTCAATTAAGAAAATATACTAAAGCTTCCTATATGACACATCGAGGGGTATTAGTAGGGAATCATTCCATTTGATTTACTTAGTTCAAGTAAAAATAATTTGAAATAATTTATAATTTTTATTCATAATTATACCTGATTTACATGATTATCATTTTAACGAAAAATGTTAAATATTTTATTTTTTGTGAAATTTTATGAAAGAATAAAAATTAAGTTTGAATGTAGCATTAAGATGTTGAGAAATGATAATGTATTAAAATATATTTCTTATTAATTTTTTTATTTCTTTGAGGAGTACAAGATAGTTTATCAGATATCTTGTGCTAGTAGTCCTACTTAGAATAAGATAACTAAGAAAAAAAATTAATATATGGTTGAAATAGATAGGATATCCTACTTCATTTGAGAGTGCCTAAATATTTTTTAAAATAAATGGTGATAATCATTAACTTTTTGATTAACTAGATGTTGTATTCTATTCTAGTCTGTATATTTTGGAGATAGATTTTTTTATTTTTCACTTAAGTTTTTTGGGTATATTTATTTTATTTAAGATTTTTCTCTAGGTAGGGAGAAAGTGGTTGCACGTGCAATTAAGTATCTTTTTATTGATTATTCTATTACTTAGAAAGAGTATAAGTATTATTTACCAAAATCTAAGCGAGTTATTATAAGTATTGATGTCATATTCTTTGAGGACGAATTAATTTTAAGAACTCAATTATAGAAAACATACATTCAGACATTGTTATAATATGCTCATTTCTTTTCCTAGTGGTTATTTTTCATAGGAGAGTAATGATAGACCTTGCTCATATGTTTATACTTGATTTGACAACATGATTGGTTTTGAGGAGAAGTGACACTTCTCCTAGGGCAGTGTGCTAGGAGAGGAGTCTAGTGTGAATATCCTATTGGACATGAGATGTGAATCTTTCCAGTAGAAGGAGATGAGGGTTGAGAGACTTGATGATCTCAAAGTAAAAGTTTATATTAGATGAATATGTTTATAATTCATTGCAATTGAGTCTTTTGTCATATCAACTGATCTATCTCAAAGTAATGACTTAGACCTTTCGATTATTTTATGGAAGGAATCACAGACCTACTATACTCGATGTCTTTTATTTCGGGTATTTTTTTATTATTGTTTTGATAATTTATTTTCAAGTCTATACTCACTTGATAGTTGTGACCTTTAATATTTTTTATCCCCACTTGTCGATAAACTATATTAGAAGAATTTAAGTGTGATCTTATCTAATCATAATTGGGATCTCATTCCAAACCTAATTGGTAAGCTTGTAGTAGAATATATATGAGTATATTTGGTGAAGGCGAGGCATGAGGGAAATGTCGAATGACTCAATGTTAGGTTGATAGTGAAAGATTTTATGCAGACTTGATATATTAACTATCAGGATACTTTATCTATTGTGATCAAAATAAATCCTATTAAATTATTATTTTCTATTATAACATTGCACAAATAAATTGTGTATCAACTAGATGTAAGGAATATGTTCTTTAATGTTGTTATAAAAGAATAAATATTCATGCAACAATCACTAGAGTTCATTGTTCCTGGGTGTATTTGTATAATGTATAAATTGTAGTAGATATTTTATGGCCTAAGTAGTCTCTTAGCATATGTTTTAGTCTATTTTCTCAGACAATTACTATATTTGGTCTTAGGAGTTGTGCGCCAAATTATTCTTATTTCTATTGACATAGATAAGGAGGTGAATATGTGGTGATAATTGTATATAACAATGATTTTGATAATAAGAGATGATCAGTTAAACATATTCCAACTAAAATTATTTCTAAAAATTAAGTTTTAAACAAATAATTTATGACTTGTAAGGTGTTTTCTTAATATGGCGATTAGATACTCATGATGAACAACCTTTTTTTCTCAAAAATGATACTTTTTAGATATTTTATCTGACCTGGGTATGTATGATTGTGTACCGACTAATTCATTACTTGTTTTAAGTATAAACTTATTATAAATATTATTTCGTCAATTGATTCTACTAGATGTAAGATGATCATTATAAAATTAAACTATCTAATAATAATTAGGCTAGATATTATCTATAATATAAGTGTAATTAGTTATTTTCTAGACTCTATTAGATAGATTTATATGAATATAATATTTATGATAAATATGTATGTGAAGAAAATTTTGTGATATGAAATTATGTTTAGAGATCGTGAGCATTATTCAGATAGAGTTTAGATTCTTGTTGGGCTTCTGTAAATGTAGAGATCAATCACATATTTTTGTGTTTTTTTAATGTAATTGTCTCCTAAAATTGTAAGAGAAATAATATTTTTTAGATTTAATATATGACATAATACAAAATTAACATTAATTACTTGTGAGCTCCAATAGACTAGTTAGTTCTTGAAGGAATTTTGTTTATCAATTTAGTTTAGAGACCGATTATACTTTATGATGACTACACAATATCACGATATATTATAGTCAAATTGGTGTTCTACAAATGGATAAATTATATTAAGATTAATTATTATTTTATTCGGGAGAAGAGTAGGGATAATTTGATTGCTATAGCATACATACATGCTAGTAATCAGATTACATATATCTTCGCGAAAATTCTTAGAGAATCACGAGTTACGTTTATCTCTTCTAAATTGGGGATTTGTAACATATACTTCATAATTTAAAGATGGATGTTGAGGTTTAGTTTAGTATATTTTTTATTATTTTATTAGTCTTTTTATTTTTTAGGAGTACTTGAATTGTGTGTTGTCCCAAATTATATATATATATAGACATGTTGTATTGAAAATTAAGTTTTTTTTAAATCAACATTTTTTTTCTATTTTTCACATTTATTTTCCCCCCTCTTCTTTGTCGTTCCAATCTCTAAACAATAAGTTGACAATAATAATAGATAATAAAAAAAAAAATTTAAAGGTGAAGACAAAAAAACAAGGCAATAAACGACAACATTCACTTTACCATCACAGGTAGCCAGCTTGATATATTGTTATCAATTTACTGTTTTACAAGATAACAAAATAAATAGAGCTTAAAAATCATTATACGAGGGAAAAGATCAATGATGGTTATATTGTTACAGCATATGTGTCTACTATGATCAGATAAAAAATATTTTCATAAAAACACTTTAAGGATCACAAATGTAAGTTTTTCTTCTAAGCTGGATATTTGTGAAATGTATTCATCAGCTTCATGTGGGTATTGAAATTTATTATTTTCATTTATTTTATTATATTTATTTTTATATATTTTTTTTCACTTGCATGGGAGTGTCCAATATGTGGGTTGCCCAAATTCCAGCCATATGTATATATATATTGTTTATGCAGACAAAGAAAACTAAACATTTTTTTCCTAATTTACCATACCCACAATTCATGGATTTGTCAACTTAAAATTTTGGTTGTTTGAATTTGTTATCTGAAACTGTGATTTTCTTTCCAGGTAGATAGGTTTATTGCCACATAAAATTATCCTTATTCCAACCCAAATATTTTGCAAAATATTTTTGATTTATTGTTGCCGGATTTCAACAGGAAGGAAAAATGAGGGGGGATAGTATAACAGTGGAGACTTGCCCTCATTATCTAGCCTTCTCTGCAGATGATATTTTGGATGGGGATACTCGTTTCAAATGTGCTCCGCCAATTCGTGATGCAGCCAATAAAGAGGCTTTATGGAATGCAATATTGGTATTTGTGAATTCATGTTTTTTTCTATGGTTAATCATCATTTACTCTAATTTTTTTGATATATTTTAGGATGGAGATATTGACATGTTGAGTTCTGATCATTCGCCAACATTGCCAAAGCTTAAACTCCTTGATGAAGGAAACTTCTTGAGAGCATGGGGTGGTATTTCATCTGTGCAGGTTGCTTTTTATGTCAATCGAGCAATTGTTAATGACCTTTACTGCTTCTGTGAAATTTCTTGCACTTGCTATCAATTTCTAATTTGTTAAGTGCTTATGTTTCCAAAAGAACTAAATAGAATCTTAGTTCCAAAAGCACATGAAAACTGAGGATTACTTGCTTCAAATCTTTTAAACAATGACTCTACAATTACCGTAATTGTGCCTCTCTGCTAACATTTCTATATTTAAAAGTTTTTCAGAAAGTTAGATTTAGTATCAACCTGACATTCTTGTTTTTTTTCCCAAAGTGCCAACTTCTGAATAAACATGTTAGTTAAATTAATGTGCACAATTTTAAAATGATTTATCCATCTCTAAACTTTTGTTTTTAGTCAGCCTCTTTGTTTGTGTTTCACTTTCTAACTCACTTTAGTCTATCCCTCTATTAGTCTTGATGAAAACTATGAATACTTTTGTAAAATCATTCATAATATATGAAAAAATCTCCATTTCCATCAATAATGTGTAATATGGTATTACTTTATAAAAAATGAACATGAAAACTTAACTTATATATGGGAGGTTGTAGCTATTCATAAGGCTTTCACTTTAGCATAAGGTATAGAAGAGGTTGATATTTCAACAGCTTAATCCTCAAAAGTAAGAAAGATTGTATTTGATGACTCTCAAACTCGAGACCTAGCTTCATTGGATAAATATTTTAATTATCACATTAAGGTATGATCTTTAATATATGTATATAATACAATGACTTCCCCTGTTGATTAACTATCTCAATACTATTATTTGTGTTGGAAAAGCTTTCATTACTTGGGAAGTATCGTAAGGTGTTATTGAGATGGAAAAAAGAAAAGAAATGATAGATTTTTGCTAGACATGCCCATGATGTTGAAAATCCTATGCTAGAAGGTGATGTTTTCATGGAAGCTCAGAGATGTAGTATTTATGATGAATTGAATGCGAGTAGTTTCATGATGAATCCTCGGTTCATGATGAAAGAAAACCTTTTGTGGAGAACCCAAAGGCAAAAAGTAGAGGGGTTGAACTTTAATGAAGGTATAGATATTTCTACTTTGTAGCCATCATAAAAAATTAAAATATTGAAAAATTCAGAATTTATCATTTGATGATCTATTGTTTTCAAAATCTTTACCATCAGAGATAGAAAGTGAGTATGGCATGGGATTACTTTTGTTTAAATTGTGGGTATGTCGATAGTCATGGGAAGCTTAAAGGATCCCTTTGATATGGGAAAGGAGGAGAATTTGTTTTTTTTTTCTCTTTTATATATTTTCTATTGGTAAATATTTTTCACAAATTGGTTAGGAGATAGTATTTTGTTACTCTCTTGTTTTTGTTGTTTATTATTTTTTTTCCCCAATTTTGACTTGGAGATTATTAGCAAGTTTGATTCCAATTCAAATTAGCTAATAATTATGGTTGTTTTAGTTTAAATTAGTTTAGATTTTAACTGATATATAATTTGGCTCTGGTTCAAACTAGTTCAAATTTTATCTAGTTCTGAGTTTTGATTTTAGTTCAAATTAATTTATTTTAATTGATTCATGGTTTAGTTCAAGTTTAGATTGACTCTTAGTTTTGGTTCAGAGTAGTTTGTTTATCCTTCGTTGCAGTATGTTAAACTGTTATGCGTTAGTTTGAGGGAATGTGTTAAAGTTTGTGTTAATTCTTTTATTTAAAATGCATTTATTTTATATTTTGATTGGACACCCAACTTGTGGATTATCTCAATCATTTTAGTCTCTATATAAGAAGCTCTCATGTATGTTATCAATTTAGTTGAATAAATATTTGTATTTCGATTTTTTTTGTTGTTTTTATCAATAAATAGAAAAAAAAATTGAGATGTTTCCTTATATGTTGACAAATATGTAAATCGAGTATAGTTATTAACAAAATTATAAAATATATCAAGTCATTATTTGTAATTATTCTACATAGTTTTTAAATATTTGAGTGAATCAAATAAAATGAGTTTCTTTTAGTACTTTCCTAATGTGTTGAATGAGAAGCTCTAGTATGTTTTTTTAAGAAGTTTATCTTATAATCAATAGATATTATTCCATTGATATTCAACTCTAGAATATTTAACTTGTCCAGTAAAGGATATCTCTGTTCTAGTTGAGTATGAATTATTAATAGATTAATAGTATACAAACATCTAGAGAATCTTTTAAGAGTCGAGAATAATAGGTACAATTCATCTTGGGTCTAGTCAACCTGAGCAATCCAAACTCAACCCAAAAAAAAATAGGGTTCAAGTTGAAAAATTTCAACCTGACTTAAGTTCTAGTTGTGTTTGGGCATCAAGCTCTAGCAACCCAAAGTAAACCTGAACCCAACAAAAATTCTCTTTTTTATACACATATTAGTTTTCAGTTTTTGTGATTTTTTATGTGGACTAATAGATGTGCAATTCATGATTCACGATCATAGTTTTCCCATCAAAAAAGTGCTCCGAAAAAAATTAGATACGTAGCTCACATTAAAAATCTTTCAAATATAGAGCTGATAGATGTGTATAAAAAAAGTTGAGGGCTACATAAAACACTTGATTGGATGGAATCATTGGCAGATTAATGAGGACCATAGATCGTGCCTCCATGGTCTAGGTCATTGTGATCTACTATCTATATACTAATAACGTATTAATTTTTATATTTTTATATAAATTATATATAATTTTTAAGCAAAATGTCAAAATTATATATAATGTCAAAATTATGCAGGTCATTGTGATCATTGACATAGTTAAATTTTCTTATATTTTTAAGCACAATGTCAAAATTATATATAATTTTTATTAATTTTACTTTTTTAAATGCTATTAATGACTCAGCTCGATCTAACCCAGGTACAAAATGAGTTTCATAATTTCAAATATGGTTGAGTTTGGGTTGGTCCCAACCTACTCGAGTTGTTGCCCTAAGTAGCATTCAAAGAACAAAGTATGTCATATTTTATTTGAGGAAACATCAGTATAATTGTAGATGTGATTGTAGAAGAACCAAACAAAGTACTTCAAGTAATCTATTGTATAGCTTTTGAATCTCAAAAAATCAATTGTAACTCATAGTGTAACGTATAGAGTAGACATATCTTTTGTACCTTGACTATGTCTCAATTTCTCACAGAAAGAATGAAAAAAATGTGTATATGAATATATGGAGATTAGGTGCTGAGTTTAACTCATTTGTGTCTTTCAAAGAGTGATCAAAGAGTCAATATTAGAAGGGTCAATTGCATAATTATCTGGATTCTAGGTAGACTTATCATTGATTTTAGCAAATTGTGTATGTCTCCTTCTCATATAGGTCTTAAGTCTTAGGTGGTCAAATCTTATGGTCTCCAACTCATTATGAGCTTTAACTAGAGTAGACTTGTAAGTTACTATGTCATTTGAATTTGTGTGAGATTTTGTATCTTAAGGAATTTGATTCTCTTTAGAATCAATAAAATTTGTATTTGTTGGTGTATATGATAATTCTATGTATTTGATTCTCTTTATGCTAACTGAAGGTCCAAGTGGGACTACTGAGGAGTAAAAAAAAGAGTTCAGATATACCTTTTAAATTTATTCTTTTTAGATTCACTAAAAAAAAACTCATGCACATCCACAAATAGAGCTTTAATTAGACCTTTTCATTAATGTAAACAAATATTAATAGTCATTACAACTCACTAAAATTTAGTGAGTTGTTCGAAAAAACAACTCACTAAAAGTATATTGACATGTCAATCATGAATAGTCATTACATAATTAAGAAATAAGGAATCGATCTGAATACTCTTATCCAATAGTTATTGAGGATCATTTATTAATTTCAATAATAATTATAGCAAAAAGAAAAATAAAAATGAATATTTAATGAATACTTATGAAGTGAGTATTGGTTTGTGTATCGATAATATACGAGTCTAAATAGAGAGTATGAGTGACAAAATTAGTAATATCTAAAGAAAGAAATGTAATTGTTATTTGATAGAGAAAATTTTTATATATTCTTCTCTAGTATATAATAGACAAGCACCATAATGACAACCCACAAGTCCCATGCTATCAACAATAATGCAATACAATGTAAAAAAAGAATAAAAAAGAAATTATAAAATTGTATTTGCACTTAATTTTTATTATCATGTTTTTAGTGGTCTCATATTCTTGTTATTTTCTTTTTTTTATTCCATAACATGATAAATTTTCATACAAATATCAAAAAAAATAAAACCTTAAACAAATCATCATGGTTTTATGAGAAATTTTAGAAAACAAAGATTTTAAGTATTTTAAAACATGTGCACTTGCTGAAGCACTATTGTATTGGATTTGCCATGTTGGCTGTCATGAGTCCTGCCTCTAAGCATCTGAAAATGCTTTTGGGCCAATAGAAACACATCGTCAGAGGTTTGATTATCATGAAACAACAAGACAAAACCAAAATACTCATTGTATGTTAGTTTTTTACTATTAATATATGCATGTGGCAGATTGTTGGTGATTATGATCGCCAATACCATCTAAGAGTGCACCTTCATGAACCTTTTACTCAGCCATTTCTTCACTAGAAACGTGACTCTCATACCATGTTCGAACCCAATTATGGATGGGGTTTTGGTGCAATTTTGGTAATTATGATCCACAATTTTGGTGCAATTGTGGATGGGATAATCTACATGTCGAATGCTTCAAAAAATAAAAAACTAATAAAGTAAATAATAAATAGAAAATAAATTAAATCTCAATAGAGTGGATGATCTCTCTTTCATTAAGATATGATTCCATTTTAGATGAGATATTATAGAGGTGTCAAACGGGCCGGCCCGGCACGACACGACCCGTTTTTCACGAGCACGATCGTGCTACCGTAGAGGTGTCAAACGTGTCGGGCCAGCCCGGCCCAGCACGAGGCACGGCATGGTTCGGCCGTGCCTGGGCCGGCCCGGCACGTTCTTAAACTGTGCCCGGGCCCGTGCCGTGCCGTGCCTAGCCCGGCACGGCGGCACGGGTCCATCCCGTGCTGGTTCACGCAGGCACGCGTGGCACTGGCGGTGTGCCACGCGTGCCGTGGCGTGAGTCGTGACCCATCCGGGCCCCCCCTGGTAAAAAGACCGCGGGTCGGGTCCAAACAGACCCGACCCGCGGTCTTTTCTGCCGAAACCCGACTCCCGAGTCCGATCCGAGCATTTCCAACGGCAAAAAAAAAAAAATCAAACTTGAGCGATTTTCAGCCCTTGGATTCACCTCCAACGGCTAGGGGGCAGAATCAAACGGTCCTCGTGATTCTGCCCCTTAAATATATTAAAAAAATTCAAAAAAATAATAAAAAAATATTTTTTTTTGTAAAAAAAAACTTTATTTAGCCTATAAAATCTACCCCCCTCCCTATAACATTTATGTTTTTCAAAAACATAAAACCTCTCAATATTTTCTCTCTCTCACATAAACCGTGCATCTTTCTCTCGGCCCTCGTGATTTTGATTTCGGCTTGGATTTTCGTGAAACTCAACTTGAATTTTGAACATCAGAGTTTCCTGCGGTGCACCTTGCACGTGAGTGACCTCATTGCTTTTACCGGGTAATATATTTTATGTTTTTTTGTACTTTCTCTCTCTAAAGCTTCTCTCTCTAGAAAACTTACGAAAAATAAAAAATGACAAATACGCCTAACATGTTTTTAAATTTGGAAAATGAAAATGTTAGTGTTACACAGACGTCCGTGGCTCCTGAAACTTTGGTTTCTCCTGTCGTCTCAGCCCAAAGTTTTAAAAAACAAAAAACTAGGAGGACTTCTGTAGTTTGGACACAATTTAAAATCATAACACAAGTAGATGTTAGGGGTGAGGAACTTGAAATGGCACAGTGCAAATATTGTATGAGACTTTTAACATGCAAGAGTACATGTGGGACTGGGCACCTCAAGAGGCATACTGAAATATGCTCCAAAAAACATGGACCCTTAGATCCTAGGCAAACCCAACTTGGCACTACATTTTTTGAGACTGGATCTAGTTCAGTCTCAAAGTTTACTCCCTTCGTATACTCTAGCGAGTTGGGTAGGGACGGCATGGCCAGGCTCATCACATTGATGGGTCTTCCGATTAGATTTTCGGAAGATCCGAGGGTAGTGCGCATCATGCAGACTTATTTTCAGTCATCCTATCGTAGGATTCCTAGGTCCACATCTAGGAGTGACATACTAAAGATATATAAGTTAGAAAAACATAAAATAATTAAGGAATTTTTGGCATTTAGTGGAGTGGTGTCCGTGACATCTGATATATGGACATGTCACGATGATTCTTCTTATGCATGTCTCACGAATCATTATGTAGATTCTAACTGGACAATCAATAAAAAAATATTAGGATTCACTGATATTCTTCATCCTCGTGATGGCCCGACCATTTTTGAGTGTATGATGAAAATATTTAGGGAATATAAAATTCAAAATAAAATTTTTAGTGTCGCTTTCGATAATGCTGCGAATAATTGAGTAGCGATCAATATGTTTGTTAGGAATATTAGAGACGCACCTTTAGGAGATATCTTTCATGTCAGATGCATGTGTCATGTGATTAACCTGATAGTTCAAGCGGGTATGAATGTGTGTTCCCCCGCCTTGGAAAATATACGCAATGCACTCAAGTATATTCGCACTCCTCGCAGACTACAAGAGTTTGGTAATCTCTGTTTGTCTGCGAATCTTAAGAAGAAGAAATTCCAATCAGATGTGAGACATCGTTGGAATTACACGTACCTGATGTTGGAATCACGTGTTGGATACGAACACGTGATATCCGACTACGTCAATAGTAAGAGTGGCGAACTTATTATTGACGACACTGACTGGGCTTCAGGAATTTTATTTATGAAATTCCTGAATATATTTTATGACACGACGAACATGTGTTCGTCGGTTTATACGCCCACCACTTGCATTGCACTTCGTTGCATATGCAACATTAGTAGCATGTTTAGGAAGTATCGAGCGGACCCGACGCTTAGCCATATGGTTGCAGAGATGGAGACCAAGTACTTGAAGTACTGGTCTACCATTCCATCTCTTTATTGCCTCGCAGCATGCATGGACCCTAGGGCTAAGGTGGAAGGGGTTGAAAACACCCTGACTTTCATTTCCTCGTGCAGGAACCTGGAAGAGCCACCTGAAGGGTTCATTTACGAGAAGTTGACAGACCTGTTCACATACTACGATACTAGGTATGGTGGTGGTGGTGGTGAGACCGTGAGTACAGACACTGATACCTTGTCCGGAGATGACGATTATTCCATTAACCTAGCGAGGGGGAAACGTAGGGGTGGACCTTCACATAGGAGCGAGCTGTCTTGGTACTTAGATACCGATTACTGCTCAATCCTATCACCTTCTGACAATAAGAATCTTGATTTATTACAGTGGTGGAAATCATATGAGTCCGCCTATCACGTGCTATCTAGGATGGCACGGGATCTACTGACTCCTCCGGTGTCGAGCGTAGCATCGGAGTCTGCTTTTTCTGTTGCAGTGAACGTGATTTCGGATGCGAGATCGAGATTATGTCCAGATATGGTTGAGGCCTTGGCATGTTTGAAGGATTGGGAGGAATCGAGATTTAACATCAGTGATCGTGCTGAAGCTGAGACTGTGACAGACACTGCAGTCGCATCCACATCCACTACGATGGCGGAGGAGCTGATTGCCGATGATGATGACCCATATGATACTGATCTTGATGTTGCGGCTGATGATTCTCATGATATGCCGCTTGACGATTGATGCTCATCTGCTCTTTTTTTCGATGTTTTTTTATTTATTTTATTTATACGCTTTGTTTGTACTTTGTACCATACGTTGTGTTGAAACTTATACTTGTTTTGTTCGGACTATTGGTTTCAAAAGCATTAATGGTAATTTTTCATTTGTGTAGTTTAATTTTTTTTTAATTAAAATTTTTACTAACTTAATGTATTTATTTATTATTTTACCATTTAAATTTTATTTTAAAATTTAATAACATTAAATTTTAATATATAATTAATAAATTATAATAATAAAAAAGCTAAACTTAATTGAAAAAAAAAAATTTTTTTTCTAATATTTTTTTGTTTTATTTAATTTTAAATGTTATATTTTTTACAAAAAAATTTATTTTTTAATTATTACTAATACTCTTATGTATATACAGTAACTTAATAAAAAAATTTAAAAAAAAAAAATTTTGTAATCTGCCATTTAGGGCTGGCCTCCCTGGACCCGGACCCCGGGTGACCGGGTCCCGCGTTGCGGCACCCGCCCCGCCTGCCCTGCCGTGCGCCCGTGCCGCCTCGCCTGGCCTGTGAGTGGCAAGGCGTGCCCAAGCGTGCCGGGCACGGCACGGTACAGAAACCGTGCCCGGCACGGCACGGTGGCACGACCGTGCTTGTGAAAAACGGGCCGTGCCGTGCTGGGCTGCCCCGTTTGACACCTCTATGCTACCGTGCCGTGCCCGGCACAGTTTAAAAAAACCGGGCCCAGCACGGCCCGCAGGCACGCGGGCCGTGCCGTGCCTCGCCTGGCCCGCTAGGGCAAACCTGTCCAAGTGGTTCGGGAAACGGGGGACCGTGGGTCGGGTCGAATTAGACCCGACCCGCGGTCTTTTTTTGCAGGAGGGGAAGCATGCGGTCGGACTCACGGGGCTCCCGGCACGGGATAAACCCATGCCGGTTTGCCGTGCCGCGGGCCGAACCGTGCCGAGCCAGGCACGGCACGGCACTGGCCCGGGCACGGATTTTTTTCGTGCCGGGCCGGCCCAGGCACGGCTGAACCGTGCCGTGCCTCGTGCAGGGCCGGGCCGGCCCAGGCACGGCTGAACCGTGCCGTGCCTCGTGCAAGGCCGGGCCGGCCCGGCACGGTTGACACCTCTAAGATATTATTTATGAATAAGACATGAATATCTTAGTACAATAAAGAAATGTAAAAAAAAAAAAATAATGAATAAGGCATGAGTTCAACATAACTTATAAAATTCAATGTTAGATACAATTTATTTGTTCTTTTTGGAGGGCAATCAGAAACTTAATATCTGAGCAATTGGTTATATGATCATATGACCCTTTGGTTGACTTATTTTTTGTTTGAGCAAATTACATATATCTCATTCTCCTAGTATAGACTCTAAGTCTTGGCTAGTCAAGTTTTCTAGTCTTTGACTTATTATGAACTAAATTAATAAGTTTGTGGACTATTGTGTCATATGGACCTGAGGGTGATTTCACCTCGTGAAAAATTTCTCTTTCGAAAATTAATATGATTTATATTTGGTATATATAATGATTTCTTTGGAGTATCATTTTAATGTGGATCGCTAAATTCATATTTAGTCGTCTTAGGACGACTATCTCTCCTAGTTAGTGGTCCAAGTAAGACTACAAGGAATAAAAGAAAAGTAATATATTCAGATGTATTTTTTGGAGTCACTCCTTTTAGGCTCATCAAAAAATAAATCATGCTCAAAAAAATACGTCAACACTTAATAAAATTTTATAGTTCTCTATTAAAGAATACTTATATCCTCTATAAGTACTAGAGTATCCAAAGAAAATATATCTCAAGATTATGAGTACCAACTTGTCACGTCATGTGGAGAGATTATAGACTAATTGAGTATTCTCAAAAATTCTGAGAAACATTAAATAATCTTTTATTATGTTCATGATGTAATATTTGAAAATGTATATACTGAGAAAAGATTGAAGAGAGTATCTGGTTGATTACATAGTTAAAATTATATTTTCTCAATAAATATTTAGGAACTCTTTTTTCAAATAGGAGTGTCTAAATTATTTCAATCAAATATCTAATTTTTTTTTGATAATATTAACTTTGTTGTGTGTGTTGATGTAAGAAGTCTAGTATATTATCTCATGATTTATATAGTAAGTATTAAATTTGTCTGATAATATCCTAATATATTTTTACTTCTTTATTTTTAATATTTTTATTAAATTAATTTTTTAATTTAATAAAATATCTGAAAATTAATCAATATATTTGTTCTAATACAAAGAAGAAATATGTATTTAAATCATGAATATTTATAAATAAAAATAATCAAATACCTAAAGTTTTCTTGGGATTAATTTCTACTAGATTTACAAATATCTAAATATATCAAATTGGATGAATTATGACTTATACATTCCTAGCATTCCATATAGAAAATGTTAGTATGTTTTATTAACTAATATATTTCATGTTTCAGGATAGAAATATATTTAAGAGTTGAGTGAAATATTTTCAACTTGGCCAGTAATGAGTGACTAATCCTAAAACATCCAAGCAAATGGTTCAATACATTTAAATCTCTAGTAGCAAATTTTATTCTTGAAGAGAAGATATCTAATTTATTCCACTCAAACCTAAATAATTTCTTAATAAAAGTTTTATGATCTCGTAAATAAATATTAGTAATAAAAAAAAGTTAGTTGATTTATCAAGAAATATAATTTACAAAAAGAAGATTAATTGAATAATTGAGAATAATCAAAATACTTGTGAGAAATAATCAGTCAAGCCTAATACTATAATACCTAATAATTTTTGAAAAATTATCATTGATTATTTTAATATTTATGGAACAAAAAATATATAGTAAAAAAGAAAATTACTAGTGATGTAATTACATGCTCATATGATAATAAAATGAGTTTGAAGTGAAAGTATAGATATCAAAATTAGTAATATATGAATGACAAAATATTTGTTATTGTATAGAAAAATTTTGTATTTTTCTTTTTAGTAAGTATTATGGTGTATAAATATTATGAGGAATCTTTGATGACTCAAATAGTTACTATGTCTCTCAATATCTTATAATGTTTTTGGTATTTTTTCTTAAAATAAAGTTTTGTATGCAACTAATTCATGTAAAATAAAAAATTTTAAAGTTAAGATGGGTTTTAAAAATATGCTTAAACTAGTGTGTCTGGAAACAACATGACAAAGCCATCGTTGTGAACGGCAACCATTGTCACACTGTTAATTTTTTAAAATCATTGGCCGACGTTGTGAATGCCAAATATTGAAGATATTGTATGAATCCTTTTATGCCCCTCTCCCCTAGCCCCACGTCCCTACCCCTCACCCATGCCCCTCACCCCTCACTGCTTTGTGGAGCTAACTGGAGCTCCACGAAGGAGTGAGGGGTGAAGGGTAAGGGGCTTGGGCGAGAGACGTAATGGGATTCCTATAATATTTTTAATAGCTGGCATTCACAATGCTGGCCAATGATTTTAAAAAATTAATAGCGTGGCAATGGTCGCCATTCACATTAACGGTTTTTCCACATTATTTCTAGACGTATTAATTTGAACATATTTTTGAAATCCAACATAATTTTTAAATTTTTTTTAAATGAATTATTTCCTTACAAAACTCTTTAAAATAACAATCAATACTTATCTCTAGCATATTCATTCTTCCTATTATGTGTGCATTATAGAAAAAATGTGGCATTTACATGCCAATATAATATCATCACTCCCAAATTAACAATTATAGTCAAAGTACCTATCTACCCAAAAGCTACTACCAAATAAATTGAACCTATATTTTGGATTTTGTCCAAATTAAGAATCCTAATTTGTGTTTCTAAAATATTATGATAGCTGATGTGAATATTAGGTCTTATGGACCCCTTTTAATAGATTTAAATTAATTAGAAGGATTGGAATATACAAATTAGAACATAGTATCGTATTCGCAGATATCTTATATGGTTCAGGTGTGATGATCCTTTCATTAGCAAGAAGTCATGTTTGTTGGATTCTACTATTGGGATTAATTTTCTGGCTTCCTTACTTTACTTTGGGGATTCAAAAATGGGAATGAATTTAAGAATTTTTATGGGATTCAATTTTGGGGGATATGATATTCCCCAAAATAGGAAGGTTAAAAATATAATTTTTTAGTGAAAGAAAAAGAAAATTTAATCTAGATTTTATGTCAATTAAAATTTTAAGAATGAGGATTTTGAGTTTTTTATTAGGTTAGGGTTTGTAATTGTTTAATTGTAGGGATTGGTATGAAATTTAGGTTATCAGTTGGGAATTTAGGGGAATTGAATTCGGCAATTCAATTTCTCAACTTGGGATTTTAGGATTTTGGGGATTTTAACTAAATTGAATTTAATTTGGTGGGAAGAAATTCAAAATTTTAATTTTTGAAAGAGATTCTAAGTTATAGAGATTTTTTTACATACTTTAATATTTAAATAGCGGCATCTAGATAAATCTGTCAAAAAGAATTTAAGAAATAATTAATTATACTGATTGCATATATTATATTTAGTCAAATAATAGTCAAATTGCTAATTTTTCTTATTAATATATTGCAAGTAATAGAAATAATTGTAAGGAGTCATATCGAAAGTATAATCAATACTTAGATCAATAGGAATATATGCTATAGCACAATCCAAAAGTTCAGCTCTTATAATAATATCGAGCATATATTTCATTTGTGATAAGATAATATCTTATTTGGAATAAGCTAACTTCTATACCAAGTAAATATCTAGGTCTCTCAAATTACTTTGTCTGGAATTATGACAGAAAATTTTTTTAGTTGGATGATTATCAATTTATCATCTCGCTTAATTAGATTATCACACACATACACAATAAGCAAAATTATGCTATTATCATAGTTCCTTCAAAAAAATAATACAATAACGCACGTGTAAATAAATAAATCTTGCAATCAAGCTCTCAATGATTATTTCAAGCTAATAATAATCTTTCACAATTTGCAAATTGTTTAAGTTTATACTGTTCCAAATCTAGGTGATTACACTGTATACATCTCCTCAATGTCATCATGAAGAAAAATGTTTTTTATGTCTATTTAATATATTTTTTATTTGTGAGATGTCAAAGAAATAAAAATATAATATAGATCATCTTGAACATTGTAGAGAAAGTATCCTAAAAGTTTATATTGAATGTCTGAGTGAATCCTTTCCCTATGTATTTTGTCTTAAGGTGATTTATCTTTTTATTTAAATTTATTTTAATAGTGAATATTCATTTGCAATTAATAATTAATCTTCTCATAAATCATAATACTAGTTCCTGAGTCACATTAAACTGCATAACTTCTACCTCTTCCAGCATGGTCTGGCTCTATTTTGGATGAGATAATATTTTAAAAAGAGATTTGAGTATCTTAAAAAGATGTGTATCTAATAAAACATGTGAAATTATATACTAAATACAATTCACGTGTCCCTTTTAGAGAACAATAAAAAGGTCAAAACTAGAAGGGTCTATTGCAAGATTATTTTCATCATCAGCTGACTCGTCTTGATTTGAATAAGTTGTCTATGTCTCCTTCTCCTAGTATAGGTCTCAAGTCCTGAGTGGCTAGGTCTCCTAGTCTCCAACTTGTTAAGAGTCTGGATTAAAGTAGATTCATGATCTATTGTATTGTCTATACACGGTATAGATTTTTTCTCCAGAGGAACATCACTTTTTCCAAAGTTATCGAGATTTGTACTTGGTGGTATAAATAATGATTTAAAATGAATATTATCATAATATGAACCAACAAGATCAATAGTAGCAGATGAGTGACTCTTTATCCTAGTTAAAGATCTAAACGAGACTATAGAGGAGTCCAAAAAAGTAATACTCTAGATTTAACTTCTATATTATTACTCTTCCTAAGCTCACTACAAAATGACTCTTGAAAAATATAATGCCGTTACTCATTAAAATTATATTACTCTTTGATAAAAAATATTTGTATCCTCATTAGGTATTGGAGTATCTGAGTAAGGCATGTCCTAAGGCCCTCCATACTAATTTATCATGTCTTGAGTATAAATAATGGACATGGTGAGTATCTACCTCAACTCTAGGATGTAGACTAAAGTTAATGATTTCTCTCAAAAATGTAGGATTTGAAAAGATACATATTAAGAAAGGACATAAGAGTATATCTGGTTGATGAGATAATTTGTGATTTGTAAAACTTAATAATTATAAAAGAAAAATAAACAATGACACTCGATGAATAATAATATATAACTCAAACCCATATATGATATGCAAATATGATTGAGGCAGTTCATAAATTGGGTACTCTCATCAAAAGACAAAAAATAAGAATTGAATAAATAAATGTCAATTATTAAGTCGATGCATATAAGTCCATAATACTTAGCTTGTCATGAAGATGTTCGCTTGATGGGGAAAATATTCTAACTTTATGTGCTTCTTTTCCTTGCAAAATACTATATTGAAGTCTATATATCATATTGTTTGATTATTACAATAAATGATAGGAGTAGAGAGTGCATACATGATCTCTTTGAGTAGATGTCATATTTAAATTATTTTACAAGTGATTATCATCATTATTTTAAATTCTATCTTTGTACTGAATCTTTAAATAATTATTTCTTTTATATTTTTGTATAAGATAAGATTGTTTCCTAGAAAGATACAAAGTCTTATCATAGATTTCCTCTCAATGCATATTTGTACTTATTTTGAATCTGAATATCTAGCTAACTACAAGTATTAATGATTCCTAAATGAGATTCTAAGTCTTAAAGATTTCTTCATATGCCTCAATATGAAAAGATCTTTATCGAGCTAAATTTGTCGAGCAGAATTTAGAAAATAATTAACTATTATTGATTTCATATCATATATATGATCTGTTCATAGTCAAATAATTTATCATTCTTACAATTTTATTATAACTAGCAGTATCAACTAAAAGGGTTATATTAGAAGTGAAATCAATACGTGGATGAATAAGAATATTTGCTAGAGCACAACCTAAAAAGTCCAAATTATGTAAGAGTATCAATTACATATGTCCTCTAGGACACGATAAAATTTCTCATAGAATAAGTCATTTTAATGCTAAAAAATTTTTTGATTTGTTCATTGTCTCTTGTTTAAAATTATATTTGAATATATTTTTTGAGTTGATTAATTTTCAACTCATCTCTCATAAGTAGAATATTATCAACTTAAATAATCATCCAAGCCATCTTGTTATGAGGACTCTTCTAGAATAATAAAGAATGAATAATAATATATTTATGTAATCCAAATATGATGACTACCTGTTAAAATATCATAAATTAGATTTTTATTGACTATTTCAGATTATGCATCTTATACTAATGTAAATTGTACCCGAATGTATTTCTCAAAACTCATGTAGTTGTTTCATATACACCTCTTCTTCAAGTTACTATGAAGAAATATATCTTTTATGTCTAGCTAGTATATCCTCTAACTGTTAGATATTGCAAGAAAAATGAGAAAACACATAGAGGTTATCTTGATCATTAGGGAGTAAGTGACCTAGTAGTTCACACAAAATATATAAATATATTCTTTTGGTATAAGTCTTACCTTAAGATAATTTATTTTCTCATTTGAACATATTTTCATAGTGAACTTTTATTAGCAATTAATAATATATATTTTTGAATGTCATAATGCTAGTTCTTGGGTCTCATTAGAGTGTAGTGCATACATTTTTTTTATCATTGTTTGATATTATTCTGGGTGAGATAATACTTCAGAAATTGATTGTTGTATCTTAGTATTGTCTAGAGAAGTAATAGAAGAAATAAATAAAAGAACAAGTGAGATTACTACAAAATCTATGAAATCGAGTGCTGATTAGAAGTGTCAAACTGGCCGGGCTAGGCCGGGCAGCCGTGCTCGGCACAGCATGCTATAGTGTCGTGCCCATGTCCAGCACGACATGCTACAGTGTCTTGCCCGTGCCCAACACGGTATGCTACAATGTCGTGACCTGGCCCATCATGCCATGCCGGCATGTGGGCACAACATGCATGATCACGCACCAAACGTGGTAAATACGAGCCGATGCCTGACAGGCGAGACTCACCGAGCCCCGAAAGGGTAAAGATGTGCGGCGATATGCCATCGAAACCCTAATTTTTAAAAGAAGTAGGGTTTTGTCCGATCCGTACCGGGCCTAGAAGTGTCAAACAGGCCGTGCCAGCCGGCCTGCCATGGTTTTTGCAGGCCCAAACATGCTATTGTGACAGAACATGCACGACACAGTTTATTCAGGCAAAGCTAGGCTCGACCGGTTTTTGGCCGTGCCTGGTCAAGGCCCTACGGGCCGGTTTAATAAATTTAATTTTGTTTATTTGTTTTATTTTTTGTTTATAATATTAATATAATTATGAAATATAAATTAGATAATATTTAAATTATAAATTGTAAATATTTGAATAGTTATAAAGTTTATTTTTTTTGTTATTTGTTTTAATTATGTATTAATTAGATTAGATTATAATTTATTAGAATAATATTTTAGAATTTTTAATGAAATTATTAAACAAAAAAAAATAAAATAAACACAAAATTTATTAACAAAAATGACAAAATCATACTCACACAGCCAAGTGTCAAACGGCAAACCAAAATAAATACAATGTAAATAAAAATAAGTACAAAACATTGAAATCAAAAATTAGAATTAAGCATGACTCATAAGCAAAAGCATGACTGTAACATAAGTGTCACAGTCGGCATATCACAATCCTGCAATCGTCAACCATCAAGCATCAAGTGATAATCTCATCAATCATTCATCGGTGTATCAATATCATCATCAATATCAATATCAATATCACTATCATATGGATCATCATTAACAATTAACTCCATTTTTGCTGCAGTCACACTCTCAGTCCTAGCACGATCCTTGATGCTAAATCTTGAATCCTCTTAATCATTCATACATGCTAAAGTCTCAATAATATCTAGACGTAATCTCGATCTTCTATTCGAAATCATATTCACAGTAACAAAAAAAGTAGACTCCGATGCTATACTCGACACCAGATGAGTCAGTAGATCTCATGTCATTTTAGATAGCACGGAAAAGATAAACTCATCTGATTTCCACCAAAATAATATATCAAGATTCTTAGTCTTAAAATATGATAGGATTGAGCAGTAATCGGTATCTAAGTATTGAGATAGCTCGCACTTATTCGATGGTCTACCTCGTCGTTTTCCTTTAGCTAACTGAATAAAAAAATTATCTTTAGATATGGTATCAATGTTCGTATTCATAGCCTCACCACTACTACCACCATACTTAGTATCGTAGTATGTGAAAAGGTCAGTCAACTTTTCGTGAATGGAGCCTTCGGGTGAGTCTTTCAGGTTCATGCACAAGGAAATATAAGGTAAAATATTATCTATCACTTTCACCTTAACCCTAGGATCCATGAATGCTGCAAGACAATAAAGAGATGGAATAGTAAATCAGTACTTTAAGTACTTGGTTTCCATCTCTGTAACTATATGGCTAAGTGTCGGATCAGCTCGATACTTTCTAAACATGCTCGGCACAGCATGCTATAGTGTCGTGCCCGTGTCTAGCACAGCATGCTATAGTGCCTTGCCGTGCCCAACACGACATGCTACAATGTTGTGACCCGGCCCATCATGCCATGCTGGCATGTGGGCACAACATGCATGATCACACACCGAACGTGGTAAATACGAGCTGATGCCTGACAGGCGAGGCTCACCGAGCCCCAAAAGGGTAAATATGTGCGGCGATATGCCATCGAAACCCTAATTTTTAAAAGAAGTAGGGTTTTGTCTGACTCGTACCGGGCCTAGAAGTGTCAAACAGGCTGTGCCAGCCGGCCTGCCATGGTTTTTGCAGGCCCAACCATGCTATTGTGACAGGACATGCACGACATAGTTTATTCAGGCAAAGCTAGGCTCGACCGGTTTTTGGCCGTGCTTGGTCAAGGCCCTACGGGCTGATTTAATAAATTTAATTTTTTTTATTTGTTTTATTTTTTGTTTATAATATTAATATAATTATGAAATATAAATTAGATAATATTTAAAAATATTTAAATTATAAATTGTAAATATTTGAATAGTTATAAAGTTTATTTTTTTTGTTATTTGTTTTAATTATGTATTAATTAGATTAGATTATAATTTATTAGAATAATATTTTAGAATTTTTAATGAAATTATTAAACAAAAATAAAATAAAATAAACACAAAATTTATTAACAAAAATGACAAAATCATACTCACACAGCCAAGTGTCAAATGGCAAACCAAAATAAATACAATTTAAATAAAAATAAGTACAAAACATTGAAATCTAAAATTAGAATTAAGCATGACTCATAAGCAAAAGCATGACTGTAACATAAGTGTCACAGTCGGCATATCACAATCCTGCAATCGTCAACCGTCAAGCATCAAGTGATAATCTCATCAATCATTCATCGGTGTATCAATATCATCATCAATATCAATATCAATGTCACTATCTTATGGATCATCATTAACAATTAACTTCATCATTTTTGCTGCAGTCACACTCTCAGTCCTAGCACGATCATTGATGCTAAATCTCGAATCCTCTTAATCATTCATACATGTTAAAGTCTCAATAATATCTAGACGTAATCTCGATCTTCTATTTGAAATCATATTCACAGTAACAAAAAAAGTAGACTCCGATGCTATACTCGACACCAGATGAGTCAGTAGATCTCATGTCATCTTAGATAGCACGGAAAAGATAAACTCATCTGATTTCCACCAAAATAATATATCAAGATTCTTAGTCTTAAAATATGATAGGATTGAGCAGTAATCGGTATCTAAGTATTAAGATAGCTCGCTCTTATTCGATGGTCTACCTCGTCGTTTCCCTTTAGCTAACTGAATGAAAAAATTATCTTTAGATATGGTATCAATGTTCGTATTCATAGCCTCACCACTACTACCACCATACCTAGTATCGTAGTATGTGAAAAGGTCAGTCAACTTTTCGTGAATGGAGCCTTCGGGTGAGTCTTTCAGGTTCATGCACAAGGAAATATAAGGTAAAATGTTATCTATCCCTTTCACCTTAATCCTAGGATCCATGAATGCTGCAAGACAATAAAGAGATGAAATAGTAAATCAGTACTTTAAGTACTTGGTTTCTATCTCTGTAACTATTTGGCTAAGTGTCGGGTCAGCTCGATACTTTCTAAATATGCTACTAATATTGCATATGCACCTGAGTACAATGCAAGTCATGGGAGTATAAACCGACAAATACATATTCATCATGTCACAAAAAATCTTTAGAAATTTCATAAATAAAATTTATAAAGCTCAGTCAATGTCGTCAATAAAAAGTTCGTCACTCTTACTATCGACATAGTCGGATATCACATGTTCGTATCCAACACATGACTCTAACATCAGGTATGTGTAATTTCAAATGTCTCACATCTGATTGAATTTTTTTCTTAAGATTCGCAAACAAACAGATACTATCGAACTCTTGTTGTCTGTGAGACATATAAATATATTTTAGTGAGTTACTTATGTTTTTCAAAGCGGGGAACACACATTCATCCCTACTTTACAATCAAGCTAATCACGTATCACATGTATCTGACGTGAAAAATCTCTCCTAATATTGCGTCTCTAATATTCCTAACAAACATGTTGATCGCTACTCTATTATTAGATGAGTTATCAAATATGATACTAAAAATGTTATTTTGAATTTTATATTCTCTAAAAATTTTCATCATACACTCAAAAATGACAGAGTCATCATGAGGATGAAGAATCTCAAAAAATCCTAAAATTTTTTTATTCATAGTTCATTTAGAATCTACGTAGTAGGCGGTGAGACATACATAAGATGCAAAATTATGACTAGTCAAGATATCAGACATCACGGATACTACTTCACTATATGCCATAAATTTATTAATTATTAATTATTTTTCTAACTTATAATATTTTAGTATGTCGTTCCTAGATGTGAACCTAGGAATCCTACAATAAGCATGCTGAAAATATGTCTGCCTGATGCTCATTATTCTTAGATTTTCCGAAAATTTAATCAGAAGATCAATCAATGTGATAAGTTTGGTCATGTCTTTCCTACCCAACTCGCTGTGGTATATGAAGTGGGTAAACTTTGAGACTAAACTGGATCCAGTCTCAAAAAATACAATGTTAAGTTGAGTTTGCCTAGGATCTAATACACCATGTTTTTTGGTACATAATTCGGCATGCCTCTTTAGGTATCATGACCCAAACGCACTCTCACAAGTTAAGATTTTCTTATAATATTTACACAGTATCATTTTTTCTTTCTCAACCATTATATAGTTTTTATTATATTAAAATTAGTCTAAACTATAGAAATCTTCCTAGTTTTTTGTTTTTTAGATGTTTGGGTTGAGATGACCGGAGAAACCAAATTTTCAGCAGCTCCGGACCTTTGGGTAAGATTTTCATTTTCTAAATTTTAATTAATTTCATTAGTATTTATAATTGCCATTTTTTGATTTTTTTTAGATAAGAGGATAGCTTAAAGAGTATAGTCTAGAAAGAAAAAAATAGGAATACTCGTAAAGTAATGTGAGGTAAAATTATGTGCACAAAAAATCCAACTTCTAAAGACCAATACAAACACCAACTATAAACGAGTCTGTGTTGCGACTCCAAAAAAGTCGAGCCGAAATACCGAGATGAAGAATTTAAAGAGAGAGTATTGAGAGAGTGTGAGAATGTGAGATTTTATGGTTTTGAAAAACATAGAAATTAGAGAGATGTGGACTTTTATAGAAAAAAATTTAGAATTCTAAAAAAAGTAATTTTTTTTTTTTTGAATTTGTTAATACTTTTTTTGGGTAAAATCATGTGGGCCATTGGATTCTACCCTATAGCTGTTAGAGGCGAAATATAACAGCTAGATTTTAAATAATTTTTTTTTAAAAAAATTTGAACAGTTGGTCGTAACAGGCAGTTGGGGGTGGCCGGTTGAGGTTGGTTCGAATTCGGGCTTGCCTGGTTTCTAGATTCGTCGGGCTGAGCCTCAGCCCGACGTGGTGGTATGGTAGTGGTAGAGCGGTACCTCGACTCATGCTGAGGTACCAGGCCATGGTACCATGCTGGGCCATGGTACCGTGCTGGGCCATGCACGGCACAAGGCCCAGTTGGTCTCGGCACGGCACGGCATGGCACTGTTCATATCATGGCAGGCACTGCATGGGCACTGGCACGGAAAATTCTCATGCCGTGCTGGGCTAGGCACTGCCGAATCGGGTCGTGCCTCGTGTCGGCCCGGGCTAGCTCGGCCTGTTTAACACCGCTAACTGGGCCTAACCTGGTGGTTTTTGGGCCACGGGTTTATGCTGGGCCAGACATGGCACGGTTATTGTACTATGCCGTGCATGGCCCTGTACTGTAGCCTGGTTGGGCAACCCAAAACTAGGTCGGGTCATGCCAAGCCAGGCTCGTTGACACCTCTAGTACTGACCATAGCTCTTTTGTTCTTTTTGACAGCAATTGTAAGGCTAATATTGGAGGAATTAGTTATAAGATTGTTTAGTTTCTTGGTAGCTTTGTCTATGGTCTAAAAATATTGAACTAGAGGTGTCAACCGGGCCGGCCCGGCCCGGCACGAGGCACGGCACGGTTCAGCCGTGCCTGGGCCGGCCCGGCACTATTTGGCTCGCAGCACGGGTTTATCCCGTGCCGGGTGTCCCATGAGCCCGACCCCACGATGCCCCTCCCGCAAAAAAAGACCCCCGTATCTCGAACCGCTCGGACAGGCAAACTCGAGCGGGCCAGGTAAGGCACGGCCCGCCGTGCCTGCGTGCCGTGCCGGGCCGGGCACGGCACAGTACAGTAACCGTGCCTGGCCAGGCATGGAAGCACGATCGTGCCCTAAAAAAATGGGCCGGGCCGGCCCGTCCCGGCCCGTTTGACACCTCTATGTTGAACATGTCTCTTTCTTCTGATATAAACTTTAAGTCTTGGGTTCTTAATTGTTGATTCGATATGAATTTATATTGGTAATGATGCATAGACTATCATATCATTTGGATCTATATGAAATTTTTCTACTCACGAAATCTTATTATCTGCATATACAAATTGATTTGAGATTATTGGTAGGTATGAGACTCAATAGGAATAAAATTATATTGGGTACTAATAAGTTTAGTTGTTGTCAATGGGTAACTTTCTCGGCTAATTGATGATCCAGGCAGGGTTATAAGAAAGGAGAAATAGTAATAGATTTATTTGTAATATTTGGATTCTTACTATTCCTAAGCTCTAAAAAATAAATCTAGATCAAAACAAGTAATATTTATACTCATTAAAATTATATCAGTCTCTAATGAGAAACACAAACAACAATATCCTTTTTAGGTATTAGGATATCCAAGGAAAATACATCTCAATTCATATATGTCAATTTGTCTACTCTTAGAGAGTGATTGACAAAAGAATAAGTACATTCAAAAACTCTAAAATACAAGCCAAATTGTTTCTCTTCAATATATAAAATCTAAACGAATATGTACTGAGAAATAGCTGAAGAGGGCACCTGTGGTAATTGAGGTAAATTATGGTTGACCCATTTCTATCTAAAATATTTTTTGAATATTCTTTCCAAGAGTGTTCGATGTCTGAGTTATTTCAGTTATATTTCTTTTTTTCATTTAAATAATTTTATTATGTTGGAGTGTGTCAGCGAATGAAGTCAAGTGTATAATTTTATAATTTTTATAATATATGCTATATCAATCTAATATATATTCTTATATATTATTAATTTTTGATTTTATCATATTTTTTTTTGAATTAAATTTTTATTATTTTATGATAAATCTAAAAAAAATTATGATTTATTATAAAAGAGATATTCTATCAATGTATATCTTGAGTAATTATTAATAAAAATAATCAGATATCTAAATTCATAGGTAGTCAATATCCTAGTTATCAATTTAATATGAGTATGTACTAGTATAGACTCTTGTAATACTATATTATTTGAGTTTGAATGAAATATTTCTACTTGGAAATTCTCATTTTTTAGACTCAATATAATTTAAATTTATTATTAAGTCTGATGACTTAATTGGAGAAACATAATACTCAGTATCAAAGTGATCAAATATAGCTGATAGAGGTCTCTCTCTGCCAACTAGTGGTTGGGGCATGCATATAAGTAAGATAGAAAAGGTTATGAATCAAATTATAACATCTGGATTTCATACTTTTTCTATGCTTATTAAAAAAAGAATCATAACCAAAAAAAATGATAACTATACTTAGAAAAATCTTATCAATATTTGGTGAGAAATATCTATATCTTTTTTAGATACTAAAATTTTTATGATAATTATAACCCAAGGCCCTAGATATCAATTTGTCCTATTTTAGAGAGTGATTGAATCCAAAACAAGCATATTTAAAAATATTCAGAGAAGCTAAATAATTTTATTCTAGAATAAAGGATCTAAAAGGGTATGTGATGAGAAATAATAGAAGGTGTCCATGATTGACCAGGTAGATTATGATTAAAATTATTTTTTTCTAAAAATTTTGAAATATTTTTTTAAGTATTAGTGTTTGATTCATCTTAATTAGATGTTTATTCTTTTTGTCAGTCATACAATTTTGTTGGGGTGTGTCAACATATTAGGTATGGTATATAATCTCATGTATCTTATATTAGATGCTAAATTTATCTGATATATATTCTAATGTATTATTATTTTTTATTTTCTTATATTTTTTTAGAATTGATTTTTTATTAATTTATGAAAAATTTGAAAAATTAAAAATACTTGTGATCTATTATGAAAGGAATATATCCAAGTATATATTGAGTAGTCACCAATAAGTATATCAAATATTTAAATTTAGAGGTGTCAAATGGGACGTGCTGGGCCGGCTCGGCCCGTTTTAAGCCGGCCCGATCGTGCTTTCGTGTCGAGCTAGGCACGACATAGTTACTGTGTCGTGCCGTGCCTGGCCCGGCACGGTTCTGTGGAGGTTAGCCCGACACTGGCCCGCGGCACGAATCTGTCGGGTTCAGCCCCAGGCCGAACCTCTAATATAAAAAAAATTAGGGGTTCGGCTGTGCGCCGTCGTGCCGAACCCCTAATTTAAAGAAATTAGGGGTTCAGCATTCTCAAAACCCTAATTTAAAAGAAACCAGGATTTTGGCGCGCCCAAAACCCTAATTTTAAAAAAATTAGGTTTCGGCGCCCCTAAAATCCTAATTTTAAAAAAATTAGGGTTTCAGCGCCCCCGTAACCCTATTTTAAAAAAAATTTGGTACCGTGCCAATGGGTCACGGTACCGTGTCGAGCCAGGCACGGCATGAGGTCCGGTTGGCCTCGGCACAGCACATGATCGTGCCGTGGTCGGGTACGGCACGAGCCAAGGCACGGGAAATTTCCGTGCCGGGCCAGCCCATGCACGGCCAAATCTTGCCTTGCCTCATGCCGGACCGGGTTGGCCCTGCCCAGTTAACACTTCTATTTAAATCTCTCTGATTATATTTTTATTAGTTCCTCATATGTTTGAGTATATCAAGTCAAATAGATCTCTTATGAAATCAGATTAGCATATTGGGGAGGAAGCTCTAGTAAGCTTTTCTAACTATTATGCATCATAATATTAGGTCAAAATATCTTTAAAAGTCGGATACATCATGCACAAGTAATGGGTCCAGAATACTCATACATCTGGATGGAGATCTTATTATTGAAAATAAAACATATAATCCAGCCTAATTAATCTTAAATAGAGCATTCTTTAGAGTTCATCAATCATGCAAACAAGTATGGGTGAAAGTAAATACAAAATTAAAATGGATATTCGAATTGTAAGATAACCTTAGATCCATGAGTTTATTCTTTTAATATCTATGATATGTGTTTAGGTTTCCTTTAATTTATATTATGTATGAAACAGAATGAATGTTGATGTGTGTGCAATGACTTTTTGCCTTAACAGCATATAAGATGATTGTCACTATTGAGGCCATCTCAATGTTGGACTCCTCATAATTATCTTAATATTTAACTATTGAGATAATAATTCATCTATATTTGAGAGTCATTCATAATTTCATATCTTTTAAGTAATTTTATCAATTATCATTGATGATTATTTTATCTAGACATTCTTATTTTTTGGTCTCAATTGTCATAAAGACTAAAAATTAATATGATTTATAAGTATTTGTACTTTTAGTTTCATAAGTATCATATTCGCATAATTAATATATTTTTCTCAAGTTTTATTAGCGAGAATCATACGAGTAAGGTAATTTACAAGGACTATCATAATCTTGTGAATGACCACTTACTAATGTATATTTGAGGATTACCTATCATTTTTTTTTCTCGTTGATAATGTGACTTTCATAATAAAAGTGAACTGCTAAGGAGAATATTTTATTTAATGTTCATTTCAATCGAGAATCAATTCTTTTAAAATGTATATAATAGATGAGCATGTAAAAGTATTTATACTTTCAATTTCATAAATTTAAAATTTGTGATGATCAATATACTTACATTTTGGGTTTCAACATAGTTTATCTTTTACATTGCAATTAGAATGACTGTCATTTCCTTTATTTTATATGTATGAATGAGCCTTGTTGTTTACTTATCATCATTAATCATAATAATCTTGCATTAATTTAACAATAATTGAAATTCTAGTTTAAGTTTTGTTTAATCACTAAATATAAATATTAATAACACAAAATAAATTAAACACATTTATTTTTTAATAAAATCAATGTCATATTACATATCTTAATTTATACAAATCTTAGACCAATATTATTTTAGTAAAAATTTATAAATCCATCATAGAGATGGAAGGTTTGAAAGTAATGCTCACCCATTCTAGGGAATAATATTAATTTTGTGTCCATTACTTGTTTATAGAATCTCCAAGGAGTATGAAATTTATCTTATGGTTTGATAGTTACACGCGGTCTTACTTGTTGCATAGGGGGAGAAGAAAAAGAAGAAAATGAGAGATCAATAATTTTTTTTATTGTTCAAATTTATACTCATGCGACTTTGTATTATTCTAAATATGAAGTCATATCTTTCAAAAAGAAAATTATAACTTTAACCTTAATTTTTTCATATTGAGATTATAACTCTATAAAATAGTCATGATTTTCGACCGCATCTCAATTTTTTTGTAACACAAAGTTATAACATTAGTAATGACTCTGACTTAGACTTGATGTCTTTATAATACAAAGTAATAGTCTTATGAAGTAGTCGTGACTTTGTGTGTTTATCTTCTTGTTATCTATAAAGGATTGATGTGTTGGGATATGACCATGGTCATAGATGTGAAAGGTGCAAGGTGCATCAAGGCTCAAAGGTCTCCTGGAGCCTTAAGGTGCAAGTATTCCTTAAGACATGAATTTTTTTATATAAGTATACTCTAATTATTCATATATATTTTTTAAAATATAATCAAATATATTAATCCAAAAATACTCTTACACCTCTTCATTCGCCTATTGTACATCATCTCTTTTTTTGTAGCTAGTCGAGGAGCTTGACGAGGGGCTTCTGGAGCTCGACCACGGGCTTCTGGAGCTCGACCATGGGCTCCATGCAGATCCTCTTCGAGCTCCATCGAGCTCTTGGTTGAGCTCCATGGAGCTCCTCTAGCTTTTGGAACTCAATGGATGACAACTTGTACGAAGGTGTGCCTGTGGAGAGCTTCATGCCTCAAGGAATGCACGTGCCTTTTCTGCTATCCTTGCGCCTATGTGAATGAGCTTTGCCCCGGCCAAGGTGAGGCACCATGTATGTGCCTCGCCTACGCCTGAGCCTAGGCGTGCCTTTCATAACTATGACCATGGCATAATGAATGATTTCTCATATTATTATATAGTCATGGTATTGTGAAGATGTCATGATGTCGTCATTAGTTTTTCTTGAGTATTGTATAGTCGTGGTGCTGAGAACTAGCCATTGCGGTGAGAATATCTTTATTTTCTTAGTTGTGGCCTTGTGTTTGAAAATGGCTACGACATAATTTATCCCTCATATGTCTCAAGTGTCCGTGTCATTGTTTGTGGGTACTTACGACTTTGATCTTCTCTTCTCTTATATATCATGTTCTTTTTATATTAATTTTTTATTCTTTCATATATCATATTGTTTTGGTATTATTCTTTTTTTCTCTAATATATCATATTGTCGAGACACTAGAATGATGCAACGTCACTAAAAATAAGCTCGAGCATATAATTCATAGTTATACCTTTTTTTAAAGATAATGGTTGTGACCTTGGGGATGACTATTCTCAAATAATATTCTCTATAATATTTTGAATTCTAAAAGTTATGGTTCTGAATAATAATTATGATTTTGGCTTGAGTAGTTGTCTTTATTATTTTTTGTATCTCAAAAGTTATGGTTTTATAAAAAATTTTGATTTTGACTTAAGATTAATTAAGCCTTGTTAAAGATAATATCGTGGCGCTAGAACATAGTTGGGATCTTTAGTACAAGTAGTATATTTGGTTGCTATGATGTAAAATTAATGTAACAATCATTCAAGTTTTATAAGATAAGTATGATTGCAACACCATAATAACATCACAGCTTCAAATAGTATATTGCATAGTGAAATGATTATGCTAACTAATTGGTAGGGTGTGACGTACAAAGGTTGATATGGCCAATTAAGTATAGTTTTGGTCAATAATAAATGTTAAAATTTTGCCAGACGTTATGTTTTGCTTTATCAGTTAAATATTTCTAAAAACTTATTAATTTTATGATTATTTATGAATATTTACTAAAATTCTAAAATCATGAAATTAATTCATAATTTTTTTTCCATGCTTAGACATCATTATAAATATTCAAAATACATACAAATTTTGGTAGTTTGGATATCAAAAAAAACATACACTAAAATAATTATTTATCCCTTTATAATAATTTCTCTACATGATAAAAATTTTTATCATCACTATAAATTATTATAATTAGGTTTGAGTGTCCTAGGATTTAGAAATAATGGAATAATTTCAAGTAGACATATTGATAGTCGTGATAAAGTTTGAGTTTCGTGATTATACTTATGGATCAATAGATATGTACATTCATTTATGTAGTAGTATATAGGTATTTATAATTTTACACATACAAAAAAATTATTTTATTTTCCAAGCAATACTATATAAAGACGAAGATGGAGAGAGAGAGAGAGAGAACCTTTGATTTCTTTTGCTTGCTTTTCCGCTTGTAGCGCTTTCTCCTTTTATATATTCCACACTCCCCCTCAAGCTGGAGCATATACGTCATATGCACCAAGCTTGTTACAAATGTATTTAATCCTAGGATGACTGAGAGATTTAGTGAAGATATCTGCTAGTTGATCATCTGAATTAATAAAACTTGTAGCAATACATCCTGATGTGATCTTCTCTCTAATGAATTGACAATCAACTTCAATATGCTTGGTCCTTTCATGAAAGACTGGATTGGATGCAATATGTAATGCGGCCTGGTTATCACAGATGAGTTTCATCTCTTCATCCTTTCCAAATCTCAACTCTCGAAGAAGATGTTTCAACCATATGAGTTCACATGTTGTCAAAGCCATAACTCGATACTCGGCTTCAGCGCTAGATCTAGCCACTACATCTTGTTTCTTACTCTTCCAAGATGTTAGATTACCTCCAATAAAAACACAGTACCCTGAAATGGAACGTCTATCTGTGGGTGAGCCAGCCCAATCTGCATCTGTGTAACCAACAACCTGAGTATGACCTTTGTTCTCGTACAACACACCTTGGCCTGGTGTACTTTTGATATATCGAAGAATTTGGATTACGGCATCCCAATGGCTATCACATGGTGACGGTAGGAATTGACTAACAACACTTACAGGAAAAGAAATGTCTGGACGAGTAATGGTGAGATAGTTCAATTTACCTACGAGTTGTCGATATCTCCATGTGTCTCCTAAAGGCTCCCCCTGTCTTGGTACAAGTTTGACATTCAGATCCATAGGTGTATCTACCGGTTTACAATCTAACATACCGGTATCTTCTAGGATGTCCGAAGCATACTTCCTTTGGGAAAGGACCACACCGGAACTGAATTGAGCTATCTCAATTCCCAATAAATACTTAAGTTTCCCCAAATCTTTGGTCTGAAAGTGGGTAAAAAGATATTGTTTTAGTTTCTGAATACCATATTGATCACTGCCTGTAATGACAATGTCATCCACATAAACAACCAGATAAATACATTGCCCCAATGAGTTATGATGATAGAAAACTGAATGGTCTGCTGTACTGGTAAGCATGCCAAACTCTTGAATAACAGAACTAAAACGACCAAACCATGCTCGAGGAGATTATTTCAAGCCATATAGAGAACGGCGTAACTTGCACACTAAACCAGGCTCTCCCTAAGCAACAAAACCAGGAGGTTGCTCCATATAAACTTCCTCGGCAAGATCACCATGAAGGAAGGCATTTTTAATATCCAACTGATAAAGAGGCCAAGAACACATAGCAATCATGGAGAGAAGCAGACGAACAGAAGCAATCTTGGCAACAGGGGAGAATGTGTCAGCATAATCAGAACCATAAATCTGAGTATAGCCTTTAGCAACTAAGCGGGCCTTAAGGCGATCAACCTGACCATCAGGACCAACCTTAATTGCATAGACCCAATGACAACCAACTGTAGATTTACCAGAGGGTAAAACAACAAGATCCCAAGTGCCATTAGAGTGTAGAGCAGCCATTTCATCCACCATTGTCTGTCGCCAGCCTGGATGGGAAAGAGCTTCATGGGTGCTCTTTGGAAGAGAAACAGAGGATATAACAGAGACAAAACTAGAATATGGTGAAGATAATCGATGATAACTCAAAAAATTGTAAATAGGATGAGGATTACAAGTAGAGTGATTACCTTTCCGTGTAGCAATGGGTAAGTCATCGGGAGAGGGTGGAGCCGGGGCAGGAGAAGCCGAAGGGATAGGAAGTGAGTCTGCAGGTGCCTCAGCAAACGTTAAAGGAGCATCGACACGAGGGCGACGATGATAAACCTAAAGTGGTCGAGGAGGCACAACATCAGGTGAAGAGACAATGAGTATGGGCGAGACTGCAGAAACAGGAAGAGACTCAGAAGTGGTGGAAAAGAATGGTGAGTCCTCAAAGAAAGTACATCAGTGGAGATAAAGTAGCGATGAGTCCCAAGAGAATAACAACGATAACCCTTCTGAAGTCTGGAATATCCCAAGAAGAGACACCTCATGACTTTGGCTGAAAGCTTGTCATGTCCTGGAGTGAAAATATGAATAAAGCAAGTACAACCAAAGACACGAGGAGGAAGGAAATAAAGTGGTTGGTCAGGGAAGAGAAGGGAATGAGGAATCTGATCATGTAAAACAGAGGAGGGCATACGATTAATCAAATAACAAGCGGTAAGAATAGCGTCCCCCCAAAAACGAAGAGGAACATTACTATGGAGGAGGATAGTACGAGCTGTCTCAACAAGATGTCGATTCTTGTACTCAGCTACCCCATTTTGTTGAGGAGTATGAACACAAGAAGACTGATGAAGAATCCCATGATGAGACATAAATGAAGTAAAGGGGGATGAAAAATATTCCCTGGCATTGTCACTGCATAACACACGAATAGAAATATTGAATTGGTTCTGGATTTCAGCATAAAATTTCTGAAAAATAGAAAATAACTCAGCTCGATTTTTCATTAAAAATAACCAAGTACATCGAGAATAGTCATCAATAAAAGTGACAAAATACTAAAATCCTAAGGTAGACACAGTCCGACAAGGACCCCAAACATCAGTGTGGACAAGCTCAAAAGGAGACTTTGCCCGATTATCCAAACGCTTTGGGAACGAGACACGAGTATGTTTCCCAAGCTGACATGACTCACACGAAAGCGACGACAAAGTGGAAAAATGAGGGACCATCTTTTGGAACTTGGAGAGACTAGGGTGGCCCAAACGACTGTAAATGAGGAGAGGAGCATCGGTGGAAATGAAAACTGCAGGAGATGAATCCGAGGTGAGGTGATAGAGTCCTTGAGACTCACGTCCTATGCCAATCGTCTTCCCCGTACTCCGGTCCTACAAGGTTACAAATTTATCAGAAAAGGTAATAGAACAATTAAGAGTACGAGTAATTTTGCTGATGGAAATAAGATTAAAAGGACATTTAGAAGTATAAAGGACAAAAGTGAGAGGTAGAGAAGGTAGAGGAATGGCCAAACTAATACATTTAGCCACAGTTTGAGAACCATTAGCTAAGGTAACAGTAGGTAAAGCAGATGTAGTAGAAATAGAGGAGAAAAATCTTTATTACCAGATATATGATCAGAAGCTCCATAATCTAGAATCCAGGGTCCAAGAGAAGATGTGTGGGTAAGGCAGGCAAAAGTATTACCAGGCTGGGCAACAGAGGCAACAGAAGCATGATATGCCTGAGATGCGGAGGAGCTCGGAGGCTAAGGCAGCTGAGAATCAGAGGACTGGACCATATGGGCAGTCCGAGAAGGCCGTCCATGTAACTGATAGCAACGATCATGAGTGTGGCCAAGTTTATTGCAATAAGTGCAATGAGGACGTTGGCCCCTACCTCGGTTACCTCTGCGGCCTCCTTGAGTGGCAGTGTGAGAAACTAACACAGAAGAATCTGAAGTGCTATCAGATGACAAAGTTTGAGTGGACGAGATATGAAGGAGGCGAGCAAACACATCATCCAAGGACGGAACTGATGAACTGCCAAGAATCTGATCGCGGACAGGCTCAAGATCCGAACGGAGGCCAATAAGAGTAAGGACCATGAAGAACTTATCAAGTTGTGTTTGTTGAGTCCCAACATCAGAAGTAAGAAGCATCACAGTCAAGAACTCTTCCTCATAAGAAGCAATCTGGCCAATATAAGTAGATAGATCCAAATCCTGTTGGCTGAGATGGACAATAGCAGAAACCACCTTATAAAGACGCTAGATATCATTTGTGTATAATCCTTTAGCTTGAGTCCAAAATTTAAAACAAGTTTTGTAGGCCCGAAGATGAAGAAGAATCTTAGGATCAACTGATTGCCACAATATACTACATAACTGGGCATCTATCTTTCTCTACTGTACGCGGTCAACCTCAGGGATATTTGTCATTTGTGTAACCAGGTGATCCTCATATCCTTGACCCATAAATCATAGTTCAATAAAAGCTGACCAAGAAAGATAATTGTCACTGCCAACCAATTTCTCCGAAATAATCATAGGATATCCAGATATAATAGAGGAAAAAATGGAAGTTTTAGCAGTCATATCTACTTCAGATTGAAAAGAGTCCTAGTACAGCTCCAGATTGTGGCATGACAGCACTTGAAAGGTTGAAGAGGCAAGGAGCAGGGTTTCTGAACAGGGTTCCTGAACAGGGTTTCAGGAACAGGGTTCCTGAAACCCTAGATTTTGCCCAGGAAACCCTAGATCACTGAATGACGAGGAAGAGGATTGGAACTTGCTGGAAACTTTCAATTTCCTGTTCTAAGAGAGCCGCCACAATCATTTCTTATCACAATGGAAGAGTACATACGAGAGGCGCCAAACCCTAGCACCAAAACCTAGCGCCTTAGCGATGCGTCGCGTTGCCCTCTCTACGTCGCGTTGACCTCTCTGCATCGCGTTGCCCTCTCTGCATTGCGTTGCCCTCTGTGCGTCTCGTTGCTCTCTGTGCGTCGCGTTTCCCTCTGATACCATAAAGACGAAGAAGGAGAGAGAGAGAGAGAGAGAGAACCTTCGATTTCTTTTGCTTGCTTTTCCGCTTGTAGCGCTTTCTCCTTTTATATATTCCACATTATATTTAACAATTGTAGTTAGACTATCAAAATATTTTTTTCTCAATCAATAATCTCTGATTTTCACATTTTTTTTCTCGGTATATTATTTTATTTCATTCTTGTTAGTTTCTTCATTTAATATTACTTTAGTTATACTTATTTCTTGAATTTTTTTTGTTAGATGTAGTAACTTTTGTGAATGTTGTAGTTCTTTCTTCTGTGCAATATTATTCTTTTTTATTCTAAATTTCCAAATTCACTGTATTGAGTACTATCGTGACTTTGTCTGTAAGATTTTTATTATCATTTTTTTCCTACAACTTCAAAGTTGTGGTGTTGTACATAGCTGCGGTCTTGTCTTTATAATTTTGGTGAACTAGTTTATTTTGTATCTCAAAAGTCACGGTGTTGGGCACATTCGCAGCCTTGTCATTTTTTTTGAATTTTTTGTCATTTTAATTATGTTACCATAAAGTCATGACATTGTACACGGTTACGACTTTGTCTTTGAATTTTTTTTAGTTATTTTCATTTTATAATATCTAAGTCGTGGCGATATGCATAGTTGTGGCTTTATCTACTTTTGTGTTCTCATTTTCACAACTTCAAAATAATTCTCTCTTCATATTTCGCATCTTCATCATTATTATAGTTTTAAAGTTATTCTTTGTTTCATATCTTTTGTTTTTATCCAACTAATACTCTTCTACAAAATTTTTTTACTAGAAATCTATTTTTCTTTGTATTGAGGTATATAAGAAATTGTTGATTCTCCAATATTCTATTTTATCATCATATAGATCTCATAAGTTATTATAAATATTATATTTTACTTGTTCCTCATCAATATGAAATGTGTATTTTTCTATCTTGATATCGATAAAGATTTGTTCCATTATCAAAAATGGGCTTTCTAATATTTATGATGCATAATTGTTCTCTTCTATATCTAATATAATGAAATTCACTAGAAAAATAAATATACGTACCATGATAAATACGTTATAATGATTTTATTCGGGTGCTTGATAGTTCAATTTGACATTTGGAATAAGAAAGATATTGAAGTAATTTTATCAAGATTTAATCTCTTATGATTAATAAAAACATCAAATTGATGTTTGATCTCAAGTCGTACAGTATCTTCTGAAAGATGTGACATTCAATAATACAAGGTCTATTGGGGGTTTTGGGGTTTTTATATTTTCTTAGAAAATTTTTTTGAATGATTGTATTATACTACTCATGTGTTTAATAGTGACGTGACTTTTAAGAAGTCATGGCATTATCACCTTTAAAAGTTATAAAATTTTTTTGTTCGACATACCTTCATAGCTCCGGAGATGTGACCTTTTGGAAAGTCATGACATTTTTATCCCCAAAAATTTTAGATTTTTTTTATTTCAAATTGCTTTTGTTGTTTTTTTTTGCTTCTAATAAATATTGATGAGCAATTCTTCAGATATGTTTTGGAATCATATAACAATTCATTTATTCTTTTTTTTTCATTAATAATACTAATTGTCCGAGTTGGTAATGTGTGTTCTTTATTATCAAATTTATTTGATTTATTTTTGCTTTAAGCATTCCCATTTAATTGTCTTGGATATCATTCTTCATTTTCAATTTTGTTGAAATAACGTGTATTTTGTCTTTCCCTTTTAATTTCTATTCTCTTCTTGATTGTTGATAATTAAAACTTGAGTTTCCTTGATTAGTGTAACTCATCACATTGTTTCCAATATTTCTTGAAGATCATCCAATTATCTACAGTTCACTCATTTATCATCAATGTGAAAATTTTATTATTTCTTATGTTTGAATGGTAATGCTTTGAGACATTGTTGTTAAGTTGAAACACGTGTCATTTACTTTGTATTTAATTAGTTTCTTTTGGTTGATAAATGAGATTCAATTTCATTGATTCATACGGATATAAAATAATGAATCTCTCTTGATAATCTTCTCAATTTTTCTTGCGTGTTAAACTTTCTCAAAAAAGTTTTTATTTTTACTTCAATATTAGTGTATCTATTTAATTCTAATATTTAAGCTTGTCTTCTCTCATATGAGCGATACATTGGAGTTTGATAGTTATTTTTCGCTAGCACCTCAAATAAATAATATTTTATTCAACAAATTTTTTATATTTACCTTCCAGAAGTCGCATTAACTGTACATCTTGTCATATAATTTAGTCTATTATAAAAGATTTGAGATTGGAACATAACTTGAATTCATATTGAGAATATCTTCTCAACAACTTTAAATGATATCGACCTCATATATACTCTCTACTGTCAAGATTAACTTATCTCGTTTCATAGTTAAGATATAATTTGAAGACAGAAAGAATTTAGTGAGAAATATGCTAATTCATCTCAATTTTCATTGGAACCCCATAAACATTAGAACATACTTTGTGCTTTATCATGTAATAAAAATAGAAATAAACATAGTCTTATTGTATTAAGACTAATTCTCTTCTTTTTTACAATGTCACATAAGTCCAAAAATATTACGACATATACATTAGGTTCCTTTGATACTCTTCCATTTTATTGATACTGCTCTTCCATTTTACTGATACTCTTTTTCTACTCTACTGATACTGTCAAATAACTGTTCATTATCACATATCTCTAATTATTTTTCAAGGTATGATAGTGGCTGGACTGCTGAACAACATACTCATTATCATCTTGCGGCTCTCTGTTATTGTCAGTACCTTGTATAATTTCTTTATTAGCTTTTTATCCAACAATCACTCTACAAGTATTTTTAATTTTTGGATTTAGATGGATTGACTCAGTCTCAGAGGTTTGACTCCTGAAAAGGTGTTAAAAAGAAAAAAAAAGAATACAAAGAATATAAGCAAAATCAAAATATAATTTTTAATATTCAAATGAGTTAACACGATATAGTTTTTAGATTCAAGAATATTTATTAAACTCAACATTATCAAAAATATTAAAAAAGAGTTATCCTTTTATAAAGATAATAATGTTAACTCACATTGACTATTTTGATTAAATAATTTTTAGTAACGACATCAAAAACTTGTTATGTTGATACATTGCTTAATTTTATAGGTTTGATAATGTCCCAAAATCTCATTGATGAAAATATTTCATCAACAGATATCTGTAAGTATATTGGTCATACAAGTAGAATAAAAATTTTAAAAAAAATATAAAATTGAATAAATAAAAATTATAATATGATTAAAATTGTATTTTCCCAAAAATATTTTGGGATATTCTACCTAAATAGGAATGTTCGATTTCAACTAAATATTATTCCTTATGTTCACTTTTTTTGTGGTAGTATGTTGACCCAAAAAATTTAGTATATAATTTCATAATCTATATATTAAGTAATCTCTTTGGCATATATTCTTAAATATTATTATTTTTTATTTTTTGATATTTTTATTAAAATGATTGTTTATTTTTTTATGAAATATTTGAAAATTTAAAGAGATGATTTATGACATAAAAAATACTTATGTATACTATGAGTAGTCATCAAAAAAGATGATTTAGTATATAAAATTTACTTCGATCACATTTCTAATAGGTTCTAATATATTTGGGTTTATCCAAATGAATAGTTCCTACCCACACGAAGTCAGTGAGCATATAATAGGAATCTCTAATATATTTTTCTAATTGACGCACCTCATACAGTAAGGTAGAAATATACTTATTATTAAGGTTAGGTATTCTTAACTTGGTAGTAATTATACATAAGGTTGAGAATGCACAAGTAAATATCAAATATGCTTAAACATATAGAAGAAAATCCTATTCTAGAAGAGAATAGATGTAATTGACATGGTTTAATTCCAAATTGAATCTTTTTTCAAAGTCCTACAATCTTAAAAAACAAATATAAATTGAAGACAATAAAATCAGAATTGAGTTATCTAGAAAGATAACTCATTAAAAACATATCAATAAAATAATTGAGAATAAACATAATATGATCAAGAAACAAAAATCCAACCTAAATACTTTTATATCCAATAATTTTAGAGAATTTATTATTAGTTATGTAGAGAGAGAGAAAAAAAAAAGTAGATTTTATTTTTATTTTCTGCATCTTTCCTTACAAGAATAGGTATATATATATATATATGTAGCTAGAAGAATATATTCAACACTCCCCCTCAAGCTGGAGCATATACATCATATGTGCATAGCTTGTTACAAATATATTTAATCCTAGGACCTCTAAGAGATTTAGTCAAGATATATGTTAATTGATCATATGAATTAACAAAATTTATGGTAATACATCCTGATGTGATTTTCTTTTTAATGAAGTGGCGGTCAACTTCAATATGCTTAATCATTTCATGAAAGACTAGATTGGATGCAATATGTAAAGCAGTCTGGTTATCACATATGAGTTTTATCTGTTCATCCTTTCCAAATCTCAACTCGCGAAGAATATGTCTCAACCATATAAGTTCACATGTTGCGAGAGCCATAGCTTGATACTCGGCTTCAACGTTAGATCTGGCCACTATATCTTGTTTCTTACTCTTCCAAGATATTAGATTACCTCTAATAAAAACACAATACCTTGAAGTGGAATGTCTATCCATGGGTGAGCCGACCCAATCTGCATCTGTGTAATCAATAATTTAAGTATGACATTTGTTCTCATACAACACACTTTGGCATGGTGTGCTTTTGATATATTGAAGAATGTGAATTACTGCATTTCAATGGCTATCATATGGTAACTGTAGGAATTGACTAACAACACTCACAAGAAAAGAAATATCTGGACAAGTAATAGTGAGGTAGTTCAAGTTATCTATGAGTCATTGATATCTCCCAAGGTCTCCTAAAGGTTCACCCCATCCTGATACAAGTTTGACATTATGATCCATAGGTGTGTCCATCAGTTTACAGTCTAACATATCGGTTTCTTTCAGAATGTCTAAAGCATACTTTCTTTAGGAAATGATCATACCAGAATTTGATTGAACCATCTTAATTCCCAAGAAATACTTGAGTTTACTCAAGTCTTTAGTCTTTTAGTGGGTAAAAAGATGTTTTAGTTTCTGAATATCATCCTGATCACTGTCTGTAATGACAATGTCCTCCACATAAATAATCAAATAAATACATTGCCCAAATGAATTATAATGATAGAAAGGAATTATAATGATACATTGCCCAAAGAAGTTTGGTCTATCGTATTGTGAGGTATGCCAAACTTTGGAACAACAGAATTAAAACGACCAAACCATATAAAGAACGGCATAACCTGCACACTAAACCAAACTTCTCTTGAGCAACAAAATCAGGAGGTTGTTCCATATAAACTTCATTTGCAATATCACCATGAAGGAAGACATTTTTAATATCCAACTGATAAAGCGGCCAAGAACACATAGCAACCATAGAGAGAAGCAAATTAATTGAAGCAATCTTGGCAACGAGAGAGAAAGTGTCACCATAATCAGAACCATAAACCTTAGTATAGTCTTTAGCAACTAAGCAAGCTTTAAGGCGATCAACTTGTCCATCAGGACCAACAAGATCCCAAGTGTCATTAGAGTACAGATCAGTCATTTTATCCATCATTGTCTGTCATCAGCCTGGATGGGAAAGATCTCATGGGTGTTCTTTGGAAGGGAAACAAATGATATAACAGAAATAAAAATAGAATATGGTGAAAATAATTGAAGGTAACTCAAAAATTTATAGATCGGATGAGGATTACGAGTAGAGCGAATACCTTTCCACAAAGCAATGGGTAATTCATCAGGAGAAGGCAGAGCCAGAGCAGGAGAAGCCAAAGGGACAGGAAGTGAGCCAGTAGGTGCCTCAGCAATCGGGAGAGGAGCAGCAACACAAGGATGACGATGATAAACCTGAAGTGGTCGAGGAGGCACAACATCAGGTAGGGAGACAATGAGAAGGGCAAAACTTCAGAAATATAAAGAGACTTAGAAGTGATAGAGAAAAAAGATGAGTTCTCAAAGAATGTGACATCAGTGGAGAGAAACAATTATAATCCTTTTGAAGTCTGGAATTTCCCAAGAAGAGGTACTTCATGAATTTGGCGGAAAACTTGTCCTGTTTAGGAGTGAAAATATGAACAAAGCAAGTATAACAAAAGACACGAGAAGGAAAAAAAAAATAATGGAAGTAATTAGAGAAGATAATAGAATGAGGAATCTGATCATGTAAGACTGAAGAAAGCATACGATTAATTAAATAACAAGCGATAAGAATAATGTCCCCAAAAAACGAAAAGGAACATCACTATGGAGGATGATAGTACGACCTGTCTCAACATGATGTTGATTCTTGCATTTAGTGACTCCATTTTGTTGAGGAGTATGACCACGCGAAGACTGATGAAGAATTTCATAATGAGACATAAACGAAGTAAATGGTGTTGGAAAATATTTTCTAGCAATGTCACTGCGTAACATACGAATAGAAATATTAAACTGAGTCTAAATTTTAGCATAAAATTTCTAGAAAATATAAAATAACTCAGTTTGATTTTTCTTTAAAAATAACAAAGTACATCGAGAATAGTCATCAATAAAAGTGACAAAATATTGAAATCCTAAACTAGATGTATTCCGACAAACACTCCAAACTTCAGTGTGGACGAGCTCAAAAGGAGATTTTGCTCAATTATTACAATGCTTTGGGAATGAGACACGAGTATGTTTCTCAAGTTGACATGACTAACACAGAAGCGATGACAAAGTAGAAAAACTAGGGATCATCTTTTGAAACTTGGAGAGACTAGGGTGACCCAGATGACTGTGAATGAGGAGAGTAGCTTCAGCGGAAATGTAAATTGTAGGAAATGAATCTGAGATGAGATGATAGAGGCCTTGAGACTTACGTCCTATGCCAATCGTCTTCCCTGTACTCCAGTCCTGCAAGGTCATAGATTTATCAGAAAAGGTAATAGAATAATTAAGAGTGCGAGTGATTTTACTAATGGAAATAAAATTTAAAAGACATTCAGGAGTATCAAGGACATACGTGAGAGGTAGAGAAGGAAGATGAAGGGCCAAATAGATTCCTTTACCCACCGTTTGAGAACCATTAGCTAAAGTAACCGTGGGTAAAGTAGAAGTAGCAGTAATAGAGGAGAAAAGATCTTTATTATTAGATATGTGATTAGAAGATTTAGAATCTAGAACCCAGGGTCCAAGAGGAGATGTGTGGATAAGGCAGACAGAGGCATTACCAGGTTGGGCAACTGAGACAACAAACGCCGAAGATGATGAGAAGCTCGGAGGTTGAGGCAGCTAAGAATCAAAAGATTAGGCCACGTGGACAGTGCAGGAAGGCCTTCCATGTAATTGATAGCAATGATCACGAGTGTGGTCAAGTTTATTGCAATAGGTGCAATGAGGACGTTGGCCTCTACCTCGGTTACCACAGCATCTTTCTCGAAAAATAGTTTGAGAAACCAACTTAGAAGAATCTGAAATATTATCAGATGGCAAAGTCTGAGTGGATGAGATATGAAGAAGACGAACAAACATATTATCTAAGGATATAACTAATGAACTACTAAGAATTTGATCATAGATAGTCTCAAGATCCGAACAGAGGCCAATAAGGGTAAGGACCATGAAAAATTTATCAAGCTGTGTTTGTTGAGCTTCAACATCATGAGTAAGAGGCATCATAGTCAAGAACTCCTCCTTAAGAGAATCAATTTGGCCAATATAAGTAGATATATCCAAGTCATGTTGCTTGATATGGACAATAACAGAAGTCACCTTATAAATTTGCTCGATATCATTCGTGTATAATCCTTTGGTCTGAGTCCAAATTTTAAAATAAGTTTTGTAGGCTCGAAGATGATGAAGAATTTTTGGATCAACTGATTGTCATAATGCACTATATAACTGGGCATCAATCGTCCTCCATTGTATGCGTTCAACTTCAGGGATATATGTTTCATGTGTAACTAGATGATCCTCATATCTTTGTCCCATAAACCAAAATTTAACAGAGAAAAATCAGGAAAGATAATTTTCATCGCTAATCAATTTCTCCGAAATGATCATGGGAGATCCAGATATGACCGAAGAAAATATTGAAGTTTTAGTAGTCATATCTACGTATATGGAGAATAAGCCCTAATACAGCTTTAGATGATTGCTCTAATACTTGATGGTGCTAACTACAAGAAGATTATAGATGAGAGATCGGTCAAGCTTTCTGGTGGTGTTGTTGCTGTTCTTTCAATGATGCATTGTTGATAAAAAGAAAAGAGGTAAAAAGTGCCTTCCATGCATGCTTTGATAGTTGGAAGTGATATGACTGCTCAAACTAAGTTTGAGACAGAATTAAGAGGTTATGTTCTGCAGAACAAAATTCAAGATCAGGTTCACTTTGTAAGCAAGACACTTGCTGTTGCTCCTTATCTAGCTGCCATTGATGTTCTGGTTCAAATTCTCAGGGTAGAGATTTGGTGAGTCGACAAAAGAGTGGATTACTGGATTCAGAATCGCATGCGTTGGCAGTCTTGCTCTCTGCTGATTAAATGCTGAAATTAGATGGCTGTTTTATGCATCTTTGGCAGCAGCGTCAGCACAGCTAGCGTGGCAGATATGGGACGTTGATCTCTCCTCCCGTGCTGATTGCAACACGAAATTTGTATCCAACAAATGGCTGGGCGCTATTGTTTTTTTTGGGATATTCTCCAGCAGGTTCGCTCCTCTTGTTCCTACAGATGGCGCCAAATTCTGTATTGACGCGATTTGAGTGGATTGGCGTCTCTTTCTTCGTGATCACGGATTGGCATCTGCGATTCAAACTTTTCAGATCAGATCTAATCTCTCCAATACCATGTAGAAAGAGAGAGAGAGAGAGAGAGAAAGAGAGAGAGAGCAGACCTTAATTTTTATTTTCTTCATCTTCCCTTACAAGAAGAGGTGTATATGGGTATAGATAGAAGAATATATTCTACATCTTATAACAATATTCTCAGAATAAAAAAATGATACTAAATAAACTATAATTACTGGTTAAGTCAGTATCAGTTTTATATATTCCTCCTCTCTTGCATTGCATGACTCCGGCAAGTAAGAGTTTTGGTATGGTTAATGAATTTCATGAGCACGCATGCATGCATGCATGGCTTCAACAATTAGTTGGTCTTTGTGTAGTATTTTTATTTCTTCTCTAGGAATAACTCATAATATTTATTTCTGGTGTATCACATCCTCTTATAGTGTGTGTACTGAAATGAGACTTAAGAGTTTCCAAAATTACTATAGAAAGCTGTTAAATATAGCCTCCAAACGAACATTAACCCTAATTTGGAGTTTTTTTTTTTGTCCTGAAACTCTAATTTTGGTTAGATAATAAAAAATCAAAATTATTCTGAAACCATTATTTTTCAGGGCACCCAATTCTTTACTGCTCAATTTTGCACATAATTAATTTTCAGAAAGTCTAGTTTTTTTGTCCTGAAACACCATTCATCACTGTTGCATCACCAGGGCTACATTGGCGGCATCAATACCTTAGAAAACAATAGCGTTCGAGTAGTAAAGGGTGCTGTTGCGTAACTTGTGTTCCGATTACAAGACACGACAACAAACATGATAATGACCACTGCCATTTCAACTACGCCATCTTTGCACAGTTGCGACTGGAGATGACTTTCTCCATTAGGGTTTAGAAATCAAGAGCATGTCGTACCGCCATCTTCATGAAAGCCTAGTTTTGTTTGCTTCCCCACCAGAAATAAACACGAAATCATGAGCATGTTGTACTTTTTCCAATAATCGTTGATAAACTTTGAAAAAACTGTACATTTTTCTAGTTCTCTCTTCCTGCTACTTGGTCGTACGGCCAAAAATATGGAGCAACTTTGGAACAGTTGGCGTTATGGTGGAGCTCAAGGCCTGCCAAGCTTATCGGACAAGATTTAAAGGTGAAGTAAATTTAATTGGTTTATCCGTCGCATTGACCATGTGTTTGACGGGAACGCTTGTTGGAGCTTGTGGCACTTGCAGTTTCCATTGTTTTTGTACCTAAAACCCACATTGACGCAGGGTGCCATTGGAGTTGGAAAGCATGCAGATATTGTGGTATGGGAACCTAATGCTGAGGTTGAACTGAACAAAGATTATCCCGTATACATGAAACACCCGGTATGCCTTTTAAATGTTATTCTCTCCTCCATTATTGAGTATATCTTCATTTTTCTTTTCGCACGCACACATTGTTCACTTCAGCATACATATATCCTATGCAATGCACTGTCCATGCCAACTGCGTCGACGCTGCGATAGTGTGTATGCTCGTGCAGGCGTTGATGGCCGTTGCATCGACTCCGTGGTAGTATTGTGCCGCAGAAAACTAGTGAGTGTTGAAGATGATATTTGGATCTCTTGTCTGTGTTGTACATAGGAGGGGCCTGTGTAGTTCTTCATTAACTAATATCGTGTCAATTAAGACTCACGTTTTTAATTCTGCAAGCTGTGGATCGTCGACACATGCCCACATGCACCTCAGGATCAGTGCGTCAAGGTCTTGGAAGGGGCACCGACATAACTTCGAGAAAAACTTGTTGAAATGCAGCTGGTCTCCGGAAGGAAGCAAGGTCGCTGCTGGTAGTTCAAGTCGAATGGTTTATATTTGTGATACGACTTCTCGGCGCATCTTGTATAAGCTTCCTGACCACTCTGGTTCAGCCAACGAGCCTGCGTTCCACCCTTCCAAACCAATTAACGGATCTGACAACGGGTGATAAACTGATCTATTTGGGCGAGATCTGCATCTGATTGGCAGCATTGTCATGATCCCTTTTGCCCTGATGTGATTTCTTGATATCTGAATGGCAGATTATATATTTTCTCTCATGCCGTATGATTTCTCTCTAGATATTTAGTTATATTTTTTGTGTCAATTCTCAGCTTGGTCACTCATTATTGGCCAAGTTGAAAATATTTTAGTATGTTCTTAAGGATTTTTTGATCTTAAATTGTGAGACATATTAGTTTTATTGATAATTTTCATTCTAACTTGAGTAGGAATTTATTTGGTTTGATACACTCGGACATATGAAGATTTTGTATACTCATATATATTTCAAGTATATTATATATAATTTTATTAAAAAAAAATTTAAAAATAAAAAAAAAAAGCTTATATCTCAAACAAAATATACTCATGTATATTTCCAAGTAGTTACTGATATTTACGATTAAATATCTAAATTTACTAGAGAGGGATGTAGATATTTAATCGTATATATTGGTAACTACTTGAAATATATATGAGTATTTTTTTTTTTTGAAATATAGGTTTTTTTTATGTTTATATTTTTTATAAAATGAAAAAAATTGATAAATAATATTAAAATATTGAAATATAATAATGTATTAAAATATATATTAGATCAATTCAATACTTATTGTATGGATCATATAATTATATAATAAACTTTTTTGTATAGGCATACTCTAATAAAATTGAGTTACTGAAAGAAAAAATAAATATTTGATTGAGATAGTTCGGACACTTCTACATAGAAAGAGTGTTAGAGAATATTTTTGAAAAGAATAAACTATTTAGTTTGTCTCCTAGAGTTTTTGAATATATTTTGTCTTATTATCGATCTTTTTCTGAGATGAGTTGAGTTGATATGTAGGGCTTTTAAATATACATTTCTTAAATATTCTAGTACTCAAATGAAATATAATTACTTTTTATGAGAGAATGGTAAGATAATAGTGAGTGAATATTTTTTTTTAATTAGGACTCATTTTTAATCGAGTCTTAGGATAGTGTAAATCTCGATGTCATATTTAGATCTATCATTCTTCTTTCCTTACTTATAGTCTTGCTTGGACTATCAGTTAATAGAGAGAGTCACACGTCAATTATATCAGTGTATTTTGATACTTAATATGATATTACTTCATAAAATCATTATATCAACTAATAAATTCAAATTAAATTTAGTCTAAAGAGAGTTAGATTATCCAAGTTCTCCCACGGGTTCAGATGATATAGTAGTCTATGAGTAGTACAAACTCATGTGGAATTGCAATTAGAATATTTGATTATTTAGGATTTATAGTATATACTAGGAGAGAGAGACATACACAGTCTACTCAAATTAGAGATTAGTTTATTTTGTAGTTAAATAATCTTTCAACTAGCTCTTCTAATCTTGACCACTTGATCGCTCTCTAAAATGGATAGAGAAATTATATAATATTTAATTTTACAGGTTTTATAGTATTTTTACTTTGTTTATTTATTTATTTATATATTTTATTATTTCTTTTGATGATATTAGTATACTTAAGCCTACTTTTGAAATAATGTCTTATCTAGAATGATGTTAGACTATGATAAAAGTGATACATATTCACTCTAATGAAAAATATGAACTAATATCATGACATTCATGAATGTATATTATTAATTGCATGTGTATTTATTATGAAAATATATTTAAATTAGAAGGTATATTTCTTAAAGATGAGCCTTATGGTAAGAGAATTTAATCAAATATATAGTTTAAAGTATTGTGATACTTTATCTCTAGTTGTCAAGATGATTTTAATATGAATATTTTTTTTAATAATATTTCATAGTTGAAAAATATGTAATCTTTCAAGATGATTTCAACTAGGCATGAAATATGTATTTTTGTACGCTTATCGTGAAGAAGAGATATACGTACATCATTTATCTATTTATTAAACAGTACAGTCTGATAAAATTTATAGATTGTGGAAGGTATTATATGTTTTGAAGCAATCTCCTAGAGTATAATTTATAATTTTTTATAAGCAGTTACCTCATTTATATTATACATGTGTTATAGACAAACTAGTCTCATAGAGCCTAGTTTGTCAAAAACTTTTTCCTATTTTTCTCAAGAGGTACTGATAGTAAGATGATTTTTTTTTGATTATCTATGTGAATAATATTTTGATTATATGAAATGGCGAGTTGAAAATCAATCAACTCAAAGAGTTAATTTAGGTACAGTTTTAGACAAACAATTTTGTGTGATTCAGATATTTTCTTAGTGTAAAAATTATTTATTCTACAATGGATGTTAGATTATCATATAGGAGATATGCACTTGATATTCTCATATTATTTGATTTTTTAGATTGTGTTTTAGTTGATATTTCTATTATTTTAGGTATCGAATTCATTTCTAATAAGACTTATCAAGTTGGTTTTATTTATTTATATGGGAATCGTAATGAAGATTAGCTATCTGACTGTGATCAAATCAGATCATATATAGTTATATGCAACCAACAAAGTTAATCATTTCATAGATTCTTCTCGACGTGTTGACTTTGACATGATTCTTCACATTCTGAGGTATGTCAAAATGTTTATATGACTTGGGATCTCTTTCAAAAATTATAAATATTTGTAGTTGATTTGATATTTAGATTTAAGTTAGAGATGTCAAGTGGGTTGGGTGGCCTGGGCACTGCCCGACTGAGTCATGCCTGGCCCAGCATGGCATGGTCTAAAACTGTACCGGGACCTGGGTCGTGCCTGCTCGAAGCACGACTCATATAGTGCTTTACCAGATGTTTCCATGCCTCATGCCGAGTCAAACACGACCCATATGCCTAACTCGTTGGCATAGTTCACCAGCACGGTGAACGTGACCTGGGAATGGGTCACTGGTCACTAGTCATTGTGACTCGGGATCATGCCCACCTCAGACCCGTTTTAAAAAAATAGGTGTTTTTTAAAACATTATAACTGCCACATCATGTCCACTTGGTGTGCTTTTTTAAAGTATAATTAAACCAGATCGACCACATTGATGTGGCGGATTTGCCCATTGGGGGAGAGAAGTCCCAATGGCCAAGGAAAAGAATGTGTTGCCATCAAACACATTGTAGCATTGGATGAACGTGTAATGCGCCCTACAGTGACTATAGTCAATGTTGCTATCGGGCATGTGTTGATTGCGTCCATGTTGCAATTGCATTGCGTGAAAAAAAAAAGTACCTAAAGTCTAAATTAATACACATCCTGATCATTAGAATTCAATCCAATAACTAGAGGAAGAAATTTTATGGTTGGATTATTGCCCTTATTTATTTTTAAATAAATATGTATTCCTTTAATAAAAAAAAATTATAAATATAGATTAAGTGTTTAATGTTTTTCATTCCTAGTTTTAAAGTTTTCTCATCTCTTCTGCTATGTGCTCTCCAGCGCTGTTCCTCTTTCTCATTGTAAATTTTAAAATATAATTTAGAGGTTTATTTTTTCTTTAATTCTCACTCTTTCTATGGGATTGTGGTTGCACTCTGTCATCCATTGGATGTTGGAAATCAGAACGGAATGGTGCATTTAGTTGCGGTTATGCTAACACCTAATGGTAGCGGAATCCGGATATTTTCTTTTTTGTTGTTTATAAAAAATTTGACTTAGTTGATTATTTTTAAACATAAGTAAAAAAAACCAATAACTAATAATGAATAAAATGATAATGAAATTAATATTGATTTAGATATGAATAATAATAATTTTGCGGAAAGGTTCGATGTCAAAATCATGTTTTCTCACATGACTTCGACGCGAACTCAAATATCTTAAAAATAAAAAATTAGAAGAGTTTTAGTTGTTTGGATTTATTTTAAAATAAAAAATAAAATTATAGAGATGGATGAAGAATCAACATAATGTATATATATTATCAGAATATATATGTAGGAGTATATGTGGCATGGGCTATCTAAAGAGACACATCATTTAATGTACTAAAAAATATGATGTTTTAAAATAAAAAGTATGAGCAGTGGAGTTTTGAAGATGAATTTAGTTCGATTTCTTTGATTTTATTCATATATCATAATGATTTAGGAAGGGAAGAAATGATCAAATTAGATCATAGGATAGTCAGGATCATACAGATTTACTTCCAGCCTGCTTATCATAGGATTTGTCGGTTCACATATAGGGATAACATAATTAAATAATATAAGTTAGAAAAATAATTAATAAATTTAGGAGATATAGTTAAGTAGTGTCAATGATGTCTAATATCTGGACTAGTCATGACAATGTATCATTTGCATGTCCCACCACTCACTATGATGATTATACATAGAAATTTCATAAATAATTTTTAGGATTCTCTGAGGTTTTACGTTCATCATGATGGCTCTGCCATATAGAATATTTGTCAAAAGAAAATAATCAACATTAATATTATTATGTCCAATGGCTCGTATAATGATACTATTAATCACGATAATACTAAAAGCTCTAAATTCTATAAAATAGGTAAGAAGTACATGGTTTCTTTTATTATGAGAATTAAATCTCAAATTTATGACCCAAAAATTCAAAGTTATGCGATGAGAAGAAAGGTTGATGGACATAGAAATGTGTCAACCTAAGTCGATAGAACCTAAGAAAATAAGCCCGGACTACTCTCCATGAGGAAATGTAAGTATAATAAGACTAGTAGATGCGGTTGTAGAGAATTCAGCCTGAATGTGTCATGTAGTCTATTGTATAGCTAGTTCTATCAGCATTCTCATTGTCACTACATGATAAAGACATTGTAATACTGTGATAGATCATATCATTTCTGAGAAAAACTAAAATGTCTTCTCATCAATAATATGAGTTCATGAAACAGTATATTGCTCTCTTAGTGCATGTCGTGTAGCTAATGTCGTAGATATGATTGTTAAATCTCCTCAATGCAATCCTATCTGTCACAACATGGTATCGTTACAACCTCACCCCCGTCGCATAAAGAGTCATTCTAGTCGGTCAATTTGTGTGCCAGTAGTTGTAAACATGATTGTCATAAACCTCCTCACTGCAATTAATTTGCATGATTGTCATGTAGTCAATTTTTATGATTCGCATGTACTCTTGCCGCGTGAAGAGTCGTTTCATTCTATTTCTAGTCAATTAATTTGCATGTATGTATGCATGTATGTATGTTTATGTGTATGTATGCATGCATGTATGTATGTACGTACGTATGTATGTTCGTATGTATGTATGTTGTATGTGTATGTACATATGTATGTATGTTTTGTTTTAGTTTTTGTTTTGCTTCTTTTATGCAGCTCATTTCAGCATACATGGGAAGTAAACTTGTCGGTAAAGTAGCGGCCACTTTTGTAAGGGGAAACCTTGTCTTCCATGAGAATAAGCATGCTCCAGTTGCTTGTGGCACTGTTATTCTGGCAACATGATGGAACAAACTTTTTACACTATTTCTGGCCTTCACGTGATTGGTTCTCAAGAAAAAGTTCATGATATTCATCTTGCCATTAGATTGAATGATTTTTTTTTTTTTTTTTTTTTTGGAAATTGGTCATCAAAAAATATTATTGCTTGGTGTGAATTATAAATGTAAAAAAGAAAAATATGTTTAAACATTAATCAAAAAATATTCATCTTTGTCATGATTATGTCTTGCTTTTTTTTTTGGATTATAGAAAATATGATTTTTTAACTATTTTTTTTGTTGTATTTAAATTGTGTTATGTGCTTTAAATTATATTCTTTAAATCTTGTTTAATTCTATCTTTGGTGTGGATTTTAGATTTTTATTATTAACAATTTCATATTTTGACATCTTCATATTATTATATTGTGTTTACTTAGTGTTATTATGCTCTAGCTGCATAATTCTTTTCATCTTGCCTTAGATATTTAATTATAATTTTATAATATCAGAAAATAAAATTGAATTTGTATTATAGTAACATTTTTGACTTATAATATTTTTTTTACATTTTTTTGCTATGACTAATTAATTTTATTTATTTATAAGTTGTGTTGTCTATTGTCTCACTTTTATTTTTATTTTTTTTTGTAAGCATGATAATTTTATAATAACATAGTTAATTATTAAGTCTTTTTTTTTTTTTTTTTTTTTTTGCATATTTCATGCTTCAATTAGTCTCTCTTATCAAATTGTGTTTTTTACTTTGTTTTTTAAAATATTTTTTATTTGTTTATTTATTATTTTGTACAATTTTTTTAGTGACTTGGGATAATATATCTTGAATGAGTTGAAGATATGTTGTCAAATGTATCTTATTTTATGTTGTCAAATTTATGATTTTGTAAGACTCTTAAAATTTTACAATTTCATTTTTAAGGCGATGCATATATAGTTTTCATTCTAATTTAATTATTAAATTTTTTATATGACACCTTTGATAAAGAAATGACTCTCCATGTATGTGACTCAAATTTTATGCATAAATGTGTTCATCACCCTTGCATTTGATGTTGAATTGTGTAAGGTGGTTAACATTCTCTTGTAGGACATCATCGATGTGATGAGATATAATTTGTACTTAGTAAGTTAAAATTCAATTACTCTAAAAAAAAAAGTAATTATAATGCATAACCACACAAATATAACTTTCATATCCCTTACTGCTTCAAATATCAAAAGTAAGGACAAATAAATATTTTAGGCAATTCATTTCTAATTAGTGTTGTTAATATTTTGTTATATAGTTTAATTAAGTTGCTTAATATAATGTTCTTGAAGTTTGATCTCTTGATATCATCCTCAAGACAAGGATTCTTAAAACTAAATGATAAATTCAATGCCATAATTAAGGAGCATAATAATTCCCTTACAAAATGATTATTTTAAAAACTTAAAGTTAAGGTAAATTTAATCATTACAAGTATGATAATTACAAAATCAAGAACATTTTAAGACCAATCTATTGTATTAATGACTAGAAGAATTAACATTCAAATAATGTGAAATTAGGTAAAATATTGAACCTATGAGTTTTGCTATTATATGAAAGTCTTGTGTCAACCATGATAGATGGTGACAAATATATCATAAGACACCTATAAGTGGGGTGACTAGTAAAGTAGTGACAGCCCTACAAGTATCTTGCTCTTGTATGACTTTCATATGTGAGAGTCATGAGAAGATATATGTTAATAATCATAAATATGATACTAATCAAGCTGAAAGAACAAATATTTTTAGTATCATATTATTTCATATCTTTAATACAGTTATACGTTGAAGGATAGAATTCTATATTTGAAGTAATTGTCAAGAATAGTTCTCATATTACCTAGAAAGAGATAGATGCGATAATAACCCTTGCATGAAATGATATATTATTTTGGTCTTGAAATATCGATGAGATAATTACAAGAGAATTATCATTAGTAGTAATAGTTTAAAGATAATAATTACCTTTTACATAAAGAGAACATATTAGAATTTTCACATAAATATATTCTTCGTCCAACAACTAAACATAATATTGATAAAATACTAGAAAAATATTATCACACTTAAAAAAGTAAGTCAATCCTAGAGTTTGGGTATCTTTCCAAAGATTAGGTACAACTATTCAACTTGAGCTTCAATTTATTTACTGTTAGTTGATCGAACTATTTATTAATATCTTGATTTATGTCTATTTAATTATTTGGATGATTTGAACACTTGTGGGGCTATGCTGAACAAGAGATCCTCACTCAATGAGATTTTGAGATTATGTCAGTTAACAATAATTTTGACATCTTCACAAACTCATAATCTTATATTTAGCCATATGTGGATCTAATAGAGATGAGATTCGAGAGATATATTAATATTTTATCATATTTATAGACGATGAATTGTATTTTACTTAGTTGATTCTGTTTTATTTTAGATTATAAAAATTTTTATTCTTTAATTATTTCTTAGAAAAATAGTTTGAAAAAATAAAATAAAATAGTGATAATGTATTAAAATATATGACGAATAGCTTTAATACTTGATGTACAAATCGTGAAACAAACAAAAAATTTCATGTGGTAGCACATTCCCACATAATGAAATAGTAGAAAGAAAGAATATTTATTTGGTTGAAACAACCTAACATAATCATAACTAGAATAGTTTATTAAGTGATGTAACACAAGTATACTTGGTAGTTCGAATTATCAGAGAAAAAAAGATTGATGGGTCACCTTGCCTGGCTTAAATGGTTCGAATTATTTGGTTGAAACAACCTGTCCAACCATTAGATTAATCAAATGGTAGAAATCCTCTCCATCCCATGCAATGGTTATTGAGGCCAATACTAGGGCCACTCTATTTGCAATGATCATGCCTTTGTGAGGATCATTATCTAGAATGAGCCACCTTAGATAGAATTAGGTGGTTGGTCTAGTCTAGTTATTGAAAATATTTTTGATGGATCACTCACCTCAGCTTGGAAATTAAAATTGCCTAGTTTGAGTTTACCTAAAAACAATTAAATGGACGTTAACCATTTGATTAATTTAATAGTGTAAATCCCCCATATGATCTTTATATCCCCATTCACCTCCCATGCACAATTCATTTCCCTTCCCCATGCAACCCATGCCCTGCACACCCTAAAAATATATATAATTAATTTATGATGTTAACATAACTAAATCAAAACGAAAATCAAATAATGAAAGAACAAATAGGTATTTTCTTCCCTTAATAATGATAATTGCTTCAATAAATGAGTTTATCAATAAATTTGAAAGTTACAAGTGTTACAGTGAGTGTTAATCTAATTAACATCAAAAAATTGGGAAGCAACAATGATGATAAGTAATTTTTGGATTCAACTTAATTTATGTCAAGTAGCTTAGAAATGATCATTGGGGAAAAAGCATAAAATCTCACACTTCACATGTGTGAGACTATTTTGAAACATAGTTGAAAATGTTTAAAAGGACATAAAAATTGCAAAATGTAAATATTATTAATAATATTTATTTTCTTCCAACATGTTCAATTAGTTGGGGCATTTTATTTATTTGTACCTCTGTCATATTTGCAAAGATCTTCTCAGTCAAAAGTCACGACTTCAAGTATCGTGATCCCATAGCAATCTTCCTCTTCATTGTTCTTTCCATTAATTTTTTCAAGTCATGATTTATATATTTCATTATCTTTTCTATCTCCTACAGGTTAATACTGTTCTATAAAATTTTTCTATCTAAAATCAATCTTTTGTCTCATCATGATGCATAAGAGATTATTTATACTTCAATAATCTTCATCGTTATAATCTAAATTTTATGTCTTTATAGAGGTTAAATTTCTTTTTTATTTTCACCCACACGAATTATAAATTCTTCCTTCTTAATATTAATCAATGTCTGTTCAATGGCTAAAAATGATTTTCCTAAGATTAAAGGAACACAGTAATCTTTTTCCATTTCAAGCAAAACAAAATCTATTGACAAAATAAATTTATAAATTTTACCAAAATATCTTCAATAACACCATTTGGAAATTTGATTGATTAGTGTGTCATTTGAAGTGAGAGGACAATTGGAGTTATCTCGGCAAGGTTTAACATTCATACTACAAATAATGACATCAAATTTATACTCAATTTTAAGTTGCATAACACCTTCCAGATACGAAATCATAAAGCTTGTTGGATCATTCAACTTTCTTGGGAGTTTACGTTGAATAATAGTAATATATTTTTTGGTCATATTTATCATTTTATAAGTTTCTAATTTTCTTTTACTATTCATTATGTCTTTTATGAATTTCACGTAGTTTCAGCAAATAGAATGTTAATTCTAAGTTTTAAAACATAATGAGGTACTTTTAAAATTGTTCATCTATCTTGTGGAAAAAGAAATTTGGAGGGAAATTTTTACCATTGACATAGTCTTTTTGTTATGATTCTTCGAATTATTATTTTGAGTGATTTATATCTCAACTATCTTTTCACTTCTTTATTTATCTTAGCTAGGGGCAAGAGTTGGGTAATAGGTTATGTGGATACCATGATTTTAGAAAATATCAAGTCATGTTGTGTTGTGGCTTTGGAAAATGTTGTGGCTTTGGAAAATGTTGTGGCATATTATACCGTGGCTTTGGAAAATGTTGTGGCTTTGGAAAATGTTGTGGCATATTATACCATGGCTTTGGAAAATGTTGTGACATATTATATCGTGGCTTTGAAAAATATCACGACTTTGAAAAATATCATGACTTTGGAAGATGTCACCATTACTTTAGAGAAAGTCATGGCTTCTTTATTCATAGCTCTCTCAAATATGACTTCTCTTTTTGCTTCAATTTTAACTTATTATCCTTCTAAACTATCACTTCACAGTGTAATAGCATTTACTTCTTTAGATTTTTCTCAATATTGTTTAGTAGTCTCTTCATGCTCTTCTATTTCATTGAGATTGCTAACTATTTTAATTAATTTTTAATTATTTTTATTGTCATGTTCATGTGTTCTAGTCTCATGTTTTGTTGCATATTATTAGGACTTTCATACGATAGACTTTTGTGATTTCTAATATTTTTTTGGTAGTGTGTAGGGATATTTTTGTTGAGTCGGAATAGATAACTCTTACTCTACAAAATAATGGCTTCTTCAACTTTATATATAGGGTCAAAACCATTTTGTGCTTTTGCAAAATATAAACTTCTCAGATATACTTGTTTACTTATTATTTTAGGATCTAAACTTCTTGAAAAATATATTCATCTTTGATTTGATAATGGTTAATCTATCTAAGTCTAATAATTTATCTTGATTTCTTTCAAATACTTTATCATTCAAAGCTTAATAGTTATTTTTTGTTAGCTCTTTAAACAAAAAATATGATTACTCAAGTGACTTTTTAATAATGGAACTACACGAGATTGTATCAATTGTGTAATGAGTCATGTAGTTCAGACAATTGTAGAAAGCTTAATCTTGAAATTACAGCTCAAATTTATGTTGAGGTCACCTCCTCAAAAGCTTTTTAAATCTATTTCATGCAACATATAGTGGCTCTCATTCATCTTGATAAAATTAATTCATCTCTCCTCTTAGTTGAGATCTGATATGAGATGAGTAGAACTTGATGAGAAATGCTTGCATAAATTCATTTTAACTTTCAATTGAATATTGAGATAAGCACTAGAACTAACTCATGATTTTGTCTCTCAGGTAAAAAAGAAAGAGTCATAACTTAATAGCATCTAACTAACTTTATGCATCTTCACCATGTCGCATAACTTAAAAAGGATTGTAACATGACTATTTAGATCTTCTAAAATTCTTCTATTATATTATTTTTGTTGGCCCATAACTATCAAACTAAGCTTCAACTCAAAATATTTTGCCTGCAAGGATTGCATCTAGATCCCATAATTGTTATCTATCATAGTATAGGCTACCAATAATATCCCAAGGTACATTGAGGATTGGGCTGTTGGAAAGCTTGTTCTTTACTATCTTGGTAGTCTATTACTCTTATTTTCTTTCATAGGTTCTCTCTTAACTTTTTATCTCAGAAGTATTCTCGTTGTTCTCTCAATTTCTAGATCTAAATGATTCATATATATCTTAGAAGATCTACTCATTGAGTTTTGATGGTTGCAAAATAAACAAAAAGAAAAGTACAATAAAAAACACAAAATATAACTATTAAACAATAATAGCATCCACATAACTAGAAAAGAAACTATCCTTTCACAAGAATGGTTATATTAACTCAAGTTGACTAATCAAATTATAACAAAATAATCTTTGATAGTGGTGTCAAAAGCTTGTTGTGACTTTATGAGGATATAAAAATGATCTTTAATTGATATGATTTCAAAACCTCATTGAGCAAGGATCTCTCAACTAATGTAGCTTCATAAGTATATTAGTTATAGAAATAATAAAGTGAATATAAGTCTAGATAGTAATCCCACATGAATTACATAGATAGATAGTTCAATTAACTAATAGTGAATTAACAGCTACTCAAGTTGAATTGATGTTCTTGATCTTTGATAAGATACTTAGATTCTAGGGTATACTCACATCATTGTGCATAATAATATTTCTCTAATATTTTTTTCAATGTCATATTTTATTATTGAATGAATGGTAGATTCATGTAAAAATTATGTCTTCTTGGCATACAAGGTGGTCTTCATTATTGTCACTATCAATGATGATCCCCTTATTGATGTCTTTTTGATAATTTGGCACCAAAGCAATATGTCATTATGTGCAAAGATTATTCTCATATCTATTCCTTTTAGATAATATATCAATTATAGTTGATGATTATAATGAATATATTTTTCTATTCTACAACTTCTAATTATTTTAAAGACATGAAAGGATATGATACTAGATACATTTGTGTTTTCAACTTTGTTAGCATCATACTCATGATAATATATATATCTTTTTACAAATCTCACTTATGGAAGTCTATAAGAGTGAGATTTGCAAGGTTATCACTATCTTACTAGATTTTTTCACTTGTATGTGTTCAGTGACATATTTGTCACCATTCGAAATAGCTACCACATAACTTACACACTATAGTGAAACTCCTAGTATGATATTATATTTAACCCTGATATTATTCAAAGGTTTCTTTTTCTAGATAGTACATAATGGATTTCAGTCTTAAATATATTTGTATTTTTGTCTTCATATTCATCATACTTGCAACAATTAAATTTACCTTAGCTTTGGATTTTCACACATTAATTTATTTTATGTACTAAAATTAAAAGATATATTACTTCATTCTTACCATACCATGTGACTGTGTCCCATGACTTGATTATCATCATCTATCATGACTAACATGCATAAACCTAGATAAAACTCTATTTTTTAGTTTTAATTTGCATATGTATCTAAATATCAATTTAACTGGATAATGGGAGAAAATCATGTGAGATATGTTGAGAAATATCTCATGGATTCGAAAATTTACAACGAATACCCAAGTGAAAATCTACTTAAATATTTTTAAATTTAATCTAAGATTATTTGTGTTCGCATTGGATTTGCATTTAATGGAGATCGAAATAGCTTCGCCTAGGGTTTTTGGCATTGTAGTTTCATGTTTCCCCCAATTTTTCTCTTCTTTTTTGGGTTTTCTTCTAAGTATAACTTGTATAATTTGAAAATTCATGTAATATTTTAAGTTGGAAGTCATGACATGGACCTGAGGTTTCAACTTTATATCTTTTTGAATCTTTTATAGAGTATTGATATCGTAGTACTAGGAATGACCATGAATGATATATGTATTCTTTATAACAAAAAGTTGTAGTGTTGGAGTTGGTCGCAACTTTGATCTTAGCTCTCTGAGCAAAGTATCATGGTGATGGAATTACTGTAACTTAGATAATTACTCTTTATAATATAAAGTCAATGCATTAGTATTAGTCATGACTTTAGTATTAGTTTTCTAAGTGTTGTGGTACTAAAATAGTTGTAACTGAGTTGATTAGTCTCTATCATACAAAATCACGGTGTTAGTATTTGTAATTTTAGTGTTTTCTTTCTAGAGCACAAAAGTCAAAGCATTAGAAAGGTCATGGCCAGAGTAAGTGCTCTCTAAAAAGAAAAGTTATGGCATGAAATAATATCTGTGACATAAAATACTTTGTGTTTTGGTTCTATATTAAACAAGTCATGATTCTAGGGGTTTATCATGACTATTTGTATTAGTGGAGTATTTGGCTATCACAACAACAAAAATAATATCATAGTCATTAAGTATTTTAGAAATAATACAACCATGACTCTAAGAAAAAATCATGGTTATGATAATTGTGTTGCATAAAGAGCTAATTGTGTCAATTTGGTAATAGAGTTATATCGTACAAAGAAAGTCACGACCATTTTTGTAAAGTTATTATGAAGAAATGATATCACAACTACTTAAGAAGTATTATAGAATATGTACTTCTCTTTCCTCTAAGCCTTTGCTCAATCAAATCTATTAATTCCACCAAAAAATTATTACTATTTCACTAACATTCATTAAATTCTCTCAAAATAAAAAGTTAGTAAATTATTTCAAATAAATACTAGAATACTTGCATAGACAATGAGATAAAATGTCTAAATCAACCAAAATATTTGGTATGTGATGAGCTGAACATAATCAAGTCAAATAGGTCCTTGCTCAAACCATTTAGTAGGTATGATATAAAATTTTGATATGCTTTTCTAATTTGTATTCCTTATATTCTAGTATATAAAAATTATAATACTATGATCTAACATTCTATTTCGTTAATAATAGATGACTAAGTTAATAATAAATATTTAACTGGATGTCCTACCATACAAATAAATATCAGTGAAAGAAACTGAGAGAGAGAAATATATATATATATATATATATATATATATATGACTATCATAAAGTTATCATCAAATTTTATTGCACATAATGAAATGTCATGGAAATATATAAAAAATATATCAAAACATTAATGTTATAAACATATTCAAAGTGTTTGACATTAATCAAGATCATCCAAAAAATATATTGATATCAAAAAATTTGATGTCTAACAAGAAACATACTAAAATAACCATTGAATGTACATCACCAAATATATAATTAATATTGTTAAATCTTATTTAATGCATCAAACATACTAGATCCAATGTCAATATACATTAATTTGCTATACTTAGATTGGAATGAAATTAAATGAAATTATGCTTGGAATGATGACAAGCACATTTGCCTAAGGATAGTATGTCTCATGTTTAAGACAAGAATTCAACAAAAATAATCATTAAACAACATCCAATTTTTCAAATTCAATCATGTTTATTGTTCCGTCAACTACCTCTTGCATTACAAGAATTCAACAAAAAAATACATAATTTCAATTATAAATAATTTTTTATTCAATTAAAAATAATTTGTGAGCTTTTTCATGGCAACTTTAAAAGCTAAATTTAATTAATTAATGTTTCTATATTATTCAAAGAAAGATAATTTTCAGATGTTTGGAGAGAGAGATTGATAAGATAATGTGACTAATTCGAGTAAGATATTTTAGATATTAACGATGAAGAAAATTCAAAATGATCAGCATTTTTTCCTTATAGCCACAAACATGTGTATCTAAAATTTATTAAACCATACATATTTTTTAAACATTTCATTATGAGATATTTTTTTATAGATTTTTTTTAGTAATTATGTGACAAAAGATGAAATACATATATGATATAGGGAGAAGACTTCCTTGATTAAGAAGGGTTTAGATTGACTTTCTTATAAAATAAGATAAATCAGATTCAATATAGGGTTGACATATCATTTTACATTGGCTATCTTGTTTAAGACTAGTATTACATTTAATTTTTCTTTTAGTGAAAATTGTGTGGAAACAAAAATCAAAAACTTTATAGATCATAAAACATTCATATGTGCATGCTGTTAGTATGATTTTTTGAGTCATCTATGTTATCTAGTGCCAAGGATTCACATATGTAACAATATGTAATATCCATCATGACTTGATTGTCTTTTAATCATGTGATTGTGCTAGCTATTTTTTGTTTGTCCCACCTCTTCCCCACAACTCATTCCATATTATTTCTTATACATGGGCCTTGAGTCCCATGATGGGAGCAGGTAAGGCTCTTGTCCCAACAGTATGAGTTGAACAATTGGCAAAGACATGTTAGGGAAGTATATCTGGCGTCCCTAGAAATCAAACTCATATCCACGACATTGAGTAGTCTTGCCCCTTTGCCAATTGGCTTATCATATTTATGGTACCGTGTTTACTAATTTTGTATCAAATACAAAATATAACTTAAATTAAATAGTTTGTTTCATTTATTTTTCGAAGTTTATTGTATTTAGAATATATGTTCAAATGAAATTAGTGCTAGAAGTATGTGAAATAATTTATTTTTTTTTTTCAAAAGTAGTTTAGAAGTGATTTAGAACATTACAAGTGTTTTGTATTTAGATAAGTTTCATAAGTGTTCCATTTTTAAATATTGTTTCACTCCTAGATTATTCACACATCTATTCATTTTAGGAAATTCACCAATAGTCCTTGATGATTGTTATGAATATGCACATTTATTCTCTGATCTCTAATATCTTAAAGATATGAGATAATATGGTAATAAATATATTTATGTTTTTGGATTCATATGTACCAAACTCATAATAATTAATATATATATCTTCACATGAATCCCACCTATGGAAATCATATAATAGAAATTAACTCGTAGGGTTTTCATCACCAAAATGATCACCTTCTCTTGTGTGTGCTCTGTAACTTACCTATCATCATCCATCATGACTGACACACAACTCCTAAATTATGGTAAAACTCATAAGTTAGATATTCTACTTAACCCATATATCACTTGAGTTTAGTTATGCTAGAATACACATAATGGATTGGTCATAAGTGTGTTCATGCTTTTGGTTTCATAAGTTATGCCAGCTATTTTTTATCTCATAAGTTATGCTAGCTTGAGTTCACAACTTTTCTATCTCATTGGATCTTTTCTAGAGTACCAAAGTTATGCCAGTAATGAGTATCATAACTCAAGTAACTCACTTAAAGAGCATACTTTCACTACAACAACACTATGAATGATCATGATTGAGACTAATTCTCTTTGGAATAAAGTATCATGGTATTGGAAATAGTCAAGACTAATATTTTTTCTCTGAAGAAAAATATTATGGTGCTAGGATTGGCATGATTTATAAATTTACTTTCTAAAACATAAACTCAAGGTGTTGAAAATGGCAATGACTTTGATGATTTCACTCTGGAGAACAAAGTAGCAACACTAACAAAGGCTATGACCAAAGTAAATGCTCTGTAGATTAAAATATAGTAGCAAAAATAATATTATGAGTCAAAATACTTGATGTTTTGGTTTTGTAAGAAAAAATTGTTGACATTGCAATTTTCCACTACTAATTGTATATGTGGCATAATTGGCTACCACGACATGAAAATAATGTCGTGACTATTATATGTTTTAGAAATAAAATAACTATGACTCCAAAAAAAATATCATGGTCATGAATACTATTTTGCATATTTGAAAGATCATATCAACTCAGTAATAGAGTGGGTGTATACAAAGATTGGTATTGTGACTTTATTATGATACCCAATTTGTAGGATTATGCAATATGTCAAAAGCTCATTAGGTGAGAGTCTATCATCCAGTACAATTCTGAAAGTATATGAGCCATACAAGTAATAAAGTAAAACTTCATCCAAATATAAATCTCATAGCGATTGAGTATGTAATTCAATCTACCAACAATTAGCTAAATGTTATTCTAGTCGAAAGAAAAAAAGTAAATTTTTTGTATGACTTTTAGATTCTAGGGTTAATCTATTTCATTATACATAATGTCATCCTTAAATTGTCTAGTTGTTATTATGCTTAATTATAGAATAAAAACTAGATTATTATATGAATATCTTAGTGGCCTACTAGAATACAAGATGGTTATTATTTTTTGGGACCTCCCAAATGATGATGCCCACATAGCTATCTTCTTGCTACTTTACTATCAAAAAAAAAAACAAATCATGTTGCTTTAAGGTTATTTATAATGCCACGCTTTTTAGGTAACTCACCGACTACCTTAATTATTATTTTGTATATGCATTCTTATTTTCTCATCTTATGTGTCATAAAGATGTGAACTAATTTGATATTTAAAAAGTGTTTGTACTTTTGAGTTTGTGGTATTATATTCATGATAATTAACATAATCCTTCCTCAAATTTCATTAACAGTAGTCATGTGATCAAAAGTATCTCATAGAATTATTACCACTTTACAAGTCACATCTACTCATGAATATCTTGTGGCTTACATATAACCATCCACCATAATGACATATGACTTTCATAAACTCTATCCCCTATTTTTTTCAATTTCACACATTTGTCTAATTGGTATAAGTCTTACTTTAACTTGCATCTGAGTGCGTTTTTAAGTGGGAAGTCATAGCACTAGGAATTGGTGGTGTCTTAGCCTTGCGTCTATATAAAAAAAAGTCATAATACTACATGTGGTCATGAATCTAGTCTTTTTCTTCTATTAGATTGTCATAGTACTAGGAATTGTCATGAATCATACATTTTTCCTCTATAACATGAAGTCACACTACTAGGAATGGTCGTGGCTCGTGAATTTTCTTTTTGTAACACAAAGACACAATATTGGGAATGACTGTGACTCATGCATTTTTTTTGTAACCTAGAGTCATGGCATTGGGAATTGTCATGAGGTTAGCCTTTTTTTCTAGAACAAAAAATCATGGCTCTAAAAATGGTTACACCTCAAGTAAATATTTTCTATAAAACTTTATTGTCAAAAGTCATGATGCTGGAGAATTTTCATACCTTTCTCTCCCATATGTGCGAGCTGCATGTGCCACAGGCTAGTAAGATGATCTTCATCTTCAGATGCAGGCTCTCCGGACGTAATAGTAATAGCCCATGTCACTGTGGAACCAATCAGTGTATAAAGTGTTTCACTCTTCTGCCCTTTCAGAATAACATCATTCCCTAGGTGAATATTCAGTGTGCCCTCTCCACCACTGAATGTGCATCCCTGATCATCCAGAACACCAAGGGAACTGAGATTCATAGTCATCTCAGGAACATATCTCACATTAGACAGTGAGATAATTCGGCCATCATATGATCTAATTCTAACTATCCCGATTCCAACAATTTTGCAAGGTTGACTGTTCCCCATCACAGTATGGCTAGCTTCCTTCACATCATACTTACTGAACCACTTCAAGTGTGTGCTGATGTGAAAAGAAGCACCAGAATCCAAAATCCAAGAATCTGACCTTGTAACCATTATGGAGGTTACCAGTACAAGGTCCTCTCCATCATCCAGATCATCAAATGCTATGGCAGCAGTAGGTGGGGGTCTAGGCTGAATCTGCTGTTCTAGCCTTGCTTTCTTCTTTGGGGACTCAGTTTTTCAATGCCCCTTCTGTTTACAGTAGTGACATGTGTCACTCTCTTTGGATCTCTTTTGAAGCTTGTTTCCCTTCTTCTTAATGAAGGAGGTTGCGGCTTCCTTTTTGTCACCACCAATCCTGCAGGATGCTGCTATGTCCTTTCAATGGCAGCCTTCTGCCTCATCTCTCTGGAGTGTAGGGCAGCCCGAACATCCCCTAGTGTAATCTCCTCATTTCCCACAATGAGAGATTCAACAAATTTTTCATAGGAAGGAGGAAGAGAAACTAAGAGAAGTGCAGCATCCTCATCATCCACCTTAGCATCCACATGTTTAAGGTCCATGAGGATGCTGTTTAAGTCATCCAGATGCTTCTTTAAAGAGGTTCCCTCTTGCATCCTTAGTGTGAACAGCCTTCTCTTCAATAGAAGCTTGTTCATCAATGATTTAGTCATGTACAGAGACTTAAGCTTGAGCCACAGTCCTACAGCAGATTCCTCATCTGCTACCTCAGCAATGACTTCATCCGACAAGCTTAACAGAATGGTGGAGTGTGCTTTCTCTTCACGTCTCCAAGCCTGAGCCTCGGTTATTCCAAGAGCAGCAGCAGTGTGTGGACCGAAGCCTTGAACCAGAGGACTCCAAATGTCAAAATTTTTCAAGTGTTCTCGCATTTTAATTTGTCACATACTGAAACCATTTCGTCCATTAAATTTTTCAATTGTTGTGTTTATGGTTCCGGCCATTTTTCACAGATGGTTGTTTTAATTTTAAAAATCACACAGAACAGAGCAGAATGACTGTGAATGAAATTCCGATAACATATATCATTTTTAACCGGAGAAAACCTCAGAGTAGAACAGATAGAGAGCAACAGAAAACTCTCCTGACAACGAATTTCCAAAAAATGCTATGATACCAATTGTTGAGGATAATCTGTCTCTGTTAGGTTTTTAGTTCAGCGGAAGCAGTAAAATAACTAAAGGAAACGACAACAGAAAATAAATAACAGCATTCCAATAGTTTTTATTTTATATATTTAGTTTATTCAATTCACAGCTGGATTATCCCCTGCACAAAAAGCTTAAAAGCAGAACTAATATATTGAACATCCACAGACTAGCCAAACACACAGTATACGTGGTTCACTAGTCATTCAGCACGATTAGCTATATCTACAAGCAAACGCATATGTATTCCAGATTATAACAAAAACATCGTTCTTACAAGTTATGCAGCAGTTGTGATAATTATCGCGCAGAGAAGAGCAGAGATGAAGAAAAATCAAATAGTCCGATGAACAGTACAAAAATGCGAGAGAGCTATAAAAATTAAACAGAACAGAAATAATATATATATTGTAGAGGCCGGGTCGGGTCGGATCACTCGAACGGGTCAGCTCCTCTGAAAAAATTTCTAGTCCACTGTCCGGGCAGTGGGACCCCCGTTATTGGGCTTTGCTAGATTCGCAAGCTCCCAATATTTGACTTCCTGCACTGAAACAAACATTAAACAAAAATAATTTGGTTTAACATAAACGGAAATTCAAAACACATTACACATATTCAACATTAATATTCTGGATTAAACTTGACACAAACTGCCAAACCCCACACCAAAACCAACCCTAAACAGGCCAGAACCAACCTGTTCAGGCATGACCCGGCCTAGCTTCATCACAAGACTGGACGGTCCAGCATGATGCACGACACAATTCGGCCATGCTTGGCCCGGCATGGCATGGGAATAACCCATGCATGTGCTCGTGCATGGCCTGTTCATGGTACACCTCATGTCGTGCCGTGCTGAGGCCAACTGGGCCTCATGCCGGGCTAGGTACGTGGGCATGGTTCCCACCCCAGATATTTGTTGGCGATGCATGAATAAGATACATCATCGTGACTAGTCCAGATATTGGTCGTCACGGACACCACGCCACTATATTATATAAATTCATTAATTATTCTAACTTATAGTATTTTATTATGTCATTCATAGATATAGACTTATAAATCTTATGATATAGATGCTAAAATTAAGTCTCCATGATACTGACTACCCTTGGATCATCTAAAATTCTAATAGGAAGATCCATCGTAATGATTAGTTTGACCATGTATTTTCTCACTAACTCGTTGCGGTATAAGAAGGGGTTCAACATAGAGGTTAAATTAGATCCAATCTCAAATGCCCCACCACTAAGTTGGGGTTGCCTAGGATCAAATGCACTATGTTTTTTTGGTGCATTATTTGACATGCATCTTAAAATGCCCAGTTTCACATGAACTCTTACAACTTATATTTTTTTTATAATATTTGCATTGTATCAATTCTTCATCGGCACCCATAATTTTTTTTTGTATAATATTAAAGTGAGTCCAAACTATTACTTTTCTTCTAATGTTTTCTTTTTTAGATATTTGGGTCGAAGTCACAAGAGAAAACAAAGTTTCGGGTGCCTTGTAGTCGGACCTTTCCATAGGGTCACCATTATCACTATTTCAATTTTCTATATTTACGTTAATATAAATTTCATTATCATCATTTAAATTATTGTGTCATTTTAAATTATTATTAGTTTATTAATCTATATTCTAAATTATATTTTTAAAATTTAATATTATTTTATCTTAAATTATTAATTAAATAAAAATATAAAAACTAACAAAATTTAAAAAATAATACTCGTAAAGCACAAAATCTCATTTACTTGATGATGTGCGATGTTAGATATTCAAATATGATGTCAACACCATATTCCACACCGAATTCCTAAAAAGAGAGAGAGAAAGAAAGACAATATGAGAGAGAGAGAAAGAGAGAATGAAAATAGCAATAGAAATATGATACAAACTAGAGAATTAGAAGAGTATATTTATAGATAAAAAAAAGTATTTAAAAATTTTTTTTTAAAATTTTTAAGTTATTTTTGGGCAAAAACCCGACAGCCGTCGGGTTTTTGCCCTAGTCTTTGAGGGTGAATCCAACGACTAAAAATTCGACTGTTTTTAAAATTTTTATTTTAAATTTTTGACTATTGAGTTGGTTCGACTGACTATTCTAGAAGCTTCAGCTTTTTGTCTTAGGGTCGAGCTGAGCTTGATGGCTCAAGAGATTCAGGTAGATGTTCGGGCAGCGAGGTTCGGACCCTGCTCGAACTTGGCCTGAGATCCGGGGCATGGTTTGGGTCGTGCCGATGAATCATGCTTTTGGGCAAGGCAGCCAGCCACGTTGTGCCTGGTTCGGCACGAGGCTCAACGGAGCTCAACACAACACGACATGAACTATGCCTCGAGCCAGCTCAACATGGGCCCAAGCATGGTTCTGGACTATAACGTGCCAAACTATGCATGACTGAATTGGGTCATGCCTCATGTTGGGCCTGAGCTGCTCAGCCCACTTGACCCATTTTTTCTGCCATGCTTGGACCCAAGCCGAACATGACATGGATTCCCAGCAAAACCATTTATTAAGGATGACAATTCATGGGGCAAAAGATTTTTCCTCGTGACAATGTTGGAGAATTTGATCCTCACTCCATCCTAGGCCCTTTTCGGATGCATGCAAAGGGTAAGGGCAGGCTTGAGGAATACGACCTTCATTCCTATCTAACTCCTAGAGTTGTGGAGCTAGACATACGGGGCAACAAGGTAGGGAATGCATTGCTCCACCTGGTGACATAAACACTCCACCCTGCCTTGCCCTACCCACTAAAAATTGGCACGAGGCAAGACATGGTTTATAGAATCTCCGATGAGGTGGGGATGGCCTCCGTGCCCCGCCCTACCCCGTTGTCATGCCTAATATTTATACACACATATAAGTATTTATAAATGTGTGTATGTGTGTGTATATATACACATATATATTTACATATTTACTTATGTTTATGTTTATATATTGTTGTTTTTGTTTAACAAACAATGTGATGCTTGTAATTTTATGTTTTTATTTATATGTAAGTTGGGGTTTGAAATGTACCATCTCTTTTTAGAGGTGGATAGTGATTTGGCTATTTAATAAATAAATAATAATAAAAAAACTTTTCTTACATTGTTGATGTGTATTTTATCTAAAATTGAATTTTTGATTTTATTACTAGATATGTTAATATTTTAGGGAAAATTATTTTTTCGTGCACTCCTAAAAAAATAATTGAAAAAAAAACAAATAAAATATTTAATAATAAAAAAAAATGCCAAATTATCAACAAATTGATATTTGGTGTATTCAAATATATTAATCCAAAAATACCCTTAACTCACTTCAATGCTCTCGATCCTCTCCACTGTAACTCACCCCTCATACCTCTCTCATCACCCTTCTCTTGTCACTTGTCGAGCTGCATGGAGCTCGACCAGGAGCTCCTATATCTCGACTAGTAGCTCCTAGAGTTAGACCGAGAGCTTGATAAGCTCCGGTCGAGTTTCACTAGCTTGTCGAGCACCTGGTCAAACTTTTGGAGATCTTGGTCGAGTTCCAGGAGCTCGTCTCCATGGACCTCGACGAGCTCCCATTGAGCTCCTAGTGCTTGACGAGGAGCTCAATGTAGCTTGTAGAGATCCATGGAGCTTGACCAGAAGTTCCAAGAGCTTGGTGAGGGACGAGTTATAGGGGTGATGAGTGAGTTAAACGGGCGACAAGCGAGTTGCAGGGGCGACGAGTGAGTTACAGGGGCGACGAGCGAATTACAAGAGAGACAGGCAAAAGATGCAGGGTGAGTGAGACTAAAATTCATTAAGAATTATTTCATTAAGTATTTTGGATTAAGATAAGTATATTTTGGGTTTACTTAATCTGATTTGAGTCCAAATAATAATTAGTTAATAGTTCAATGTATATTTTTTTATTATTAAATATGGGAGTACACCAAAATATAATTATCTCAATATTTTTTCTTGGGGTACTTTTATTTAATATTAAAAAGGGTGAATTATGTCTTGGGGTCTTGGGAACCCAAATAATTAACCTTAAGGCCTCATAACACTTATATTTGACTTTAAGGATATAAACATTTCCAGGACAAAAATGCCCTTAATGATTCCACATCAGCAGCTGATGTGGAATAGAGCGGAATAGGACTGACCTGGTTCTCCGCTTCTCCGCTTCTTTCAGACCTGGTTTTTCAGAATTGTTACCAAAAAGAGATTTGAAAAGAGACCAAAAAGAGATTTGAAACCCTAAACATCACAAACGAGAAAAGAGAGAAGATGGAATACTTTTCTCTCTTTCTTAATAAATGTAATATTTATTATTTTCCACATCATCAGGGGTAAATGAGGTATTACAAAAATATTATATCTTTAACATTAATTTTTGTTTGTTTCATACTTTTGAGGTCAAATATAGGTATTATGAGGCCTTAAGGTTAATTATTTGGGTTCCCAAGACCCCAAGACATAATTCTCCCTATTAAAAATTCAGAATCTTTTTGTAAATATTTTTTTAACCGGTGTATCAAAAGATAAGTTTCTCTTTTGAAATAATTTTAAAAGGGAGATTAGAAAGTACATATTTTAATATGGAGAACATAATTTTTCCTATATTTAAAATTAGACTCCCTTGCTAATTGCTAGGTGACCGAATATATGCCAGGTACTGTAATTCAACGCGACAGGGCACTTTCCTTTTTTATTTTATTTTACAGAAACTGTTTTAAATTCACGTCTTTACTTTAAGACTTTATGGAATATCGGTCCCACAACGCTCCTCACTTGAAATATCACTCGTAGCTCAGTCTTGCTTCGTATGAAGGCGAGCTCTTTGTAGTATTCGATTTTTCACTCAAAAACTTGGCCGGTAAGTTGTGATATGCAAGATATTTCGTCTATTCTGTTTCTGATTTTGATTCCCCTGACAGAAACTCTTACTGCCATCACTTTTATGATTGTTCGTTTTTATGCTGCTGGTTCCTGGCTTTGGTTTGTTGGATTTTCAGCTTGTTTATGTTGTTTTTTGTTGTTTCAACTTGCTGCTCACAGTTTCCAGTTTTCTGACGTGTTTTTTTTTATCATCTGAAATCTAATGTTTTTCTGTTGATTCGGTGTCCATTTCTTTTGTTTTTTCTCTCTTTTCTATTGAAATTACTGAGTAGTTCTGGAAATGGCGAATAAAATTCAAGAAGATGATCAATGAAGAAGATGATTCAATGTTATTGATAAAATAATGATCGTTACGAAATCTCTTTATTTTTGTTTCCTTTTTGTTCTTGTAGCCTTTTTTACTTTCATTTCGACTTCTTGTTCTTGCTTAAATAAGAACTTCTTTCCAATTTTGTTTTATGATTACCTCTTCTCATTTTATGATCGTTTTCTACTTTCACGCGTGTTTCCTTTTTTCTTTTTTTGCATTTATTAGATCCTCGAATCATTCGCTTCTTGAAATATTGATCCGGTTTTAACTTTTTGCTTCGATTCTAAAAGAATTTTTTTATTCAGTTTCTTTTAAAGATGATGAAAATGGCCGCCTCTTGTTCAAACATGCCAAAATATCCAGAAGGAACAGCTTTTCAAGGATTAGTCGAAGCCTTCAAATCCGTTTCCGTTCAAGAAATTGCTTCGGCTTTCTGTGAAGCTGAAGGAGATGTAGATTTGGCCAGTCAGATCTTGTGCAACATGCAGCAGGATCCTGCACCTTCTCCTATTCATGCCTCCAATAGAGGCAAACATTCTAGAAAGTTATCCGAATCAAACTATCATAAAACTCCAGATCGTGAGAATTTCGCAATGGCAAAGCAAAAACTATCTACAGCATCAACAGGACCTGTTTCCTCTACTACTGACAAAAGGTACCTGAAACACGCTTCTGGAAACAATGTTTCTTCTACGCATCCAAGAACCGAGAAGCCCGATTCTTCAACTGATCGAGGGACTAATGGAAAAGAACTGGTGACCATCCATGGCAATAATGTATTGGAGAACGATTTGAAAGAATTTCTCTTCAAGATGCTTGCAGGTGGCTTTCACCAAAAACGCGAAGTGATTCAGCATGTTCTTGGTAACTTCTCGGTCTATGAACAGCATCTGTGCTTCTTGTGTACTGATTTACTTGGAAATTGTAAATCACTGTGTTTTTTTGTTCAGAACTATGTGGATATGATATAATAAAGGTATGCCAAAACGGCGGATTTTCTGTTTGCACGAGTCAGCGATGCTGGCTTGTTCATCAAGCTTATTAATACCCAAATTTCATTTCTATTACTTGATTTCTTTAGAGCATGGAGAAACTACTTGATCTTTCCCCTGCTTTAATTGATGCGAAGAGAGAGATTCTTGTGAAATACAATGCAAAGGTTCTCTCTTGTGGTGTTTATAGCTTATTGAATAATCATCTGTTCCCCCCATTCAGATGGCTTTTACTGTTTTCTCACAGCTTCCATATTCAAGTTATCAAACAGATTCCTCACCTGGGAGGTATTTCATTTCAACCTTCCCTCCCAGATTTGTTTTGGAGTTTTCACCCGCCTTGTTTGTGTTCAGTTGTGCAGATCTGGTTGGGAACTGCGAACAGTTTCCTGGAGTAGAGAAAGTTAGTGAAGATACACAGACAGAAATTATGCAACCGCTGCATGTTTCTCCTGAGAAAACTTTGTTGATTCAAGAAACTGAAAAGCCTCTAGGAGAGCATACGGTGACTAAGCCTGTTTCACATGGGCCCGAGGTGGTGCAGACTCATCTGCAGCCCGAACCATCATCGGACACGGACACCCACTCTGAACTAAAATCTGATTCTCTTCCCTTGTGGCAGGGCTGTGATGATGGTATGTGCTTTCATCTTTTAAAATCTCAGTTTAAGGTGCTTGATTGGGTTTGACCCAGACTAACCTTTTTGTGAAATGGGCTGATTTTTCCCTGTGTAATTGGCTCCATGGGTTTGGTTGCGTTTGGGCTAGCCTACATTTGGCTTCACAAAAAGGTTGTGTAATTGGGTTTGGTTGCGTAATTGGCTCCATTCTATATGATCCCTTGTTATGTGTGTGTGTGAGTGTGTGTGCGCGCGCGCGCATGTGTGTGTATATATATATCCAATAGATAAATTATAAATTATGTATATGCAATTGCTTATGCATGTATAATTGTTATTATACTAACTGGATAATTTTCTCTAGATGATAGTGAAGATGAGTATCATTTGCTTCGTCGAGAGGTTAAGGAGTATCGGAGCAAGATGATGGAGTGCTATAGAGATGTAAGCAGCAGGATGATCATCATTTTTTTTATATATTTAATTTTCCATCAGCATTATTTTTTGTTTAAATATCACTTTTCATATTTGATTATGCTATTTTTGAATCATAATTTTTGTTTGATTATTTAGTTATTGTTCTTATATATTTTAAATTAAACTAATTTTATTAACTCATTAATTATTTTATAAAATTTAATATCGCATCTTAACTTTAGTTAGTACAAGTGAACTAATTTTATTTTTGTTTTTTTTTTTAAATTATTCATCAGGCAGTTAATGCATTTGCAAGTGGAGACCATGATGAAGCAAACAAGCTAATGAAAAAGGTAAAGTAATTTTCAATATCTGTTTTTGAATCATTTTTTCTTCACAACAATTCTTGAGATGTTTCAGAAAAACATTATTTAACTACTTTGTGTTCCAGGGCCATTGTTTTCATGAAAAGGCTCGCGAAGCAGATGAAAAGTCTACCCAAAAGATTTTTGAAATCAAGTGAGCTGATTTTTTGTTCTCGTCACAAGTGTCTGTGTCTGTGTCTTTGTTCATCTCTGTTTTCCATCCCTCCCTCTCTCTCTCTCTCTCTCGCTGTGTGTGTGTGTGTGAGTGTGTGTGTGCTTGTATGTCTATACATATGTGCTTTGTACACGCATGTGCATCTGAATGCATGGTTACTAGATTGCAAGCTTTGTCAATTTTCACATGCTAGCTGGTTGAGCCACCTTGCTGATGGATTTTAATGGCAGAAACATGGATAAAGAAGATGAAATATCACTTGATTTGCGCAAATGCAGCGTTAGGGAGGCCATCAGACTCTTAAGGTCACATCTGTCGTCACTTTTTGGGATCCCATGTAAGTCTATTTTAGCCATTGTAATTTTATTTTTTTTCTAATTATCTCTTCTGCCTCTAAACGAAATTTTTTTTTATGGGTAATTTAGCCATAAAGTATCTCAAGTTCATATTGGAGACAGATGATGAACAAGGCACGGGCGGCAGTAAAAGAAGTTCGGTGAGTTGATATGAAAACTGCTGAATCATTAAAATTTGAATAAAAATAATAAAATATGACATCATGGTTCTTATTGCCAAGCCCTGTTTATTGTTTTTTACAATGCAGATTGTGAAGTTCATGGAGAAAGAACAGGTTCGTTGGACTGGGGATGAAGATAGTGGTGTGATAACAATAAATTTGAGTGCATCGACCCAAAACAGCTGACTTTTTGTTGAAACTGTCAGATTGGGCTCATTGACAAAGGGTGTGTTCATATTTATTGGTATATTTCTTGATTGTTGTGTTCCTTCACATAGAGCCATTTTCGAGCATATTTTGCTGTAAATCAAGATAGAAGTCTATTAAAACAATTTAATTAATAGTTTGAGTTGTTTTTTTTTTTTGGTTAAAATACCTATATCAATGTTATTAAATGAAAGCTTACACTTTATGGAAGCTTATAGCTAGTTTATTTATTTTATCTTACACAAAAAAAAATAATGCTTATGCTTGCTTGATAGCTTTTATATGTAAATAAAGCGTATACATTACATATTATTTACATGTCAACATATAATTTATTTGGCATGTGCATTGTCTTCGTGCATTTCTTAATGTCATGCAATTGAGGCTAGTAAGTGTTAAAGCAAATCTTAGTCCACAAATTTATGATTTTGTTTGCCAATTGCTAGGGTGATAAGGAGATTTTATTGGGAAATTTGTGGTTTGGTGTATTAAAACACAATATTTGAAAAGAAAAATACATTAATATTTCATAATTAATAATAGAAAATAATCAACCTAATTTTGTCATTTGAACATTGGATTTTTTTTTTTGATTTAATTAATTTAGAAACTGTTATTGCAAATTTAAAAATTAGACATACTTCTAAACTTTGAAATCATATCTTAGAGCATCTCAAATCATATTTAACAAAATAGCTACTTAAAATATATTTAAATATTAAATTTATTATTTTACTTCTAACCACATAGCTACTCAAAATAGCTACTCATAATTTTTTAGAATACACTCTAACCACACTCTTTATTTTACTTCTAATTTTTAATTTTTTTTTTAAAAGTCAAATATGTATGTAGAGAGAGATAGAGAGAAAAAAGGGAGAGCAAATTTAGAGAGCTCAGATGACTCCACATTTGTTGAGCAATTTGAGTAAACTAGTAAATATAGAATGGAATAGAGGGTGGGTTAGAGAGTAATTTTTTGTGTTTGACTAGCTAAAATAGCAAAAAGTGAAAAATATAAAGTAGGTTGGAGATGCTCTTAGAAGGTTGTTTTAAAAGTATAGTTAATATTGTAAGTGATGAGACGTGAATTGAACTCAAAATAAATATATATATATATATATATTTACACACATACACACACACACACAAATATAAATGGATATGTGTAATTATATGTAGGTATGTGTGTCTGTGTGTGTGTGTGTTTATATATACATACATATACATACATACATACATACATACATACATATATATATATATAAACACACACACACACACACTTATATATCCATACATACATACATACATATATATATATATATATATATATATATATATATATATATATATATATATATATATATATATATATATAACATTATTTTCTTTCATAGTCCATTCAAACACCAAAATAAAAAACCATAAAATTTTAAAGGCATTACATTTTACCCCACTTTTAAAAAATTGTCCAAAGGTTATTTCTAAAAATAATGATCCATTCATTGCATCCTATCAATGCTACCATGATTTTTTTTTCTTAGTTTTATAGCTTTCAAATCCAAGGCTTTAATTGTCAATGGTTTTATAGGATAAATCCTTTTTGATTTCTTTGCAAATTCTATATAAACTAGGCAAAAACGTGCCAAAATTTCAATCATACCAAGAAACTTGGACAAGTTTTTTTTTTTTTTTCCTTCCCAAATTATATTACTCCTCCCAATTAGAGTGATTTAAGAGAACACTATTGCCCACTCAAATCTCTACAAGTCTATACATATCGGCACAAAGATATTGCCTCCCCTAGGTTAATTTCTTTGCTTTTTTTACATCATATGATTTGAAGCATACACTTTCTTCCTTATAATATTTCATAAGTTATCATCTAATTATGATTGATATTGTTTATATTATGTGAATTCTATTGAAGCTATCATGTTATCCCTGCTACCTTGGAGATGAAATTCTTGGGGTGATGTATGTGATAATATAATTATGAACACATTAGATCTCTTTAGAACTACAAAATTTAAAAGTTTTTAGTAAGAATAGTACTGAGATATTTGATAGCCTTAAAATTATCATATCACATATATGTATTAGAATTTATGTTTGGATAGGATATTTATAGATTATTATCCCTAGAAAGATCTATTTAGAACTATGAACTTTGAGTATCAACTTTGTACTTAGATGATTTAAATATATTTATGTCCCTTAGAATCTCTCTTGAAAATCCTTTCTTAAAATATTAAACTTTTTCATTGTTGTTGTGCATCACATATGATACAAATCTAACTCAATTTATAAATCTTATTGCATCCTTTTTGATATATATAGCACCCCTCAAGAAATAATGTATCTACTTGAGATGGATATACCAATTTAGACCGATTCAATTAGAGGAGTCAAAATTCCATACCATGCCGGCTTGGCACGGTTTTAGGTCGCCCGACTGTGCTTCCTTGTCGGGCAAGGCACGGTTTCTTTAGGCCAGGCCCGGCACGGCCCGCGGGCATGGATGGTTTTTACCGTGCTGGGTCAGGCTCATACGGGCTGGTTTAAAAAAAATAATATTTAATAATACTTATGCAATTATAAAATATAAATTCCATTATATGCTGTTTAAAAATATTTAAATTGTAAATTAAAAAATTTTGAATATTTATAAAGTTTAATTTTTTTATGTTATTTATTTTAATTATATTTTAATAAGATTAATAGATTTAGATTATAATTTATTAGAATTAAATATTAGAATATTTAATGAATTTATTAAACACAAATAAAATAAACACAAAATTTCTTTAACAAAAATTACAAAGTCATAAAGCCAAACCAAACACCCGAACCAAAGCAAATACAATGTAAATAAAAATAAGTACAAAATATTAAAATCAAAAATTAGAATTAAGCATAACTCAAAACTCATAAGCATAAGCATAACTGTAATATAAGTGTCGCTGTCGGCGTGTTGAAATCTCGCAATCATCAACTGTCAAGCATCAAGTGACAACCTCGTCAATCATCAATCGGCGTATCATTATTATCCTCAACCTCGACATCAAAATAACTATCTTATGGATCATCATCAGCAATCAACTCTTTTGCTTTCGATGTAGTCCATGTCCCAGCATGATCCTTGATGCCGAACCTCAAATCCTATCAATTCTTCATGCATGCTAATATCTCAATAATATCTGAAAGTAATCTCGATTTCATATCTAAAATCATATTCACTGCAACAGAAAAAGTAAATTATGATGCTATGCTCGATACCGGAGGAGTCAGTAGATCCCGTGTCATCTTAGATAGCACGGGAAAGGTGAGCTCATATGATTTCTATCACTATAATATATCAAGATTCTTAGTATTAGAATGTGATAAGATTGACCAGTAATTAGTATCTAAGTATCGATAAAGTTCGCTCTATTCGAAGGTCTACCCCATCATGTTTTCCCCGCTAAATGAATAGAAAAATTATCATCTCTGAATATGGTATCCATATCTGTAATCACAATCTCACTACTACTATCATCATATTTAGTATTGTAGTATTTGAAAAGGTCAGTCAACTTCTCATGAATGAACCATTCAAGTGGATCTTTTAGGTTCATGTACGAGAAAATGTAAGTCAAAATGTTATCTATCCCTTCCACCTTAATCCTAGGGTTCATGTATGCAGCGAGACAATAAAGAGATGGAATGGTGAATCAGTACTTTAAGTATTTGGTTTCTATCTATGCAATCATATGGCTAAGTGTCGGGTCAGCTCAATGTTTCCTAAATATGCTACTAATATTGCATATGCAACTGAGTGTAATACAAGTCGTGGGGGTATAAACTGACGAACACATGTTTATCGTGTCATAAAAAATATTCAGAAATTTTATAAATGAAATTCTTGTAGCCCAGCTAGTGTTGTCAATAAAAAGTTCGTTACTTTTACTATTGACGTAGTCGGATATCACGTGTTTGTATCCAACATATGACTCCAACATCAGGTACGTGTAATTCCTACGGTATCTCACATCCGATTGAAATTTATTTATATTAAGATTCATAAACAAACTGAGACTACCGAACTCCTGTTGTCTGTGAGGCATGCGAATGTATTTTAGTGAGTTGCGTATATTATCCAAAGCGAAGGAACACATCTTCAAACCCGCTTGTATAATCAAGTTAATTATGTGACACATGCATCTGACGTGGAAAATATCTTCAAACAGTGCGTCTCTAATATTCCTAACAAACATGTTAATTGCTACTCAATTATTAGATATATTATCAAATGTAATACTAAAAATTTTATTTTAAATTTTATATTCTCTAAAGATCTTCATCATACACTCAAAAATGGTTGGGCCATCATTAGGATAGAGAATCTCGGAGAATCCTAACATATTTTTATTTATTGTTCATTTAGAATCTACATAGTGGGCGGTGAGATATGCATAAGATGAATCATCGTGACTAGTTCAGATATTGAACATCAAGGATACCACTCTACTATATGCTATAAATTTATTAATTATTATTTATTTTTCTAACTTATAAAATTTTAGTATGTCATTCCTATATGTGGACCTAGGAATTCTATGATAAGTAGGCTGAAAATATGTTTGTACATGATGCTCATTATCATTTGATCTTCCAAAAAATCTGATCGTAAGACTCATCAAGGTGATAAGTTTGGTCATGACTTCCCTACTCAACTTGTTGCGGTATATGAAGGGGTTAAAATTTGAGATTGAAATCGATCCAGCCTCAAAAAATACACTGCGAAGTTGGGTTTGCTTAGGATTTAATGTACCATATTTTTTGGTGCATATTTTGGCATGTCTATTAAGATTTTGAATCCCAAACGCAGTCTAATAAGTAAACATTTTCTTACAATATTTGCACAATATTTTTTATTCTTCCTCTCACCAAATAATTTTTTTTTTGTTTTATTATATTAAAATGAGTCTAAACTACAGAAGTCCTTATAGTTTTTTATTTTTTAGATATTTAAGTTGAGACAACTGGAGAAACAAAAATTTCAGCAGCCTCGAACCTTTGTGTAAGATTTTTATTTTCTAAATTTAAATTATTTTCTTTAGTATTAGTCATTTTTTTTTGGTTTTTTTAGATAAAAGGATAGATTAAATAGTAGAGAGAGAAAGAGAGCAAGTAAAAAACTATTTATTTTTAAATATTAATTATTATGTTTAGTTAAGAGTTTTAGTTTATTAATTACAAAAAATAAAAATACCCGTAAAGTAGTGTAAATGTAAAGCACGTGCACCACACCAAGATTTCAACTTCCAAAGTCGAGCCCAAGTTATGAGTCCTGAAAAGCTGAGTCGAAATCCCAAGAGAGAGAATATTAGGAGAGAGATTTGAGAGAGTGAAAATTATTGTTTTTAATTTTTTTTAAAAAAGAATTTTTTTTATTTTGTTTATTTTTTTTATTTTTTTATTGATTTTTTGGGGGAGAATCACGTGGGCAATTAGATTATTCCATATAGCCATTGGAGGCAAAATCCAACGGATAAAATTTAAAAATTTTTATTTTTTAAAAAATTTCGAACCATTAGGGATTGGGGGTGGGCCTGTGGGGCGGGTAGGGGATGGAATCGGAGCCCGTGTGATTTAAGGAAACATCGGGCTCAACTTCTCTCACTGGGATGATTTCTCGAGTTGTGCCGAGGTACCGTGCCAATGGGTCAGGCATGGCATGAGGTCCAGTTGGTCTCGGCACAGCATGACATGATTCGTGCGGTGTACAGGCACGACACGGGCACTGGAAATTTTCGTGTCATGCCTGGCCAGGCACGACCGAATCATGTCGTGCCACATGCAGGGCCGGCCCAGCCTGGCCCAGTTAACACCTCTAGATTCAATTGGTTTTTGTTGGACATGATTTCTCTCTTGGACACACACACGCACACACAATTTCTCTCTTGGACACACATCCATACACACACCATTTCTCTATTGGACATGATGAACAATCAATAGATCTAGAGCATGCATTCCTCAACATCATCTCCATCCAACTATTTTTGTTGTAATTGATGTCATTTTTATTGTGTTTGAACAATTTTTTTCTATATTTTTACCATTTTGTTTGGTGTAATGTGGTTGGTTATATGATGTAAATGATGTCTAATATGAAGCAATTGATATTATTTGCTTACTAGTTGTGTATGTGTGAACACTATTTATATTGTTGTTGCTAAGCCAATTCTTGCTACTATCATTACAAAATCATGTGCATTTGGTTACTCATAAGTCATAATATAACAATATAATATTTAAAGAAATCAAGTTATCTACGTATGTTTTTTAGTGAGTTTTTGTCAAGAATCTTGTATCTTGAAATGTATTTTAATCTTGGTGTATAATATGCTCATTTTGTGTAAATTTTTATCTTATGAATCTATTGAGTGAGTAAGAATTGTTAGTTTTGGGATATAGTTTTTGATTACTACTAAAATATTCTGGTGTTAAAGTCTTTTTTTTTCTTTTAATGTTTTAGTTTTTATTTAAAAATTGTGATTTATATTAATTATATTTTTGTAAAAATATTATGGGAAAATTAACATTTGGTAAATTCTAAAATTTAACATAAAGAAGTTTTAAAACATAAAAGAAAAATTAAATAATGTTTATACAAACTATTTTAATTGGACCCAAATATAATGATTCTAGTATGATAACAACATATTTGCATCAGAGGTTCGAGATCATCTGGTTGAGCATTTTTATAAATATTTGGTTGAACTTAACTTCCATTCATCGTGAATAATTAATCCAAAATAATTAAATTAAATCTAACTACTTATATTATCTAGAAAAGTATGATACATTATTTTTTCTTTGTTAAGTATTTATATGACATTGCTATTAATATGGTAAAACCCAAAATCATAAGTAACCTAGATTGAGAGAATCTAGTGGATTGATATCGACACTTATCTTCGTGGCTCTAAGGTGATAAGATCAAATAAATTATGAAAGAATCTAAAGTATGTGTGTGTGTGTGTGTGTGTGTGTGTTATCAATAATAAAGTCTTATTCTAGTTATCTGGGATTAACAAAAAAGAACATATTTAGGAAATAAACTTTAATTATTATGCCTATATAGAACATAAAATATAAGAATGTGAGTGTGAAGCTGAAAAAGATTATATATCTTTTAAAGGACGATACATTGACTAGCATCATTGAATACGTTTTTATAAAATGAGTTACTTCTCTCTTTACTTATTTGTCAACTTCTTGATAATTCAGACAATTTAGTTGTATCTCTTAGGATGTCAGTCTTTAAAGGTGTTGTAAATACATAATTTTGTTAAGAAAAACTTGTTGGATGAAAACAATATAAGCATAAAGAAAGACTATAATAGTTTTTTTAGTCCTCATTTCTAAGAGTTGCAGAAGTACTACTAGACAGTAGACATGCGCAAGGTGTTAGAAGGATTTATCCTTAAGGACAAGTCTATAAATAGAAAGATAGTGAGGTATTATCATTGCAATAAAGTAATATACATATTTATGGATTGTCATGCTTAGAAGAAGCTCTAGCAAGAGCATACAAGAGAGATAATCACATGAGAGAGGAAAATACTATTGTCATCAAAGGTAATGTCATGTCAATTAGTGATAAAAATTATATTAACTAGGTAAGTCACAAATGAGATTGATTAATTGATTCAATTGTGTCTATTCATATTATTCATCATATTTACTACTTTTCTATGTATGCACTTGAAGATTGACATAACGATTATATGTAATAATGATACTTTAATGATTATGGGCATAAATGAGATATGTCTATAGATGTCAACTTGACATCAATTGGTACTAAAAGATGTTACTTATGATCTAAATATTGATATTAACTTGATCTCTGTATGAATGCTTGATGTTGTGTGACGTGTGAGTCATTTTGTTAATGGACAGTAAAAATTAGTAAATGGTTCTTTAGTCATTATGAGGTGTTGGAAGACCAATTTACTATATGCTCTTTAGATAAGAGTATCTAGAGATCAGATAAATACTATTCATCAAATAGATAACATTGATCTCTAACTACGTGACTAGAAGGAAGATCTTGTCTATTGATTAAAAATCATATCTAGAATATTATATGGATTTTATGACCAGAAAGAGTCATAAAGTTATTTTTCATTCTTATTTCTCGCCTAGAAGAGCAAATATTTTTGATCTCATGTATTATAATAACACTTATATGTATAGTAAAATATTTGATGGATTTATCTATTTTATTATTTTTATTGAAGATTACTCTTTATAAGTTTGGGCCAATACTTTGAAGGCAAAATACTAAGTCTTTTAGGTCTTTTGAAATATCGTTTCTACAGTTGAGACAAACTAGTAGAAACTTAATCTCTAGTTTTAGAGCTAGTTTTAGAATTATTTCATATCATATTGGATTAGACTCAAGTGGACAGCAACAAAAATGATTTAGTTAAATGACATTTTTGAGATGATGAACTAGACTATTGATGAGCAAGTGTGATGTTTGTTTTCTCATTCATGGCTTCCTAAAGATTTTGGGAATAAGTTTACATTTAGTTGTTTATTTGTTCAATACGTGTCATTGTATCAATCATGATGGTGACGTTCCCATTTTGGTTTGAATTGAAAATATTATTTTTTATAATTATTTGGAAGCTTTAGACTGTAAAGTCATAAATCATATTTTGAGTGTTGAGAGAACAAAAATTAGATAATATTGTGAATCATTGTATTTTTCTTGGCTATTGATATGATAAGTTTATATACAAATTATGAGACCCAATGGTTAGAAATTATTGGGAGAAGAAATGTAATTTTTCTAGTGGCTTATGGATGTTAATCATAACAGTATTGAGCAATGGAATCCATGATGATCATTATTCATATGGATTAAATACTACGTCCCCCCATGGACTAGTATTCAATATGTCAAATATCGAATAATAATTATTATTTTGATGATTATGAATGATGTATTTATAACTATTTTATGGAATTATAGTTTTGATGGTTAATGGCAAATAGTAGTAAAATTACGTAATTTTGGTATGAATTATATGACTTAGTGGATTTGTTAAGAATAAGACGGGTAAAAAATGATGAAAAACAATAGTATTCTTTATACTACACCTCGTTGAGCTTATAGGATAGTTTTGATGTTTATCTTGGTCAAAGTTTTACATGAATAATCATGACGATTTTCATATATTATGATTATATTATCTCGTTTACATAATCATTTCATCGTATAATATATTCTTTTTGATTGAGAACATTTATTCGAGTAATAGTCAAACTAACTCATAATATGTTTTATAGTTGTGATATTAATTTTATGGAGTTTTGCATGGAAATAATGGGTTTAAAATAAAAAATCTAAAATTTAAGGCCGGTTTTAAAAATATGTCCAAACTAGTGGGTCTGGAAACAACATGACAATGCTCATTATTGTGAATGGTGGTCATTGCCACGCTATTGATAACTTTAAATCAAAGGTCATTGTTGTGAATGGTGGCTATTGCCATGCTATTGATAACTTAAAATTAGAGGTCGGCATTGTGAATACCAGCTATTGAAAACACTGTGAAGATCCCATTAGGCATGTCGCCAGTTGCTTCTCGCCCCTCACCCCTCTACCCTCGCCCGTCTGCCCGTCTACCCACACCTTATCCTCTCTTCCCACTCCCTTCCCATCTCCTGGATCTCCTTCGTGGAGCTTCGTCAAGCTCCAGCGAGCACGACATGGAGCTCCATTGTGATGCTCAACGGAATTCCACAAGCTCCATTGTGGTGCTCAACGGAATTCCACAAGCTCCATTGTGGAGCTAGAAGGAATTCCACGAGCTCCACGAATGGAGCTTGTTAGGCTCCATCTAGCTAGAAATGGAGCTCCATCGAGCTCAACGATGGATCTCCAGTGAGCTCCTTCGTGGATCTCCATCGAGCTCCAGTGAGCTCGATGATGGAACTCCTGGAGCACATTGGAGCTCTACGTCGAGCTCGCTAGAGCTCCTCGAGCTTTATCGTGAAGCTTGATGGAATGCCACTAGGGAGCTCGTCGAGCTCAAGGAGCTCCGTCGAACTCCATGATGGAGCTCCAGGAGCTCCATCATCTAGCCCTAGCGAGCTCCACTTCAAGCTCGAAGAAGCACCACAAATGAGCTCACTGGAACTCCATAGTTGGGCTCTAGAGAGCTCCTTAATGGAGCTCCGTCGAGCCGCATGACGGAGCTACGTCGAGCTCGAAGTCAAGCTCGATGAAGGAGCTCCATCTTGGATCTCAACGTAGATTCTCGAGCTCCACGTCGAGCTCGCTAGAGTTCAATGAGCTAATTAGTGGAGCTCCACGATGGAGCTTGAAAAGATTAGCGAGCTTGACGTGAACTCCAATGGAGCTCGATTGAGCTCCACGATAGAGCTCACCATGAAAAAGCTCATTGGATAAAATCGTGGAGCTCCAGTGTGCTCCTTCGTGGAGCTCGAGGAGCTCCATCGAGCCCCACAATGGAGGTCCCATTGTCGAGCTCCAATGAGCTCCACGTCGACTAGCTAGAGCTCAACAAGCTCCACGTCGAGCTCCCTGGAACTCGATGAGCTTCCTAGTGAAGTTTCATCGAGCTCCACGATGGAGCTCGAGGAGCTCCACGATGGAGCTCGAGGAGCTCCACTTCGAGCTTGTTGGAGCTCGATAGAGATCCACGAGCTCCATGAAGGAGCTCACTAGAGCTAGACGAAGCTCCTCAAGCTCCTTTGTAGAGCTCGTGGAGTTCCGTCTAGCTCCACATTGAGCTAGTTGGAGTTCGACAGAGCTCCTCGAAAGAGCTCCTGGAGATGGGCGAGGAGAGATGGGTGGTAAGAGAGGGGGGAGAGGTGAGGGTAGATGGGTGAGGGAAAACGGGCGAGGGTAGAGGGGTGATGGGCGAAGGTAGATGGGCGAGGGGCTAGGGGCTAGGGGCGTAATGAGATCTCCATAGTATTTTCAAAATTTGACATTCACAATGCCAGCCTTTAATTTTTAAAATTCAATAGCATGGCAATAGACACCGTTCACAACGATGGCCATTGCCATGTCGTTTCCAGATGAACTAGTTTGGGCATATTTTTGAAACCAACATTATTTTTTGTTTTTTTATTTATAATGCATTATTTCCGTACAAAACTCAAATTTATGCCAGAGTAATTAAGTACTTCACACATGTTAAAAATCATTGTATCCCCCAGTGCTCAACTTTTTCATTACAGAGCCATCCAGGATAAGGCAAAAAGCATGATGGTTCTTCAACATCATGTCTTTTAGATATAAAGAATTCCAAAAAAATATTTAATCAAGTTGTGATTATTTCTAGTGTTGTGATTTTTTGATCTTTAGAAATTACCAAAGTAATAACTCATTCTTAGCATCATGACTCTGTGTTACAGAGATGAAATGTATAAATCATAGTTCTTCATGATATCATGACTTAATGTTACAGAGATGAAATATATAGTCATGGACAGTCATATTGTCAGGACTATCTAATGTAAGAGAAAGAATAAAGTAATAGCTTATTTGCTATCACTTTACAATGATAAAAATACACAATTATGATCATTCCCATTATCATGATAATATAAAGCAAGAAAGATATCAAATTTATGCCTTATTTTAAGCATCATAAATTTGTATTATAAAGACAAAATGCCAAAGCTGCAATTTTCTTTAATAGCATGACTTTCTACTTAAAAACTACACATAACCACTTGAATATAAAAATACAAAAAAGAGAATTTTAATGAGGAAGAATTTGAGAGAACGAGAAAAGACCAAAGGGTTAGGATTTAATGATTTAGGGAGCAAGAATTTACCCAAACCTAGAGAATATCCACAAGCAAATAAGATATTTAAGACCTAAGCATAAACCCAAGAGTGGATTTCAACTTTGAGTCCGCCTATGAGAAAATCCATAACACATGAATGAAAATTATGAGTTTAGAGTTTGATTCCTAGAATCTTTTGATGGCTACTATTGGGAATCCAAAATTTTATGAGATATATTTTAAAATATCTTGTTTGAATTTCTCCCCAAATGTTAGACTAAATTGAGGCCTATGGTTGTTATATTTGATTTCATGTGATATAAGTTAATGGTTTTTATGTTTAGATTGTATTGTGGTTTTGTTATTAATAATTATGGTGTTTATGTATAATAGAATTATAATTTAAAATTAATGGATTTGTGTATGCTATCATGGTGAATGATAATAAATAAATAATATATCATTTTTACTCATAATGATAGGAAGAAAGTAATAGTCTTTTTGATTTTGATATATAAGACAAACTTATATGTTAAAATCCTATGTTGAGGAAAGTTAATCATGCAAGTATAATGCTTACGAAATCAAAAGAATAAAACTTTTTATAAGTTAATTAATTGTATATATCTTATATGGATTGATACTGGATTGATGTGAGTTTTATAGAATGTTATCATGAGGTGGGAGAATTAGAAAGCATGTACAAAATAACCATCAATGGTTGTTGAAGAGTTATCTAAAAGTTATAGAATTGTGAATTACTCTCAAACAATGATAATTTATCATTGATACCAACACTAGTGACATCTACATTGAGATCAACACTAGGGAGGATCCAATGGTTATTATTCACTTTTTATGCTAACATGGACTTAGGGTATTTTCATAATAATCCTATAATTATTTTGTAATTAAGCACAATAATAACTAGATCATTTAGATAGGCTATCAACATAAAGAAATTGATCAATCCGAGATTTTAAGATTTTTACTAAAAATCCAGTTTTATCATTTCAATTAAAGTAGTAGTTGATTTATAATTTGTTGATATAACTACCTACACAATTATTCTTGAAATAATATCTAGATCAAAATTTATTTTACTACTTGTATGACTTATAAACATGTAAAACTAGTTGGACAAAAATTTATTTACCAATGAGATTTAATGATATTACCTAATCCAAAAAATTAGATACTTAATAGAGTCATAATAAGTTTTTGATGTCATTGTCAGAGATTATTTAGTTTGATTACTTAACTTTAGTTGACATAATTTTTATTAAAAAAGATAATTTTATTTTAGTAATTTGTATAATAATATCTTCATTTTGTTTTTTTATTTTGATTGCTTATTTTATGTTATTTGTCTGTATCTTTTGCTTTGCATTTTTTTAATGTTTTTGTAGCCAGCACCATTTATGAGTTGAAACTTTGAGATTGAGGAAATACATATGGACATAAAAAATGAGAGAACTAAAAAATAATAATCTGGAGACTTATAGCTCAAAAAGAGCATATGAAGGTACTAACAATAATAAAGAGGCTTAAGGGGGTGATTAGGAATATGTCCAACAACCCAATTATCACCACACATTGGGATCCTATGGGTGGCATACGATGATGTACAAATATCCTGGAATCTAAATGCAATTATTTGAAGTTAATTATTTTGAGTTAACGCTAAGTCTAATAGCGATATTCAATAATAACAATATAGTGGGAGGATATCATAGGATCTGAATGGGCATGTAAGCATGTCATAATGTTTCTGGAGTTATGTGATATAGTTAAATAAATTCAATTAGTTTTGATGTCATGAAGTTGTCTATTCTCTTTTTCTTTGAGAGACAAGGTACAACATTGATTCTAGTATTTATTCTGAGACTTAATTGAGAGTTAAGATGAACTTATACAAATTTCTCACAAGTTCTCCCAACCTAAAATTACTTCTCAATTATGGAGTTAGATAAATCAATTATATCTACAAAAGCTAGAGACTTTGTATGATGATTGAGATCATTTTAAGGAATTGCCAACAAAAAATTCTCAATATGAGTTTGAGTTATAGTTCTAAGCACAAAATTTCAATAATAGGATAAATTACATTAAAAGATATACTATTGGTGCAGCCTCGGGTGAGTCGATTATGAACAAGTTATTCATAGAAAATTATTATTTATTTGAGGAGTTAGCAATTAATAACTATCCAACTTAGAATGATCATATTTTTAGGAGAAAACAAACTAGAGTATTAGGATTAGACAAATTTATCAAGCTGAAGTTAGAGATTAAAGTATTTTTAAAAAGTTAAAATCTCAAGAGGAGAAGTAAAGAGAAATAAAAAAAATTATCATTTTGTAACACAAGAAATGATGAATATTGACCATATTTATCAAGAAGAAGAGGTCAACTATCTGCAATGTAAGTGGCATACGTTTCATCCCAATTTTAATATTTCTACATATATACCAAATGAACATAATAAAATTATAAATTTTTTTATAAGGAAGTTATGGAAATAGGCAGTAGAATGTAGGATAAGTCCCAAAGTATTTCAGGAATAATTATATGGAACATAATATGTAAGGAGGATCGAATTCACATTATCAATAATCTATAAAAGGACTAAATAAAGATGCTCAAGGTAAATTTGGAACAAAGATATGATAATAATAAGTATAAAGAATCAAATTGGATAATCGACACTATCTATAAAATAGATGCACGTCGATGAATTATTGAGTGATATTGACATAAACCAAAAGAAGTATTTTTTTTAATTATATTTAGAAATGGAAAAAAGATTGAGGTATAAAAAATGGAGAAAGATGAAACATAATAAGTTCAAACTAATAATAATGTGAATTTTCTAAAAGTTGTAGCTCCTACCATGGCAATTTCTAAAGTAGTAGCCCTCAACATCATAATATTTTTAAAGTCGTAATGCTGATTGAATAGAATGTCCAACTCAACCCCTTAGTTGTGGTAGTAGGAGTAACAAAGGGGAGAATCAAGATTACCTGATGCTCAGGAAAGATGATTGTGATGGAGAATAATGCTATAAATATTCATTTTTCTAAATCATTTTTTAAATAATATTTTAAAATGAAAAAATTGAATGAACAAATTTTCGAGGTTTCTTAATATATTTTTATAAGTTATAAGTAAATATATCATTTACCGAAGCATTATCTGAGATACTTAAATATGTTAAGTTCATAAAAAATATCATGAGTATAAAGAGAAAGTTGAAAGCATGTGGAATAGTGAATATGATAAAAGAAACATAGTATAATTTTTCAATAAAAACTACCGAGGAAATTGAAGGCTTTGGGAATTTTTACAATATTATGTATAATCGAGGAACACATATTCTAGAAGACACTGTATGATTTAAGATGAGTGTCAACTTGATGTATTTATCTATAGTGCAAAGATTGAATCTCAGTGAGATTCATTTCAATCTCTTTCTCATTGCAAATAAGTGATCGATCAATCAAATGCCCAATGAATATTACTAAAACTATATTGGTTAAGATTGAAATATTTTTTTCATTGTAGATTTTGTGGTGTTGGATGTGGAAAAAGACTGACATGCTCCATTGGTTTTGGGATGATTTTTTGTAGTCACTGGACAGATTCTTATTAATGTCAAAAAGTAAAATTTGATGCTTTACATAGGCAAATAACAAGTGAAAGTCAATATTTATAAAGGCATATAAAGTCTAGACGATGTTGAGAAAAAGTGTTGGAGGATAAATAATCTTATCTACATAACAAGAAAACAAAATGTGTACTTTAAGTGGAAAAATTTTGTAAAAATCTGCTAGCTCAACGAAGATGATGTGGATGACTTAGAATATAAAATATGAAGATATGAAAGTGAAGCTCAGATTGAGGAGGATTACTACTAAGAAGTCATGATATTTTTCAAAGTCACGAATTTAGAAGAGTTCAAAGAAGAGTTCTTAAAGAAGTAGAAAATGAAAGTGCAATTTTCTTCACAATTGTATTGAGAAAATAATATAAAAAAATTGGAGAATATACTAGTAGCGAAAGTAGAGGCAGAACCCCAATTTTTGGCTGATGAAATGTTAGAGGGAAATACGACTTCAACAATAAATTTGGAGGATCCAAAAGAAGTAGAAAAGAAAAATAGAGACATAAATGAAAATCATAACTTTTACAAGCACCATGAATTTAGAGATACAAAAGATGAAAGAGACCATGGAAAACCTCATTTCCCTTGTAGTGACTTTGGAGTTCTAGAATGAAAAACATAAAGTGTATCTAACAAAAAGTCATGACAACCTATAAAGTCATGAGATCCAAAGAGGATGATGATGTGACGATCAAAAAAGTCATGATATCATGGAAAAGAGAGAAAAGAATGAAGTATCAAAAAATAAAGATATATTATGATTCAATACTAAAATAAAGCTCGAAAATAAAAGAAAAAATAAAAGATTATACAATGAAGATAGCTTGGATAGCTAATAAAATTGATGAAAGTAATACTTTGTTGATGGTTTGACTATAGATATTAAATATATCACCGCTTTGATGCATCTCAATATTTTTTTTTTGTATTGTTTAATGAAAGAAATATTTTTACTCATAATTTTTTTTGCACAATTTTTATTCACAAATTTATTTAAGGAACTTAAACTCCATCATGATTCATTTATATGTCCATAAAAAAAGAAGCATTCTCAACAATATATATACATTATGCACATGTGTCAAATTTTTGAGATAACATGAAAAGGTTCTCGTGTCATGTTGTGCCGGCATGACTTCACTAATGGTCACCTGGCATAATCTGTTGTCCCACTATTTGGCATTTTTGTGTTGGGTCATCTATGAGGAGTCAAAAGGCCAATTTAAAAATTTTTAAATATTGAATTTAACTATATTAAAAAATTAAATATGAAATGAATAAATATTGTACTATGCTCTAAATTTAAATGAATTAAATCAATAATTCAAAATGTTTAAAATTTAGTTAAAGATATCATATGCAAAAAATAATATAATTTGAATTTCTTAAAGAAAAACTTAAAATTTTAAATAACAAGAAATTACTCATGAATTTAAAATTATAAATATAGTATATAATCAAAAGTAGAAATAAAAAAAGTATGCATCATATTTTGTATGTGAGTCTTCTAATAGCTATGACTAGTTCATGTCTGTAGTATTGTAGTATGAATATAGGTCATGAACATTGTGTATAATTATGAAGCTAGCGCTAATGGTGACTTTAATATCTTTGCTATTTCATGAGTTATTAATCAATAACTCTTATGTCTTATTTTTGAATATCTAATCTTGAATTTTTCTAATCCTTCACAAATGAAACTTCTTCTACAATATATGGTTGTAGCCTAAATCTTCTATCTAAAATAATATTTATAATTATCAAAAAAATAGACTATGATGTTATGCTAGATACCCGAGGGGTTAGTAGATTATATGTCGTCTTAGATATTAAAGATATGTGAATTCATATGATTTGTATTTCATAATATCTTATATCTTATTATCAGCATATGATAGAATGAAATAGTAATCGATATCTAAGTCTTGAGATATCTCACTTTTATTCGAAAAACTACTTCATCATTTGTTTATAGCTAACTAGATAGAAAATTTATTTATTTTTGACTATAGTGCTTATGTATGAATTTAGTGATTTCTTACAAGTACTATAATTTATAATTTTATAATATATAAACATGTTATTCATTTTTTTATAAATCCAATCATCATGTTCTCGTTCTTTTGTTTGCTTCTTGCATGTTAATAAGTATATTGGGGTGTTTTATATATCTCTTTTATCATAACCCTATGATCCATACAGGTAGCTAAGTAATATATATTTGAAATGGATGACTAGTATTTTAAATACTTGATTTTTATATCAACATCCATAACACTAATTAAATGGTCTCTTTTATATCTGCTAAATATATCACCAAGGTTGCATATGCAACCAAGTATAATGAAAGTGGTGAGAGAGTACACAAACAAACACATTTGTTGTATCATCAAAATTCTAAAATAATTTTTTATAAAAAGTTATGTATCACAATCTAATTAATCAATGATAAGTTTATCACTTTAATTATTGACATAGTCAGATATCACAAGTTGGTAGACAACATGTGACTCTAACATCTAGTAGTATAATTTTAATGGTGTTAATATCCATTTGGAATTTTTCCCTTTTTAGGTCCATGCTAGAGTATCTTATGATGTTTAAGTAAATTTTTTATTTTTAATGGGAGAAAATAACTTTTATTACTTCTTGCATTATTGGATTGATTATATGACACGTACATTTAATATGAAAAATATTACCTAATGGTTTCGACAAATTTATTAATATCGACATCATTATTCAAAGTATTATCAAATGTAATTCTAAAAATTTTATTCTAAATATCATATCTTCTAAAGATTCTATTCGTACACTTGTATCAGAGGACCATTATGAGGATGAATGATCTCAGAAAATTATAATTTTATTTATTAAGTTTCCACTAAAAATCAATATAGTGGGAGGTAAGGCATATGAATGATGCATTATCGCAACTAATCTATATGTTGAACTTCATGGATATAACTCTAATATATTTGCTATATTTATTATTTATCAATTATTTTTAAAAATTTATAAAATTTTATTATGTCATTCTAATTAGTGGACCTAAGAATTCTATTATAAGCAGGGTGAAAGTAAATTTATATGAAATTGATTATCATATGATACTCTACAAATATAATCGAAAGACTCATGCTAGTTTTTAATTTACCTATGTCTTCCCTTCCAAATTTATTATACTAAAAGAAGATAGTAAATGAAGCAAAAGTTGGTTAATGTTTAAAGACCATGTTGTTTGGTCAGACTTGCTTGAGATCTAATATATCATATTTTTGGTGTATTATTTGACACACATCTTAACGTAGCCAATGCCACTAAGTTAATTCTTCTTTGATACCCTCAAAATATATATTTTTAATTATATTAAAGCGGAGATGACTAAGTTAATTTAGTTTAAATTTTCTAGACAAATGAGTTGAGACTATTAGAGAGAACCAAGTCTTAACCTCGAACCTTTCGACTAAGTTATCATTAATATTTATATTTTAGTCCAAATTATCATCATTAAAATAACTATTTGTCATTAATCTAATTTATTTATTAATATATCTTTAAAAAAGTAAAATTTTAAATTTGTATAAATTATAACATAAACTAATATGTATCTTACCTAATATGTGCAATAATCCTTTTTTTTTTTGAACTAGTACCAAAATAAAGAGCAAATGAGGAGAGAAAACCCAAAAACAAGATGATAAGAGAGTAAATAAAATTGAATAAATATCAAAAAATTTCAATTCTAAATTTATATAATTGTTTTCATTAAAAACTATGTATTTTTTAAATAAATATATATATATATAAATAAAATATAGGGCAAAATTTTGATAGCTATCAGATTTCTACCCAAAAGTCATTGGAAGCAAATTCAAGGCAAAAAAATAATTCTATTTTTTAATATTTATAACAATAATGATAGCGATATGATAATGCTTATCATTATCATTATTCGGGCAATGAATTTGTCATGTTACCTTTAGCATAAAGGGTGAGGGAGGAGTTTTTTAAAAAAACTAGTGCATGCATGTATCATTCCAACATGCCTCACATATGTTGTGCATGGTCTGGCACAAGTCACGGTTGGACTCGGCTCGGTATAACATGTTTGATTAATAATTTGTAGGTGAGACCAAGTTTACATTTTCAAGGATAAATAATTTTGGGTTAATTAAGACACTATTTCATAGGCCTCATCGATACGAGTTCATGTACGTGCTAAACGTCAAAATCTGACTTACGGAAAAAAAAGTTATGACCATTTGAAGTTCAAACAACAATATTTTATCAGTATCCATGACTGTTCTCAGTTTTTACCTGAATATGATCCTAGGCACTATATAAACCAAATTTTACATGCCAAATAGAACCCTAGTTGCAAAATACATATTTTCAATTCCAAAACTCTAGAAAAATTGTCCAAGACTAGTGGACCCCAAATTGGGTCGTTTCAACTAGTTTTCAAGTTAATTCGGTTTATGCTGTATTTTGCCATTTTTTGGCCATTCTAGGTCTACCCATACCTCTCTCTCCTCATTTTTGGACACTTTGAACTCATTTACATGATCATTTTCTTCAGATTCCTCAATGTTTGAAAGATACAATGAAAACAAGTTTGGCCGAAGGTTAGATCGAGTTTTCGGCTACCTCAGCAACTTTTGGACATAAGTAAGGATATTGAGGTATTCCTTGTCTCTTGGGCTTTCTGTTGATATAAAGTTTATAAAATTTGGATGTAGTTTAGTTAATTTTTCATTTTTAGGTCATTTAGAGTAATTACCGAAATGATTTGCACATACCAATTGGTCAAATTAGGCATAATTGAAATTGGATTAGTAAAATTGGACATTTTTTTTTTGATTTATTGAAAGGTTTAATTTCAAAAAATTAGCCTTCGAGTGAAAACCCCCAATTTTGGGTACGGATCTTTTGACCACACTATATTATTGGATCTATCAGAGTCCAATTTGGATAGTTTCATAATTTTAAAAATTATTCTAAGATATTTAGGGCATCCCAATATCTTTGGTTTAGTTATTTGAGTCTAAATGATAATTTTATTATATTATAGACACTCATGCTGAGCCTGGAGACGGTCTTGCAGTGGAGCAGGACTAAATATCTGTAGTCTGTGAGTATTTTAAATATTTTGGTATATGGATTGAGGTTTTAAACCACTTTAAAAATTTATTGATTTACGAAATGGAATTAAAGTTTTTTTTTATGATCTCAAACATGTTATATTTTTTTAAATTATTAGGTGCTTAAAATAGGTTATGGTGACAATTTTCCTTGTGGTATTTCTCGATTTTTGCATGAATTGATGAATTAAAATTCATGAATATATTTGATTGAGTTGTTATATTTAAATTCATCAATATATTTAATTGAGTTGTTGAATTTAAATTCATAAATTCTTAATTTATAATATAATATCGTTGAAAAAGTTGTAAGGATAATGTGTGAGTTATTATAAATTGATGTAACATATGAAACTAGAGGTTCAATTCAGTATTTATATTACAGTGCACTAGGAATGCCACGGTATCGTGAGGTTTATTTCAGCCAACGATTATATATTATTTATACGGTGTCATGAGGTTAGTTTCATCCAATATTTATATATTATTTTCATGGTGTCGTGAGGTTGGTTTCATCTAATAATTTTATATTATTTTCATGATGATGAGGTCAGGTTTAAGTGATATTTTATTATTATTATTATTATTACTATGATACCTTTAGATAATGAAAGTCGTGAGGTGGGGTATCCCACAGTTTCTAATTAGTATATGGTATGGTACATTGATGGTTTCTGAGTAAGCTATAACCATTTCAATATTTATGGTTATTGTATTTTTATAATTATTTTATGCTAAATTTTTATGCTGTGAATAAATCCAAGTCATAATTTTTTTAATATTAATTTCGGTAAAGTTTTTGAGCATGACTTTCATATTATTGATTTGGGGATAAGTTTGTGTTTTGTGAAATGATTTTAAATGGAGAACCTTCCAAAAGAGTGGACACGAGGTCTTGGTGGAAGAAATTTTTAAAAATAAAAATATTATTTTATCTAATAATTTATGCCACTCATTGATTTTTATTATCTCACATTTTATTATTTTAAATCTATTCCCTAAATCCAGATAGTTCGTAGAGAACTAACTCATGCCAGCTTCTACATTACTCTTTCTACGACAGCTGCAATATTCTATCTAATCTATCTGTCTTTATTTTATTAGACTTTTTTTATTTTCATTTGTACCCCTTAATTCGTAAACACTCTTAGAATACCCTGATCTTAGTATTAAATTCATATGAGACTTAATTATATATGTTGCTGGTTATGACCTACAATAAGATAAGTCATTGTGGATTTGAGCTGTTGGAGTCTTTTTTTTTAATGCATGTGTTTACTTTATTTTTTAAAGTGTGGCTCCACTTGATATTCTCTTGGGATTGTACATTCACTAGGTGGGACTACCCGAGGAATCCTGGGTGGGCATCTAGGTTGGGTCTTTTCAAATTAATCTTCTGGATTGTGCTCTACTAGATATTTCTACTATGTTAGATGCTAATTTATTCTATGATATGATTCATTCAGTTGAATAAATTATGTATAATATAATCTCATAGTGATCAAAAATTTCATATATGTTATTAATATATTTAGTTATTTTTTAGATTTTTTTAGGAACTCATATAGATATAATTATGAGGATTCGTAGGTAAAAGAGTTGCAGAGAGTTCTAGAATATGAGATTTCAGAGACCGGGGGCATAATTCGATAGATGCATATTTAGATTTTAGTTGGGCTTCAAAGATCAAATATATGAGATCAACTATATATTCCTGCATTGTTTAGTGGTATTCTCATTTCCTAAAATTGTAGGAGTCAAATAATTTTTTTGAGGTTTAATGTAGAGGCATGGTTTAAAGTTACGAGGTTGACTATACAAGTGAGTTGTATAGGATCAATTATTTATTGTGGAAGTTTTTCGTTTTAGTTAAAAAAATGCTGCTTTACTATGATAACCAAACAACACAACATATTGCTGACAACTTGGTGTTATACGAGCGAACGTAATATTTTGAGATTGATTACTATTTTATATTACATAAAATTTATGATTATTTGACACCCAATACCCACTTGCATATTATTGAATACATTATAAATATTTTCAAGATAGGTCTTAAAGGATTACATATTATTTTCTCTCTTTCAAGTTGAGTCTTTGAGACATGTATGTATCAACTTGAGATAAATGTCAAGATTTGGTTTTAATTTTTTGTTTTGTTTATATAATTTTTTTTAATTATTTGGGAGCACTTGACATGTTAGCTACCTAATTTCATATGCATAGTTAATGTTTGAAAAATACTTTTGGGGAGATTGCATAGAAGGTATGAAAAACATTGTTTGGTTCTACTATATGTAAACACTTAGAGAAAGAGTGGCAACACCCTAAATTACTTAAAAAAATCATGAATACTAGATTATTAAAATACTATGATTGTGATTGGGGAGGATGTACTACAGGTATGAAAAATACATTTTGATATCTTCTTCTTTGACTCTCCTGCAATATATATGGTTTCTAAGATGCAATCTTCATTAACTTGGATATATCTTGAAATATATAGGTCTCAAGCACTATTTGATTTGACTAGCTGAAGGATATATATGTATCTCAACATTACTAATTGCTTCCCAAGCTATATGGTAAAAAATAACCTTGAAAATTATCAAAACAAAGCAAGCCGAGACAACCCAATTTTTTGTTACAACTAATCATATTACCATTGCCAAAGACCATTGTGTATTCCACAACAGAACAAAACACATTACAGTGAAATGGCACTTCGTCCAAGAAAATCATCGTGGAGAAATAAATATGTTTAGAGTGCTTCAACATTGAATCTCAATTGACATTAACTTTACTATAACTTTACCAGTGAAGAAATACTTCCATTACTCAACAAATATGTTGAGTAATGTGATTTATTTTTAAAATGTTTGACATTAGCACCATTATTTTATTAATGCATATGCTTGAAAGATTAAAAAATATATATTTTTGATATTTTCTGATATCATGATTTTCATGTTCTTTTGTGTTCCACAAGCTTCTCTCTAATGAAAAGGTTTAATTTAAAGTGGAGTTGAAAGAAGATGAACACTTAAGTTATGTGACAAAAAACAAGCAAACGAAACATATAAAATTAGATCATGTTTTTGGTTTGTTTTGGTTTTGATTTTGTTATATTTCATCTTTTTTTTTGATCTAGCTAGTTGAGTTGAACACTTAGTGAATGTGTTATGTTCTGCCAATTGTTTGCTGAAATTGGCAAATTTTGCAAGTGCTTGTTTATTATATATTTGCCTGCTATGTTTATGATATATTTGCCTGTCATGTTTATGATATATTTGCCTGCCGTTTATGATATATACTATATGTCGTGTTCTATTAATTTTGTTTTCTGGAAGACATGTTTATCAAACAATAATGATGTCTCTCAACTAGATTATATTTATATACCATTAACAAGAAAGAATGAAATGGGGGAAAGAATACACTATATTTTTAAAAAAAAAAGTGTGACATTTTTTAACCATAAACACCAATCATCAAATACAACTTAAAGATCAAATCATTAGACACTGTGTTTCATCGAGATCAATTCCATTCAAAAGTGGAAGAACATGGAAACAACCACAACTTTGAGAACCTGGATCAACATAATGGCCAACACAATTGCTTTCATAATCAATAGGCTTCAGCAGTGAAGGAGACACTTGCAGGTTTGAAACATAGAAAATTTCTTCGACACGAGTAAGAAGATCATCAAAAGGAAGGGGTTTGAAATAAATGGGTTTTGCATGAAATTCTACATGATGAAATAGTCGGCGAGCTTCCCTTTCCTGCCACTAAAAATGAATAAATGAAATGAGTTAAATAAGTTGAAGTACGATGGTGAAGAAGTTAAAATGGTGCAGAGATGGTGACGCACATTTCTTTGTTTACTCAATCGATACGCGCGCCGTTTCTCTTTCATTGCAGCATCTCCCTTGTAAGATTTTTGGGTTCCATTAGCTATCCTCCATTGACGAGGTAGTAATGAAGGATCTCGACGAGGCAACATGAATTTCCATATGGATATCCAATCATTCTTGTAAATATTCAATCCCTGCAAATGGTCACTTATATTATTAATTTTGCACATTTTTACATGCCTTGAGTATTATCTATGTTTCCTAATAAAACATGTACCTCATTGACAAGTGCTATCTCTTCGGACGTTAATGGAGATGATTTCATATGCCTCACAGCCTGCAACCGCGCCAATACTTAAGGTCAAAAGTTAATTTAAACAGTCAGCAGAAGCATATGTTGAACTCGCGAGATCTCTTGGTAGCTAACAACAAAAGAATTAACAGAAAAATATATCGCTAGCCCACCTTTACCGGGTTGTCGGGGGCTCTGGAGCAACAACGGTTTTTCTGCCTAATAAAAATTTGATGCGCAGTTTTCGTTGGGAGAAACAACTGTTGAATTTTATTCCAGTCTGTGTTGTACTGCATGATTCCTCGCGCTAACAATCTGCGTGGGAATTATTATCAAAAAGCAGAAACACGTAGATAAAATGGCGATCACAAGCGAGAGGTCTATACCAAACATATGTACCAAACATAAATAAATAAATAGAATTAATATCATAGAAAAGGGCACATACTCATCGTCTTCTTCCGTGAACTGCACCCGATGAACAGCAGAAGACTGCTCGTCGGATATGCGCCGATCCAGCGATGGCAATGTGGGGGGTGCGAAATCGCAAAGGTAAGGAGGAGGCTCCATTTCGTAAGGTTCTTGGGAATCAGAAGGAAGACTACGTCAGTATGATTTCCAAAAAAAAAAAAGATTCGGAAGAAGAATGATTGAACGAGGAGATTTGAGTATTCAGGCTAGGAGAAATGCGATTAGGGTTTTCAGAGAATTGCGAAATGCCTCTCAGATGGGAAATAGGTTTAAAATTGAGCGACACTCAGAGCTTGAGTGACAGATAATCAGGGATAAGTTCAGAGGCTCAACCCTGGCAGCCGTTTATATAGATGTGCGTTACCAGTCAGTTACAACTGCCGCTTGGTATCTTCTCTGTCACTGGCCTATGGCCTCGATTTTTAGGGGAGTAGTAAGTAGTTGCTGTGGCAATTACCGGTCACAAACATTTCTTAGTCTCCAGATGCGCGCGCTACACAACACGTGCCCCAAGAAATGGTCAAAATAATTTTTATTCTTTAGAAAATTATTATTTTAAAAATAATTAATAAAAATTATCTATTCATTTAATATTAAAAAATATATATACATTCCGTTTAAATGCCTGGAAATGGTCAAATTACTTATTTTTAGAAAATTATTAATTTCAAAATAATTAATAAAAATCAGCTAATAATTTAATATATCAAAAAAATACATACTTTTGTTTATATATATATATATATATATATTTTACGCACACACACACACACACACGCACACATCCACCCACACACACACAAACACAAACACAAACCCTAGCCGACAAACCCACACCCACACACCAACACACCCACCACATCCACACCCACTCACACTCATAGACACTGATACACACTCACACACACATGCAAACAAACACAGACACACACACATAATGTATGCATTCGAAAAACCTTATTCTTCATAAATAACTTTGATCAATAAAATACATAATATTATTATAGATGATAAAAATTTAAAATAACATAATTATTATTTAATTGAGCTTCACGGGTATGAAGATGAGTCATGTGATATATTATATCAACATTCTAATTAAAGCTCATCAAAAAAAAAATAATTTTATGATTTATAATTGATTATAAAGCAAAATAAATAACAAATAATTTTTCTAATTGAAATAACCATCTTTGTTTAGAAAATTTTAAGTAATACAATCCATTTAATCATAACCATCTTTGTTTTTAATATGTGTGTGTGTGTGTGTGTGTGTGTGTGTGAGTGAGTTAGTGAGTGTGTGTGTATTATTTATTAATTTATATTTTTAACTTCTTAGATTTCTCTTTCTTCTTTAACTACTTATAACATGACTTTATGCTTTAAAGATTATTATATAATTCATGCTATTGCATATCTATTTTATTTAATTGATACTAGCACACTAACTTAGTTTTACCACTTGCTATGATTATAATTTTTTTTTCATGATATAAAGTAAGTTTTTAAATATGATAAACAAATATATTAGGCATACTATTCAAGGCAATAGACTATAATAGATGCATTAGTAGCTTTGTATTGATCATCAACCACTAATCCGACCAAGTTTGACAATGCTCATCCAATAAGTTTTTCATATATACTTAGCCCAATGCACTAAATTCTCATCGAAATAGCCTACAATACAATTAATATCTTTCTACATATAATTTATATTGTATTATTATTAGTAATCATACTCTAATTTTGACCATCATTTTATTTTTATACGAGATACACAAAATGTATCGCAATTCCAAAAGAAAAAATGTCATGGAATACCATGACTTGAAATTGAAGTTTTGAAATAGAAATTCAACATTTTTTAAGCACCACAACATTGTATTGGGGCCATCAAACAAAATTATAATAACTTTTTTAGACTACCACAAAATTGCGCTCACACATTTGATGGTCACAACAAACTCAACCACATGCATAAAAATGTCGAGAAAACTTACCTTTATTCTTCATTGTAAATTCAACACAATTATTAGTGTCAAACAATAGCACATGTCGTCCTTGACACTTGTAGAAGTACACCACCACGAATGTTACTTAGCAGTAAACCCTCACTCGTCTACAAAGCTTTGAAATCATGTTATTTTTTAAAAAGCAAGGTTAAACTAATAGAGTGAGTGAGAGAAGAGAAAAAGTAGAAGAGAAAAGTAAAAAAAAAATTAATTAATTTCTACATAGTATCAATGAATTTTTGATTGCTGAAAGGGAGTACATTGTGATTTGCATTGAGGCACTTTGTGTAATAGAGTCAACAATGATGTATGCCAGCATTGGTTGTCAATAATGAAAACACCAAAGATACTATGGAGCAAACTAACATTTTTGTTCATGTTCTTGCTTTTTTGATGGCATGGATAGTGACAACATAGGTGTGATGACGGTTTCGTAATGATTCAGAAAGTTCACAATAGTTTCCATGGTGGTTTTTATAGTGGAGTTCACATAGTATCGTGGTGGTACACAAATAATGGTTTAACAGTAGGAAAATAGTTTTTATGGCACTTTTCTAGTGATTCATTAAGTGTGTGGAAGTTCCGATTTCATGCTATATAGTAGTTGGTGCATTGACATTAATACAATGTTGTGGTGGTGCTTGTGCTAGTATCAAAATTTGATTTGAAATTGTTGAGGTTTGATTTTCTTCTTTTTAATCTTTTTTTTTTTCTTTATTAGAGATCACTCAAATACTTGGCTATCCCAAAGCATATATGGCTGATGCATCTTTCAAAATTAGTTTTCAGATAATTAATACAATATTTATTATTCTTTTTTTTTTTGTAATTTTTTCTATTTCTCTCATATCTTCCACTTCTCTTTCCTAAAATGAATAATGTTTGAAAACTTAAATTGTCATGATAAAGTATTAGAGGGATATTCAGGGGCATGAGTGGGGGGCATTGAGTTGTTGAGACAACGACACATCTCTCATCGTGCAATTGACAATATCTTCCATTGTGTGGCAGTAGTAATGGTAACATCGTCATATTATTGAGAAAAAAATCTCATATATAGTAATTATTTTTTAGAAGTTTTTTAGTTTATAATGATCATTGAATCTATGAAAACATGATTCCATTAGTCTAGAATCTATTCATGGTGGATGATGGTGGTCTTTGTGTTGGTTGGCATGATGATGCTAAAACAAAATCAGTACAATAAGTGTTCGTAATTTATAGTATTTGGGACTTTTATTTTCAAAAGTTTTGTATAAATGCATAGTAGTTTGTGCATTTTGTTTTCATTTTATATTATTATGGAATTTAGCATGCAATGAGATTTTTTTAAGGAAGGAAAATAATTGGAATCAATGTGACACCACTAGGAATAACTCACTAGAAATTGAGGGTATATATGTGCTCCTTGTGGGGGTATGCTGATCGACATGGATCTAATTAGTGGCCTAAGGTTATCTCGATCACTAATTGTAAAAAATATCTTATTAGAAGGTGATAATTAAATATTGATTGTTTCACAACTACTAGGACATCTCTGATAGTCAAATTATCTCATTGTGTCCAATGAATTTGGTTGTTATGATATATTCAAAGGAATTTTAGATAGAGTTTCATCGATGTATTATTCCAGAATATTTTCTTTATACGATCATAAATTGTATTAATCATCTATTAGAATGCATATTGACCGATTGGGATGAGATAACTTATTGTGTGACTTTCACACAACTATAGAGAAGAATTGTTGGTGTTAAACATGCGCTAATAGATCATACTATACTGAGGAGATTTATCAATCATATATCTAGTGTTTTTTACATACTTGCATTGGGAGAAGGATGTGCTATTTTTAGCACATATGTTCTTGGTAAAATAATACTAGCACTTCCTTTACAAATATATCAAAAGGCAACTCGCATATACAAGTTCACCTATATCAAATATAGCAGGCATGTTATGTAGCAATATGACATTCATGCTAAAATACTACAGACATGGACTAGTCACAGCTATTATAAGACTCACATATAAAATATGATGCATACTTTTTTTTATTTCTACTTTTGATTATATACTATATTTATAATTTTAAGTTCATGAGTAATTTCTTGTTATTTATATTTTTAAGTTTTTTTTTTAAGTTTTTCATTCCGAATTTAAAATTATATTATTATTTGTGCATGATATATTGAACTAAATTTAAACCTTTTTGTAATTATTGATTTAATTCATTTAAATTTAGAGCATAGTACAATTTTTATGATTTTCATATTTAATTTTTTTATAAAGTTAAATTTAATATTTTAAAATTTTTAATTAGGCCTTTTGGCTCTTAATAAATGACCCCGCACAAAAAATGCCAAATAGTGGGACGATCATGTTATGTCGGGTTGACCATTAGTAAAGCCGTGCCGGCATGACATGACGCGAGAATCTTTCTCATGTTGTCTCAAGAATTTGACACATGTGCATAATGTTCATATATTGGGGTGGATATTTCTTTTTATGGACATATAAATGAATCATGATGGGGTTTAAGTTCTACGATTAAATTTCTGTGAGTAAAAATTTATAAAAATAATTTATGTGAGTAAAAATATTTATTTCATCATACATTGTAAAAAGATATCTTGAGAAGCCTAAAAGCAATGCTACATTTAATATCTATAGTCAAAGCATCAACAAAGTATTACTTTCATCAATTTTATTAGCTGTGTCAGGTTGACCATTAGTAAAGCCGTGCCGGCATGACATGACGGGAGAATCTTTCTCATGTTGTCTCAAAAATTTAACACATGTGCATAATGTGTATATATTGTTGTGGATATTTCTTTTTATGGACATATAAATGAATCATGATGGGGTTTAAGTTCTTCGATTAAATTTATGTGAGTAAAAATTTATAAAAATAATTTATGTGAGCAAAAGTATTTATTTCATCATACATTGTAAAAAGATATCTTGAGACACTTAAAAGCAGTGCTACATTTAATATCTATAGTCAAAGCATCAACAAAGTATTACTTTCATCAATTTTATTAGCTGTCTAAGCTAGCTTCAATGTATAATCTTTTATTTTCTCTTTTATTTTCAAGCTTTATTTTAGTATTTAATCATGTATATCTTTTTTCTGTCTTTTCCATGATATCGTGATTTTTTTGATAGCCACAGTGTTATCCTATCTGGATGTCATGACTTTATAGGTTGTCAAGACTTTTGTTAGAATACACTTAAAGCTTTTTCATTCTAGAACTCCAAAATAATGACAAGGGAAATAAGATTTTCCATGACCTCTTTCTTCAGCTTCCATATCTCTAAATTCATGGTGCTGGTCAAAGTAATGATTTTCATTTATGTCTATTTTTTTCTTCTTCTTTTGGATCCTCCAAAATTATTATTGAAGTCATGTTTCCCTCTATCATTTCATCAGCCAAAAATTGGGGTTAGGCCTTAACTTTCTCTACTAGTATATTCACCAAATTTTCTACATTATTTTCTCAATACAATTGTGATAAAAATTTAAGCATTGCACTATTTTTTTCTACTTCTTTGGAGAACTCTTCTTTGAACTCTTCTAAATTCATGACTTTAAAAAATACTATGACTTCTTAGTAGTAATCCTCCTCAATTTGGGCTTCACTTTCATATCTCCATATTTTATATTCTAAGTCAACCTCATCAACTTCGTCGAGCTAGAATAATTTTACAAAATTTTTCCACTTAAAGTACACATTTTGTTGTCTTGTTGTATAGAAAAGATTATTTATCCACCAAAAAATTTTTCACAACTTCATCTAGACTCTATATGCCTTTAAAAATAATTACTTTCACTTGTTATTTGCCTAGTGACATTAATAAGAGTTTGTCTAGTGACTAAAAAAATCATCCCAAAACTAATGGAGCATATTAGTCTTCTTTCATATCCAACACCACAAAATCTACAAGGAAAATAATATATCTATATTAACCAATATAGTTTCAATAATATTCATTGAGCATTTGATTGATTGATTAATTATTTGCAATGAGAGAGATATTGAAATAAATCTCACTGAGATTCAATCTTTGCACTATTGAAACCTACATCAAGCTGACACTCATTTTAAATCATACAATGTCTTCTAGAATATGTGCTCCCAAATTTTACATAATATTGTAAAAATTCCAAGAGCCTTCAACTTTATCAGTAGTTTTTATTGAAAAATTATACTATATATTTTCAATGATATTCACAGTTCCACATGCCTTCAATTTAATTTCTCTTAATACTCATGATATTTTTTATGAACTTGACATAGTTCAGTATCTCATATAATGCTTTGGTAAATGATATATTTACTTTTAAATATAAAAAATATTGAGAAACTTACCAAATTTGTTCATTCAATTTTACCATTCTAAAATATTAAAATGAAAAAAAAAAGATTTAGGAAAAAATGATTTTAGCATAATTCTCCATCACATTTATCTTTCCTGTGCATCGGGCGGTCTTCGTTCTTCCCTTTGTTACTCCTACTACCACTACTTAGGAGTTGAATTGACTTTGGCATTCCGTTCAATGAGCATTATGACATTAAAAAATTATGATGTTGGGGGCTACTACTTTAGAAATTGCCATGTTAGGAGCAACAACTTTTGAAAAATTCACAATACTATTAGTCTCAACTTCTTATGTTTCAACTTTCTCTATTTGTTATACCTCAATCTTTTTGACATTTCTAATTATAATTAAAAAAATACTTCTTCGGGTTTATGTCAATATCACTAGATAATTCATTGACGTGCATCACTTTTATCGATGGTGTTAATTATGAAATTTGATTTTTTATACTTCTCATTGATAAAATACATTTTTCAACTTTTGAATATTGATAATGTGAATTCGATCCTAATTACATATTTTGTCCCATAAAATTATTCCTGAATTACTTTGGGACTTATCCTGCATTCTACTGCCTATTTCCATTACTTCCATATAAAAAAATTTTATAATTTCTTATGTTCAGATGGTATATATGTAGAAATAATAATATTGGGTTGAAACATATGCCACTTACATTGTAGATAGCTGACCTCCTCTTCTTGATAAATATGGTCATAATTCATCATTTCTTGTTTTACAAAATGACAATTTTATTTCTTTCTCTTTAATTTTTTCTTTAGGTTTTAACTTTTTAAGAAATACTTTAATCTCTAACTTTATCTTGATAAATCTGTCGAACTCCAATATTCTAGCTTGTTTTCATCTAAAATAAGATCATTCTAAGTTTGCTAACGCCTCAAATAAATAATAATTTTCCATGAATAACTTGGTCATAATCAACCCAACCGAGGCTGCAACAATAGTGTGCCTTATCATGTAATTTAACCCATTATAGAAAGTTTGTGCTTGGAACTATAATTCAAACTCATATTGAAAAATTTTTATTGGAAACTCCTTAAAATGATTTCAAGTATCATACAAAGTCTCTAGCTCCTCTTGATAGAATTGATTTATCTCACTCCATAAATGATAAGTAATTTTAGGTAGGGAGAACTTTGTGAGAAAAACCTATTCAAGTTCATCTCTACTCTCAATCGAGTCTCATAATAAATACTAGAATAAATGTTGTGTATTGTCTATCAAAGAAAAATAGAATAGACATAACTTCATGACATAAAACTAATTCAATTTATTTAACTGTCAAAGAACTCCAAAAACATTGTGACATTCTTACATTCCCATTCAAATTTCATGATATTCTCCCACTATATCGTTATTATTGAATATCACTATTAAACTTAACTTTAACTCAAAATAATTAACTTCAAATAGTTACATCTAGATTCCAGAATAAATGTCCATCATAGTATGCCACCCATAGGATCACAAGATGTGGTGATGATTGGGTTGTTGGACATATTGCTAATCACCCCCTTAAGCCTCTTTATTATTGTTAGTACCTTCATAAGCTATATCTCAGCTATAAGTATCTAGATTATGTTTTTAGCTTTCTCATTCTTTATGTCCATAAGTATTTCTTAAATCCCAAAGTTTCAACTCATAAATGATCCAGGTACAAAAATAAAAAAAAAAATGCTAAGCCAAAGATACAAACAAATAACATAAAATAAGCTATGAAAATAAAAAAACAAAATGAAGATATTATTATAAAAATTACTAAAATAAAATTATCTTTTATAATAAAAATTATGTCAACTAATGTTAAGTAATCAAACTAAATAATCTCTAACAATGATATCAAAAACTTATTATGACTTTATTAATATATCTAATTTTTAGGATTAGACAATATCATAAAATCTCATTGGGTGAAATTTTTTTGTCCAACTAGTTAAACATGTATATAAGTCATACAAGTAGTAAAATATACTTTGATTAAGATATTATTCCAAGAATAAATGTGTAGGTAGTTAGATCAACTAATTTTAAATCAACTACTACTTTAATTGAAATGATAAATCTGGATTTTTAGTAAACCTCTTAAATTCTCAGATTGATCAATTTCTTTATGTTGATATCATATCTAAATGGTCTAGTTATTAATATGCTTAATTACAAAATAATTGTAGGAATATTATGAAAATATTTTAATTCCCTATTAGCATAAAAAGTGTATATTGACCATTGGATTTTTCCTAGTGTTGGTCTCAATGTAGTTGTCCCTAGTGTTGGTCTCAATGATAAATTATCCTTGTTTGAAAGTAATTCACAAGTCTATAACTTTTAGATTACTTTTTAACTACCCTTGATGGTTACTATGTGTATGATTTCTATTTCTCCAACCTCAAGCATCATAAAAATATAAATTGATATGATATTAAAAATATTTATATATTTGACGTCGTAAGTATTATATTCATACAATTAACATATATTTTATTCCAAATTTTATTGGTAGTAGTCATACAAAAAAAATAACTTGCAAGATTGTCATCACTTTATGAGTCACCCCCACTTGCACATTTATCAAGACAAAGATGTCACCGTCAACCACGATGACATGTGAATCACACATTAAAGCTAAAACCCTTATAATAACATTATATAAAACTCACCATCAGCCTCGAGCTCCATGTCGAGCTCCAGGGAGCTCCATCGTAGAGCTCGAGGAGCTCCGTAGAGCTCCATGTTGAGCTCCAATGAGCTACTTCGTGGATCTCGACGAGGCTCCTCAAGCTCCATGCAATGCTCCCGTGAACTCCTATGTGGAGCTTGTCAGAGTTCTTCTAGCTCCACGTCGAGCTCCACGAAGGAGCAAGGGGCAAGGATCGACGGGTAATGAGTGACGAGTGAGGAGCGAGGGGTAATGAACGAGGGGCGAGGGGAAAGGAGCGTAATCAGATCTCTATAATGTTTTCAATAGCAGGCATTCTCAATGATGGTCTATGATTTTAAAAATTTAACAGTGTGGTAATTGCCGTCGTTCTAAACGACGGCTTTGTCACGTTGTTTCCAAACGAACTCGTTTGGGCATTTTTTTGAAACCCAACCTAAATTTTAGATTTTTTATTTTAAATAAATTAGTTCCATACAAAACTCTTTTTAATCAATCGACAAGATCTTCCTTCTAGTTACGTAGTTTGAGATCAATGTTATCTTTTTGATGATTAGTATTTATCTGATCTCTAGATACTCTCATCTAAAGAGCTTATTGTAAATTGGCCTTCCAACATCTTAATTACTGGCCACTAACAAAATGACTCACACGTCACACATCATCAAGCATTCATTTGATGTCAAATATGATGACATGACATCAATCCTTTTTGCCCATAATTTAAAAAGTATCACTATTACATATCTTTATTATGTCAGTCATCAAGTGCATACATAGAAAAGTAGTAAATATGATGAATAATAAGAATTGACACAATTAAATCAATCAATCAATCACATTTGTGACTTACCTACTTAGTATAATTTTTATCACTAATTGACATGACATTAACTTTGACGACAATAGTATTTTCCTCTCTCATGTGATCATCTCTCTTGTATGCTCTTGCTAGAGCTTCTTCCAAGCATCACAATCCTTCTTTACGTATCTTACTTTATTGCAATGATAATACCTTAGTATCTTTCTATTTCTAGACTTGCCATAAGGATAAATCCTTCTAACACTTTGAGTGTGTCTAGTAGTACTTCTTATGCAACTCTTTGAAATGAGGACTAAATGAAACTATTATCTTTTTTCTTTCTGCTTATATTGTTTTCACCCAACAAGTTTTTCATAACAAATTACATATTTAAGACACCATTAGAGACTAACATTCTAAGAGATACTACTAAATTATGCAAACCATCAAGAAATTAAGAAGTAAAGATCAAGTAACTCATTTTCTAAAAATATCTTCATAGATGCTAGTTAATTTATCATCATTAAGAAGGTATTCAATGTTTGTTACCATCACACTCACACCCTTATATTTAATGTTCAATATAGGCTTAATAATTAAAGTTTATTTCCTAAATATGTTCTTTTTTTGTCAATTCCAAATAACTAGAATAAGACTTTATTGTTGATAATGTTTACACACACACACACACTTTAGTTTCTGTCATAATTCATTTGATCTTAACTCCTTAAAGGCATGAAGATTAGTGTCGATATCAATCCACTATATAATAGTGGAAGCATCTATATATACAAATCTCTCAATCTAGGTTACTTATATTTTTTGGTTTCAGCATATTATTGGCAATGTCATATAACTACTTAACAAAGAAAAAATAATGTACTATACTCATCTAGATAATATTATTAGTTAGATTTAATTTAATTATAATGGATTAATAATTCGTAATGATAAGAAGCTAAGCTCAACCAAATATTGATAAAAAAGCTCAAACAAATGATCTCGAACCTCTGATACTAATATGTTGTTATCATACTAGTTTATTATATATCATTATATTTGGCTCCAATGAAAATAGTTTTCAGAAATATTTTTTAATTTTACTTTTATATTTTAAAATTAGGCTATGTTTAAAATTTTAGAATTTACCATATGTTAATTTTCCCAAAATATTTTTACAAAAATATATTTAATATAAATTACAAAATTATAAAATAAAAACTAAAACACTAAAAGAAAAAAAAACAAAATAGACTTTAACACCAAAAAATTGAAAGTAATAATTAAACAATTTATCTCAAAACTAACAATTCTTCCTCACTCAATAGATTCATAAGATAGAAATTTACAAAAAATGAGCATATTATACACCATGATTAAAATACATTCCAAAATACAAGATCCTTGACAAAAACTCACTAAAAAAATATACATAGATAACTTGATTTCTATCAATATTATATTGTTATTTTATGACTTGTGAGTAACCAAAAGCACATTATTTTGTAATGATAGTAGTAAGAACTAGCAAAGCAACAACAATAAAAATATTGTTCACACATACAAAACTAGTAGACAACAAATATCAATTACTTCATATTAGACATCAATTACATCATATAACCAACCACAATGCAACAACCAAAATGGTAGAAATTTAGGAAAAAATTGTTAGAATACAATAAAAATGAAATAAATTACAACAAAAAATTAGTTGGATGTAGATGATGTTGAGGAGTGCATGCTCTAAAACAATTTTTTTGATCATTAAGTCCAAAATAGAAAGTGTGTGTGTGTGTGTGTGTGTAATATATAACACAAAGTAAACCATGTAGTAAATAAAATATACTATTTTAATAAAATATAATATACCAATTGAATCGGTCTAAATTGGTCTATACATCTCAGGCAGATACATCTCAACAACAATACAACAAGCAAAGCTATGGTAACATCCAAACCCTAAGGGTAAAGTTTGCTTTCCCTTAGAGTTCCACAAACAAGCAAGGAAACATAATTTATGCTAATTCCTAATTCCTAAACTTGGGGGGTCAACTCTAAAACCCCTCTTCTCTAGGGATAGATTCAAGAATTTATAATTATTTCCACCCTCTCCTCAATCCCCCTTTACCAAGCAAAGAGTAGATACATATGATAAACTTTTACACTGTTCAATCATCTCGGTAGTGATTGTGACTAAGTATATTTAACATTCGAGTTCTTATGAGATATGATGCATTAGTGATGGTTTAAATACTTCTAGAGATAGTTTCAAGAATTTATACCAAACTAATGTGAGTCTAAGGTTTGTGTAATTTGAATTATGTGATATAATTAGTTTTATTTATGAATAAATAAATGATTTGATAAATTTATGATGGATATTAATTGATGTTGGATGATAACTAAATAAAACTTGAATTATTGTTTTGGCTCTAAATGGGTTTGTGCAAGTTTTCCGTGGTGTATGGTGACAAGTAACCCATTCGATATTCATGCATATGATAGGAAGGAAGTGACAACCATTCCAACTATAATATATGAAATATACTTATATGTTGAACCCCAAAATTTATGTATGTTAATCTTTGCGAGTATGTTGCTTATGAATCCAAAGTACAAATGTTTTTTAAATGTCAATTCATTATATGCATTTTAAAGGAACTGATTCTCAATTAGTTTGGATGTTATTTTGAACATTCTCCTAAGGGGTTTATCTTTAGTGTGTCAGTCACATCTTCATCGATGAGAGTGGTGACATGCTATCCTTATGATATGCACAAGTATGTTGCCACCTACAAGGTAGTGATAACCTTTATGAGTTACTATTACCTGTATGGTTTCCACCAGTGAAACTTAAGGGGAGAATATATTAATTTCAAAAGTATGGTGCTTATAAAACTAAAATCAAAGTATAAATATTAACAAACCATGTTATTATTTGATCTTTATGAAAATAAAGATTAGACAATAAGAGTGTGCATATCAGCCAACCATCAAAGGTATGGTATTGTAAATAACTCACATGCAAAGATGAATTATTGTCTCGATGATGATGTACAAAGGAGACAACCATGAGGGTACCACCTTGGAGAGGATTCAATCGTGACAACCACCTTCTATTACCATTAGGACAATGAGTCACTGAACAATATCTCAAAATTTATTGAGTGCCCAACATAATATATGTCGAGTGACTTAATGGTATCACATAAATTAAATGAATAAACCAAAGACATAAGATTTTCTAATAATCTAATTATCCATTTTACTGAAATTAGATTGTATCATTGTTGAATAATTAAATTACCCAATACAATGCCTATGAAATTAATATCAGAATGAAAGTCCATTATAATACTTGTATTACACGTGCACTTATGGACCTCAGTTGTTGAGACACTCTCATTAATGACCTTTTATGATATTTTCTAACTAATAAAATTAGAAGGCATATAACAAAGTTACAATAATATTCCAAATGAGTGTACAATAGTAAGTACATTAGTGACCCAAACATCAAAGCACCAATGTAGTAGCAAGGATAAAACATCAATGAAATTAGTATAAAAACCATCATGACTACAAGGGCATAAATACTATGAAAACAAATGAATTCCACAACAACAAGTATGAAACAATGACTACAACAAAAGTTGGATCTATGTGACATGTACTAAATCCATGTAATATGTAAGCCGACATAACAAGTGTAATGACCACAACAACAAGATTAAATGCCAAGCAATGTCACAACAACACAGATAAATGCACAACAAGATCACAATGCAACCATGAGAATAAATGTCACAATAAAATAAAAACCAACATGAGTAACTCATTGAAAAATAAACAATATCATGGGTGACCCACAACATTGTGCAATAATGCAAACTAGCAAATAACAAGATAGGTAAATGCACAACAAAAAAAATAAAGATATAATAGATTAAAAAACTCAAACTTAGTTGATTTATCATCATGTTTCAATAGAGGGAGTTCATGATGTTTTTCATATCTCTCTCACAACATAGTAAATGTTCCACCCAAAAATGAAGAAGGAAGAGTGTTTTTTCTCGTATATGTTCATTGATTTTTTTTATGTCGAACCTGCCTCACTTTTTTTATGTCCTACATCAAGTATTAACAATTATTTATGCAATGCATAATGAGAAACATGATTTTCCATCTTGCATAATTGTTAAAGCCTTGCAAAATAAAAACAACAACAAAACTTACCAATAACTAACTTTAAAATTAAAATAAAATCATAAACTACAACATATAAAAAACATAAAATAAATTAATTAAGTTAATTTAAAAAATTTTAAGTGATTCAAACCTATTCGAATTAGATTGAACTAGCATACCCACACCGGGCATACCAAGCATTTTCTTCAATAGACAGTTTCAATATAAATTCATTTTTTTAATATATTTTATTAACATGCAAATTGTGGATAGTATCTCTTGAAGAGATATCTTTAGTATAAATTCAATTTTTAAGAATTTTGGAAGGTATATGTTGAAGCGAAACTTTTTAATTTTCCAATAAAACAAAACATTATCAATGCTTTCAAAACTACCATAACTCGGGGGTTTGAGGGAAATTTTATTAAAAATGAACTATTTTGCAAGTTAAAAAAAGGAGAGAGTCTATTCTCTCAATCTTTGAAAATTTTTGTCCTTATGGGACAATTATTCTCCAAAAAACCCCATATGTATCATGAAACCTTGTAGAAATATTCATTAAGATTCATTGAATTATCATTTTAACATTATTAAATATACGATTCAAAATTATTAAAAATTATAATTTTATTTTGAAATTATTATAAAATAAAATTAAAAAACTTTGGCCTAAAGATAATTAATTAAAAGAGACAAAATGTCCCCCCAAAACATAATAATAACCTCTTACATTTTTTTTAACTCCAAAAAATCATTGATTTTGGAAATAAAATCATTTTTCTCAAAAAAATAACTTTTTATTTAAAAACACACATGTACATAATTGAAAAGATGAAGGATGTTTATGTTAAAAGTGGCTTTTTCTTGAAGCCAACGAGGTGTAATATCCAGACTACCCTATAAGCTCAATGAGGTGTAATATAAATAATCTTATGATTTTACATAGTTTTTTGCTCCTCTTATTCTTTACAAATCCTTCAAGTCTCATATTTCTTATAAAAATCACCTAATTTTACTATTATTTATCATAATGTGTCAAAACTAAAATTCTAAAAAATAGTTATATTTAAAGTCATTTCCTTTATAAATACATGATTCATATCATCAAAATAATTAATATTATTCAATATTTGAAATACTGAATACTAGTATATGTGGGGACGTAGAACTTAATTAATCCATATGAATAAAGTTCATCATGGATTCCATATCCTCAATACTTTTATGATTAACTTCCAAAAGCCACAAGAAAAATAACATTTCCTTTCAAAATAATTTCTAATCATTGGGTTTCACAATTTTATATAAACTTTTCATATCAATAGCCAAGAAAAATACAATTATTCACAGTATCATCAAATTTAGATCTCTTAGCTAACAAAATATGATTTATGAATTTACAATCAAAATCATCCAAATAATTATAAAAAATAATATTTTAAATTCAAACAGAAATGGGGATGTCACCACCAAGAGTGATAAAATGATACATATTAAACATATATAAGCAACTAAATGCAAAACATATTCCTAAAATCATTAGGAAACCATGGATGAGAAAACAAACATTATACTCGCTCTTCAATTGTATAGTTAATCATCACAAATATGTCATTTAATTGAATCATTTTAGTTGGGGGTCCTCTCGAAGTCTACTCCAATATGATATGAAATAATCCTAAAACTAGAGATTAACTAATAGTTTATCTCAACTGTAGAAACAAAATATCAAACGACATAAAAGACTTAGTATTTAGCCTTCAAAGTAGTGCCCCAAACTAATAAAATGGCTCACACCTCTTTATGCATGCATACAGAGATCAAGTTCAGATCATTATTTAGATCATAAGTAACATCTTGTAGTACCATTTAATGTCATCTACAACTATAGACATATCTCTTCTATGCCCATAATCATAAAATCATCACTATTACATATCTTTATTATGTCAATCTTCAATTGAATACTTAGAAAATTAGTAAATATGATGAATAATATGAAATGCCACAATTATCATCACTATTACCTTTGACGACATTAGTATTTCCTCTTTCATCTCATTATCTCTCTTGTATGCTCTGGCTAGAGCTTCTTCCAAACATGACAATCTTTTATTATGTATTATACTTTATTGCAATGATAATACCTCACTTTCTTTCTATTTCTAAACTTGCCCTTGGATAAATCCTTCTAACACCATGAGTATGTCTAGTAGTTCTTCTTCTGCAATTTTTTGAAATGAGGACTGAAACAAAATATTAACTTTTTTTTTATCCTTATATTCCCTTCACCCAAATAGTTTTTCTTAACAAATAACAAACGACAACATTAGAGATTGACATTCTAAGACATACTAAAAACATCTTCATAGATGCTAGTAATTTATCATCCTTGAGAAGGTATTCAATGTTTGTCACCTTCACACTCACACCCTTATATTATCATGGTCTATATAAGTTTAATAATTAAAGTTTATTTCCTAAATACGTTCTTTTTTGTCAATCCCAAATAACTAGAATAAGACTTTATTGTTGATAATACACACACACACACACACACACACACACACACACACACACACACACAGAGATACACACTTTAGTTTCTTTCATAATTCAATTGATCTTATCTCCTTAGAGACATGAAGATAAGTGTTGATATGAATCCACTATATAATAGTGAAAGCATCTATAAAATACAAATATCTAAATCTAGGTTACTTATATTTTTGGGTTTCAGCATATTATTAGCAATGTCATATAACTATTTAACCATGAAAAAATATTGTACTATACGCTTCTAGATAATATAATTAGTTAGATTTTAATTAATTATTATGGATTTATTATTATTGATAATGGGAAGTTAAACACAACCAAATATTTAAAAAAAAAAGCTCAAACAAAAGATCTCGAACCTCTGATACAAATATGTTGTTATCATACTGCTTTATTATATATCATTATATTTGGGACAATAAAAATAATTTGTATAATCATTATTTAATTTTAATTTTATGTTTAAAAACTATTCTATGTTTAAATTTTTATAATTTACTAGATTTTAATTTTTGCATTATTTTTTTTAAAAAATTATAATTAATATAAAACACAAATTTTAAAAATAAAAACTAAAATATTAAAAGAAAAAAAAAACAAAATAGACTTGAACACCTGAAAATTGATGGTAGTAATCAAAATATATATCCCAAAAGTAACAATACTTCCTCAATCAATAGATTCATAAAATAAAAATTTACACAAATTTGAGGATTTTATGAACCAAGATTAAAAGACATACAAAATACAAGATTCTTGACAAAAACTCACTTAAAAACATACATAGACAACATGATTTATATAAATATTATATTATTATTTTATGACATATGAGAAACCAAAAGCACATGATTTTGTAATGATAGTAATAAGAATTGGCATAGCAACAACAATAAAAATAGTGTTCACACACATACACAACTAGTAGACAATAAATATCAATTACATTATATTAGACATCAATTACATCATATAACCAGCCACAATACAACAAACAAACTTGTAAAAATATAGGAAAAGAAATTGTGAGAATACAATAAAAATGACATTGATTACAATAAAAAAAATAGTTAGATGGAGTTGATGTTGAGGAGTGCATGCTCTAAATCTATTGATTGTTCATCATATCCAAGAGAGAATGTGTGTGTGTGTGTGTGTAGTATATAACAAAAAGTAAACCATGTAGTAAATAAAATATACTATTTTAATAAAATAAAATAAACCAATTGAATTGGTCTAAATTGGTCTATCCATCTCATGCAGATACATCATTTCTAGAGGGGTGCAATATTATAAAAAAGGATACACGAAGATTTATAAATTGAGTTAGATTAGCAGCATATGTGATGCACGACAACAAAGGAAAAGTTGATTATTTTAAGAAAGATTTTTGAGGTGAGATTCAGAGGGACATAAATATATATAAATCATCTAAGTACAAAGTTGATACTCAAAGTTTATATTTCTAAAGAGATTTTTCTAGGGATATTAATATATAACTGGTCTTTCCAGACATGAATTCTAATATATACATCCAATATGATCATTTTAAGGTTCCAATATCTCAGTACAATTCTTACCAAAAACTTTTAAATTTTGCAGTTCTAAAGAGATCTAATGTGTTAATATTTATATAATCACATACAGCATCCTTATCAAATGCCTAGATAAAAAAAATTACACAGATATGAAAATTCCCACCCTAAGTATTATTGATCTCCAAGGTAGTTGGGATAACATGAAAGCTTCAATAGAATTCACATAATATAAACAATATTAATCATAATTTTGGATGACAATACTTATTAAATATTATAAGGAAGAAAGTGTATGTTTTAAATCATATGATGTGAAAAAGAAAAGAAATTAACTTAGGATAAGCAAAATCTTTGTGCCACTATGTTGAAGAAACTTGTAGACATTTTAGTGGGTGATAGAGTTCTTTAAAACCACTCTAATTGGGGAGAGTAATATAATTTGGGAAGAAAAAAAAAATCTTCTCCAAGTTTCTTGGTATGATTGAAAATTTCGCTAGCATGAGTGATAGATCTCACCACCTTACTTTTTGCCTAGTTTAAATAGAATCTGAAAGAAATCAAAAAGGGTATATCCTATAAAAGAATTGACAATTAAAACCATGGATTCCAAAGTTATAAAACTAAGAAAAAAATATGGTAACATTGATAAAGATGCAATGGATAGCTCATTATATTTAGAAAGTACATAGTGGTCAATTTTTTAAAAGTGGGAGTAAAATATAATGCCATTAAAAATTTATGGATATTTATGTGTTTGAATGGACTAGGAAAGGAATTTTGTTTTTAATGTTACCTATCCATTTATAAAAAAATAATATTTTTGAAATTTACAAAATTATCATTGTATAATATGGTATTTAACATACTAAATAGTGAAGCTTAAATTTCCAATAGCAAAACAATAAAGAGAAGTTGTCCATGAATGACAAGTTGACGGCACAACAAATAGAGAAGAAGGAAAAATATTATCTGCTAGATAAACGAAAAAAGAAGCTTAAGACTAATTTGGAAAATATCAACATGGCAATATGAAGTATAGAAGAACAAATCAGACAACTAGCACTATCATTTAAAGGGAAAAAAGAATGAATAAGCTACCTAGTGATAAGAAGGTCAACCCAAAGAAAGGCTTCTCCATAGTACTTAGAAGCAGAAAAGAGATAGAGGGGCAACATGAGGAGCGAGCTAAAATAGAGGGAGCTATTATTAATAGTATCATAAATTTTTGAAAAATATTTCCTACCACTATGGCTAATTTAAAATCCATGGAGCCCAATGTCATAGTATTTTCTAAGGTCTCAGTATCCACTGGACAGAATGTCTAACATTAATCTCTAGCTATGATTGATATAGAATGTGAAATGAGGGAGGAAATAAAATTTGCCCAAAGTAATGGAAAGAAGTATATGATAAAGAATGATATCAAAGATATTTTTCCTCTTAGTTTACATTTCCTTCAAAGATTTAACGAGAAAATATTTAAATAATTTTAGAGATTTTTCAATATTTTTTACAAGCTAGAAGTTTACATTTTATTTGCTGAAGTATTATCCGAAATGCCCAACTATGTAAAGTTCATAAAAAATATTATAAGTAATAAGAAGAAGTTGGGAGATGTATAGAACCATATATATGAAGGAGAAATGTAGATCAATCATTGAATGAACCCATTTGAAAAAAAAATGAAGGAACCGATAAGTTTTAGTATATAGTGTATTCTTTGAGAGCACATATTGTACTAAACAAGTGTCAACTTTTCAGACTCAAGATCTTATAAGTCAACTTGATAGAACTAAGATTGAATCTTAATAAAATCACTTGAATGTCCTTTCTCACAGTCCAAATGGTGGATTGATCAACTAAGCATCCAAAGGGTGGATTGATCAACTAAGCATCCAAAGGGTATTATTGAAGATGTATTGATTAAGATTTATTCATTTATTGTTTCCATGGATTTTGTTAAGTTGGATATAGAAGATATTCAATATGCTCCATTTGTTAGATCTCGAGTCCCAATATCGCTATGATTTTGCATACACATTTTCACCTAAGCTAATGATGTTATGAGACAAGTTTTATTTACATACCTTAACTCTAATTGATCTAATACCAAAAGCGTAGAAGTTCTTCCATATTTTTTCACCATGGTAACCACAAAGAGAAGAGATGTGGATTTTGCTCTGCTAGATAAGATATTCAATTGATAAGATATATAGCTGATATTTACATAGATATTTATCTTTTGGATTGTGCTCTATTAGATATTTCTACTAAATAGATACTAATTTATCAATGATATGATTCATTCGGTGATTATATTCTTTATAATATAATCTAATAGTGATCAAACTAAATTTCAAATATGTTATTAATATATCTAGTTATTTCTTAGATTTTTCTAGGTGCTCATATAGAATAATTATGAGGATTCTTAGGTAAAATAATTGCATAGTGTTCCAGAATGTGCGATTTCCGAGATCGGGGCCATAATTCTATGGATGCATAATTAGAATTTAGTTGGGCATCAAAGATCAAATAAATGAGATCAACTTTAAGTTTTTGTATTGTTTAGAGGCATTCTAATTTCCAAAAATTGTAGGAGTCGAATAGTTTTTTTTGAGGTATAACATAGAGGCATGGTATAAAGTTATGATGTTGACCATACAAATCAACATATTAATGACAACTTGGTGTTAAACGAGCAAACGTAATATTTTGAGATTGATTACTATTATATATAACATAAAAATTATGATTATGTGACACCCAATACCTACTTTCTTATTATTGAATACATTATAAATATTTTCAAGATAGATCTCGGAGGATTACATATTATTTTCTCTATTTCAAGTTGTGTCTTTGAGACATATATGTATCAGCTTGAGGGAAACGTTGAGATTTGGTTTTAATTTCTTTCTTTATTTATATAATTATTTTTTATTATTTGGGAGCACTCGACATGTTACCTGCCTAATATCATATGCATAGTTAATGTTTGAAAAATATTTTTGGGGAGATTGCATAAAAGGTATGAAAAACATTGTTTGGTTCTACTATATGTAAACACTTAGAGAAAGAGTGGCAACACCCTGAATTACTTTAAAAATCATGAATACTAGATTATTAAAATAATATGATTGTGATTGGGGAGGATGTACTACAGGTATGAAAAATACTTTTTGATATCTTCTTCTTTGACTCTCATGTAATATATTGGGTTTCTAAGATGTAATCTTCAATAGCTTGGATATATCTTGGAATATATAGGTCTCAAACACTATTTGATTCTACTAGTTGAAGCATATATATATATATATATATATCTCAACATTACTAATTGCTTCCCAAGCTATATGGTAAAAAATAAACTTGAAATTTATCAAAGAAAGGCAAGTCGAGACAACCCAATTTTTGTTACAACTAATCATATTACCATTGCCAAAGACCATTGTGTATTCCACAGCAGAACAAGTCACATTATGTGAAATAAAAGGAAAAATAAGACCATTCTTGGCTACTTAAATAGTAGAACCACGTACACTTCATCGAAATAAAAGGAAAAACAAGTGGCCACAACTTTAACTGCAGCACCACTAGAACAGAGCATGCCCCTTTAATTGCAGCACCACTAAAATAGAGCATGCCCCTACATGTAAAACAAAATACAATTAACGGAAATAAAAATGATGGAAAACTTGCAACTTCTGCTGACCCATTCGCACCAGTCCTGGAAATGGATCTTCACGTCCCCACTTATCCCAAGTATTTGGGATTTGGCTTATGTCCCCTCTCCGAACGACGTGGTGGCGGTCTAACAATTCCTCTCGCATCAAGTGGATCTTTGTCCTCAAGGTCCAAATTCGGAAACATCTCATGTAACTTCTTTCTCGGCTCCCATGTGGCTTCTTCGGTTGGAAGGTGCTTCCATTTCACTAAACCTTCTTCGATCAGTTGAGGTCCTTGCTTGACCCAGTGGTAGTCTAAAATAGTTTGTGGCTCTAATAAGACTACCCCTTCATCGGTGAATGGTGGTAACTCAGCCTGTGACCTTTAAACGTTCTCTCCGTCGTCTTGGTACCGTTTGAGTAGTGATACGTGAAACACCGGATGAATTTGTGCCCCTTCTGGTAATTGTAATTTGTATGCAATAGGCCCGATCTTCTCTAGAATCTGATAGGGTCCATAAAAACGGCTTGCTAGTTTCTGATGGACATGTTTGAAGACCATTTGATGGCGGTATGGGTGCAACTTCAACAGTACCCTTTCGTCGACATCGAATGAAATATCTCTGCGCTTCTTATCTGTCGTTTGCTTCATTCTGTTCACTGATCTTTCTAAGTTGGCTTTCAGTTGCCGTAGCAGTTCATCCCGGCTTATAAGTTGCTGGTCCACTTCATGTATCAGTGAGAATCCATCTTTGTAGGTTGGAATGGGAGGGGGCAATCTTCCATAGAGTACCTGAAAAGGAGTCATCCCCGTTGAAATATGATATGTCGTATTATACCAGTATTCTGCCCTAGGTAAATAGCCACTCCATTTCCGTGGCCACTGATGAACAAAACATCGAAGATACTGTTCAATGCAGCGATTGGTGACTTCCAACTAGCCATCTGTTTGTGGGTGGTATGCGGAGCTGAGCTGTAATTTGGTACCCGATAGCTTTAAAAATTCCTTCCAGAAGTTAATGATGAAGATTGGGTCTTGATCACTAATAATTGATCTGGGCATGCCATGAAGCTTGATGATGCCTTCCACAAATTTTTCTGCTACAATTTTTGTAGTAAAATGATGACTTAAAGTAAGGAAATGAGAGGACTTACTAAGCCTGTCGACAACCACCATGATGGTGTCCTTTCCTTGTGATGTCGGTAGGCCTTCAATAAAGTCTAAGGTGATATCGTCCCATACTTGGCACGGGATTGGCAGCGGTTGAAGAAGCCCAGGTGGAGCTAATGTTTCGGCTTTTATTTTCTGGCATACTTTGTATCATTTGATGTAATCTTGTCCTGATTTATGCATTTTAGGCCAATATAACAGTTATCCCAGTTTCCTGAATGTTCTTAGGAGGGCTGAATGACCCCCTGCCTTGGTGTCATGCATTTCATGTAACAGCTTTTCCCTTAAGGTTGCATTGTTCGGTACAATGACCCTCCCTTTGTATAGTAACAAACCTTGAAGCCATATATATGATCCCCCTGATTGTTCAATGGCCGCACACCCTTTGATTGAATGTATTGGTCTTCTTTTGCAGCTTCTTTAATTTCCTCCCATAAGCTAACCTGGGGAAAGGAAATTTTATGAAGAATGGGACTGCCCTATTTTCTGGAAAGAGCATCAGCTGTGAAATTCTCATGGCCCGGTATGTATTTAATTTCGTAATCGTAACCCAAAAGCTTAGCAACCCATTTTTATTGCTCTGGTGTTGCTATTCGTTGCTCTAGAAAATATTTGTGGCTGTGTTGGTCAGTATGAATAAAGAATTTACGGCCGAGAAGATAAGGCCACCAGGTACGTATGGCTTCGATGATAGCCAACATCTCCTTAGCGTACTCGACCATGATTTTTTTTGTCATTCCGAGGGCTTGACTCATGTATGCCACTGGTTTGCCTTGTTAAGTCAGGACCGCTCCAATTCCTTCTCCAGATGCATTTGTTTCAATAGTGAAAACATCGTTGAAGTTTGGCATGGTTAATATCGGTGTGGTCGTCATGGCCTGTTTGAGAGCACAAAAAGCATTCTCAGCTTTTTCATGCCATTTGAACTGGCCTTTCTTGAGAAGGTTGGGGAGGGATCATGCTATAATTCCATAGTCTTTGACGAACTTTCGGTAATAACCTATCAAGCCTAAAAACCCACATAGTTCCGAAATGTTAGTAGGTTGAGGCCAAGCTACCATAGCAGAAATTTTATGTTCATCCACCTTTACGCCCTGGTTAGTGATGATGTGTCCCAAGTACTCCAATTCCTGCTGCCCAAATGCACATTTTCTAGCTTTAACAAAGAATCTATGTTGTCTCAATATTTCGAAAGTTTGTCTTACATGCACTAAATGCTAATCCTAGTTCGGACTATAGATCAAAATATCATCAAAGAAAACTAATATGAATTTTCGAAGATGATGTCGAAAGATGGAGTTGATTATAGCTTGAAATGTGGAAGGTGCGTTACATAAGCCGAAGGGCATAACTAAGTACTCGTAATGCCCATTATGCATTCGAAAAGCAGTTTTATGGATATCACCTGGTTTAACTCGTACTTGATGGTATCCTACCCTCAGATCAAGCTTGGTAAAATACGAAGTTCAGTAGAGTTCATCCAACATGTTGTCCACTGTAGGAATCGGAAATCAGTCTTTAATGGTTACGGCATTGAGCGCACGATGGTCTGTACAAAATCACCAGTTCCTGTCCTTCTTTTTTACTAGTAATACGGGCAACGAGAAAGGGCTAGTGCTGGGTCACACAAGTCCAGATTGCAACATATCTTGGACCTTCTTCTCAATCTCGTTCTTTTGATAGTCTTCATATTTGTAAGGCCGAACATTAATCGGTTCGGTTCCTTCCTTAAGGGCAATGCTGTATTCAACCTCTCGTGTTGGTGGTAAGCTCGAAGGCTCAATGAACAAATCTGAAAATTCCTGCAATAACTCATGCAAACTTGGACGAATGCTTTGTTGTAATTCTGTTTGGGCAACCTGTAGGCACACAGCAGATAGAGCATGGCTAGGACGAACTCCCTTGGTTACCTCTTCAATTGATGCCGCTTAGATATTTTTTCCATCAATGCCCACCAATTTCTTAGTTTGGTTTTTCCACCTGAATTCCATGGTTAACTTCCTCCAATCACACACCATAGAACCAAGAGTTCCAAGCCATTGAATTCCCAAAACAACGTCTAACCCTGTGAGAGATAAGGAATAAAGGGTTAATGAAAAAATGGTGTCATGTAAATCGATTTATACCCCCTCAAACCTCCCTTGACATTTGAGATTTTCTTCATTAGCAACTCGGATTGTGAAGGGTTGCGTAGGTACTACCGGTAGACGCAGTAGATTGGCCATACGCTCACTAATGAAATTGTGAGTCGATCCTCTATCGATTAATACGATGACGTCGTGGATGCAGATTTTGGCTATGATTCGCATGGTTTTGGGAGATGTCCATCCTGTTAGTGCATGCAACGTAATTTCCGGTTCACGAGGCCCTTCGTGATTCTCATCAACTGGTTGTTCTTTGGTGATATCATCGCATAACAGGTTTCCCATATCCTCGCAGCTTTCCAACATGAGTATTCGTGGGCTCTCACATTTGTGTCCTGCAGTAAAATGGTCATTACAATTGAAGCATAAATTTTGGGCTCTTATCCGTTGCATTTCTTCCCAACTAAGTCACCTCACGGGGACAGCAGGGTTGGAGGTATTGCTTGATTATTAGGGGGAAGAGCTAGGGGGGCTCACATTGGTGGTGCAGATCTTACAAACCTCCTTTGTTTGGCCAATTGATCATCCTTCATTCTTGCTAAACTGATTGCTTCTCTTAAGGTCTGGGGCTTAAACATCCGTATACCATCCGAGATGTCCGTCTTTAAGCCACCCATGAAAGTTCCTACTAGAGCTCGTTGCGTCCAGCCTCTAACTCGATTGCCCAAGCATTCAAATTCCCTCTGGTATTTATGCAAAGAACTAGTTTGTCTGACCCTCGAAGTGCTTCATCAAAATCCTTGCACTCCGAAGGTCCGAAGCGAGCCCAGAGTTCATCCTCAAAATTCATCCACGAGAGCACGCGTCCGTCTTCCTGGAATATCCTACGAATCCACTGCCACCATTGGTTGGCTTCTTTCTCCAAGCGGGAGGAGGCCAAAGAAACCCTCTGGGCTTCGGGCGTATTTTGAAACTCGAAAAATTGATTCACACGGTTGAACCATTCCGTCGGATCATCTCCTAAAAATCGAGGAAATTCCATTTTTGCTATTTTAGAGGATACAACTAGTCGTCATCCTTTGTTGCCGTCTCGGTAATGGTTTCCATGGGTGGGATTCTCTTGGGTTGCAAGCAAGACATCGGAAAGGCGGTTGAGATTTTCTTCCACATGGCGAAGCCGATCGCCCATGCCGAGCTCTAGCCTGTGGAGCCCCGTTTGTACTCCATCAAGTCTTGCTTCCAACTGCTCAATACGCTCCTTATTGGTTCCCATACAAACCTGCCTCTGATACCAATGTTAGGTCCCAATCAGTAGCGAGAATTGGAAAGTAGAAAATAATTCTCTTTCGGTGAGAACTAGACCACCAAGAACAGGAATAAAACTTGCATAATACCCATTAATAATTCTTGGCTGCTTAAATAGCAGAACCACGTATACTTCATCAAAATAAAAGGAAAAACAAGTGCCCACAACTTTAACTGCAGCACCACTAGAACAGAACATGCCCCTTTAACTGCAGCACAACTAAAACAGAGCATGCCCCTACACGTAAAACAAAATACAATTAACGAAAATAATAATTACGGAAAACTTGCAACTTCGGCTGACTCATTCGCACCAGTCCTGGAAATGAATCTTCACGTCCCCACTTATCCCAAGTATTTGGGATCTGGCTTATTGCCCCTCTCCGAACAACGTGGTCTATCAGCGCGACTCTCAGAGCTTGAGTGACAGATAATCGGAGACAAGTTCAGAGACTCAACTCTGGGAGCAGTTTATAAGGATGTGCGTTACCAGTTAGTTACAACTTACAACTGCCGCTTGGTATCTTCTCTCTGTCACTGGCCTATGGCACCGATTTTTAGGGGAGTACTAACTAGTTGCTGTGGCAATCACCCAGTTGTCATAAACATTTCTTAGTCCCCATATGCGCGCGCTAGACAACACGTGGCCCTAGAAATGGTCCAATTAATTTTATTCTTTGTAAAATAATTATTTTAAATATAATTATTATAAATTATCTATTCATTTAATATATAAAAAATATATATACATTCCGTTTAAATGCCTGGAAATGGTCAAATACTCAATTACTTTTTTTTTGAAAACTATTAATTTGAAAATAATTAACAAAATTTACCTAATCATTTAATATTTAAAAAATTTAAATATATTTCATTTAAATGCCAAGAAATGGTCAAATTACTTATTTTTATAAAATTATTAATTTCAAAATAATTAATAAAAATCAGCAAATAATTTAATATATAGAAAAAATACATAATTTTGTTTAAATATATATGCTATATATGTGCGTGCGCATGTGTGTGTGTGTGTGTTCACACACACACACATGCAGACAAACACACACACACACACATATTATATGCATTTAAAAAACCTTATTCTTCATAAATAACTTGTGAATCAATAAAATACATAATATTATTATAGATGATAAAAATTGTAAAATAACATAATTATTATTTTATTGAGCTTCATGGATATGAAGATGAGTTGTGTGATATATTATATCAACATTCTAATTAAAGCTCATCAAAAAAAACTAATTCTATGATTTATAATTGATTATAAAGCAAAATAAATAACAAATAATTTATTCTAATTGAAATAGCCTTACACGTACTCATTAACAAAGATTTTTAACAAGATAATAAAAATGAATACAAAAACATCGACCTTTAAGTTTAGAAAAAAATAAAGCAAGAGGCATATCCTGAATTTAAGATATTAAAATTTTAAGTAATACAACCCATTTAATCATAACCATCTTTGTTTTTAATTTGTGTGTGTGTGTGCATCTATTAATATATTATTTATTTATTTATATTTTTAACTTCTTTGATTTCTTTTTCTTCTTTAACTACTTATAACATAGGTGTGATGATGGTTTCATGATGATTCAGAAAGTTCACAATAGTTTCCATGGTGGTTCTTGCAGTGGAGTTCACATAGTATCGTGGTGGTACACAAATAATGGTTTAACAGTAGGAAAATAGTTTTTATGGCACTTTTCTAGTGATTCATTGACATTAATACAATGTTGTGGTGGTGCTTGTGCTGGTATCAAAATTTGATTTGAAATTGTCGAGGTTTGATTTTATTCTTTTTAATCTTTTTTTTTCTTTGTTAGAGATCATTCAAATTCTTGGCTATCCCAAAGCATATAAATGGACGATGTATCTTTCAAAATTAGTTTTCAGATAATTAATACAATATTTATTATTCTTTTTTTTTTATAATTTTTTCTATTTCTCTCATCTCTTCATCTTCCCTTTCCTCAAATGAATAATGTTTGAAAACTTAAATTGGTTAGTATAAAGTATTAAAGGGATATTCAGAGGTATGAGTGGGAAGCAATGAGTTTTTGAGACAACGACACATCTCTCATCGTGCAATTGACAATATATTCCAATGTGTGATGGTAGCAATGGTAACATCATCATATTATTGAAAAAATTTTCCATATGCAGTAAGTTTTTTTTAGAAATTTTTTAGTTTATCAAGATCATTACATATGTGAAAACATGATTCCAATAGTCTAGAATCAAATATTTGCAATTTAACTCTTCAGTTGCTAGAACACAAAGCCTAAACCCAATCACCAATGCTCCATTATCTCTAATAGCAAAATTCGATTGTTCCCCTTCCTCGACTTTCTTTCTCATGCTCATCAAATAGGGATATTCTATTTGTGAGTTGAAAATTTATCTACAAGTATCGGTAATAGTTGGAAACTAGAAAAAAGTGCTCCTGGATCATGCATCCTCAACTCAATACCCAACTCTCGTAACTCGACCATCAATGGAAGTTGTATTGTCTGAATATAAGCCAAAGAGCATGTAGACTTCCTGCTCAAAGCATCCACTACTACATTTGCTTTACATGGATGGTAGTCGATAGTGTAATCATAATCCTAAATTAATTAAAAATATCTTTTTTTCTTTAAGTTTAAACCCTTCTGGGTAAACAAATATTTAAAGCTCCCATGGTCGACAAATATCTGACAAGTCACTCCATACAAGTAATGCCTCTAGGTTTTCAGTACAAAATTACTATTGCAAGTTCCAAGTCATGAGTAGGATAATTTATCTCGTGTTTCTTTAACTATCTGGAACCATACACCCAACTCTCTTATGTTGTATCAACATACAACCTAAATCTTGGCGTAAATCATCATTGTAAACCTCAAACCTTTGTTGCCCTCTAGCAATGTCAAAACAAGAGCTGACGTAAACTTTTCCATCAGTGTTTGGAAGCTTTCCTCACACATGTCAGTCCACTCAAACTTAACTCCTTTCCTAGTCAACCAATGAAGTGGTCATACAATCTTTGAGAACCCTTCTATGAATTTGCAGTAATACCTTTCCAACTTAGGAAACTTCGCACTTATGTCACCATAGTTGGTTGCTCTTAATTTTCCACTGCTTCTACTTTTTGAAAATCCATATAATTGCATTCAGCTTAAACCACATGACTGAGAAATTCCACTCGGTTCAACTAAAACTCACATTTGTTGAACTTAGCATACAACTGGTGTTAGTGAGTCTGAAATCCCACTCAGATTAGCATACAACTAGTCTACAACACTAAATCCAAAAGTCACTCATGCTCCAACTCGCTTTTCGAGTACACCATGATATCTTCGATTAAGACGGTGAAAAACTGATCTAATTATGGACAAAAGACTTGGTTCATCAAATCCATGAAAGCTGCTGGGGTATTAGTGAGTCTAATAGACTTCACTTGAAACTCATTATGCCCATATCTCGTCTTGAATGCTATCTTCGGAATGTCGCATTTTCTAATCCTTAACTGATGGTACCTTGACCTCTAGTCAATCTTAGAGAACACTTTCGCACCCTGGAGCTGATCAAATATATCATCAATATGAGGAAAAGGATATTTGTTACGAATGGTGACCTTATTCTACTATGTAGTCATAAACAACCTCCAAATACCATCCTTCATCTTCACAAATAACATCGGTGCTCCCTAAGGTGCAATATTAGACCTAATAAATCCTCTATCCACCAACTCTTGTAGCCGAGTCTTCAACCCTTTCAACTCAGTCGGTGCCATTCTATAAGGTGGTAAAGAAATAGGAGTTGTGAAAGTGACTAACTTAATTGGCAAATCTATTTCTAGTTCAGGAGATAAACCTAGAAGATCGTCAGGAAACACATCCAGAAAGTCCCTCACCACTAGTACATCCTCTAATCTCACTTCACTACTACGAGTGTCAACTACATGAGTTAGACATTTTTGAAGTAAACATCTAGTAGAAATGGTAGAAATCAAACTTGAAGGTGCTCATCTCTGCTCTCCATAGAAGACTACTACTAGTAGTTCCGGTCATCTAAATATCACCTCCTTGCATAAATAATATATTGAAGTATAGTTTGAAGTAAGCCAATCCATCCCAAGAATCACATCCAACCCCTTTAAATCTATTAATATTAAATCTACTTCCATAACTTAGCCCTCAATAAAAAATAAGCTACCCTTTAACATCTGACTGGGCCATAGAGACTCTTATGGCCATGGCAATCTATAAACTACATCCCAAAAGAATTGGAGTTATCCTGACTCGTGCAACATACTCACGTGAAATAAAAGAGTGTGTAGCCTTTAGGTCAATGAGTAGACGTGAATCATTATTAAAAATAGATAATGTATCTGTCGTAATGTCGGGGGTAGCTTATGCCTCCTATCTGGTCATAGCATAAACTTTGCCTCTAGCAGGTGGTCATCCTCTTTGTCCCCTGCCTTTAGCCGCTGGTACTGTCCCATGCATGCTAAAGGAACCACCCGATGTCTGCCCTGACCCCAAGACTCTAATTTGGCTGGATCCTTGATAGGGGCAGTCCCTCTTGAAATGTTAAGTCTGCCCACTCTGAAAAAATAAATTATCCCACTAGCTTGGTACATCATGAATTTTGCCGCAAACATTACAAGTTGAACGAGAACTGCCTCCGCCTACATATCTCTGAAAATGACTACTACCACTACTCACTGATCGAAATCTAGAACCATGTGTATGTCCACCTCTCCGAAACCTGCTACCGTTGGCACCATGATTATCGCCACTGGATCTTCTGCTGCCTAAAGATCCAGAGATGAAATTATCCCTCTTAGATGATCTCTGACTGGGGCTCCCCGAAGATAATCCATCGTATGATCGATGCTTAGTCTGGCATGTCAGGCTCCGTCTCTCCACCTCTAGAACTATTTCTTTCATCGACTTTTATGTGGGATGATCAAAATCTAAAAGCTCTCTGAACCTACGCTCGTACTCAAAAACTATCATGCTACCCTGAGTGAGCATCTCAAACTCTAACCTCTTAGTCTCAACAAAGGCTGGGGGATGGGGGGGGAGTAAAACTCGGTGTAAAAGGTAGTCTTGAATTGTTACCAAGTGTGACGTCTCCTAGTCCTCTCATATGCCCACCACTTCCTTCTAGTACCCCCTAAAAGCCACCATGGGATCCGTGGAGTCATCAAAACCAACTGCTCCAAGTCTATTAGCCTGACCAACATTAACACCAGCAAACCCACTTCTCTCAAGTGATCGTGCTAGGTGATCGATAAGATTCTCCTCATAAGTAGGTGTATCTGAACTTTCCACTGGATCTTACTGTGACCTATGTCTACCTCTGTGCGCCATCAGGAAGAAAAACCTTTCCAATAATAAATGAAACAGAATTAATTTTATGGTTAAGGTTAGGAAGGGGGAAAAAATACTAGAAGAGTTGCACAACAATGTACAACCCCAAGAAATTTAGAAACCTAGACCTCTGATGCCAAGCTGACAAGACCTTACCCGGATACCCTCCCAGGATTCCTCGGGTGGTCCCACCCATTGATGACCCACTGTACAATCCCTAGAAAATATCCAATGGAACCACACTTTAAAAAAAGAAAGTAAAGACATGCATTAAAAAAAAGACCACAAAGCTCAAATCTACAACTGACCTATCTTACTGTATGACATAACCACAAATATACATAATAAAGACTCATATGAGTTCATTACTAAGATCATGACATTCTAAGAATGTTTACGAATTAAGGGATACAAATGGAAATAAATATGTATAATAAAATAAAAACAGATAAATAAGATATAATACTATAACTGTCATAGAAAGAGTGAAGTAGAAGCTGGAGTGAGCTAGGTCTCTACGAACTGCGTGGACATAGGGAACAAATTTAAAATAATAAAAAGTTCAATAATAAATCTAAGTGAGTGGCATAAATTATAAGGAAAAATAATATTTTTATTTTTGAATTTTTTTTTCTCCAAGACCTCATGTTCACTCTTGTGCAAGATTTCTCATTTAAAATCATTTCACCAAACCCAAACTTATACCCAAATCAATAATATGAAAATCATGCTCAAAAATTTAACCGAAATTATTTTTAAGAAAATTATAGCATGATTTTATTCACAACATAAAAATTAAGCATAAAATAATCATGAAAATATAATGACCATACATATTGATATAGTTATAGCTTACTCAGAAACTAATAATATATCATACCATATACCGATCATAACCCGTGGGATATCCCACCTCCGACCTTCAACATTGAAAGGTGTCGTGGTAATAATAATTATTATTATAATAAACCATCAAGTAAACCTGTCCTCACAATCATGAAAATAATATATAACAATTGGATGAAACAAATCTCATGACACCATGAAAATAATATATAATCATTAGATGAAACTAACCTCATGACATCGTGGATATAATATATAATTGTAGGATGAAACCAACCTTAAGAAATCATGACAAACCTAGTCTACTGTAATATAAATATTGAATCAAACCTCATGTATTATATGATACATCAATTTATCACAACCCACATAATATACTTACTCACATACTTTTCCAAAGATACTTTATTATAAATTAAGAATTTATAAATTTAATTTTAACAACTCAATCAAATATATTGATGGATTTTAATTCATCAATTCATGCCGAAATCGAGAAATACAATAATGAAAATATTCACCATACCAATTTTAAGCCCATAAAACTTTAAAAATAATTAACATATTTAAAATCATAAAAAAATCTCAAAATCTATTTCATAAATCAATAAATTTTCAAAGTGGTTTAAAACCTCAATCCTTGTACCAAAATAATTAAAATATATAAACTACTCACAAACTATAGATGCTTAGTCCTACTCCCCTACAAGATCATCTTTAGGCATAACGTGAGTGTATGTAATATAATAAAAATATCATTTAGACTAAATAACTAAACCATATACATTGGGATAGCCTAATATCTTATATTAAATTTTAGAACTATGAAACTATCCAAATTGGACTCCGACAGGTCTAATTATATAGTGTGCCCAATAGATCCGATACCCAAATTTTGGGATGTTGTCTCGGAGTCAAATTTTTTGAAATTGAACATTTTATACACATTATAGAGAACATGCCAAAGTTATTCTTTGGCAAATTTGCAAAATGTGCCAAAAATATCAAATTTCAGAAATATCCAATTTCACTAATCAAAATTCAATTTTGCCAAATTTGACCAATTGGTATCAAATTTATGTCCAAATAATTTTGGCAATTACCCTAAATGACATAAAAATGGAAAACTAACAAAACAATGTCTAAAATTTATAAAATATATACCAACAGAAAGCTCAAGAGACAAGGAACACGTCAATATCCTTATCTTGGTCTGATGTTACTATGGTGGCTGGAAAACTCGATCTAACCATTGGCCAAACTTGTTTTCGTCTTATCTTTCAAACATTGAGGAATGTGAAGAAAAAGACCAAGGAAATGAGTTTAGACTGTCTAGAAATGGGGGGTGTGAGGTATGGGTCGGCATGGAATGGCTAGAAATCAACAAAATTCTGCTAAAACCTAATTGGTCTGAAAATGGTTCGAAACTATTCAATTCGGGGTCTAGGGGTCTTGGAGAATTTTTTTTTCTAGGGTTTTAAAGCTGAAAATAAGTGTTTTGGGGCTAGGCTTCTCTTTGGCAAGTAAAAGTAGATTTATATTGAGCTTATGGATGTTTTCAGGTTAAAACTGAGAACAATCACAGATACTAATAAAATACTGTTGTTTGAATATTCTAATGCCATAACTTTTTATCCGTATGTCAGATTTTGATGTTCAACTCATCTATGAACTAGTAATGATGAGGCCTACGAAATGGTGTTTATTCTACCCAAAATTATTCATCCTTAAAAAAAGTCAACTTGTCCTAACCTTTTAATTATTAGCTAAATTTGGTTAAATGTATTAAAAATTTGTATTATTTGGAATGAGTCATTACAAATCTCTATGTAAATATCAGTTATAAATCTTATCAATTGTATAACTTGTCTAGTAGAGCACAATCCATATCTACTCTCTTTGTGGTTATCATGGTGAAGTAATATGGAAGAAGTTCTAAGCTTTGGGTATTAGATCAATTAGAGTTAGGGTATGTAAACAAAACTTGTCTCATAATATCATGACCTTAGGTGAAAATGTGTATAAAAAATCATAGTGATCTTTGGACTTATGATCCAACAAATGGGGCATATTAATTATCTTCTATATCCAACTCAACAAAATCCTTGGTAAAAATAAATGTATAAATCTTAATCAATACATCTTCAATAATACCTTTTTGATGCTTAGATGATAAATCCACCATTTGGAGTGAGAGAAAGGTTTAGGTGATGTTATTAAGCTTCAATCCTCGTGCTATCAAGTTGACATATCATATCTTGAAACCGAAAAGTTGACACTTGTATAGTAAAATATGTGCTCTTAAATAATACACGATATAGTCAAACTTATCGATTCCTTCATTTTTTACAAAATGGTTCATTGAATGATTGAATTACATTTCTCCATCATATCTATGGTTCTATACATCTCCTAACTTCTTCTTACTACTCATATTATTTTTTATGAACTTTACATAGTTTGACATTTGGGATAAAATTTCAGCAAATAGAATGTGAACTTCTAGTTTCTAAAAATATTGAAAAATCTCTAAAATTATTTATATATTTTCTCTTTAAATCTTTGTGGGATATGTAGTCCAAGCGGAAGAGTATCTTTGATATCAATCTCTATCATATTCTTCTTTCCACAACATTGGGTAATCTCTATTTGCTCCTCCACTTCACATTTTCCATCAATCATAGTTAGAGATACAAGCTTGATATTATGTCTAGTGGATACAGTGACTATAGAAAATACTATGGCATTGGCCTCCATGGATTTTGAATGAGCCATAGCGGTAAGAAATACTTTCAAAAAGTTATGATACTATCAATAATAGCTCCCTATATTTTAGCTTGCTCCTCATGTTGCCCCTCTATCTCTTTTATACTTCTAAGTACTATGGAGAAGCCTTTCTTCGGGTTGGCCTTCTTATCACTAGGTAGCTCATTCATGCTCTTCCCTTTAAATGATAGTGCTAGTTATCTAATTTGTTATTCTATATTTCATATTGCCATGTTCACATTTTCTAAATTAGTCTTAAACTTCTCTTTTCGATTATCTAGCAAATAATCATTTTCCGTCATCTCTATTTATAGTGCCATCAACTTATCATTCATGGACAACTTCTCTTTATGTTTTAGTGTTGGAAATTTAAGCTTCACTTTTTAGTATATTAAATACCGAATTCTACAATGATAAATTTGTACATTTTAAAAATATTATTTTTTAATAAATGGATATATAACATTAAAATCAGTAAATTTGTCATTCCTTTATAGTCCATTCAAACGCATAAAAATCCATAAATTTTTAATGTCATTACATTTTTTTCCCACTTTTAAAAAATTGCCCACTAGGTCCTTTCTAAAATAATGATTTATTCATTGCATCTTTATCAATGCTACCATTGTTTTTTTTTTCTTAGTTTTATTATTTTGGAATCCAAGGCTTTAATTGTCAATTTTTTATAGGTTATATCATTTTTGATTTCTTTGGAAATTCCATATAAACTAGGCAAAAAGTAAGGTGGTAAGATCTAACACCCATGCTTGCCAAAATTTCAATTATACCAAGAAACATGGAGAAGATTTTTGTATTCTTCCCAAATTATATTACTCTCCCCAATTAGAGCTATTTTAAAGAAATCTATCTCCCACTAAAATATGTACAAGTTTCGTCTACATATATGCACAAAGATTTTGCCTTTCCTAGGTTAATTTCTTTGCTTTTTCACATCATATGATTTAAAGCATACATTTTCTTTCTTATAATATTTTATAAGTTGCATCCATCTTTATGATTGATATTGTTTATAATATGTGAATTCTATTGAAACTATCATGTTATCCTAACTACCTTGGAGATCAATAATACTTAGGGTGGGACTTTTCATATTTGTACTTAGATGATTTATAATGGGAAAATTAACATATGGTAAATTCTAAAATTTTAAACACATAATAGTTTTAAAACATAAAAGTAAATTTAATAATATTTATACAAACAATTTTCATTAGGGTCAAATATAATGATACATAATAAACTAGTATGATAACAACCAATAAGTAGTAGGGGTTCGGGATCATTTGTTTGAGCATTTTTATCAATATTTGGTTGAGCTTAACTTCCCATCATTGCAAATAATTAATCCATAATAATTAAATTAAATCTAACTAATTATTTTATCTATTAGAGTATAGTACATTATTTTTTCTTTGTTAAGTAGTTATATGACATTGCCATTAATATTCTTATAACCAAAAATATAAGTAACCAAGATTGAGAGATTATTATTTTATAGATGCTTCCACTATTATATAGTGGATTGATTTCGACACTTATCTTCATGTCTCTACGGAGATAAGATCAAATAAATTTTGAAAGAAACTAAAGTTTGTGTGTGTGTGCGTGTTATCAACAATAAAGCCTTATTCTAGTTATTTGGAATTGACAAAAAAGAACATATTTAGGAAATAAAATTTAATTATAAAGCCTATATTGAACATGAAATATAAGGGTGTGAGTTTGAAGGTGACAAACATTGAATACCTTCTTAAGGATGATAAATTAACTAGCATCTATGAAGATGTTTTTAGTATCTCTTAGAATGTCAGTCTATAATTGTGTAGTAAGAATGTAATTTGTTAAGAAATACTTGTTGTGTGAAGACAATATAAGCATAAAGAAAGAAGATACTATTTTCCTTTAGTTCTCATCTCAATGAGTTGCATAAGAAGTACTACTAGACATACGCAAGGTGTTAGAAGGATTTATCCTTAAGGACAAGTGTAGAAATAGAAAGATAGTGTGGTATTATCATTGCAATAAAGTAAGATAAATAAAAATGGATTGTCATGCTTGGAAGAAGCTCTAGCAAGAGCATACAAGAGAGATAATCACAAGAGAGAGGAAAATACTATTGTCGTCAAAGGTAATGTCATGTCAATTAGTGATAATAATTATATTAACTAGGTAAGTCACAAATGTGATTGATTGATTGATTCAATTGTCTATTCATATTATTCATCATATTTACTACTTGTCTATGTATGCACATGAAGACTGACATAACAAAGATATGTAATAGTGATACTTTTATGATTATGGGCATAAAAAAGATATGTCTATAGATGTCGACTTGACATCAAATGGTACTAAAATATGTTACTTATGATCTAAATTTTTATCTTAACTTGACCTCTATATGCATGCTTGATGATGTGTGAAGTGTGAGTCATTTTGTTAGTTGCCAGTAAAAATTAGTAAATGATTCCTCAGTAATTATGAGGTGTTGGAAGGCCAATTTACTATATGCTCTTAGATAAGTGTATCTAGAGATCATATAAATACTATTAATCCAATATATAACATTGATCTCTAACTATGTGACTAGAAGGAAGATCTTGTCTATTGATTAAAAAAGAATTTTGTACAGAACAAATTTATTTAAAATAAAAAATATAAAATTTAGGTTGGGTTTCAAAAATATGCCCAAATTATTGCGTCTAGAAACAACGTGTTAATCTCGTCATTGAGAACGGTGGCTATTGCCACGCTGTTAATTTTTTAAAATCATAGGCCAGCATTGTGAATTCCAGCTATTGAAAACTTTGTAAAATGCCTCTCGCCCCTCAATCATTGTGCCTCACTCTTTTGTCAAGTTCCCTGGAGCTCGACGTGGAGCTCGAGGAGCTTCGTAGAGCTACACGAAGGAGCTCGACGTGGAGCTCACTAGAGATTGACATGGAGCTCGATGGAGCTCCTAGAGCTCCATGAGGGAGCTCACTGGAGCTCTAGTGAGCTATACTTCGAGCTCGTTGGAGCTCCACGAAGAAGCTCACTAAGCTCCATCATGGAGCTAGACGGATGTCCTCGAGCTCCACGTCGAGCTCCAGCTAGCTCGAAGTGGAGCTCCAGTGAGCTCCTTCGTGGAGCTTTGTCGAACTCCACTTTGAGCTCGACGGAGCTCCAGCGAGCTCCACAAAAAAGCTCACTGGAGCTCCTTTGTGGAGATCGAGGAGCTCCGTCAAGGTCTAGCTAGATCCACTTTGAGCTCGCTAGAGCTTCATCATGGAGCTCGATGGAGCTCAACGAGCTCCATGTCGAGCTCCAGTGAGCTCCATGTCGAGCTCGTTGGAGCTCCAAGCACCTCCACAAAGGAGGGAGGGGTGAGGGGCGAGGAGCAAGGGGCATGAGTTAGGAGTGGGGGCGTGGGGCGTAATGGGATCCCTACAATATTTTCAATAGTCAGCATTCACAATGCTGGACTATGATTTTTAAAAAATTAACTACGTGGCAATGGCCACCATTCTCAACCAAGGTTTTGCCATGTTGTTTCCAGGAACACTAGTTTGGGCATATTTTTGAAACCCGGCCTAAATTTTAGATTTTTTTTAATAAATTATTTCTGTACAAAACTTTATTAACAAACCTATCTTGAATATTATATGGAATTTATGACCAGAAAGAGCCATAAAGTTCTTTTTCATTCTTATTTCTTTTCTAGAAGAGCAAATATTATTGATCTCATGTATTATATTATCGCATATATGTATAGTAAAATATTTGATGGATTTTTCTATTCTATTATTCTTATTGAAGATTACTCTTTATAAGTTTGGGCCACAACTTTGAAGGCAAAATACTAAATCTTTTAGGCATTCTGATATTTTGTTTCTACAGTTGAGACAAACTAGTAGAAACTTAATCTTTGTTTTTAAAACTAGTTTAAAGTTATTTTATATCATATTGGATTAGACTCAAGAGGACTCCAACTAAAATGATTTAGGTAAATGACATATTTGAGATGATGAACTAGACTATTGATGAGCTAGTTTGATGTTTGTTTTCTCATACATGGCTTCCTTAAGATTTTGGAAATAAGTTGTGCATATAGTTGTTTATTTGTTCAATACGTGTCATTGTATCACTCATGATGGTGACATTCCCATTTGTGTTTGAATTGAAAATATTATTTTTTATAATTATTTGGATGTTTTTGACGTGTAAAGTCATTAATCATATTTTGTGAGCTGAGAGATCAAAATTTGATTATATTGTGAATCATTATATTTTTCTTGACTATTGATATGAGAAGTTTATATATACAAATTATGAGACCCAATGATTAGAAATTATTTGGAAAATAAATGTTATTTTTCTTGTGGCTTTTGGATGTTAATCATAAGAGTATTGAGGAGATGGAATCCATGATGAACCTTATTCATATGGATTAAGTACTATGTCCCCCCCCCCCCCCCCCCCCATTGAATAGTATTCAATATGTCAAATATCGAATAATATAAATTATTTTGATGATTATGAATGATGTATTTATAAAAGAAATGATTAACTATAACTATTTTATGGAATTATAGTTTTGAAAGATAATGGTAAGTAGTAGCAAAATTAGGTAATTTTTGTATGAAATAAATGACTTGGTGGATTTATTAAGAATAAGAGGGGATAAAAACTATTTAAAATCATAATATTATTTATAATACACCTCGTTGAGCTTACACTACAATAAAACTTCAAATTTATGACATTTTGTTCCTTGACGTTTTCAGAAAATGTCATTATTCTAATTGTAATTAGACATGTCATGACATTTTTCTAAAAACATCATTATTTGGAACATATTTTCTGTTTTTATGGCACTTACTAGAAGTGTCATTGTTAAGACTAATAGGTTATAAAATTTCTTGACTCCTTAAAAAATCCCAAGGAATAAGGGGCTGAAAATTAAAAACATTGTCACTTTTATAAGTGTCATCGATATGGAAATATTAATTTTGAATTTATTGATTTGGAACTAATTAGTTTTGTATTTTTTATTTGTAAAATAAGTAATAATATTTCAAAATTTACTCTAGATTAATAAAAAAAAATTATCAATTTTTAGTTGAAAATTATTTATTACAAATAAAAGGAAACTTATGATCAAATAAAAAAAATTTAAATATTTTTACATTCAAATTTGAATTTTTTATTTATAAAATAAGTAATAATATTTAATTTTAAAATTAATCTGTTAATATTTAATTTATCCCTAAGAGAAATAATAATAAAATGAAAATTTAAGGTCATTTAATAAAATGATGTAATTAATATAATTTTATAAAATTTATATAATTTTATTAAATGATGTAATTTAATAAAATGATGTAATTAATATAATTTAATTAAATGAAGACTCGCTAGAAAGATGAGCGCGGCTTCTTCATAACATTCGACATTTTCCAACAGCTCGGCTTCAAGCAGCGCATCTCCAATATCCTTGGCCATCTTTGCAGCATCCAGGAAGTTTCCCCATTCAGTTTCTAATTGTATCAGCTCTTCCAGACACTTTACTTTTTTCAAAAAACTACGCATTGAATCACTGGAATTGAAGAGGTTAACATATTTCATCATTGTGAACATGTCTCCGAGCTTTTTGCATTTCTTCGCAGCATCCTCCAAAAGCTTATATTTTACATCTTCTATTATGTCTTCGTCTCTTTTCATGTAATTATATTGTGTGACATGTTAATTCCAGTTGGAAATGTAACAGAGTCCCTCGTCGAACAGCTCCCCCTTTTGACAGTACTCAATACATTTGCTGAAGAAGTTGCCTTTAGTGTAAGCCTCTGCTGCCAGCTTATAAGATGCTGCTTGTGTAAAACATTATGCAGCTTCTTCAAGTTTGGGAACAGGAAATCTTTTCATAAATTAACAAAAAACCTACAACAGAATCGGAATCACACTGGATTGCAAATTTGCAGTGGAAAAGATAAAAATTAATATATGTTTGTATAATAAATTATATTAATTAGACATGTCATGAAATTTTTCTAAAAACATCATTATTTCGAACATGTTTTCTGTTTTTATGGCACTTACTAGATGTGTCATTGTTAAGACTAATAGATTGTTAAGACTAATAAGGGGCTGAAAATTATAAACCTTGTCATTATTATAAGTGTCATTGATATGAAAATATGAATTTTAAATTTATTGAATCGGAACTAATTAGTTTGTATTTTTTATTTGTAAAATATGTAATAGGTTTTAAAATGGCACTGGCAACAAACTGGAAGAGTTGAGTGGGAGAGTCTTGGCATGCTTCTCTATGGCTTCGTTTTCCATTTCTTCATTGATGGAATTCTCTTTGCTTATTTATATCCTTCATCTTCTGGGTTGTATTCTCGCACATGATCTAGTTAATTTATTCATCTTTGTTATTAGATGATTTTTATGCTTTCAATTTTAGTTAATGCCAGGTTCACAATATTCAAAACATTGACAGTATTATGTTTTATGCAAAGCAGCTGATTAGGTAATGCCTTTAATTAGTTAATTTTTTATTCTTTAAATTTTTTTTGGATATTTTTGTACTTTTATTTAAACATTATAATTATTCTTATGATAGGTATGGAAATCGAACAACAAGATAAAGTAACTACAAGAAATAGATGTAGAGGGATAACAAGAAAGACTATGATTATCAAGAATAGGAGCAAAGGAATAAAACTTGCAGTAAAGTATAATGTTGATGGTGCTTATGTTGGACAAGCTACGGTGCATCTCACAAGTTATTTGAGCATATTGGCACGTACCATGGTCCCAATTAGATATAGCACTTGGCACCATGTACCTAAGCAATTGAAGAATAAATTGTGGGACTCCATTGAGATAAACTTGTATTTTTTTTTCTATCTATAACTTTTTCTAATTATATTTGAAAAATTTTTTAACAACTAATAACTATGTTCATTACTTCTAGGTTGCATTTACATTGGATTATAAAAGTAGAAGGAACTATATGAAATTAAAGGGCAGGTGCTTTAGATCTTTCAAGAACATGTTGACTGCAAAGTATATCATTCATTTCAAAGACCAACTAGAGCTTCTTAAAAAAATACCAGTTGAATGCAGTTTTATTGAAAATGAAGATTGGACAATTTTTGTCAAAGAAAGATTATCTCAAAGTTTTCAGGTAAATTTCTAATTATTTTCATGTCATATACTCATTTTTTCTTTACTTAATATAAATTAAAATTTGTAGGAGTTTAGAGAAGTTCAAAAAGAAAGAAGGAAAAAGCATATTTATACGCATCATCTTAGTAGGAAGGGATATGCTGGTCTTGAGGAAGAGATGATAAGTTAAAGATGTTACTTTACTTTTTATTTTATGTTGAATTTGCCTAGAGACTCATTATATTACATTTCAATATTGTAAAAGTTGGTAGAAACCGGCTTTACTAAAGTCATTGATAGAAGTGTATTATGGAAGAAAACAATGGAGAAAAAAAATGACACGTATGATGAAGTGGTCATTCCGATAGTGGAGAAGATTGTAAGTATAAGTTATAAAACATATATTTCATTTACATTAATAACTTATTTATATTAACCAATATGACATTTAATTTTATAATATCATTGTGTATCATGATAAGATGTTGCCACAGTCACAAGAAAGTAGTTTGAGTTTCAATAGAAATGACATACTTACTGATGCATTGGGAACTCCTGAATATAGTGGTCGAGTACGAGCTAAAGGAAAGAATTATACTCCACGACAATATTTTGATTCTATGGTGGATAGTGCTTTGCGGGAATTTATGAAAGAATCGCAAGAGCGACAATCAAAGTTTGAGGCAAAGATTTTATTTCAACTCTCTCAGATGGTACTCACCACACCTCAATCTGATGTTGGTAGCTCTAACATGCTCCAAAAACATATTGTCCTTTCTGAAAGTGTTGAGCAACCAAAATGTCGAGTAGAAGACTACACTCCTCCAATGATAAAAGCAAACAAGGTAAGTTGTATTTAATATTTTGTTCTATAATAAAAATGTGTTAACACAAATTCATAATTTTCATATCAACTTACCTAGTTGATATGAAAATATATGAGTAATGTTACAATATAAGTTTGTATAATAAATTATATTAATAAGCTTATTAAGTTATGATAACTTAATTTTGTCTAACTAATTCTTTCCTAATTGGAAATTATCAACTTTAGATGATTGCATATAACTAAATAATATTGTTTCATTTTACAAGTAAGGAATTGTCAATTAGCCATAGGGACAAAAGAAAATATAGTTGTAGCTGGAACAATGGTACTTGAGCATGGTACTAACTTCCTTGTTGCTGTGGATGTTTCTTATGATCCAAATACATTACTTCCTGTATTTATTCCAAGCCAAATTATGACTATTGGAGATGTTATTGGGCATCAAATTTTATGGTCTGCCCAATTAGTCATTCTTACTACTCATCGCATCCAGGTATGTGCTTTTTTTTAAATAAAAAATTTCTTGTTAATAATAAAAAAACAATTTAATCTAGGACAATTCTTATATATACAATGATATTTTATGTTTGATAGGAGTCAAAGAAATTTAAGAAACATAGAAATAAAGAGAGAACATTGAGTTTTAAGGATGAGAACCTTGTAGATATCAAGAACATTGCTACATTAGTTGGGCTGTTGTTAAAAGATGAGATGGTACATGCAGTAGAAATCATAGAGGATATTTTTGGAGAGTCTTTTAAGACCTTCCTCATGAAAGAAGATATGGATATCATAATTTCATCAACAGATGTGTCATCTAATTGCCTTATGTTCTATATATGGTAAGAGAAACATTTAATATGTTTTTCATATATATTTAACTATCTTATTTATGCTTTAATTTTTCATAATGAGAATTGTATTTAATATTAGTTAAATTAAAATATTAAAGCTTTTAAATATTGTGTGAAATTAAATCAGATACTTGCATAAAAAGATGATTGATGCTAAAGAAGCAGAGCAATTTATTTTTATAAATCCGACCTTGGTTTCCAAAGCTGGATTTGAAGAAGCATGCAAGAAAAATAGGTCAAGGGTTATAGCTAATCGGTTGATGAATGCAAATAATGCTGATTTTATTTTTATTCCATATAACCTAGGGTAAGTTATTAAACATAAGTAAGCTTATAAGTATGCATATTTATCAAATTATAAATGTTATGTTGTTACACTAATGTTAATTTTGTAGTTGTCATTGGGTATTGGTGGTACTTGACATAAAGACTATGATCGCCAATTACCTTGATTCATTGCATCATCAACCTTCAAATGATCTTAAAGACATTGTTAATATGTAATTCTTTCCCTTAATATTATAGAATGAAGCATAGTTGGTAACAAAAATTTATTTTATTCATGTAGGGCTCTAAGAATTCATCCACTTAAAAAATATAAATCATCAAAAAGAGAGCCTAATTGGGTTGTATTAGGGGTAAATAACTCATAAACTGAGTAATAAAATATTTTGTGTCATCTTCTTAATTTTAAACTTTGTACAATATGGCTTTCAAGTAACTCCATATATATATATATAATGATTTTTTTTTCCATTCAGTGCCCAAGATAACAAGGTAGTGTTGAATGTGGATACTATGTGATGAGATATATGAGAGATATCATTCTCGATCATGGATGTCTTACAACAAAGGTATGTGTTGATTTGTTGGTTCTCAATATATCAATATTTTTTTATTTTCCAATTTAATTGATGAAAATATTACTTTACTTTTCAACAGTTTAATGGGATAAAAACATACAACAAAGATGAGTTGGATGAAGTACGATCTGAATGGGTGATGTTGGTGACTCAATTAATACTTTCCTCGGTTTGAAAAGCATTAGGGACACCTTTTTGTATTGAAGCATGAACAAATTTTGGCATTTCCAACTTTAACTTTTGATGAGGTTCATACTTTGTCCCTCTTTTGACCCATACTATGACTGAAGGTAAATTGTTAGACATAATCATTTGAAAATATTTTAGTATTTTCCTTACACATTCATGATATTTCTTTAATTTCCAATAGTTAAATTACGTTAGTATATTGTATGCATGATTCATAGGCATTTAAAGGTAAACCTTTTTTTTGGTCAACTTAGAAGATCTTCCAACTTTGGAATGTTCCATGAACTATTGTGATAATAAATGTATTTTTCATAATGAGATCAAGTTTATTACTTCTTACTTTCTATTAAATATTTTAAAATTGAATATGCAATTGGAATTTTATTGTTATCATATTATCTTTTGTTTATGCTAACAACTATAGATTTTTTTGGTAGATTGGCTATGGAAATAATTGTGATTTCAACTTTTGGCTTCAATACTTTACCACAACATTGTAAATTACATTTTCACCATTATAAAACACAATGATTATTTCAAGGCACAATTTTTTTTATTACGTAGCCTTTTATTTTATTAATGAATCTAAAACTATAAGTTGATTGGATTACTATATATGTGTAATCAATAGAACTTGAAATTACATTACATAGCATCTCATCGAGTTTTTTTAATGTATTGGGAAGATGACAAGTAATTTAACTTTTTATTTTATTAAATTTAATTAGTTTTTGTAGTGTTTCTTCAAGTAGTTTGTGAGATCTTTCAACTCACTACACACATATATGTTTTAAATGAATTATTATTGTTTTGTATTTTAAAATATTGTATCAACTTTTATGCCATAATTGATAAATCTCTTGCTTTATATTTTACCCATTACTACTAACTTTGTTTTTGTTGTTGCTAAATTTTTTTTAATCATATATGTCAATTATTATGTAAATTATTTTCATGATATGTTGTTATCATTCCTTCTTTTTTATTTCCTTCTTTTTTATTTTCTAATGCTCTATAATATTTTTTTTTCTGCAAGTGTAATTAATTATTGTTCATCTTTTTGTATGTAGGTTTCCTTTTTTGGAAATTTACTTTCAACTTAGCCAAGCTAGCATGAAGCAGTTTCTTGGAGATAAGGCACAATTGGGTTGCATATATAAGAAATTTTGAATTGAATTAAAGAAATGAATGTTGAAATTGTAATATATATTTTTTTTTGTTTATGAAATGTAAGAAGTCCAAGTTCCCCATTGTAATTAAAAACTTTAATCTTGGTATGGATTGTAACGTATGTTTTTCTTATGTGCATGCAGTATTACAATAACATGTGAAAATATATTTACAATAATTATTAAATTGATATTTAATTAAATTATTATCTTCCTTGACACTTTTACTAAGTGTCATTGTATTCAAATATTTTAAGATTGATACAACAATATATGACATTTTCTGAGTGTCAAGGTAGATTGATATAATAAACAATGACAGTTTATTTTAGCATCAAGGTTTTTTTCAACGACACTGCTAAAAAACAACATTATAGGAAAATACTTATTATGACAGGCTAGCAGATGACACTATCGATAAGCAACATTAATTATATTTAATGATGCCTTTTAAGCATCTTTGATTATGTTTTTTGTAGTAGTGTTATAGGATAGTTTTGCTGTTTATTCTTGGTCAAAATTTTACAAAAATAATCATGATAATTTTCAATCATTCTAATTCTATTACCTCGTTGGCATAATTATTTCACGATGTAATATATTTATTTTGAGTGTGAACTTTTGTTGGAGTCATAGTCATACTAATTCATAATAATTTTATAGTTGTGATATCAATTTTATCTTAGAGTAACTGAGTACTCCACACATGCTAAAAATCATTGTATCCTCTAGTGCTTGACTTTTTCATTATAGAGCCACCATGAATAAGGCAAAAACTATGATGCTTCTTCAACATCATTCTTTTATTTATAAAGAATTACAAAAAAAAATATTTTATCAAGTTGTGATTATTTCTAGCGTTCTTATTTTTTGGTATTGAGAAATGAGCAAAGTCATAACTCATTCTTAGTGTCACAACTCTGGGTTACAGAGATGAAATGTATAAATCATAGTTATTCATGATATCATGACTTAGTGTTACAGAGATGAAACATATAGTCATGGACATTCCTATTGCCACGACTATCTAATGCAAGAGAAAGAATAAAGTAGTAGCTTATTTCTACCACTATTACAGAGATAAAATATACAATTATGATCATTCCCATCATCATGATAATCTAAAGCAAATAAGTTATAAGATTTATAGATTATTTTCAGTATCATAATTTTGTGTTATAAATACAAAATGCTAAAGCTAAAATTTTCTTCGATAGCATAACTTTCTACTTATAAACTACATGTAACCATTCGAGTATAAAAATACTAAAAAAATAATTTTAATGAGGAAGAAATTGATAGCACCAGAAAAGACCAGAAAGTTAGGATTTACTGATTTAGGGAGCAAAAATTTACTTATTTAGGAAGATCCACAAGCAAATATGAAATTTAATACCTAATCATAAACTCAATGGCGGATTTGAACTGAGTCCACCTATGAGAAAATCCAAGGCACGCGAATGAAAATTGTGAGTTTAAAATTTGATTCTTAAAATCTTTTGACGACTATATTGGGAATCCAAAATTTTATGAGATATATTTTAAAATATCTCATTTGAATTTCTTCCCAAATATCAGACTTAATTGAGGTCTATGATTGGTATATTTGATTTCATGTGATATATGCTTAATTAATGATTTTTTATATTTAGATTGTATTGTGGTTTTGTTATTGATATATATGATGTTTATGTATAAATGAAATTAAGATTTTATTTTTGATGGATTTGTGTATACTATCATGTTGAATGATAACAAGTAAATAATAAATCATACTTACTCATAATGATCAGAAGAAAGTAATAACCTTTTTGATTGTGATATGCAAGACAAACTTATAGGGTAAAATCCAATGTTGAGGTAAGTTAATCGTGCGAGTATAATGCTTACGAAATCAAAAGAATGAAACTTTTTATAAGTTAATTCATTGTATATATCTTAGATGGGTTAACACTGGATTGATGTGTGTTTTATATAATGTTATCATATTGGTTTTACCTTTAGTGTGTGAATCACATGTCATCGTGGTAGATTGTGACATCTTAGTCATGATAAATGTGTGAGTGGAGGTGACTCATAAAATTATGATAATTTTGCAAGTTACTTTTTTTTGTATGACTACTACCAATAAAATTCGGAAGAAAATATATGTTAATTGTGTGAATATGATACTTACGAAGTAGAATATATAAATATTTTTAATATCATATCAATTTATATTTTTATGATGCTTGAGATTGGAGAATCAGAAAGCATACACAAAGTAACCATCAAGGATAGTTATAAAGTTATCTAAATGTTATGACTTGTGAATTATTCTCAAGCAAGGATAATTTATCATTGAGACAAATACTAGAGACATCTACATTGAGACCAACACTAGGTAGGATCCAATGGCTAATATACACTTTTTATGCTAATAGGGAATTAGGATTTTTTCATAATAATCCTACAATTATTTTGTAATTAAGCATAATAATAACTAGATCATTTTGAAATGTTTGATTAATAATTTGTAGGTAATAGCAAGTTGACTTTTTCAAGGATGAATAATTTTGGATTAATTAAGAAACTAATTTATAGGCCTCATCGATAAGAGTTCATGTACGAGCTGAACTTCAAGATCTGACTTAAGGAAAAAAAAAGTTATGACCATGTGAAGTTTAAACAATAATATTTTATTAGTATCCCTGACTGTCAGTTTTTACCTAAAAATGATCCTAGGCACTATATAAACATAATTTTACATGTCAAATAGAACCATAGCCGCAAAACACTTATTTTCAGCTCTAAACCCCTAGAAAAATTTTCTAGGACTAGACCTCAAATTGGGTCGTTTCGAACTGTTTTTGGGCTAATTAGGTTTTAGCTATATTTTGCCATTTTTTTGGCCATTCTAGGCCAACCCATACCTCCCTCTTTCCATTTTTGGACCATATGAACACATTTCCATGGTTCTTTTCTTCAGATTCCTCAATGTTTGAAAGATATAAAGAAAATAAGTTTGGCCGAAGGTTGGATCGAGTTTTTGGCTACCTCAACAACATTTGGACCAATGTAATGATACTGAGGTGTTTCTTGTCTCTTGGGTTTTCTATTGATACAATGTTGATAAATTTTGGATATTTTTGGTTAGTTTTTCATTTTTAAGTCTTTTATGGTAATTACTGAAATGATTTGGACATGCCAATTAGTCAAATTAGGCATAATTAAAATTGGAGTAGTGAAATTAGACATTTTTGTGATTTATTGAAAAGTTCAATTTCAAAAAATTAGCCTTCGAGTGAAAACCCCCCAATGTTGGGTACATAGTCTTTTGGGCACACTATATAATTGGACCTGTTGGAGTTTAATTTAGATAGTTTCATAGTTTTTAAAATTATTCTAAGATATTTAGGGCATCTCAATGTCTTTGGTTTAGTTATTTGAGTTTAAATGATATTTTTATTATATTATAGGCACTCATGCTGAGCCTGGAAACAATCATGCAGGGGAGCAGGACTAAGCATCTGTTGTCTGTGAGTGATTTATATGTTTTAAATATTTTGGCATTTGGATTAGGTTTCAAACTACTTTAAAAATTTATTGATTTACGAAATGGAATTATAGAATTTTTTTATGATTTTAAACATGTTACATTTTTTAAAATTTTAGGTGCTTGATATTGGTTATTGAAAATATTTTCATTGTGGTATTTCTTGATTTTGTGATGAATTGATGAATTAAAATTCATCAATATATTTGATTGAGTTGTTGAATTTAAATTCATCAATATATTTAATTGAGTTGTTGAATTAAAATTAATCAATATATTTGATTGAGTGTTGAATTTAAATTCATCAATATATTTAATTGAGTTGTTGAATTTAAATTCATAAATTCTTAATTTATAATATAGTATCGTTGGAAAAGTATGTAAGTAAGGATAATGTGTGAGTTATTATAAATTGATGTACCATATGGAATTATATGTTCAATTTAGTATTTATATTACGGTGAACTAGGTATGCCACGGTGCCATGAGGTTTGTTTCAGCCAACGGTTATATATTATTTGCAGGGTGTCATGAGGTTAGTTTCATCCAACATTTATATGTTTTTTTCATGGAGTCATAAAGTTGGTTTGATCCAACAATTATATATTATTTTCATGGCCGTGAGGTCAGGTTTACGTGTTGGTTTATTATTATTATTATTATTATTATTATTATTATTATTATTATTATTATTATTACCATGACACCTTTGAATATTGAAAGTCGTGAGGTGGGGTATCCCACGGTTTCTAATTAGTATATGGTATGGAACATTGTTGGTTTCTGAGTAAGCTATAACCATTTCAATATTTATGGTTATTGTATTTTTATAATTATTTAATGCTCAATTTTTATGTTGTGAATTAATCCAGGTCATAATTTTCTTAATATTAATTTCGGTAAAGTTTTTGAGCATGATTTTCATATTATTGATTTGGTGATAAGTTTGTGGTTTGTGATTTGATTTTAAACGGAGAATCTTGCAAAAGAGTGGGGGAGAGGTCTTGGTGAAAGAAATTTTAAAAATATAAATATTATTTTTCTTATAATTTATGTCATTCACTGATATTTATTATCTCACATTTTATTATTTTAAATCTATCCCCTAAGTCCATGTAGTTCGTAGAGAGCTAACTTGTGCGCTGCTACATCACTCTTTCTACGATAGCTACAGAATTTTATCTTATCTATCTGTCTTTATTTTATTAAACTTTTTTATTTCCATTTGTACCCCTTAATTCGTAAACACTCTTAGAATATCCTGATCTTAGTATTGAACTCATATGAGTCTTAATTATGTATGTTTCTGGTTATGACCTACAATAAGATGAGTTAGTTGTGTATTTGAGCTATTGTAGTCTTTTTTTAAGCATGTATTTACTTTATTTTTTAAAGTGTGGTTCCCTTGAATATTCCCTTAAGATTGTATAGTGGAACTTGACTAGGCGAGACTACCAGGGGAATCTTGGGAGGGTATTTAGGTCGGGTCTTTTCGGATTAATCTTCCGGATTGTGCTCTACTAGATATTTCTACTAAGTTAGATACTAATTTATTATGTGATATGATTCATTCAGTTGATTAAATTATGTATAATATCATCTAATAGTGATAAAACTAAATTTTATATATGTTATTAATATATTTAGTTATTTCTTAGAATTTTTTAGGCACTCATAGAGATATAATTATGAGGATTCATAGGTAAAAGAGTTGTAGAGAGTTCCAGAATATGAGATTTCAGAGATCAAGGTCATAATTCGTTAAATACAGATTTAGATTTTAGTTGGGCTTCAAAGATCAAATATATGAGATCAACTGTATGTTCTTTTATTGTTTAGAGGCATTCTCATTTCCTAAAATTGTAGGAATCAAATAGTTTTTTTGAGGTATAATGTAGGGGCAGAGTATAGAGTTATGATGTTGACAATACAAGTGAGTTTTAGAGGATCAATTATTTCTTGTGGGAGTTATTCCTTTTAGTTAAAAAAATACTTTTGGAGAAATTGCATAGAAGGTATTTAAAACATTGTTTGGTTCTACAATATGTAAACACTTAGAGAAAGAGTGGCAACACCCTAAATTGCTAAAAAATCATGAATACAAGATTATTAAAATACTATGGTTGTGAATGGGGAGGATGTACTACATGTATGAAAAATACTTTTTAGATATCCTCTTCTTTGGCTCTCCAGTAATATATTGGGTTTCGAAGATGTAATCTTAAATATCTTGGATATATATTGAAATATATGGGTCTCAAACACTATTTGATTCTTCTAGCTGAAGCATAAATATATCTTAACATTACAAATTTCTTCCCAAGCTATATGGTAAAAAATAAACTTGAAAATTATCAAAGAAAAGCTAGCCGAGACAACCCAATTTTTTGTTACAACTAATCATATTACAATTGCCAAAGACCTTTGTGTATTCCACAACAGAACAAAACACATTACAGTGAAATACCACTTCATCCAAGAAAGTAACTGTGGAGAAATAAATATGTTTAGAGTACTTCAACATTTAATCTCAATTGACTTTAACTTTACTAAAACTTTACCAGTGAAGAAATACTTTCATTACTCAAAGAATATGTTGAGTAATGTGATTTATTTTTAAAATGTGTGACATTTGCACCATTATTTTATTAATGCACATGCTTGAAAGAGAAAAAATATATTTTTGATATATTTTCTGAATATCATGATTTTCATGTTATTTTGTGTTCCACAAGCTTCTCTATAAAGAAATGGTTTAATTTAAAGTGGAGTTGAAAGAAGATGAACACTAAAGTCATGTGACAAAAAACAAACGAATGAAACATATAACATTAGATCTTGTTTTTGGTTTGTTTTGGTTTTGATTTTGTTATAGTTTCATGTTTTTTATTTTTTGATATAATTGAATTGAACACTTAGTGAAAGTGTTATGTTCTGCCAATTGTTTGCTGCAATTGGGAAATTTTGCAAGTGCTTGTTTATGATATATTTGCCTATCATGTTTATGATATGTTTGCCTGCCATGTTTATGATATATACCATATGCCATGTTCTATGAATTTTATTTTTGGAATACATGTTTATCAAACTATAATGTTATGTCTCTCAACTAGATTATATTTATATACCATTTACAAGAAAGAATGGAAATGGGAGAAAGAATACACAACTTTAAAAAAAGTGTGACATTTTTCAACCCTAAACACAAATCATCAAATATAACTCAAAGATCAAAACATTAGACACTGTGTTTCATCGAGAACATGTTCATTCAAAAGTGGAAGAGCATGGCAACAACCACAACTTTGAGAAGCTAGATCAACATAATGGCCAACACAATTGCTTTCATAATCCAGAGGCTTCAGCAGTGAAGGAGGCACTTGCAGGTTTGAAACAGAGAAAATTTCTTCTACACAATCAAGAAGATCATCTAAAGGAATGGGTTTGAAATAATGGGGGTTTGCAAGAAATTCTACATGATGAAATAGTCGGCGAGCCTCCCTTTCCTACCACCAAAAATGAATAAATGAAATGAGTTGAATAAGTTGAAGTACGATGGTGAAGAAGTTAAAATGGGGTAGAGATGGTTACACACATTTTTTTTGTTTACTCAATTGATACATGTGCCGTTTATCTTTCATTGCAGCATCTCTCTTATAAGATTTTTGGGTTTCATTAGCTATCCTCTATTAACATGGTAGTAATTATTGTTTATTAACAACAAATCCTTGTTTTAATAAGGATTTCTAAGAACAAAAAAGAAGAACAAATGAAGAGAAGTAGAAGAGAAGATGATAGCACTGCACAGAAAGAAAACCAAGCAAGATCAATAATTAAAAATATCCAACAGACTTAGGTAAAAAAAATCTGAGTTTATATATTGGCTCTGATAATTGGTAAAAGAAAAAAAAAGAAATACTTTACAGCTATTTACATGCAGATTTAATAAATATTCTTTATGGGTATAAGAATAAATTCACATGAGGCCCAATTAATTATATCGAACAGCCCAGTCGGAAACCACCCCCATTTGATGTAGGTAGAAATAGTCCAAGCCTTTCTCTTAAATAAGCCAACTTTTCTCTAGGTAGTGGTTTCGTAAATATATTAGCAACTTGCTCTTCGGTCCTATAAAAAACCAATTTAACATCATTAGTCTCAATAGCATTTTTGATGAAATGATATTTTAAGCCTATATGTTAAGTTCGATTATGTATAATCACATCACTTGTAATAGATATAGTCGATTGATTATCACACTAAATTTTAGTTGGACGGTTTAATGGTTTATCTAGATCGCTCAAAAGTTTTCTTAACCACAGTGCTTAAGAAGTTGCTACTGAAGCTGAAACATATTCAGCTTCAGTGGTAGACAAGATGACCGTGGATTGTTTCTTGGACTGCCAAGAAAAAGCCGCAGTTACCACACCAAAAACATATCTTGAGGTACTCTTGTAATTTTCTGGACATCCTTTCCAGTCACTATCACAATAACCATTAATTTCAGTGTGATTAATCTTAGTGTATTTCAGACCAAATTAATTGTTCCTTTTAGATATCTCAATATTCTTTTAGCAGTATTTAAATCTATGTGATTTGGTGCATCATAAACCATGATAGTAATTGGATAGAATACACTATATCGAGTTTAGTTGCAGATGCATACAGAAAGCTTCCAATTAAGCTTATGTATGTTTTTCCATTTACTAATCTTTATTGGGCAGAAAGTAATTTTTGATTTACTTCTAAGGGGGTAGAGACAGGCTTACAATCTCTTATTCACAATTTTTTCAGTGTTGACTTTATAAATGTGGGTTGAGAGATAGATACACCACTTGTCTTTAGTAGTTTCAAGTCCTAGGAATTGTCTTAATTTTCCTAGGTCTGACATTTCATTTATAGTCTCCATTTCTCTTCTAAAATTATTTATTAATTTAGTTTTATTACTTGTGAAAATAATATCATCCACATATATGAAAACAACTAAAATTCCAGATTGTTTATCTTTCTTATTGTAGAGTGTAGGCTCACTCTTACTTCTCTTGAATCCTTGATTCAATGAGTAAGAGTTTATTTGTTGATACTAAGCACGAGGAACTTGTTTCAACCCATATAAAGCCTTATTTAGTCTATAAACATAGTATTCACTCCCCTTCTTTACAAACCCAGGGGGTTGCTCTATATAGATTTCTTTTTTGAGTTTTCCATTCATGAAGGCTGACTTTATGTCGAGTTGGAATAAATTCCAACCCTTCTGTCCAACTAAGGCTATTAGAAGCCGTATTGTTTCTAACCTTGCTACTAGAACAAAGGTTTTTTGGTAATTTGTTCTGGGTTTTTGATAGCAGCCTTTGGCCACTAATCGAGCTTTATATACAAGCTGATTTGAGTCAGGTTTAGTCTTAATCCTAATGATCCATTTTATACATATACTATGTTTTTTTGGGGGCAGGTCAACCAGAGTCCAAGTGTAATTCTTTTCAATGACAAACATTTCTGTCTGCATTACTTTTATCTAGAATTATTGTTTTACAACTTCTTCATAGTTGAGTGACTAAATTGAGGCATAGTTACATCTCTGGTAAATGTCTAATAGGTCTATATATTTAACAGGAGTATTTATTTTATTTGATTCAGATAAAATAGACAAAGATTCAGAATTAGAAATAGATTTAGAACTATATTCAGATGCAGATTCAGACATACATTCAGTAGCATATTCATAAGCAAATTCAGAATGAGAGTAGAAATCATACATTGGAGTGCTTATTAGCTTATTGCTAGCTGTAGCAATTCCATTACAGCTATTGCTAGTTGTAGCAAGATAATTGGAGTGCTTATTAGCATTTTTATTAGAGTGCTATAATTTTTGGATTGCAGACTATATCCTACTAGAATGCACTTTATACTCTTTCAGTCTAGCTTAGTTTTGTGTGCATTTGTTATATGGGAGTTGCAAACAATCCCGAATAGTCTTATGTGTTTGACACTAGGTTTTCTGCTAGTCCAGGCTTGCACTGGAGTAAGATTGTCCATTACTTTAGTAGGGCACCTTTTGAGCAGATACACTGATGTGTTCACTACTTCTGCCCAATAAGATTCTGGTAGACATTTCTCATTCAGTATTGACCTAGTCATTTTCATTATTGTTCTATTTTTCCTCTCCACAACTCCATTATCTTATGCTGAGTAGGTAGTTTTCAACTACCTAATTATACCTTTGATTCACAAAAATCTGTGAATTTTTTAGAGAGGAATTAACCTCCTCTATCTGTTTTATGTGTTTTTACACTTAGTCCAGATTGACTTTCGACAAGGGATGGGAGCTTCTTGAAGCAATCCAGTGACTCAGACTTGTGCTTCAAGAAGGAAACTCACATGTGCTTCAAGGAGAAAAACTAACATGTTCCTTGTACAATCATCGAAAAACAATAGAAAATAGCTACTGTTGCATAATGATTGCACTGACATGGGTCCACATATATCATCATGCAATAGTTCTAAAGGTTCAGAGGCTCTCCAGGTAGAGTGCTTAGAAAAACTTTTCCTGGTTTGTTTTCCCAGTGATCATTTCTCACAAATAGAATTGGGGATGGCAAGGTTTGAAGGCACTCCCTTCACCAGATTTTTTAAAAAAATATTTTTTAGGCTTAAATAGTTTAAGAGCCCAAACCTTCTATGCCAAAGAAAAGCTATAGACTGGACATTCATAGACAATGCATTGTCTATTCTCTCAACAAATGTCAGTGGAAAGTTTCTTCAACTTGACATTTTTACTGTCTATGAGGGTTGATCACTTTCGTGATCAAATATTTTACATGCATTTTTTTAAAATAATAGTCTGTATCCTTTTTCAATTAATTGACCAACACTTAATAAATTATGGTCCAATGCTGGAACCAGAAGCACATCTTTTATAAACTTAATTCCAGTGCAAGTGAGCACTACCACTTTGCCTTTGGCTTTTGCCTCAAATAAATCACTATTGCCTAATTTTACTTGTGAATTCACTACTGGAAGTAAATCCACAAATATTTCCTTGTTTCTAGACATGTGATTTGAGCAACCACTATCCAGAAACTAATTGTTTGGTGAGGATGTCTCATCTGTTTCATTTGCATAAAATAGATGCTTTGTAGAGGCTACTCGCTCTGTAGAGCCAGCATTCTGTTAGAATTACTTTTATAGTCCTTTGAGTTATGTCCAAACCTTTTACAGTTTAGGCATTTATATTTTTTTCGAAACTAACACTCTGTTGCAGTGTGGTTTGATCTCTTGCATATATTGCAAGTGACATATTGGTCCTTATGTGAATCATCAGAGAGTGTAGAAGAATAGCCAGTTTTAATTTTATTTTTATTTTTAGATTTAGAACCATACCTTTAATTTGGTCTTCTATTTCTTATTTCTCTAGTTTGAACATCACCCCTGTTGGGCTTTTTTCTCTCATCTTGACTGCATTACAATTTCTCTAGAAACCTCTACCCTCTTTAATAGTCAGGTTTCATATGAATTTAATGAACTTAGGACTTACTGGATGGTTAACTTTGAAAGATATTTGGTTTTCTTTATCACTTCGACAATGGCATCAAATTTATCAGGCATATAGATTAATAATTTTTCAACTAATCGAGTCTAAGAGATGTCTTCTCCATGAATTTTAAGTTGATTAACTATATCAAGGAACTGAATTAAAAACTCAATAAGAGAATTTGAGTTTTTCATGCTCAGATTTTCAAAATCATTTCTCAGAAAGTGTAGAAGAGCTCCTCGAGCCTTCCCATCTTTTTGATATTCATTGATTAGAAGGTCCCAAGCCTCATTGGCTTGGGTACAGCCAAGGAATAGAGGGAATATAGCATTACTTACACAATATTGGATGAAAAGTAATATTTTTACATTTAACTTCCTCAGTTCTTTCTCTTGTAGTAATTATTTACCCTCTAGAGTAGAGAAACATGGGGTCTCTTCATATCTAGAGATCACGATTTCTCATATATCTTGTGAGATAAAAATGGTTCGCATTTTAACAAGCCAATAATCAAAATTCTTGCCATCAAACAAAAGGAAAAGGGATTGATCTCAAGTTTGATGAGATTTGACCTTTGGAAAACATAATTGTTTAAAAACAACTTAAAAAAATCTAAATAAAAGTTTGGGGGTTTTATAGAAGATATGTTTTAAACACCACAAAACATTCAGATCTTATCAGATCTGGTTAGATCTATTCTAGATCTAAAAAAATCACGATAAATAATTACGGTTTTCAGAAATCATCTATTCTGGAGAAATTAAATTCGAACAATCGTTCAAAAATAATTTCAATCTCATGTAGAAACAAAAGCTCTGATACCTGAATATTGTTAAATAACAACAAATCCTTGTTTTAACAAGGATTTCTTAAGAGCATAGAAGAATAAATGAGAAGGAGTAGAAGCGAAGAAGAAGAGAGCGTCGTGCAGAGAGAAAACCAAGCAAGATCAATTATGTAAAATATCCAGCAGCTAGGTTAAAAAAATTAGAGTTTATATATTGGCTCTGATAATTGATAAAAAAAGAAAAATCTTTACAGCTATTCACACGCGTATTTAATAAATATTTATTAAGGGTATATCCGACAAGTCAACATATCCGACAAGAAATCTTCTATTGTACATCGGGTGCAGTTCACGGAAGAAGACGACGAGTTTGTGCCCTTTCTTATGTTATTAATTCAATTTATTTATTTATGTTTTGTATATCTATTTGATATAGTCCTCTTGCTTGTGATCACCATTTTATCTATGAGTTTCAGCTTTTTGATAATAATTCCCACGTAGATTGTTAGCATGAGGAATCATGCAGTACAACAATGACTAGAATAAAATTCAAAAGTTGTTTCTCCCAACAAAAACTACGCATCACATTTTTATTAAGCAGAAAAACTATTGTTACTCTAGAGCCCCCGACAACCCGATAAAGGTTAGCTAGCGATATATTTTTTTATTTATTCTTTTTTTGTTAGCTACCAAGAGATCTCTTGTGAGTTCAACATATGCTTCTGCTGACTATTTAAATAAACTTTTGACCTTAAGTATTGGCGTGGTTGCAAATAGTGAGGCAAATGAAATCATCTCCATTAATGTCAGAAGAGATAGCACTTGTTAATGAGGTACATGTTTTATTAGGAAACATTGATAATGCCGACTGGGCTGTTTGATATAGTTGATTGGGCCTCATGTGAATTTATTATTATACCCTTAATGAAAATCTGCGTGTAAATAGCTGTAAAGTATTTCTCTTTATTTTTCTTTTATCAATTATCAGAACTAATATATAAACTCTGATTTTTTTATCTAAGTTTGCTGGATATTTTTATTATTGATCTTGCTTGGTTTTATCTCTGCGCGGCGCTCTCTTCTTCTCTTCTACTTCTCTTCATATGTTCTTATATGCTCTTAGAAATCCTTGTTAAAACAAGGATTTGTTGTTAATAAACAATAATATGGTATTAGAGTATTGGTATCTACCTGAGATTGAAATTATTTTTGAACGGTTGTTTGAAATTAATTTCTTCAAAATAGACGATCTCTAAAAATCCTAATTTATTTATCATGATTTGTTTAGAACTAGCATATATCTGACCAGATCTGCTAAGATCTGAAGGTTTTGTGGTGTTTAAATCATATTTTCTACAAAACTCCCAACCTTCTGTTCAAATTTGTTCAAGTTTTTTCAAACAAATATGTTTTCCAACAATCAAACCTCATCAAACTCGGGGTTAATCCTTATTCCCTTGTTTGATGGTGAGAATTTTGATTATTAGCATGTTAAAATGTAAACCCTATTTATCTCATTAGATATATGGGAAATCATGGTCTATGGATATGAAGAGGCCCCGAGTTCCTCTACTCTGGAAGGTAATGAATTACTACAAGAGAAAGAATTAAGGAAGTTAAATGCGAAAGTATTACTTTTCATCCAACATGGTATAAGTAATGCTATATTTCCTCGATTACTTAGCTATACTCAAGCCAAGGAGGCTTGGGACCTCTTAATCGAGGAATACAAGGAGATAAGAAGGCTCGAGGAGCTTTTCTGCACTCTCTGAGGAAGGACGTTGAGAATCTGAGCATGAAAAACTCAGTTCCTTGATATAGTTAATCAACTTAAAATTCATGGAGAAGATATCTCTGAGATTTGCATGGTTGAAAAACTGTTACTCTGTATGCCCGATAAATTTGATGCCATTGTGGGTGTGATAGAGAAAACCAAAGATCTTTCGAAGTTAACCATTCAACAAGTCTTGAGCTCGCTAAAGTCTTATGAAAGTCGATCGTTAAAGTGGCTAGAAGGCTCTGGAGAAACTGCACTACAGTCGAGATGAGAAACTATGACCAACAAAAATAATGTTCAACCCACAAAAATAAGAAATAGAAGACTAGGTCAAAGCTATGGTTCTAAATCTATAAATAAAATTAAAATTAAAACTGACTCTTCTTCTTCTATACTTTCAGTTGACTCATATAAGGACCAATATGTCTCTTGCAATATATGCAAGAGAACAAACCACACTGCAACAGAGTGTTGGTTTCGAAAACAAAACCAATTCCTAAACTGTAAAAGGTTTGGGCATAATTCAAAGGACTGTAAAAGGTTTGGGCATAATTCAAAGGATTGTAAAAGTATTTCTGAACAGAATGCTAGCTTTACAGAGCGAGTAGCCTCTGTAGAGCATCTGTTATATGCAAATGAAACAGATGAGACATCTTCACCAAACACTTGGTTTCTGGGAAGTGATTATTAAGATCACATGTCTGGGAATAAGAAAATATTTGTGAATTTATTTCCAGTAGTAAATTCACAAGTAAAATTCGGCAATGGTGATTTAGTTAAGGCAAAAGCCAAATGCAAAGTGACAATACCCACTTGCACTGGAATTAAGTTTATAAAAGATATACTTCTAGTTCTAGCCTTTGACCAGAATTTACTAAGTGTTGGCCAATTAATTGAAAAAGGATACAGACTATTATTCGAAAATAATGCATGTAAAATATTTGATCACGAAAGTGATCAGCCCTCATGGACAGGAAAAATGTTAAGTGGAAGTTTTCCACTGACACTTGTTAAGAGAACAGACAAGGCATTATCCATGAATGTCATGTCTGAAGCTTCTCTTTGACACATGAGGTTTGGGCACTTAAACTATTTAAGTCTAAAAAATATTTTTCAAACAAATCTGGTGAATGGAGTGCCCTCAAACCTTGTCATCCCCAATTCTGTTTGTGAGGAATGCTTACTGGGAAAATAAACTAGAAAAAGTTTTCCTAAGCACTCTACCTAGAGAGCCAACGAACCATTAGAACTGATGCATGCTGATATATGTGGACCCATGTCAGTGCAGTCATTAGGCAACAGTAGCTATTTTCTATTGTTTGTCGATGATTGTACAAGGTACATGTGGGTTTTCGTATTGATACACAAATTTGAGTTACTTGATTGCTTCAAGAAGCTCATGTTCCTTGTCAAAAAATTATCTGGACTAAGTGTAAAAACACTTAGAATATATAGAATAGGTGAATTCCTCTCTCAAAAATTCACAGATTTTTGTGAATTAAAAGGTATAATTAAGCAATTGACTATTGCCTACTCACCACAACAAAATGGATTTGTGGAGAGGAAAAATAGAACAGTAATAGAGATGGCTAGGTCAATCCTGAATGAGAAGTGTCTACCAAAAAACTATTGGGCATAAGTAGTGAACACATCAGTGTATCTGCTCAATAGGTGCACCATTAAAGCACTGGACAATTTTACTCCAGTGCAAGCCTGGACTGACAGAAAACTCAGTGTTAAACACTTAAGGGTATTCGGGAGTGTTTGCTACTCCCATATACCAAATGGACACAGAACTAAGCTAGACTCAAAGAGTCTAAAGTGCATTCAAGTATGATACAATCTGCAATCCATGGGTTACATACTGTAATCACCAGAAACTAAGTCATTTCTGGTGAGTAAAGATATATTAATTGATGAAAACAACAAATGGAGTGAAAGCCTTGATGAAAAATAATCTGGAATTAAAAATGGTTGAAATGAAACTGCTACAGGTAGCAATAAGCTAATAAGCACTCCAAGGTATGATTTCTACTCCCCTTCTGAAACTACTTTTGAATATGCTACTGAATGTATGTTTAGATCTTCTTCTAAAAATAGTTCTGAATCAATTTCTAATTCTGAATCTATGTCAATTTTATCTGAATCAAATAAAATAAATACTCCTGTTAAATATAAAGACCTATCGTACATTTATCAGAAATGTAACTACGTCTCAATTGAGTCATTCAACTATGAAGAGGCTGTAAAACATCAATTCTGGATAAAAGCAATACAGACAGAAATGTTTGTCATTGAAAAAAAATGACACTTGAACTCTGGTTTACCTACCCCCAAATAAACACAATATAGGAGTAAAATGGATCTTTAGGATTAAGACTAAACCTAACTCAAATCAGCTTGTATATAAGTCTCGATTAGTGGCCAAAGGCTACTCTCAAAAACCCAGAATATATTACCAAGAAACCTTTGCTCCAGTAGTATGGTTAGAATTAATATGGCTTTTAATAGCCTTAGCTAGATAGAAAGGTTGAAATTTATTCCAACTCGACATAAAGTCAGCCTTCTTGAATGGAAAGTTAAAGGAGGAAATCTATGTAGAGCACACCCCTGGGTTTGTAAAAAAAGGAGAGTGAATACTGTGTTTATAGAATAAATAAGGCTTTATATGAGTTGAAACATGCTCCTCATGCTTAGGATCAACAAATAAACTATTACTTATTGAATCAAGGATTCAAGAGAAGTAAGAGTGTGCCTACACTCTACATTAAGTAAGATAAAAAATCTTGAATTTTAATTGTCTCCATATATGTGGGTGATATTATTTTCACAAGTAATAAAACTGAATTAATAAATAATTTTAGAAGAGAAATAGAGACTAGGTGTGAAATGTCAGACCTAGGAAACTTAAGATAATTCTTAGGACTTGAAATAACTCAAGACACAAGTAGGGTATTTATCTTTCAAATCACATATATAAAGTCAATACTGAAAAACTTTGGAATGAGATATTTTTTGCCTATCTCTACCCCCTTAAAAGTAAATCAAAAATTACTTTTTACTCTAGAAAGATTAGTAAATGGAAAAACATACAGAAGCTTAATTGGAAGCTTGTTGTATGTATTTTCAACTAGATCCGATATAGTGTATTCTATCCATTTACTATCATGGTTTATGCATGCACCAAATCACATACATTTAAGTGCTGCTAAAAGAATTTTAAGATATCTAAAAGGAACAATTGACTTAGGCCTGAAATACACTAAGATTAATCACACTAAAATTTATGGTTATTACGATAGTGACTAGGGCGAATGTCCAGAGGATTAAAAGAGTACCTTTGGATACGTTTTTAGTCAAGAAACTATGGTTGTTTCTTGGTAGTCCAAGAAACAATCCACAGTTTCCCTGTCTACCACTGAAGCTGAATATGTTTCACCTTTAGTAGTGATTTCTCAAGCACTATGGTTAAGAAAACTTTTGGGCGATCTCGATAAAACATTAAACCGTCCAACTAAAATTCAGTGTGATAATCAATCAACTATATCTATTGCGAGTGATGTGATTATGCATAGTTAAACTAAACATATAAGCTTAAAATATCACTTCATCAAAGATGCTCTTGAAACTAATGAAGTTAAGTTGATTTTTTGTAGGACTGTTTCCAACTTAGAGAAACATATATCTATTGTGAGCAAGTTGTTGATAAATTTATGAAACCATAGCTTAGAGAGAAAAGCTGGCTTATTTAAAAGAAAGGTTTGGATTTTTTCCAACTACATCAAATGGGGAGGGGGGGGGGGGGGATTGTCGACCGGGCTGTTCGATATAATTGATTGGGCCTCATGTGAATTTACACTTATACCCTTAATGAAAATTTATTAAATCTACGTGTAAATAGCTATAAAATATTTCTCTTTATTTTTCTTTTATCAATTATCAGAGCTAATATATAAACTCTTATTTTTTTTACCTAAGTATGCTGGATATTTTTATTATTGATCTTGCTTGGTTTTATCTCTGAGCGGCACTTTCTTCTTCACTTCTACTTCTCTTCACCTGTTTTTCTCTGCTCTTAGAAATCCTTGTTAAAACAAGAATTTCAGGGATTGAATATTTACAAGAATGATTGGATATCCATATGGAAATTCACGTTGCCTCGTCGAGATCCTCATTACTACCTCATCAATGGAGGATAGCTAATGGAACCCAAAAATCTTACAAGGGAGATGTTGTAATGAAAGAGAAACAGCACGTGTATCAATTGAGTAAACAAAGAAATGTGCATCACCATCTCTGCACCATTTTAACTCATTTCATTTATTCATTTTTGGTGGTAGGAAAGGGAGGCTCGCCGACTATTTCATCATGTAAAATTTCTTGTAAAACCTCATTATTTCAAACCCATTCCTTTAGATAATCTTCTTGATTGTGTCGAAGAAATTTTCTCTGTTTAAAACCTGCAAGTGCCTCCTTTATAGTCAAAGCCTCTTGATTATGAAAGCAATTGTTTTGGCCATTTGCTGATCCAGCTTCTCAAAGTTGTGGTTGTTGCCATGTTCTTCCATTTTTGAATGGACACGATCTCGATGAAACATGGTGTCTAATGATTTGATCTTTAAGTTATATTTGATGATTGGTGTTTAGGACTGAAAAATGTCACACTTTTTTTTATGTAGTGTATTATTTTCCCCATTTCCATTCTTTCTTGTATATGGTATATAAATATAATCTAGTTGATAGACATATCAATATAGTTTGATAAACATGTCTTCCAGAAAGCAAAATTCATAGAACACGGCATCTGGTACATATCATAAACATGGCAGTAAAACATATCATAAACATGGCAGGCAAATAAATCATAAACAAGCACTCGCAAAATTTGCCAATTGCAGCAAATAATTGGCAGAACATAACACATTCACTAAGTTTTCAACTCAACTAGATAAAAGAAACATGAAACTATAACAAAATCAAAACCAAAACAAACCAAAAACAAGATCTAATGTTATATGTTTTGTTCGTTTGCTTTTTATCACATAAATTAAGTGTTCATCTTCTTTCAACTCCACTTTAAATTAAACCATTTCTTTAGAGAGAAGCTTGTGGAACACAAAAGAACATGAAAATCGTGATATTCATAAAATATATCATTTACACTTTCAAGCATTTGCATTAATAAAACAATGGTGCTAATGTCACACATTTTAAAAATAAATCACAATACTCAACATATTTGTTGAGTAATGAAAGTATTTTTTTCACTAGTAAAGTTATATTAAAGATAATGTCAATTGACATTTAATGTTGAAGTACTCCAAACATATTAATTTATCCACAATGACTTTCTTGGATGAAGTGGTATTTCAGTAATGTGTTTTGTTCTGCTATGGAATACACAATAGTCTTTGGCAATGGTAATATAATTAGTTGTAACAAAAAATTAGGTTGTCTCGACTTGCTATTCTTTGAAATATCTTTCAAGTTTATTTTTTACCATATAGATTGGGAAGCAATTAGTAATGTTGAGATATGGTTATGCTTCAGCCAGTAGAATCAAATAGTGTTTGAGACCCATATATTTCAAGATATATCCAAGCTATTAAAGATAGCATCTTTGAAACCCAATATATTACAGGAGAGACAACAAAGAAGATATCTGAAGTATTTTTCATAAATGTAGTACATCCTCCCCAATCACAATCATAGTATTTATATAATCTTGTATTCATGATTTTTAAGTAATTCTGGGTGTTGCCACTCTTTCTCTAAGTGTTTACATATGGTAAAACCTAACAATGTTTTTCATACCTTCTATGCAATCTCCCAAAAAGTATTTTTCAAACATTAACTATGCATATGATATTAGGCAGCTAACATGTCGAGTTCTACCAAATAAAAAAAAATTAATATATAAACAAAAAAAGAAATTAAAACCAAATCTCAACATTTATCTCAAGTTGATAAATACCATGCCTCAAAGAGTCAACTTTAAAGAGAAAAAATAATATGTAATCCTCTGAGACCTATCTTGAAAATATTTATAATATACTCAATAATAAGAATGTAGGTATTGGATGTCATATAATCATAAATTTTATGTTATTTAAAATAGTAATCAATCTCAAAATATTATGTTCGCTCGTATAACACCAAGTTGTCATTAATATGTTGAGTTATATGGTTACAACAATAAAGTGGCATTAATTTTTTAACTAAGGCGAAAAAACTCCCCCAAAAAATAATTGATCCACTAAAACTCACTTGAATAGTCAACATCATAACTTTATACTCTTCCTCTACATTATACCTCAAAAAACTATTTGACTCCTACAATTTTTGAAATGAGAATGTCTTTAAACAATACAAAAACTTATAGTTGATCTCATATATTTGATCTTTGAAGCCCAACTAAAATCTAAATATGCATCTATAGAATTATGGCCCCGATCTCTGAATTCTCACATTCTGTAACTCTCTACAACATGTTTACCTAAGAATCCTCTTAATTATATTTATATGAGTGCCTATAAATATCTATGAAATAACTAAATATATTAATAACAAATATGAAATTTAGTTTTATCACTATTAGATTATATTATATAGAATATAATTACCAAATGAATCATATCATAGAATAAATTAGTTTCTATTTATTAGAAATATCTAATAGAGCACAATCCAAAAGATTAATCTCTATGTAAATATTTGTTATATATCTTATCAATTGAATATTTTTATAGTAGAGCACAATCCACAACTCTTCTCTTTGTGGTTACCATGGTAAAGAAATATGGAAGAAGTTCTACGCTTTGGGTATTAGATCAATTAGAGTTAAGGTATGTAAATAAAAATTTGTCTCATAACATCATTAGTTTAGGTGAAAAATGCGTATGCAAAATCATAGTGATCATGGGACTCGAGATCACAAAAATAGAGCATATTGAATATCTTCTATATCCAACTCAACAAAATCAATGGAAATAATAAATGTATAAACTTAATCAATACATCTTCAATAATACCTTTTAATTGTTTAGTTGATCAATCCACCATTTGGAGTGAGAGAAAGGTTAAAGTGATTTTATTAAGATTGAATCTCCGTGCTATCAAGTTGACTTATCATATCTTGAGTCTGAAAAGTTGGCACTTGTATAGTAAAACATGTGCTCTCAAAGAATACATGATATAGTTTAACTTATTGGTTCCTTCGTTTTTTTTCAAAAGGTTTCATTGAATGATTGAACTACATTTCTCCTTCATATCTATGGTTCTATGCATCTCCTAACTTATTGTTATTACTCATAATATTTTTTATTAACGTTACATAGTTGGATATTTTGGATAATAGCAAATATAATGTGAACTTCTAGCTTGTAAAAAATATTGATAATTCTCTAAAATTATTTATATATTTTCTCCTTAAATCTTTGTAGGAAATGCAAACTAAGAGGAAAAATATCTTGATATCATTTATATCATATGCTTCTTTCCACTACTTTGGGCAGTCTTTATTCCCCCCCACTTAACATTCTCTATCAATAATAATTAGAGATTAATGTTAGATATTTTGTCTTGTGGATACTACTGAGACCTTAGAAAATACCATGGCATTGGGCTCACTGGATTTTGAATTATGAATATTGTGGCTATTATTTATAGTATCATAATAATAGTTATGATACTATAAATAATAGCTCCCTCTATTTTAGCTCACTCCTCGAGTTGCCCCTCTCTCTTTTCTAGTTCTAAGTACTATTGAGAAGCCTTTCTTCGAGTTGGCCTTCTTATCACTAGGTAGATCATTCATGCTCTTCCCTTTAAATTATAGTATTAGTTGTCCAATTTGTTCTTCTATACTTATATTGTCATGTTCACATTTTCCAAATTAGTCTTAAGCTTCTTTTTTTGATTATCTAGCAAATAATATTTTTCCTTCATCCTCTATTTGTAGTGCCATCAACTTGTCAATCCTGGACAACTTCTCTTTAATGTTTTGGTGTTGGAAATTTAAGCTTCACTATTTAGTATGTTAAATACTGAATTATACAATGATAATTTTGTACATTTTAAAAATATTATTTTTTTTTATAAATTGATAGATAACAATAAAACAAAATTCCTTTCCTAGTCCATTCAAACACATAAAAATCCATAAATTTTTAATGGCATATAATTTTAATCCCACTTTTAAAAAATTGACCACTAGGTTCTTTCTAAAAATAATGATATATTCATTGCATCTTTATCAATGTTGCCATTATTTTTTTTTTAGTTTTAAACTTTGGAATCCAAGGCTTTAATTGTCAATTCTTTTATAGGATATGCCTTTTTTGATTTCTTTCAGATTCTATATAAACTAGGCAAAAAGTAAAGTGGTAAGATCTATCATTCATACTTGCTAAAATTTCAATCATACCAAGAAACTTGGAAAATATTTTTTTTTCTTCCCAACATATATTACTCCTCAATTAGAGCAATTTTAGAGAACTCTATCACCCACTAAAATGTCTACAAGTTTCTTCTACATAGTTGCACAAAGATTTTGCCTAACCTAAGTTAATTTCTTTGCTTTTACACATCATATATGATTTAAACCATACACTTTCTTCCTTATAATATTTCATAAGTATTTTCATTCAAATTTATGATTAATATTGCTTATATTATGTGAATTCTATTGAAGCTATCATGTTATCCCAACTACCTTGGAGATCAATAATACTTGGGGTGGGACTTTTCATATCTGTGTAACTTTTTTTTTCTCTAATCATTTGATAAGGGTGATGTATGTGATTATATAAATATTTACACATTAGAAATGATGTTTCTGCCTGATGTTTCTGCCTGAGATGTTTCCCAACTTCCTTATTGTATCAATTTTTATATTATTGCACCCCTCAAGAAATGATGTTTCTGCCTGAGATGGATAGGCCAATTTAGATCGATTCAATCGGCTTATTTTATTTTATTAAAATAGTATATTTTATTTTATTAAAATTGTAATTTTATTTTATTAAAATAGTATATTTTATTTACTACATGGTTTGCATTTTGTTATATACTACACAGTACACACACACACACACATACATTTTCTCTCTTGAACATGATGAACAATCTATAGATTTAGAGAATGCGCTCCTCAACATCAACTCCATCCAACTATTTTTTTTCTAATCAATGTCAATTTTATTGTATTCTAACAAATTCTTTTCCTATATTTTTACCTGCTTGTTTGTTGTATTGCGGTTGGTTATATGATGTAATTGATGTCTAATATGAAGTAAATGATATTTATTTTCTACTAGTTGTGTATGTGTGAACACTATTTTTCTTGTTATTGCTATGCCAATTCTTACTACTATCATTACAAAATCATGTGCTTTTGGTTTCTCATATGTCATAAAATTACAATATAATATTTATAGAAATCATGTTATCTATTATGTTTTTTAGCCAACTTTTGTCAAGAATCTTCTTTTTTGGAATGTCTTTTAATCTTTGTGTATAATATGCTTATTTTGTGTAAATTTTTAGCTTTTGAATCTATTGATTGAGAAAGAATTATTAGTTTTGGGATATATTTTTTGATTACTACCATCAATTTTCTGGTGTTCAAGTCTATTTTGTTTGTTTTTCTCTTAATATTTTAGTTTTTATTTTTAAAATTTGTGTTTTATATTAATTATATTTTTTAAAAATACAGTGGGAAAATTAACATATGGTAAATTCTAAAATTTTAAACATAGAATAGTTTTAAAACATAAAAGTAAAATAAAATTATGATTATACAAACTATTTTCATTGGACCCAAATATAATGGTATATAATAAAGTAGTATCATAACAACATATTTGTAGTAGAGGTTCGAGATCATTTGTTTAAGCTTTTGTATTAATATTTGGTTGAGCTTAACTTCCCATCATCACAAATAATTAATCCATAATATTTATTTTAAATCTAATTAATTATATTATCTAGAAGATTATAGTTCATTATTTTTTCATTGTTAAGTAGGTATATGACATTGCTATTAATATGCTAAAACCCAAAAAAATATGTAAACTAGATTTAGAGATTTGTATTTTATAGATGCTTCCACTATTAAATAGTGAATTGATATCGACACTTATCTTCATGTCTCTAAGGAGATAAGATTAAATGAATTATGAAAGAAACTAAAGTGTGTATCTGTGTGTGTGTGTGTGTGTGTGTGTGTGTGTGTGTGTGTGTGTGTGTGTGTTATTATCAACAATAAAGTCTTATTCTAGTTAGTTGGGATTGACAAAAAAGAAAGTATTTAGGAAATAAAATTTAATTATTAATCTTATATAGAACATGATAATATAAGGGTGTGAGTCTGAAGGTGACAAACATTGAATACCTTCTCAAGGATGATAAATTACCTAGCATCTATGAAGATGATTTTAGTATCTCTTAGAATGTCAATCTCTAATGCTGTCGTATGTTATTTGTTAATAAAAACTATTTGGGTGAAGGGAATATAAGGATAAAGAAAGAAGTTAATATTTTATTTTAGTCCTCATTTCAAAGAATTGCAGAAGAAGTACTACTAGACATACGCATGGTGTTAGAAGTATTTATCCTTAAGGGCAAGTCTAGAAATAGAAAGAAAGTGAGGTATTATCATTGCAATAAAGTAAAATACATAAAAAAAGATTGTCATGCTTGGAAGAAGCAATAGCAAGAGCATACAAGAGAGATAATCACATGAGAGAGGAAATACTATTGTCGTCAAAGGTAATAGTTATGATAATTGTGGCATTTCATATTATTCATCATGTTTACTAATTTTCTATGTATTCACTTAAAGATTGACAAAATAAAGATTTGTAATAGTGATGATTTTATGATTATGCGCATAGAAGAGATATGTCTGTAGATGTAGACAACATTAAATGGTACTAAAAGATGTTACTTATGATCTAAATAATGACATGAACTTGATCTCTGTATGCATGCATGATTATGTGTGAGTCATTTTGTTAGTTTGGGCCACTACTTTGAATGCTAAATACTATGTCTTTTAGGTCGTTTGATATTTTGTTTTTGCAGTTGAGATAAACTATTAGTTAATCTCTATTTTAGAGTTATTTCATATCATATTGGATTAGACTCAAGAGGACCCCAACTAAAATGATTCAATTAAATGACTTATTTGAGATGATTAACTAGACGATTGATGAGCGAGTCTGATTTTTGTTTTCTCATCCATGGATTCCTATAGATTTTGGGAATAAATTTTACATATAGTTGTTTATTTGTTCAATATGTGTCATTATATCACTCATGATGGTGACATTCCCATTTGTGTTTGAATTGAAAATATTATTTTTGATAATTATTTGGATGTTTTTGACGTGTAAAGTCGTAAATCATATTTCGTGGGCTAAGAGATCAAAATTTGATGATATCGTGAATCATTATATTTTTATTGGCTATTGTTATGAGAAGTTTATATACAAATTATGAGACCCAATGATTAGAAATTATTGGGAAAATAAATGTTATTTTTCTTGTGGCTTTTGGATGTTAATCATAAGAGTATTGAGGAGATGGAATCCATGATGAACCATATTCATATGGATTAAGTACTATGTCCCCCTATATACTAGCATTCAATATTTCAAATATCGAATAATATTAATTATTTTGATGACAATGAATCATGTATTTATAAAGGAAATGACTTTAAATATAACTATTTTTTAGAATTTTAGTTTTGACACATTATGATAAATAATAGTAAAATTAGGTGATTTTTATAAGAAATATGAGACTTGGTAGATTTGTAAAGAATAAGAGGAGCAAAAACCTATGTAAAATCATAATATTATTTATATTACACCTCGTTGAGCTTATAGGGTAGTCTAGATATTACACCTCGTTGGCTTCAAGAATAAGCCACTTTTAACATAAACATCCTTCATCGTTTCAATTATGTACATGCGTGTTTTTAAAGAAAAAGTTATTTTTTTGAGAAAAATGATTTTATTTCCAAAATCAATGATTTTTTGGAGTTAAAAAAATGTAAGAGGTTATTATTATGTTTTGGGGGGACATTTTGTCTCTTTTAATTAATTATCTCTAATCCAAAGTTTTTTAATTTTATTTTATAATAATTTCACAATAAAATTATAATTTTTAAAATTAATTTTAATTCGTATATTTAATAATGTTATAATGATTATTCAATGAATTTTAATGAATATTTCTACAAGGTTTCATGATACATATGGGGTTTTTTGGAGAATAATTGTCCCATCGCGACAAAAATTTTCAAGATTGGGAGAATAGCATTTCTCTCTTTTTTTTAACTTGCAAAATAATTCATTTTTGATAAAATGTCCCCCAGCCCCCCAAGTTATGGTAGTTTTGAAAGAATTTATAAAGTTTTGTTTTATTGGAAACTTAAAATGTTTCGCTTCAACATATACCTTCCAAAATTCTTAATGATTAAATTTATACTAAAGTTATTTCTTCAAGAGATACCATCGACAATTTTCTTGTTATTAAAATATATCTAAAAAATGAATTTATATTGAAGCTGCGTATTGACGAAAATGTTTGCTCTGCCCAATGTAGGTATGTTTGTTCAATCTAATTCGAATGGGTTTGAATCACTTAAAATTTTTTAAATTAACTTAATTAATTTAAGTTTATGTTTTTTTATATGTTGTAGTATATCATTTTATTTTAATTTTTTAGTTAGTTATCGGTAAGCCATGTTGTTCTTTTTATTTTGCAAGGATTTAACCATTATGTAAGATGGAAAAACATGTTTCTCATTATGCATGGCTTTTATAATTGTTAGTAAATGATGTAGGCCATAAAAAAAGTGAAGTAGGTGTGACATAAAGAAAAATCAATGAACATATAAGTGAAAAAACTTTTTTCCTTTTTCATTTTTAGTTTGAATATTTACTTTGTTGCGAGAGAGAGATGATAAACATCATGAACTCCCTCTATTGAAACATGATGATAAATCAACTGAGTTAGAGTTTTCTAATCTACTCTATCTTTATCTTTTTTTTGTGCATTTACCTATATTGCTATTTGCTAGTTTGCATTATTGCACCATGTTGTGAGTCACCTATGATATTGATTATTTTGCAATGAGTTACTCATGTTGGTGTTTATCTTATTGTGGCATTGATTCTCATGGTTGCATTGTGATCTTGTTGTGCATTTATGTATGTTGTTGTGACCTTGCTTGGTAATTAATCTTGTTGTTGTGGTCATTACCCTTTTGTTGTGTCGGCTCACATATTACATGGATTTAGTACTTGTCGCATGGATCCAACTATTGTTGTTGTCATTTTTTCATGGTCGTTGTTGTAAAATTCACTTGCTTTCATATTATTTATGCCCTTGATGTCATGATGGTTCTATACTAATTTCATTGGTGTTTTATTCTTGCTACTACATTGGTGCTTTGATGTTTATGTCACTAATCTACTTACTATTGTACGCTCATTTGGAATATTATTATAACTTTATTATGCCATCTTATTTTATTAGTTAGAAAATATCATAAAAGGTCATTAATGAGAGTGTCTCATCAATTGGGATCCACAAATACACGGGTCATACAAGTAGGATAATGGACTTTCATTTAGATATTAATCGCATATGTATCGTATTGGTAAGTTAGTTATTCAACAATGAGACAATTTATTTTCAATAAAATGGATACTTAGATTATTAAATAATCTTAAGTCCATGGTTTATTCATTTAATTTATGTGATACCATTAAGTCACTCGACATATATTATGTTGGACACTCAATAAAGTTTGAGATATTATCCAATGACTTTTTGTCCTAATGGTATACAAGATGGTTTTAACTATTGAATCCTTCTCAATGGTGGTCCTCTCATAGTTATCTCCTTGGTGCATCATCACCGAGACAACAATTCATCTTTGCATGTGAGTCATTCACAATACCATACCTTTGATGGTTGGTTGATAAGCACACTCTTATTGTCTAATCTTTATTTTCATAAAGATCAATGATTTACATGGTTTATTGGTATTTATACTTTAATTTTAGCTTTATAAGTATCATACTAAAAATTTATATATGCTCCCCTTAAGTTCCACTGGTGGGAATCATACAATAAATAATAACTCACAAAGTTTATCACTATCTTGTGGGTGACAACATACTTGTACATGTCATAAAGATTGTATGTTACCATTCTCCTCGATGATGATGTGACTCATACACTAAAGGTAAACCCCTTTGGAGAATGTTCAATATACATCTATTCCAATTAAGAATTAGTTCCTTTAAGATGCATTCAATGAATTGACATTTAAAAAGCATCCATACTTTGGATTTGTAAGCAACATACTCATAAAGATTAACATATATAAATTCTGGGGTTCAACATATAGGTATAACTCATATATTATAGTTGGAAGGGTTTTCACATCCTTCCTATCATATGTATGAATGAGTCACATTGTTTACTTGTCACCATAAATCACGATAATCTTGCACAAACCTATTGGTAGCCAAAACCCTAATTCAAGTTTTTTTTAGTTGTCCTCCAACATCCATCAATATCCATACATAAAATAAATCAAGTCATTTATTTATTCATAAATAAAACTAATTATATCACATAATTCAAATTATACAAAACTTAAACCCACGTTAGTTCGGTACAATTCTTGAAACTATCTCTAGATGCGTTTAAATCATCACTAATGTACTAAATCTCATAATAACTCCAAAGTTAAAAGTGCTTAATTGTGATCACTACTGAGATAATTAAGCAATGTGAAAGTTTTTTATATGTATATACTCTTTGATTGGTAAGGAGGGATTGAGGGGAAGGTGAATAAAATTTTAATTATTGAATCTATCCCTATAGAAGAGGGGTTTTAGAGTTGACCGCCTAACTTTAGGAATTAGGAATTAGCATAAATTATATATCTCTTGCTTGCTTGTGGAACTCCAAGGGAATGCAAGCTTTACCCTTAGGGTTTGGTTGTTACCATAACTTTTTTTGTTTCTTGAGAGAGATAGAGAAGAAATAAGAGATCACCCAAAAAGTCTTTATCCCTTGTTTCATAAGAAGTTATCTCCACTATAAACCATTTAGCACTACGATAGCCTTATATTACTCTAAGTAGGAAGTCATGAAATTTAGAAGAAAGTCATAATTTTGGTCTTTTATTTCTATAGTTTGAGGTCATGACTTTGGAAAATAACCAAGACACTGATCTGAATCTTGATCTTCCTATAATAAAAAGTATTAGTGCCAATAATGACCATGATTTGGTACTAATCTCTTTGTAACATAAAATCATGGTACTATAAAATATCCATGACTTCATGTCTTTATTTTTTTTATAGTCTATAGAGGTCGTAGTGCTAAGAAGTGGTTTCATAGTGGAAATAACTTCTTATATTATTATATAGATGAGGTGTTGTATGGAGGTTACGGTATTGGAAAATTATCATTCTTGATATTTATATGGTCTCATTGTTGAGAAATAACTATAGTACTAATAAGGTCCTTTATATATGTGTCAAACGGGCCGGGCTGGGCTGGCCTGGGCCGGCCTGGGCCATTTTTTTTTGAGCACGAGCGTGCCTACGTGCCTGGCTCGGCACAGCCCAAAGGCACAGGGGGTCGTGACGTGCCTTGCCTGGCCTGCTCGGGCTGGCCTGTCCGTACGGTTCGGGATTCGGGGGACCACGGGTCGGGTCAAACCAGACCCGACCCGAGGTCTTTTTTGCGGGAGGAGCCATCGTGGGGTTGGGCTCAAGGGACACCCGACACGGGACAAACCCATGCCGGTGTGCCGTGCCACGGGCCGAACCATGCCAGGCCAGGCACGGCACGGGCCCGGGCATGGAATTTTACCGTGCTGGGCTGGCCCAGGCACGGTTGAACCGTGCCATGCCTCGTGCCGGACACCTCTAGTCCTTTATGTGTTGGATATGAATATGGTGGTGGGAATTGATCATGATGTAAAAATAATCTTTCATATCTTTTAAGTCTCCATGAAGTTGTGAGTGGCCTCGGTACTGGTCTTTTCTTCTCTCGTACAAGTCATAACTATGTCTTTTTCTTGCACACCATGAATATACTTGAGTAATATTATCTATAATATCTAGTATCTCAAAAGTCAAGACTTTAAATAGTTATCACACCTTTGGCATATATAATTGTCTTTGTAATATCCTATAACTCAAAAGTCACAGGTATATAAAAAAGTTGTGACTCTGACATGAGACTATCAAGTCATATAAAAATAAAATTGTAGCATTAAGAAACTGTCTATGACCTATTGGGTACTCGGTTGCTATTTTAGAAAATTAATATTTTAGCTAATTAATTTTTTTTAACTAATTATGACTATGACTCTATGATAATATCATAGCTATTAAAGATATATTATATAGTGGACAGATTATGCTGACCAGTTTCTAGGGACATGGCATGCAAGAATTTTTTTATCAATTAGATAGAGCTTCGGCCAAGAATGGATACCAACACTATATAAGGCTCATTGATCTACCACCTATACTAAACACTTCCAAAAACATATTGATTTCGTGATTATTTTTCTAAACTCTCCAAATCACCTAAAATCATGAATTTAATACATATTAGCTCAATTTTCATCTTTACACATCATTATTAACTACCAAAATATACAAAAATATTGAGTAATGTGAATACCAAATAATCTCTTGCCATAAAATAATTACTCATTATGAGTAATATCTTCCTCTTCTAAAAAAATCAACACAATAAATTATTATGACTAGATTTTAGTATAATAGGATCTATAAATAGTAAAATTAATACATATTAGCTCAATTTTCATATCTACACATCATTATTAACTACCAAAATATATACAAATATTCAGTAATTTGAATACAGAACAATCTCTTACACAAAAATAAGTACTCATCCTGAGAAATAACTTCCCACTCCAAAAAAAAATCATCAACACTACAAATTACTATGAGTAAGTTTGAGTATAGTGGGGTCTATAAATAGTGAAACAACTATAAATAAACTTTCAATAGTCATAGTAGGATTTGAGTTTTACAGCTATATTTATAATTCATTTTCTTACATCTTTTCTTTGTTTTTTTTTGCAACTCCAAAGTCATGGCAATGTGCATAGCTATAGCCTTGTCCTTTCGCTTATGATCAGCTAAATCATTCTATATCACAACATTAATGACATAAGAACAACTACAACTTTATCTTCTATCTTTTGTCAGTCATTTTCATTATGGAACACCAAAGTCATGTTTGTTGTACACGGCCATGACTTTGCCTTTGATTTGTCCTTGGATTATTTCTATCTCAACTTTATCTTTTTCCATAGATGTCTAATCTTCCTTAGAGTTATCATCATAATACTCTTTAAAGGTGACAACTTAAAAGAATATCGTGGTTTGTAAACATTTGTACTTTTGGCTTAGCAAGCATTATATTCACATAATCAACAAATGGTTCTCTCGAGTTTCATTAGTGAGAACTATATGAGTAAAAGTAGCTCATAGGAGCTATGACCACCTTTGTGAGTCAAATCACACTCGTATATGTCCGAAGGAGTTCTTATCATCATTCTCCTTAATAATAATATGATTCGCACACTAAATATGAATCTCTCATGAGAATGTTATATATAATATTTATCCCAATTGATAACTATTTTTTAAGATGTATATAATGGATTGACATACAAAATTATTTATACTTTTAGCTTCAAAAGCAACATACTCAAGGTGATTAACATATTGAAATATTGGTTTATCTAATGCATCAAAATTAAAAGAGCTATCACTACCTTTTTATCATGTGCACAAAAAAGCCTCTTGATTTACATGTCACCTTCCACCATCATAAACTCACCATTAGTAGAAATCTAAGTTATGGTTCTATTTAGTCACTATTTATCAATATCAATAACATAAAATAAATGAAACCATTAATGCATCCATAATCAAACCCAATTATACCACATAATTAAAATTACAAAAACCCTAGACAATGCTAATTTTATATAAATTCCCAAATTTATCTCTAAAGGAGAGGGGTTTAAAAGTTACCACATAACTATAGGAATTGCCATAAGTTGTACATCCCTTACTTTCTTGTGGAACCCCTATAGAGAGAAAAATTTTTCTTTAGGGTTTGTAGTTGTCATGAATTTTCTTGTTGCATGATGGAGTAAGAGAATAAGTGAGAGTTTTTTTGAAAATTTTTTATCTTCTATTTTTACACTCAGACAGCTTTGCATTACTCTAAGTAGAAAGTTGTGAATTTTAGAAGAAAGTCATAACTTTGACCTTCATCTCTATAGTTTTATTTCACGACTCTCGAAAATGGTTGTGACTCTATTCAATGTCTTGATATTTCTATAACACAAAACCATGACATTGGAAATGGTCATGGCTTAAGCTTAATGTCTCTATAACACAAATTTATTCCACTATGAAATTGATGCGACTTCATGCTTTCATCCATTTGTAGTCCATAGAGCATCATGGCTTTGTGAAGTGGATGCAAATTAAAGATGGCTTCTTATATTATTATATAACTTTTCTTATCTTAAAGTGTCTATGACACTATGAATTGCCATAACACTAATATATTATTTTCTCTCGTATAACATATTGTTGTAGTACCATTAAAATGTCAGATCATTTGTACTTAGCTTGAACGCACTAGTCAATTCTATGCTTTCTTTTGAGTAAATGAGTTACAGCCTTAAAATTAGTCATACTCAAGTAATATCAACTATGATATTTAGTTTCCCAAAAGTCATAGCTTTAAATAATTTTTGTGACTTTGAATGAGTACTTGTGGCTCTATAAATTTTAGTTGGTCAAAAGTCAAGCCTTTGTAAAATTATCACAATTGATGACTCTAACTTTAGACTATATAGTCATATAAAGATAAAGTTGTGGTTCTATAAAATTGATTGTGACCTTGAGTATTAGAGGTATACTTGGCTACTGTGACAAAGAATTAATGTCACGACTATTAAAATTTTCTTAGCTAAGTCTGACTATAACTCCATGATTATATTATAATCATTGAGAATGTCACATTATGAAAAGATTGTACTAATGAGTGGGTTGAACCATGACTTACAAGAATTACCCTCAACTATTTAAGTAGAGTTTTAGATAAGAATAAATATTAAAAGTATCAAAGACTTATTGATCTACCTCTAATGGTAAAAACCTCCAAAAACACAATTATTTCATGACTATTCATCAAAGTTCTCCAAAATACCAAAAATTATGAAATCAATATAAATCAGCTTCATTTCAACTATTAAACTTCATTATCAATTATCAAAATACATTAGAATATTTAGTAAATTGAACATAAAATAAATTCTTACACCAAAACATTTTCTCATCCTCGAGTATTATCCTCCCCCTCTAAAAAAATAATAAATATTATCAACATACTGATTTATGAATTGCTATGAGTATGTTTGAGTATCATATGACCTATAAAAAGTGGAGCGACTTCAAGTAGACATATTAATAGTCATGGTAAAATTAGTTCCACGACAATATTTGGGGGCCATTAGGCATGTTTATTATCCATGTGGTGGATATATATATTTATTATATCACACATATATAAGAAAAATTTCTTGGATTTCCTCCCAAGCAGAACCACTTTTAACAATCATAGCAAGACTATCAAAACCTCTTTACCTCCATCAGAGATCTCAAATATCTACGCGATCTTTTCAATATACTACTTTACTTCCTTCTTTTGGTCTCTAAAATCATCATTTCTTCAGTAATACTTGTCTCCAAGGTAGAGGTGTCAACCGAGCCGGCCGGCCCGGCCCAACACGAGGCACGGCATGGTTCTGCCATACCTGGGCCGGGCCGGCACATGAATATCCCATGCTCGGGCCCGTGCCGTGCCGAGGCCAACCGGGCCTCGTGCCGTGCCTAACCTGGCATGGTTCGGTGGCCCGTGGCATGGCTCGTGGGCATGGTCGGGGTCACCGTTCACACCCAGCCGGGCATCCCGCGCCCGCAATTCTGCACCCTCACGAGTCACGGGTCACGGTGGGTTCACTGTGACTTGAGACACTCGGGCCAACACCAAGCCAAGCGTCCCGCTCCCCTTCCCGCAAAAAAGACTGCGGGTCATGTCCAATTAGACCCGACCCGATCCCCCCCCCCCCCCCTACCACAACAGGCAAAAAAAAAATTTAAATTGTTGCCGTTGGATCTCCCCTCCAACGGCTAGGGGGCAGAATCCAATGGCCCTCATGATTATGCCCTCTAAAAAATTAAAAAAATCAAAATAAATGACTTTTTTTAAAAAAAAATTATTTTCTTTAATCTATAAAATCCACCCCCCCCCCCCCCCCTCTCTATAATATTTATATATTTTCATAAATATTTATTCTCTCAAATTTCACATTTTCTCTCTCAAAAATCTTGCTCCTCTCTCTCGGGACTCGGGAAGTCGGGATTTCGTTAATTGGCTTGGCTTTTCGGGAATCTCAACTTGGGTTTTGAATTTTGAGCTAGACTATGATGCACCGTGCACGTGATCACCCTGACTGCTTTACCGGGTAATTTATTTATGTTTTTTTTTTACTTTCTTTCTTTCTCTCTCTAGTCTTTCTCTCTAGACCTAATATAGATAAATTTAAAATCTATCATCTAGTCTCTAAATAAGTGTCCTGTTTAACAAAAATCCTAAAAATGACAAATACTAATGAAACATATTTAAATTTAGAAAATGAAAATATTACACAAAGGTCTGAGTCTGCTGAAACTTTAGTTTCTCCAATCGTCTCAACTCAAATTTCTAAAAAACAAAAAAGTAGGAGGACTTCTGTAGTTTGGACTCAATTTAATATAATAAAATAAAAAAATGTTAGGGGTGAGAAAGAAGAAATGACATAGTGCAAATATTGTATAAGACTTTTAACATGTAAGAGTTTGTTTGGGACTGGGCACCTTAAGAGGCATGCCGAATTATGCACCAAAAAACATGGTCCATTAGATCCTAGGCAAACCCAACTTGGCACTACATTTTTTGAGACTGGATCGAGTTCAGTCTCAAAGTTTACTCCCTTCATATACTCCAGTGAGTTGGGTAAGGAGGACATGGCCAGACTTATCACATTGATGGGTCTTCCGATCAGATTTTTAGCAGATCAAATGGCAGTGCGCATAATGCAGACATATTTTCAGCCTGCTTATAGTAGGATTCCTAGGTCCATATCTATGAATGACATACTAAAATTGAATAAGTTAGAAAAACAAAAAATAATTAATGAATTTATGGCATATAGTGGAGTGGTGTCCGTGATGTCCGATATCTGGACAAGTAATGATGAATCAACTTATGCATGTCTCACCAGCCACTATGTAGATTCTAATTGGGACTATGAATAAAAAAGATTTAGGATTCTCTGAGATTCTTCATCCTCATGATGGCCCGGCCATTTTTGAGTGTATGATGAAAATCTTTTGGGAATATAAAATTCAAAATAAAATTTCTAGTGTCACATTCGATAATTCATCTAATAATGGAATATCGATTAACATGTTTGTTAGGAATATTAGAGACGTACCATTAGGAAAGATTTTTCATGTCAGATGTAAGTGTCACAGGGTTAACCTGATTGTTCAAGTGGGTATGAAGGTGTGTTCCCCCGCGTTGGATAATATACGTAATGCACTAAAATATATTCACACTCCTTGCAGACAATAAGATTTTGGTAGTCTCTGTTTGTCTACGAATCTTAAGAAGAAGAAATTCCAATCGGATGTGAGACATCGTTGGAATTACCCGTACTTGATGTTGGAATCATGTGTTGGATATGAACAAGTGATATCCAACTACGTCAATAGTAAGAGTGACGAACTTATTATTGACGACACTAACTGGGCTTCAGGAATTTCATTTATGAAATTCCTGAAGATTTTTTATGACATGACGAACATGTGTTCGTTGGTTTATACGCCCACGACTTGCATTGCACTTAGGTGAATATGGAACATTAGTAGCATGTTTAGGAAGTATCGAGCTGACCCGACACTTAGCCATATAGTTGTAGAGATGGAAACCAAGTACTTGAAGTACTAGTCCACTGTTCCATCTCTTTATTGCCTCGTTGCATGCATGGACCCTAGGATTAAGGTGGAAGGAGTAGAAAATACCATGACTTACATTTCCTCGTGCATGAACCCGGAAGAGCCACCTGAATGGTTCATTCACGAGAAGTTTACTGACCTGTTCACATACATACTAGGTATGGTGGTGGTGGTGGTGAGACTGTGATTATGAACATGGATACCTTGTTCGGAGATGATGATTTTTCTATTCAGCTATCGAGCGGGAAACGTAGGGGTGGACCATCACATAGGAGCGAACTTTCTCGATATTTAGATACCGATTACTACTCAATCCATCACATTCTAATACTAAGAATCTTGATATATTATAGTGGTGGTTTTTATACGAGTCCACCTTTCTCATGCTATCTAGGATGTCACGAGATCTTCTGACTCCTCTGATGTCGAGCTTAGCATCGAATTCTGCTTTTTCTGTTGTAATGAACGTGATTTTGGATAGGAGATCGAGATTATTACTAGATATTATTGAGGCCTTGGCTTGTTTGAAGGATTGAGAGGATTTGAGGTTTAGCATCCATGATCGTGCTGGAGATGGGACTGGGACGGGGACTACAGCAGCATCCACTACGAAAGTGGAGAAGTTGTTGCCGATGATGATGATCCATATGATACTGATCTTGATGTTGCGGCTGATGATGCTCATGATATGCCGATTGACGATTGATGATGATCTACTACTTTTTGATTTCGATATTTTATTTTTTATTGATTGTATGCTTTATTTATACGTTATTTTAAACCTTTAATTTGTTTGGTTCTGACCTTCGGTATCTAATGGTTGATTTGTCATTTTTCATTTGGGTTTCTTATTTTTTTTTTTTTACTTTTTAATTTTTTTTAACAAAATTTATTGATTTATTTATTTTTTCATTTAAAAATTTATAACTTTATTATTTAATTCTAATAAATTATAAACTAATTTTATTTTAAATTATAAAAAAATTTAAACTTTGTAAATTTAAAAAATTTTAAACAATTTTCATTTTATAAATTTACTATATTATACATTATCTATAATTTTATATATAATTTAATATATTATATAATTAAACTAAAATTTACAACTATAAAATTTTTTTAAAAAAATTTACCTAGTCCGTACCGCCTGGTTAGGCCCGGCCGAACTCGGCCCGGCCCGCCGTGCTGGCGGGCCTTGCCGTCCCTGGCTTTATAAACCATGCCTGGCCAGGCACGACACGGTACAGTAACCGTGACGTGCCTGACCCGGCACGAAAGCACTGTCGTGCTCTAAAAAAATCAGCCAGGCCCACCCGACACGGCCCGTTTGACACCTCTACCCCAAGGCTATTTCTTCATTCAATGCCATGAATTTAGTAAATATCATAGCTCCTTGTTCTCCACTCTAATGCCCCTTTACATTCTAGATCTCCAAAGTCACGATACTGAGTAGTGCCACTACTTTACCTATGAGCTTCTCTTTTTCTTTTTCTTTATGTGATTCCAAAGTCATGATATTGTGCATAGCAAAGACATGTTTTGTATATTTTTCTTTGCTCTTTTCTTTATGTATCTCCAAAATCATGGAACTATGCATAGCCACCACTTTGTCATTAGGCTTTTGATGGATTAATTATTTTGTAACACCAAAGTTGTGCTGGGCATAGCTGCAACTTTATCTTCTATCATTCCTTGACCATTTTTATTATTAAATACCCATGTAGCTAAGCTAGACACAACTACGGATTTGTCTTTGATTTACTCTTCCATGAATTTTATCTCAGTCTTATTTTTTCTTCTAAATACCTCATCTTCCTTAGAGCTATCATCATAAGACTTTTCTAAGGTATGACTTTAATGAATGTCATGACATCATAAGACTTTTCAAATGTCATATTCCTTTGTTCTTCATTCTTTAAACTCTTATATAATTCTTCATTTTTTTTTCATTTTCATCACTTTCACAACTCCAAAGTTATTCTTCTATTTCAATCACTATATCATACTCACAATTCAAGATTTATTATTATGTTTCATAACTTTTTTTGCTCTTATAACTACAAAGTTTTTCTTATAGTTCATATATTTTGTCTTCATCTAGCTGTCAGTCTTCAACAAAGTATATTGTATATAATTTATTTTGATAAACTATTTTTATAACTAAATATGTTTTTATTTTAATATTTTCATTTAAGTGCAGGAAAGAAAATATTAAAAGGCTGGGAATGCAACAAAAGCACAATAACGGAGGTCCCGCTATCTGGTCAGTGGGTCGAATAATTTTTGGAGCAGAACATGGTCCGTCCGAGTGATCCGACCCGCTCCTGTTAATTAAACTGAGAAATTGTTATTAATATAAATTGTTTTTATGTCTATTTTTTCGGCTGCTGTAATTTTGGGGTGGAATTGTTCATCTCCATTTTTTCTTCTCTTTGTGTGATTTTCATCGCGATTGCTTTTGTGCACATACTGTAAGGATATTCTGTTTGGTTATAATCTATAAATACATACGCAATTTTCTAGTGGATATAGCTAGTCGTGTTAAATGACTAGTGAACCACATTATTTTGTGTGTTCTTTTATGATTTCTTTTTCTACTATGGTGTTGATTCTATCGTGGTTCTGTTGGATTATGATTATGGATGTATATATCATTTGCTATCATTTTTTGTTGTTCTCTTCTTCTAAATCTCTAAAATTATAATTGTGGAAGTGGAATTGCCTAATAATTGGTATCAGAGCGGGTTTCAAAAATTTTTCAAGCAATTGTGCCATTAGATTTATAATTTTTTTTCTGTAAAACAATATTCTGTTGAAATGGCTGGAACCCTAAACACCACGATCGAGAAGTTTAAAGGTAGAAATGAGTTTAGTATGTGGCAGATTAATGTGAGTGCATTTGAAGAATTTTGATATTTGGAGTCCTTTTTTTCAAGGTTTCAATCCAAATACTACTTCTGCTCTTGGAATAATAGAGGTAGATGCTTGGAGACGTGAAGAGAAAGCACACTCTACCATTCTATTAAACTTGTCAGATGAAGTCATGGCTGAGGTAACAGATGAAAAATCTGCTGCATGACTGTGGCTCAAGCTTGAGTCACTATATATGACTAAATCATTAACCAACAAGCTTCTATTGAAGAGAAGGCTATTTACATTAAGGATGCAAGAATGAACTTTTTTGAAGAAGCATCTTGATGATTTAAACAGCATCCCAATGGACCTTAAACATGTGGATGCTTAGGTAGAAGATGATGTTGCTGCAATTCTACTCTTAGTCTCTCTTCCTGCTTCCTATGAAAATTTTGTCGAATCTCTCATAATGAAGAAGGAGAAGAACAATCTGGAGGATGTTCGATTTTCCCTACACTCTAGAGAAATGATACAAAAGGCTACTATTGAAAGAATAGAGCAACACTCTATTGGAATGGTGGTGAAAAATAGGAGGCCACAACCTTTTCCATTCAATAAGAAGGGAAACAAGCTGTAGAAGAGGTCAAAGCAATGTAACGCTTGTCACTATTGCAAATAGAAAGGGCATTGGAAAACTGAATGCCAGAAGAAGAAAGCAAGGTTAAATAGTAGGGTCAGCCTAATCCCCCACATGCTACTGTCATGGCCTTTGATGACTTGGATGATAGAGAAAACCTTGTGCTGGTAACCTTTACATTGATCACAAAATTAGATTCTTGGATCTTGAATACTAGAGCCCCCTTTCATATAAGCACTCACTTGGAGTGGTTCAACAAATATGATATGAAGGAAGCTGGTCATGCTATGGTGGGGAACAACCAACCATGTAAGGTGGTTGGAATTGGCATAGTGAGACTGAGAACATATGATGGCCAATCTCACTTTCAAATGTAATGTATGTTCCTGAAATAAAAATGAATCTTATTTCTATTGGTGTTCTAAATGATTAGGAATGCATTATTAGTGGTGGTGAGGGAACACTAAATGTTCACTGAGAAGATGATGTCATACGGAAGGGGTAGAAGAATGGAACGCTATACACACTAATAGGTTCCATAGTGATAGGGGCTATTGTTGTCACATCCAGAGATCCAGCATCTGAAGATGAAGTTGACCTTACCAAACTGTGGCACATGCAGCTCGTACATATGGGAGAGAAATGTATGAAAATTCTTTCTGATCTTAATCTTCTTGTTGGTCATAGAGTCAGTAAATTAAATTTCTTTGATCAATGTATTTTTGATAAAAAAAGTATAACTAAGTTTGGTAAGGCTATACACTATACAGACAGTATTTTGGATTATATCCATGTTGACTGTTGGGGCCCTTCTAGAGTCGCATCTATTGAGGATGCTCGCTTTTAGTTATATTTAGTTGATGATTACTCTAGGATGTCTTGGGTATTTATGATGAAACATAAATCTGAGACTTTTATAAAGTTTAAGCAGTGAATTAGCTTAGTAGAAAACCAACACAAAAGAAGGTTAGACTGTTACGAACAGATAATGATCTAGAATTTTGTTCGTCTGAGTTTGAAGAATTCTATAAGGAAAATGGTATAGCCAAACACAAAACTATTAGGTACACTCCTGAGTAGAATGACATTTCTAAAAGAATAAACCAAAGTCTTCTAGAGAGAACTAGATGTATACTCTCTCAATCAAGCTCAGGCAAGAAGTTTTGAGCTGAAGCTATTAATACAACATGCCATCTAATAAACATATCGTCACATAGTGGAATTAATTTTAAAATTTTATTTGAGGTTTGAACTAGTAAACCTACAGATTATTCCAATCTGAGAGTGTTTGGGTGTGTTGCCTACTATCATGTAAATGATGGTAAGCTTGAATCACGAGCAATAAAATGAATATTTGTAGGATATAGTAATGGAGTCAAGGGATTCCATATATGGTCACCATCTGAAAGGAGAGTGATTTTCTCTAGGAGTGTCACCTTTGATAAAAGTGTCATCTTAAGACATGTACCCAGTCCTATCCAGTTACCTGATTTCCCTCAAGTTGAACTTAAGGTTGAGCTAAATTTTGAATCTATAGCTCCATGAAAGATGCCTGTTATCTCTAGACAAACAATAGCTAATCATGAAAATGATGTTAAGTCTATTACTTAATCTGATCCTAAACCTGTACCTAAAGAGTCTATTCCCTACTCCATTGCAAGGGATAAACCAAGGAGGGTAAATGTAGGTCCTCTTCTCAAATTCGGCTTTAGTGAATTTGTCGGATTTGCCCTACAAGTTGCCAAAGAGATTGATATTCTTGAACCATCCTCCTTTAGAAATGTTGTTAGATGTATTTAATTTGAGTCATGGTTAGTTTCCATGCATGAAGAGATTGAATCTCTTCATAAGAATGATACTTGGCTTATTGTACCTAAACCTAAAGGGAAAAAAATAATTTCTTACGAATGTATTTTCAAGAAGAAAAATGATACTATTATAGTTGGTGGTGTAAATTTTAAGGCATATCTAGTTACAAGAGGGTTTAGTCAGAAAGAGGGTGTCAATTATGATGAGATATTCTCTCTTGTAGTTAGACATACCTCAATCAGGGTAATTCTAGCATTAGTGGTACATCAAGACCTTGAACGTGAGCAACTAGATGTTAAAACTACATTTCTTCATGGAGATCTGGATGAAGAAATTTACATGAGCCAACATGAGGGTTTTGAGGTATCGGGTAAGGAAACCCATGTGTACAAGCTTCTGAAGTTCCTATATGGACTTAAGTAGTCTTTCCGTCAGTGGTACAAGAGATTTGACTATTTCATGACTAGTCATGGATACAATAGGTGTGACCATGACTACCATGTATATTTCAAAAGGTACAAGGATAAGTCATATATCTACTTGTTATTTAATATAGATGATATGCTTATTACTTCCAGAAATAAATTTGACATTCAGGAACTGAAAGATCTCCTCAGTTCTGAATTTGATATGAAAGATCTCAGATGAGCAAAGCAAATTTTGGGTATGGAAATATCTAGAGATAGAATTAAAAGAAAATTATTTCTTTCACAGAAATAATATATTCATAAAATTCTATCTATATTTGGAATGACTTCATGTAAGTCTCTATCCACACTATTTGCTTAAAACCTTCATATAACATTAGAATGTTGTTCCCATTCTAAATCTGATAAGGAACAAATGCTTAGGGTTCCTTATTCTAGTGCTATCGGGAGCCTCATGTATCTTATGGTGTGCACCCGACCTAGTAATACTCATGTAGTAAGTACAGTGAGTAGGTTTATGATAAACCCTAGTCAAGAGCACTAGAAAGTTGTTAAGAGGATACTTAGGTACCTCAAGGGGACTTCTGATATTGGTTTGATGTTTGGTAATGAGTCTGAACTCATACTGGCAAGATATTCTGATTCTGACTATGCATGAGATGTTGACAGTAGAAGGTCTATGATTGGTTATGTATTCACTGTATGTGGTTCTGTAATTAGCTGGAAATCCACATTGTAATCTTTTGTTACTTTATCTTCTACTGAAGCAGAGCATATGACTCTGACTGAAGCTGTGAAGGAAGGGATATGGTTGAAAGATTTTCTCAAGGACCTTGGTCTTTATGAAAAAGTTACAATAGTTTTCTGTGACAACCTCATTGCTATTTGTTTAGCAAAAGACCAAGTGCACCATGAGAGGACAAAACACATTGATGTGTGATATCATTTCTTTCGATATGAGAAGAGAGTACAAGTAAAGAAAATTGAAACATCTGATAATCCAGCTGACATATTTACCAAACCTGTTACTCTGAATAAGTTAAGACACTATCTTGATTTACTGAACATATCAAATCAGATGTATTTTTATTTAGACTAACTATTTATAGAGAGTGTCACTCTATCTGTGTGCAAAATAAATTAAGGTGTAGATTGTTGTATATAATTTGTTTTGATAAACTATTTGTATAACTGAATATGTTTCTATTTTAATATTTTCATGTAAGTGTAGGAAAGAAAATATTAAAAGGCTGGGAATTTAGTATTAGCACAATAACGAAGGTCCCACTATCCTTTCAACAGGCCGAAAAATAGTTGGAGCAAACCTGGTCCATCTAAGTGATCTGACCCGCTCCGGATAATTAAACTGAGAAATTGTTATTAATATATATTGTTTTTATTTCTATTTTTTCAGCTGCTATAATTTTGGTGTGGAACTGCTCATCTCCATTTTTTCTTTTCTTTGTGTGATTTTCATCATGATTGCTTCTGCGCACATACTATAAGAATATTTTGTTTGATTACAATCTGTAAATGCATATGTGTTTTTCTAGTGGATGTAGCTAGTCTTATTGAACGACTAGGGAACCACATTATTTTGGGTGTTCTATTTTGGTTTCTTTTTCTGCTGTGGTGTTGATTCTGTCATGGTTCTGTAGGATTGCGATTGTGGATATATATATCGTTTGCTATCATTTTTTTGTTGTTCTATTCTTCTCAATCTCTAAAATAACAATCATGGAAATAGAATTGCCTAACGATTTTTTTTCACCAAAAATCTATCTTTTTTTCAATATGATATGTAGTAGTTTGTTAATTCTCCTACACTCCATTTAATCATCATCTAGTCCCTGTAAGTCATTATAAAGATTAAATTTTACTGGTTCCACATTGAAACAGAGAATGAACTCACCCTTCTAAACATTGATGAGGGTTTGTCCCATGGCCAAAAAATGGTCATCCCAAAATTAATAGTGCATATTGATCTTCTTCCATTTTCAAAATAATGAAATCCATTAGAAAAATAAAAACACCAACATTGAACAATACATCTTCAATGATTCCATCTGGGTGTTTGATTATCTAATCCACCATTTGGAGTGAGAGATATTAGAGCAATATTTTAATTATTTAATTTTTAGGCAATGGAAAAGGACATCAAGTTGACACTTGATCCCAAGTTGTATAATGCCTTACAAAATATATAATCTCTAATAGTGTATGATATAGTAAATTTTCTGGGGTCTCTCAATTTACTCGGAAGTTTTCTTTGAATAATGACTTTATATTTCTCGGTCATATTCACAGTCATATATATTTCTAATTTTTTTTATTACTCATTATATATTTCTTAAATTTTATATAATTTAGTATTTAAGCTAGAGTTTTGGAAAATAATATATTTACTTTTAATTTTCGAAATATATTTAAAAAAATTTGAAGTGTTCATTCAAATTTTGTTCCTAGATCATTATGAAAATTAAAGATTCATTTGAAACTTATCTTTAGTTTCATTATGATCTATTTTTTTTTTTCTTTTCATGGCCTTGGGTAAGAGCCATTTACTCCATTGATTCCCCATCTCTTTTTTTCTCATTTATGGGTGAAACTTAGTTTTATAATTCTTTTGGAGTCGCAACTTTGTTATATGTCATAACTTCATAGTTATCATTGATCTAATTCTCTTCACTTGGGACTATGGTTTCATGGAGAATTTTAGGTTGAGTCATAGTTTTTGAGAAATTTTTAGCATTGTTACCAGCAAAAATTCTAGAATCCTCTTGTTAAAAGTAATTCTGCAGCTTTAGAATAGTAGTTTTTTGAAGAGACATGGAATTTTCAACCCCTAAATGTCTAAAATAATTTTATCTAGAGTACATATATAACTCCTTCCCACTTCTAAGCAATATTGAGGAATAATTAGTTGTATTTACCTTCATATCACTAGATAATTTTTTCACTCATTTTTCTTCATTGATAATGCTAATTGACTAATTTGATGCTCAATATTTCTCATCATCAAATTCATTTCATTCATACTAACTTCAAGTGTCGCTATATTCTTATATTAGTAATTATTCTTTTTCTAAAGTTCTACTATAATAATTTGCACTATATCATCCACAATCAGCTTTCCTTTCCTTTGTAATGATTTGAAATTAATTTTGGAAATCCCTTGATTTATGTAATTAATCATATTATTTTCTATATTTCTAGAGGATTACTCGATATGCTACATCCAACTCTCATAGTTTCCATATGAAAGATTCTCATGATTTCTCATGTTCAGATGGGGATAAATTGGGATATTATTCTTAGGTCAAAATATATATTATTTGCTCTATATTTAATTTCTCTTCTATTTGATAAATGGGATCCGAATCCACTGATTCATATGGATGTAAAGTGGAAATCTCTCCCAATATTCTTTTCTTTTCTTCTTGGGCATCATGCTTTTTCAATTGGGTTTCTATCTTGGCTTCAATTGCGGTGAACCTATCTAACTTTAATATTTTGGCTTATCTTCTCTCAAATGAGCAATCTATTAGAGTATGATATTTACTTTTTGGTAGCTCCTCAAATAAATAATATGCCTCATCTAGTAATTTATTCATTATAGATCATTTGATAGCCACATCAACCATATACCTTATCATGTTGTTCATCATTTTTAGAAAAATTAGACTTAGAACTAAAACTCAAATCCATATTGAGGATATCTCCTTAATTTATTCCTTAAAATGGTCCCAAGTATTATATATGTTATCATGCTCCTCTTGCTGAAATTGACTTATCTCACTCCAAAGTTGATAAATAATTTGAGATGATAAGAATTTAGTAATAAAATCCTTCACTAATTTATTCCAACTCTCAATGGAGTCTTATGATAAATATTAAAACTAGCTCCATACTTTATCACATAATGAAAATAGAAATAAGCATAACCTTATTGCATTCAGATCAATATTATTCATTTTCATAGTATCACATAGCTTCAAAAACAATATAACATGTCTGTTATGGTCCTTCAATGCCCTTACACTATATTGTCACTACTTAACCATAGCTATTAGATTTATCTTTAAATCAAAATAATTATCTTCAATTGGTTGCAAATGAATCCCATAATGACTATCCATCACAATGGGCCTCAAAGTGTGGTAATGGATAGACTACCAAATAGGATTCCATTCACCTCATTGGGTATCTATATTACTTCCTATTTTGTGCACAATATCTTTGTCAGCTCATTTTTTTTGTAAGGACTCTTCTATTTCTTTGATTTTTTGGATCAAAAGAGTTTATCATAGTCCTATAGCTTTTGGCACATTATTAGTTAATAAAAATAAAAAAAAAAATAAAAAGAATACAAGAAAACTAACAAGACCAAAAACAACTATTAATGTTCAAACAATTTAACATGACATAGCATTTAAATCCAAAAATATTTATTAAATATAGTGCAAAACTATTAAAAATAAATTATTTTTTTATAAGAATAATTATGCCAACTCAAATTGGCTAACCAAATTAAATAATCCATGATAATATTGACAAACACTTATTATAATTTTATTACTCCACCTAATTTAGTTGATTAGGTTATGTTCCAAAATCTTCTTAACAAGAGTATAGTGTCAATTGAGATCCATATGTGTATGGATCATATAAGTAGTATAACACACTTTCATCTAGATATAAATCAAATAGGGATTATATTAGTAATTTGGTTATTCAATAATGAGATAACTTATTTTTAATAAAATAGATACTCATATTATTAAAAAAATTTAGGTCTGAGGTTTATTCATTTAATTTATGTGTTATTGTTATGTTATTCAACAAATATTATATTGGACATAGAATAGAAATTAGAGTACTATGTAATGACCCATTTCCATAATGACATATAAAATGGTTATCACATTTGAGCCCTACCTAGTAGTGGTCCTTTCATGGTTTTTCCCTCAGTATGTCATCACCGAGACAACAATTCATCCATTCATATGAGTCATTTACAATCTCATACATTTTAAGCAACTTCATCAACTACCCTTGATAGTTATTTTGTGTGCACACTCTTATTTAATAGCATCCATTGTCATAAAAACTAATAATTAGTATAGTTTGTAAGCATTTATACTTTTAGCTACATAAGTAATCATACTCATAATATCACCACCTTGCAAGTCACAACATTCTCACATGTCATGAGGATTGCTTAGCATCATCCTCCTCGGTATGAATGCGAGTCCCATACCAAAGGTGAAATCCTTGTAAGAATATTTTATATAATATTCATCCCAATTTAAAAACTAGTTCCTTTAAGATATATATAATAGATTGATATGTAAAAGTATTTATACTTTTGGCTTCATAAGTATCATACTCGCAATGATTAACATACTCAAATTTAGGGGTTCAACATATAAGTTTATCTTGTGTATCACAATTGGAAGGGTGTTCATCACTTTCCAATCATATGTATGAGTGAGGCTGATGGTTTACCTATCAACCTCAACCTTGACAGTCTTGCATAAACTCAACAGTAGTCGAAATCTTAATTCAAGAAATATTTAGTCACCATTCATCAATATTCATAAGATAAATAAAATCAAACTATTTATGCATCCATAATCAAAGCCAATTACATTATATAATTCAAATTACACAACATATATACCATGCTAATTTCATACAATTCTTGATTCCCTCCTTAGAGGAGAGGGTCTTGAGAACCATGCATTTTGCACTCTAGGTATTAGCATATGGCATGAGCCCTTTTTCTTTCTTTTCGAACCCCTAATGAGTGTGAAATTCATCCCTAGGTTTTATAGTTATTTTGCATGAGGGAAAAGAAGAATAAATGAAAGAATTTTTTGAAAATTGTTTAACTCCCACTTTTATACTTGGTGGATTTGAATTACTCAAAGTAGGAAGTCATTTTACTCTAAGTAGGAAGTCATGATTTTTTAAAAATTCTCTATCTCTCACTTTTATACTTGAGGTCGTGACTCTAAAAAATGGTCCTAACTTTATTCAACATCTTGATCTTTTTATAATACAAATTTGTGGTGCTGATAATAACTATGACTTGGGCCTAATCTCTCTATACTACAAAGTCATGATTCAATAAAATGTCCTCAACTTCATGCCTTCATTCATTTATAGATAATATAGGATTGCGGCTCTATGAAGTGGCAGCCAAGGAGTAAAGTTGACTTCTTATATTATTATATAGATACAACACTATGTGGAGGCCATACCATTGGTAATTAGTCTTTCTTGATATGTATGTCATCGTAGTGCTGAGAATTTGGTGTTATACAAAAATAACCCTTCATATCTTTTTAGTGCCCATGGTACTATGAATGACCATGACACTCTCTTTTTTTTCTAGCATAACATATTCTTAAGCACTATTAGGATGTCATGACATTTGTACTTAGTTTGCATGTACAAGTCATGGTTATGCCTTTTCATTTGAGGATAAAAGTCATGACATTAGAAATGACCATACTTAAGTAAAGTTCTCTATAATATTTAGAGTCTCCAAATTCATGGGTTTCAATAATTACTGTCTTTGGCAAATTCTCTATTTTTAAAGTGTATAAAAGGTTCGATTTCAAAAAATTTGACTTTTATCCAAATAATTTTTTCCAAATTCACTAATCAAAAGTTAGTCTTTGTTTTTATTATCCATATTCATATTTCATATACACTTTATCCATATTCTTTGTTTTTATTATTATCACAGCTCCAAAGTTATTCTTCTTTTTTATACACTTTATCGTTCTCACAAATTCAAATGTATCTTTATATTTCATATACTTCATCACTCTCACAACTCCAAAAATTTTATTCTATTTCATACATTTTATTTTTATCCGCTCATCAGTCTTTTACAAAGTCTTTCCATTAGAAATTTATTTTTTATTACAATGTGGTAAAGAAGAAATTATTAATTCTCCAACACTTTGTTTCATTATCATCTAGATCTAGTAAGCCATTGTAAACATTAAACTTTATATGTTTTTCAATGACACAAAGAATGAACTCACCTTTCCAATATTGATGAGGGTTTGTCCCATCGCAAAAAAAAAATGATCATTCAAAAATTAAAGGAACATATTAGTCTCTTTCTATCCAATTCAATAAATTATATTATAAATATAAAGACATATACCTTGACCAATACATCTTCAATGATTTCATTTAGATGCTCGGTAGTCCAATTCACCATTTGGAGTGAAAGAAGTTAAAATAATTTTACTAAGATGTAATGTTTGTGCAATGGACATGGGCTTCAAGTTGACACATGATTTCAAGTCACATAATACTTTTGGATAGATATGATCTTCAATAGTACAAGGTATAGCATTGTTTCCAAGGTCATTCAATTTCTTCAGATGTTTTCATGAAATAATTATATTAAACTTATGAACCATATTCATATTTCCATATGTCTCCATCTCTCTCTTAATACACATTATAAAATGTATTTATTTATGTATTTTAAGGAACATACAATTTATTATTACAAAACAGACAACTTACAAGCGACTAAATGCTGGCCGATTTTGGCCAACCCACCGAATCTAAAGCACCCTAGTGGTTTTATTCATACGAATACAAATAAAACTCATCTCATTATATTATTTATTAATTTAACATAGTTTGGCATTTAGGTTAATACTTAAGCAAACTATATATTCACTTCTAACTTCTAAAATATATTAAAAAATCTTTCGAAGTATTCATCTAATTTTCACTTTCTAAATTATTGTGAAAATTGATGATTCATCAACAATCTACCTTTGGCTTCAACCTAGATCAATAATTATTTTCTGTGGCCTCATCAAGTAAGTTTCATTGAATCCTGTTTTTCCCCACCTCTCTTTTCCTTATCTTTGGGTGAAATTTTGTTTTGCACTTTTTTTTTGCGTCAAAACTTTGTTAAGTATCACAATATCATAGCTATTATAATTCCATTTCTCTTCAATTGAAGTCATGGCTTCTTGGAAAATTTAATGTTAAGCTATGCTTTTTAAAAAGTCAAGACCTTGTTACCATCAACTACTAGAATCTTTTTATGCAAAATAACATTGTAGCTCTAGAGTCATGGCTTTTGGAAGAGTCACGACACTCTCATCCCAAAACATTCTAGAATTATTTTGTTCATAGTGTCTCGGTAGCTCATTTCAACTTTTAAGCAAAATTAAGGAACTATTATTTAGATTTACTTACATATCATCATGAAGTTCATTTATTCTTCTTTTCTCAATTAATAATACCAATTGATCAATGTGATATTCTATATTCCTCATCACTAAACTCATTTCATTTAACCTTACTTCAAGTACATTAAATTGTTTATTTTAGACGTCATTAAATTTTCTTTAGTTCTACTATTATAACTTGTCCCCATTCACCGACAAATAGCTTCTCGTCCTTTTGTGATATTTAAAAATTAAAACAAGAGTATCCTTGATTAGTATACTTTCCGACATTATTCCTAATGTTTGTCGAGGATTACCCAGTATGCTATAGCCCACTCTAATAGCCTCTATATGAAAATGTCACATGATTTCTTATATTATGAGGGTAATGTATTAGGGCATTAAATGAGATCCATATTTATCAATTCATATAAATGTAAAGTGGTGATCTTTCCCAACATTCTTTTTTTTCCTTCTTGCGCATGAAACTTCCTTAGGCCATTAAACTTTCTCAATAAGATTTCCATCTTTGCTTCAATTATGATGAACCCACCTATCTCCAACATTATAGCTTATCTTCTCCCAAGTGACTGATGCATTATAGTTTGATAGTTATTTATTTCTAACTCCTCACACAAATGATATGTCTCCTCTGATAATTTATTCATAATAGACACTATGATGATCACAATAGCCTATTGTATAAGGTTTGAGCTTGAAACCACTACTTGAAATTATATTGAGAATATCACTTTAATAACTCATTTAAATGGTCCCAAGCATTATATACGTTCTCATGTTCCTCTTGTCAAAATTAACTTATCGAGCTCCATAATTGAAAAAAATTTGAGGTGGGAAAGGATATCACTAATTTATCTCAACTCTAAATGGAGCCCCATTTTAAACATTGGAACCAATTCAATTGTTTACCATATAATGAAAATGAAAATAAGTGTAATCTTATTGGGTCCAAGCTAACTCCATTTATTTTCACAATGTCACATAACTCTAAAACTAATATATTATGTCCATTAAGTTCCTCCAATGCCCTTCTATAATGGTGTAGTTGAGCAATATCTATTAGACTCGTTTTCAACTCATAGTAATTATGTTCAAGTTGTTACAAATGAATCCCAAAATAACTATCCAGCACTACGTGCTTCCAATAATCCCACAACGTATAGTAGTGGATGATCTATTAAAATACGTTCCTTATATCTTTATCAACTCTTTGTATGGTAAGGATTCTTCTAATTCTATGGATTTTGAGTCCATAAGGATTAGTTAAGTCTCAGAGCTTTGACTCATCAAATATTACTTGAAAATGAAAAAAAGAAAATAGAATATAAGAACACAAATAAAACTAATTACAACTATTCACATTCAAAAAAATTAATATGATTTAGCTTTTAGATCCAAGAATATTTATCAAACTTATCACTATCTAAATTAATAAAAAATAATTATCCGTTTATAAGAAAAATTTATATCAACTCATGTTAACTAACTAAACAAAATAATTCCTTGTAATGATACAAAAATCTTGTTGCGACTTTACTATTCTACCTAATTTTATTAGTTAGGTGATATTCCAAAAAATTGATAATGAGAGTATCTTATCAAATGATAATTATAAGTGCATGAGTCATACAAATAACATAACATACTATAATCTAGATATTAATCTCATATAGATTATTACAGTAATTTGGTTATTTAACAATGAGACAATCTTTCTTTAGTAAAATAGATACTCAGATTACATACACTCTTAACTCAATGGTTTATTCATTTAATCTATGTAATGTCACTAAGGTGGCGTTTGTTTTTTTTACTTAATGCTGAATAGAACTTTTTTTGAACTTAATACTGAATAGTACTTAATAGTAATAAGTATTAAGTCGTTTGTTTTTTTTAACATTTTATTTCTATTAAGGATTAAGTTGTTTGTTTTTTACAAGCTAAAAATTAACATCTTAACAACTTAATATATTAAGAAATTTTAACTACATATTTTCAAATATCTAAAGATATCACATTTGATGTCAATATTTAATATCTCATTTCATACCATGATAAAAGCTAAAATCACAAACCTTAATTAAATTAAAAATATAATAATTTAAATGCATATTCATATATATCTAAAGAAAAATATGAAATTTTAAGCACAAATTTTCAAATATCTAAAGCCATCATATTTGATACTAATATTTAACATCACATTTTAGACCATGATAAAAGCTCAAACGACAAATATTTGATACTAGTATTTGATATCTCATTTTATACAATGATAAAAGTTAAAATGACAAGCTAATTGAATACTTGAAATAGTTCATTTGCAATATGGTCTCGAAATTGTAGCATGAACTCTTGATCTGCAGCTGTAAAAAAATTATTTGTAGTTGAGCCTTGATTTCGATTGTCACTATCACTTTCCAATTCCTCTTCAGTGTCATATTCAGAAAACAATCTATCAGCAACTGAGACTTGTCGAAGAAAATTGTGAATGGCGAAACATGTCATGACTATTTTTGTTGAGCAGCAAATGAATAAGGTGCCATTTTCTTCAATATTGGAAAACGTGCCTTAACAACACCAAAAGCACGTTCAATGACATTTCTTAATCTTGCATGACATAAGTTGAATATCTCCTCTCTTCCTACAGCTTTACCACCACTACGAAAATCACTCAACCAATAACGTACATTACGATATGGTGTCATAAAACCTCTAGTGTGTGTGTATGCTGCATCCACTAAATAATATTTATCTGAAAAAGAGAATTTAGTATATTATCATGTTATTAAATAAAAAAAACAATAAATAAAATAAAGCAAGAATATTCACCTGACGGGGGCATGGGAAAATTATGTTGTGGGTTACGAATAGTTTCCATCAAGACTCTTGAATCATGAGCTGTTCCTTCCCATCCAACAACTACATACTTAAAGTTCATATCAAAATCACAAATTGCCATAACATTTTGAAAACATTCTCCTCTCCCACGACCTCGATATGGTACTTGTTGTTCAATGGGAATGCATGCATGGATAAGAGTTCCATCAATTGCACCAACAACACCCTACAAAAAATAATTTTTAAAAATATAGATGTTCATTTTTATATAAGAATAATAAAAATATGATGAAAATAATTACTCATAAAATGTATTATACCTTAAAAATTTGTCTTAACCGACAATTAGAGATACCATTTGAATTATCATTGAATGATGGAGGAGTAATCATTTCCCTTGAGAAGCTCACCATGGCCACTAAAACCTCATGGAAGTATTTATGAATTGTTTGGCCTGAGTGTTGAAATCTATTCTTTAATAATCGATTTCGAAGATTATGACTTATAGTCATTAAGAATATGGCCATTTTCTCTTCAACACTCAAATGTTTGCTGTCAACAAGCCATCTTTTTTCTCTAAACATGTGACATAGAGAAATAAATCCATGTTTTTCCATTCGCATTAGTTCATAACATATACTAAATGAACCATTTAAAACTTCTTGAATGAAAAGTGAACCTGTAAATGATGATGTAGAAACTCGTTCTTTATCAATGGAGGAATCTCTTAATAACTGGAGCAATAACACAACCAATCTTTTTTTTAAAACTCTTGTCACTTTTGACTTTATATCTTCATCTTCACTTGATGATGAACTTGAACTATCTGATTGATGTGAAGGATTCTCCATACGAACATCTATTTAAAAAAACCATAATCTTTGTGAAATAAAATCACAATAAAATTGTTATAACAATGTATAAGGAATAATATCACTGCATTATGGTGTCATCACATCACACCCATTTCAAATATATAAACTAATATTGCCATGAACTTTCTTACAAAAATGTAGAGAACAAGTCTTATAATTAGAAATATTAAAATGCAGAAAGTATCCAAAATAAGTCAATCAAAGTACCATGTTACAATCATCCATGCAAAATATGGTATATGTATTCCACAAATCCAAAAAAGTATATTTAAAGTCATTTTTTCAAGCTTTGAAGCCATCCCATTCGCTCTTGGTCACTTTCCATTTCCACCCACACCACTCTATACTCTTTCTTCTTGCAAAATGCATTAATTGCAACATAATACAATGGATCCTCATAAGTTGTGAGTTTCTTCAAAATATTCATACATTCTTTCACTGAGGGTCCTTCAAAATTCTCTAATGCATTCATTATTTTATTCATTTCTTCTTGAGTTTGCTCTTTTTTTCCCTTATTCTGTTTTTTCTTAGAACATTGTACTTCTTCACTAGTATTTCTTGGCAAATTCTCATCTTCCTCTAAACTAATTGGAGTTTCACTAGGCATAGATGTAGAATGTGTTGATGATTCCTCAGGCCCAGAAGCTATCACTCCTCCAGAACTCCAATTTTTAGATCCAGTAGCTAATACTCCTCCAAACAATATCTCTAATTCCTCCATATTTGGTAACGATCTATAACGGAATTGTTTAGCTTCTGGATATTTCTATTCAACAAGATAAAAAAAAACAAATTAGTCATGCATGTATATATAAGACATTTGTTTTAAAGATTCACTTAACTTTGTAAGAAAACTACCTGCAAATATTCGACCCATTTCTCATCTGGCCAATCAAAAGTTTTGGTTACAGAGTTGTAACCATGTCCAGTCACATTCAACATTCTACTCCAAATGAGATATTGTCTTTTCATGTAATCCCACCCATTCTTAAGTTGTTTCGATGTGTAGCGTTTTCCAAGTAACTTCTCCAATTCTTCACCAATTCGAGACCAAGCACTAGACTTTAAACTTCCACCCGATCTAAAGCCTTTATTTATTTCTTGAAGACAAAGATCAATAAAGTGCTTTCTTTGGGTGGGGTCAGTCCAATTTGCCCTACTAGTTTCAACATTTTGACTTAATACTGTATAAAAAACCAACAAAAATCAATGATTATTCAAGAGTTGTTTGGTTATCATACCAAGTACATAAAAGGGAAAAGAGATGGTATTCTTCTACCTATAATGAAAATAATTCCAAATAAATATGCAATCCATTAATGAATTAAGGGGCATAAGAGATGAAACTGTCAGAAAAATCATTGAAGATGGAGAAAACATTATTTCAAAAGTAAGATAATTATTATAGGAATAATACAATACTGAAGATTTTGCAGAAACTTGGATCATAACATAACCACTTGAAACTGCAAATTCAACAAAGAGCCACATAATTAAAAAGGATTACATTTTAATGTTTGAGTTTCACTAGCTTTACCTACTTAAAAGTTAAATCCATTAGAAAACTGAAAGATTGTAGTATATCTTGTATAGACTCACCTCCTCAAGTTGACAAGCTGCTACTTTATGAAGTACCATTATCATAGTATTATAATTTTTTATGTATATTTTTTATATTTGTATTTAGAGATAATTTGGGATGTCACTAATGACTATCACTTTCACTTAGCCAACTGTACCCAACTCCTAGGCCCCCATGCAGACTCTTGGCTGGCTGGCTAGTACTTGCCATAAGACTCAAAATCAAACCTTTCCTTTCGTCAATCTTCATCTCTATCTATTCCCTCCTATAAAATGCCACCTAAATTCCCCATACTTTCCACCCCACAAAAAAAAATCCCACTTCCGGATTAATTCTCCTTCTTCAATGGCTTCTTCTCCATCTTCTTTATTTTGGTTTGTTATATGCATGCTTAGCTCTGTGATGGCTGCTTTTGCAGCAAATTTTTATGAAGAATTTGACCTCACTTGGGGAAATGACCGAGCTAAGGTGCCTGACAAGGGCCAGCTCCTAACTCTCTCCTTGGACAAAGTATCTGGGTCAGGATTCAAGTCCAAGAATGAGTATTTGTTTGGGAACATCGATATGCAGCTCAAGCTTGTCCCTGGCAACTCTGCTGGCACCGTCACCGCCTACTATGTATGAATATATATATATATATATATATATATATATATATATATATATATATATATATAACTTCTTTATCAGCCATAGTTTTTAGACAACTGTCCAAACTTTTCAATGCACTCATTGTTTATATTGTATACGGGTTAAAAAATTATAAAAATTGCAGATAATGAAATTAAACTGGAATTAAGAGCAGATAATGAAAGAGATTGATGCAGAAGGAGAGGAAGTTGCAGGGACAGCATTGAGGATGGTGGAGGAGATGCTCACCAAGCTCAGGATCTGCTGTGTGTGCCTAATATTCTTCCTAACATCCATGCTTGTGTGCCTGAGGTTCACCAGGGTCTATGAATTCTGTTCTAAAAAACCTACTCACAGAACAGAGCATAGAGTGTGAACCATAGTTTGGGTATTTTCATGGCTGCTCTGTTTTTGCAAATTCATGCCCTAATTTAACAAATAAATAATCCAACAAATCAATGAAATTCTTTCTTCCTATCACAAAATCAAATAACCATAACCCAACAAGTTTCAACAAAAAAAACACACTCTCCACATCTCATGAGCATTTTAACAAGAACAATTTTCGAAAACAAACAGACCCTTAAATTTCCAGTTGTTCAATTCATCTTCTTTTCTTTTCTTCTTCCATTACATCATTACCATTTCAAATTTTTAGCTCTTAACTCGGTATTTGGGGTAGATGGGAGCGCAAGATCATCGACGGATCCCAACTCGGAAGATCTGAAGGATGGGAACAAATCAGGGGGAGAAAAGAATGCAGCCTCTGATGATCTCACCCCAGCAGAGAGAAGATACATAGAACAGAGGGAGAATCTGGACGTGAACAGGCTGGCTAGGGTATCAAACAAATCCCACAGGGATCGAATCGAGGAATTCAACCAGTACCTCGCGAACATGAACGAGCATTACGACATCCCTAAAGTCGGCCCCGGCTAACAAAGAAAAACTGAATCGGAATTTCAGAGTCTGCCATGGCTAAAGGAGGAGAAGGAGGAGGAAGAGGTACTTTCTCAACCTTGTGCTAGTACTACGACTTGGTGTTGTTAGAGCATTTTAACCTAGAGATAGAGAGAAAAAATATAGAAGAAGTTACCTTCAGAAATCTGAACATTTGGGGTAGTCGTGGAACCCAAGGGCAAGTGAGCAGAGAGATGAGCAACAGAATCAGGCAGCTCCATTGTGTTTCAGTTAAGAAAATGGAGTGGAAAAGATGGAGAAAAGTTTTCGAACGGGAAGGGAGGGAGAAGAGGTTTTCGATCCAGACGGGGATAAGAGGAGACGCGAAGTGAGGTTTTGATCGTTAGCTTTTTCTGAATGGAAAAAGCCAAATTTTTTGGCTTTTTCATTTCAGTCATTTTTTAAAAAAATTCAGTGAAAAGTGAGTAAAAAATCAAAAAACAAATGGCTGAATGCTGAAAGCAAATTGCTTTCAGCATTAAGCCAGAAAAACAAACACGCCCTAAGTCACTCGACATATATTATGTTGGACATAAAATTAATATTGTAGTGTTGTGTTATGACTCTTTGCCCTAATAGCATGCAAGGTGGTTTTCACCATTGACCCCTTCCTAATAGTGATCCCCACATAGTTGTTTTCTTAGTATGTGACTAGTGAGATAATAATTCATCTCTACATAAGAATTAGTTATAATCTTATACATTTTAGGTAACTTTTTTAACTACCATTAATGATTATTTTTTTATACACACTTTTTATCTCTGGTATCCATTATCATAAAGACTAAAAAATTATATATTTTATAAGTATTTATACTTTAAGTTTTGTATACACCATACTTACAAATTTAATATATGTATCATTCATTGTTTACTAGTATGAACTATTTGAGTAATAGTAGTTTACAATGGTTATCATTACTTTATGTGTCATAACATACTCACACATGTACCAATGATTGACTATTACCAACATATTTGATGATGAAGTGACTTACACACTAAAGGTAAATCACTTGAAAATTTTTTTTTTATATAATATTCATCCCAATCGAAAACTAGTACCTTTAAAATATATACAATGGATTGGTATGTAAAATTATTTGTACATTTGGATTCACAAGTACCATACTCATAATAATTAACATACATAAATTTTGGAGTTCAATATATAGCATTATCTGGTGCATCACATTCAAAAAGATTTTCACTTTCTTTTGATTATATGCATGATTGAGCCTTATGATTTATATGTCATCATCCACTATGAAAATCTCACATAAATCTAACTATAGTTAAAATCCAAATTTAAGTTCTATTTAGTCACTATCAATCAGTATGTATACATAAAATAAATCAATCTATTCATAAATAAAACTAATTATATCACATAATTCAAATTATATAATTTCTAGAACCATACTAGTTTGGGAAAAAAATTCTCAAATCTATCTTTTGAGGAGAGGGGTTTGAGAGCTATGCTCCTCAACTCTAGGTATTAACATAAATTATGCATCCTTTGTTTTCTTGTGGAATCCCTAGAGAGCATGAAGTTCACCCCTAAGATTTGATAAGTACCATGACTTTCCTTATTGCATGAGAGATAAGGAGAAAAAATGAGAGATCTCTTGAAAATTTTTTATCTTGTACTTCTATATTCAAGCAACTTTATATTACTCTAAGTAGGAAGTCAAGGCTTTTAGAAAAAAGTCACCACTTTGGCATTCATCTCTTTAGCTTAAGGTCAAGATTCTAGAAAATAGTCATGTCTTTATTTTACATCTTGATCTTTATGTAACACAAATAGCAACATTGGAATTACCATAACTTAGGCTAAATCTTGTTGTAATATAAAGTCATAGTACTATGAAATAGTCATGAATTTATGCATTTATTTATTTATTTCTAGTCTATAGAGGGTCATGGCATTTTGGAAGTAGCTGTGAAGTAGAGATGACTTTTTATGTTGTTATATAGTTGTGGCACTATGTGGAGGCCATAATATTAAAAAATGATCTTTCTTGATATTTATATGGTTATGACACAAATAAATAATTACATCATTGAGAAGGCCTTTCATGTGTTGGTTGTGGTCATGGTGTTGGAAACTACACAAGATACAAAAGTAACCCTTCATATCTCCTAAATGTCCATGATATTGTGTGTAGTTATGGTATTAATATTTTCTTCTATTGTTTAACATTTTATTATTTTGCTATTAAGATATTGTGGCATTTAGACATAGCTTAGGTGTACATGTTGTGGATATATGTCTTCCTTTGAGGATAAGAGTTACAACCTTACAAATTGTTATACTCGAATAATATCCTCTATAATATTTGGTATTCCAATAATCATGGAATTGAATAATTTTCCAACTTTGGCATGAGTAGTTGGGCATCTATAATTTTCTATAGCTCATAAGTCATAACTTTATAAAAAAAATTATAGTTTTGACATGAAACTATCGAGTCAAGATAAAGTCATGATATTATGAAATTAACCATGAATTTAAGTAACAGTGGGTTATGAAGAAAAATTAATTTTGCATACATTTACATTTTCTAAGCTATGTATGACTATGAATTCATGATAATATCACTACTATTGAGAATATGTCACATAGTGGAATAATTTTTCTAATGAGTTTATAGGATTGTGGCATACTAGAATTTCTCTAACTAATTAGGTAGAGTTTCAACCAAGAATAAATATTGAAACTATGTGAGACTCACTAATATATCTTTGCTAAACATCTCTAAAAATTCATTGATTTCATGATTATTCTTCTAAACTCTCTAAAATACCAAAAAAAAATATGGAATCAATACATATTAGCTTTATTTCCACCTCTACAAATTATTATCAACCACCAAAATATAGATGAAAGTTTAGTAATTTGAATATTGAACAAATAGATTATTCTAAAAAATGTTATTTGCATAGTCATGAAATAATTGACCCTCAAAGCTATTTATTTATTATGTATTGAATTAACTTTTCATAAATTTTATATTCTAGAAAATTTATATTTTTGGTGCAAAATATACATGTGTGATCGTTTATATATTTATGAGTTACATGAGCGATACTATTAGCCATGTTTGAAGTATTTGCTATTAAGTTGTAGTGAACATTGCATTTTGAACTAGCCAACTAAAACATTCTCAAAAGAGGCTCCTTTTGAATTTATAAAAAAATGAATTCATGTTGAAATTGATTCCTAAAAGACACCTATTTGCATGTAATTCAATTTAAAATAAATGTGTTCCTTCAAAAGATATTTTCCACAACTTGCATATTACTAAGACATTTAAAACAATTATATTAAAGTTGTCTATTAAAAAGATTGTTGGATCTATATGAGGTGAGTAGATGCATTACAAACTACTTCAAAAGGGTTTGAATAAATTAAAATTAATTTGTATATATTTATTTTATAGGTTTTTAGTTAATGCTTTTTTTATAATTCAGTTACCACTTGATTCCTCATGGGATTTTTTATTTTGCAGGACATGAATAATTATCCATAACCAAAAAAAAACACTTTTTTTTCTTTTTGCATGGTTTTATTAAAACATAAAGCATGATGCATGACATGAAAATTAATGTGGGTACAACAAAAATAAAAGGGGGTAAATAGAAGAAATATAAATCTTCCCTGCTTTTTCTTCTTGGTTTTAGATAGACTATTTACTTTGTCGATGTTGCCCTCTCACTCTACTAAAAGTAAAATACGATGACAAAGTAACGGAGCTTGGGTTTTCTCCTCAACAATATATCTATCTTCTTATTGTGCATTTACCCATCATGAAATTTATCATTGATTGCTATTGTAATCTTATTGCACATTTATCCATGTTGTGAACTCACGTGAATATTATGTGGTGATTACATTTATTGTGTTGGCTCATATTATTCTGCATGTATTTAATACTTGTGTAGATTTAACACTTGTTATTGTGGTGGTTTCACACTTACTATAGTGGTGGTTTTACATCTACTACCATGGTATTTGTACCATTGTTATAGTAGTGGGGTGGTTTTATCCTATCTAGAAGCTTGAATAGATAAATACTTTTCACTCTAATGACAATTAAGAACAAGTATCTCAATATTCAATTATGTCTAATATTGGTTACAAGTGGATATTCACTATGAAGACTAGTCTAATTTAGAAGGTTGATCACCTAAGTGTTACTCTTATTGTCAAGTAATTCACTATGATATTTGGTTTGGATTATGATGATATTTTTTCTTTAGTGACCATGATGATCTCACTGTGAATTCTTAAATTACTAGTAGCATCTCACACAATGATGATATATCAATTACACATGAAGAATATTTTTATTTATGATAATTATTTGATACTCAAAATATCTAATAAATGGTATCATTTTGGGACTACAATATGGAGTGTTTGCGTGAATATTAGTGATCAGCAAAAAGATTTTATCAAAACTTTATTTTGAAGAGGAAGTAATGAATATTAGTGAAATTGAAGATAATTTTTATAAAATTGGTGGACTCGGTGGAGAAAGACTTGTTGGAAAGAAAAGTGATTTAGAGTCAATAATTATTTTGTCATAACTTATATATATACTCTATATTAGCTTTAGGTAGTTGTGGTATCATTTCTTGGACATAACTCTAGCAAAATAGTCATAACATTTTTTGTAGGCTAAGACTCTACCATTGAGTTGACACAATTATTTTACTATGAAACACAATCATCATGTTCATAACAATATCTTGGATTCATGTCAATACTAGCTCAAAAATACTTAATAAGTATGATATTATTTTCACATCATGGAAGCCAAGTACCCTAGTCGTACAAGTAGTCACGATACATTATAGAATCATGATTTATTGAAATAGAGCTAAAACATCAATAGATATAGGTCATGGTATCATTTTCCACCATAACTTTTTTATTCCATTGAATAATTATTCTAGTCATGGCTTTTTCTAATATCAAAATCTTGTGTTCCAGATAGAAAATACCAAAGTCTTGATAGTATTTAATATCATGACTTTTTATTACATAGAGTATTTAACTTAGTCTTGACATTCATAGTGTTATGACACTTTTCCCAAAAAGCTAATACCAAAGCTATGACTAATTTATAGTACCATGACTTTATTACATGGAGGATTTGGCTCATTCCTCATAATCCCAGTGCCATTATATTTTTTTTAACAAATTCAAGATCAAATCCATGACTAATTTTTAGTACTGCAACTTTGCATTATTGAGAGTTTAAGCATTAGTCATAACCATTCATTGTGCTATGAAAACAATGCTTTAGAGAGGATCTAAAAAGATGAAAAATTCATGGCCTCAACTTTATGCCATGACATCCAACTTAAAATATCACAAAGATGTTCAAAGTATAAAAGCTACACTTTAAAAAAAAAAGAAAAAAGAGGAGAGATCGGGGAGATAAATAAAAGAATATAACAATACATTCCAAGACTAGGCACAATGACCTCTATCTCAATAAGGGGCAAATCCATGTAGACCAACACATAAAATCGATTGGAATTAGGTTTTTCTTTTTAGAAATTTGTTTGTGTTCATCAGAAATCCTAGAATCCATGAAATGAATTTTCACACATCTTGTTTGATTTTATCTCTAATGTCTAGCTAGATTAAATTTGAGAGCTAGTTATGTGATTATGTTGTGATGGATAATTAAATTAATGAGCTTATATTTGATTTATCATGTATTTGGATATTGATAAATGTTGATGTACTTGAGAACCTCAAATTAGAGTTTCCACGAATATGTCAGTTTATGTTTATTGGTCATGGTGGATGATAATAGGTATGTCATAAGATATAATTACATGCTTCAAATAGAAGGAAGACATAGAGCTTCTAATCTTAATGCATAAGATAGATTATCATATAAAAATTCTAACTTTAGTTATATTAATCAATATAAATATGATACTCAAAAGGTCAAAAACATTAATTTATTAAAGATAATTCATGTATGTTCTATGTATATGAACTAATATTTGAGTAATGTGGGGCTTAAATAGAATGTATTAGATAAGATTTTAAAAATAATATAGGAGTTATGTGTTGGTAGTAGAGAATAGTAACATGTATGTCATGGGGCACTCGCAAGTGATGGAAACTAATATGATATTACGAGTACTTGTGAATAATTATTGCTTGTATGATTTCCATGGGTAAAATTGTTAAGAAGAAGTATATTTAATTATCATGAATATGATACTCATAAAGCCAAAAACACAAATAAATTTAGAATCATATTATCTCGGGTCATTGAAATAATTAGAGGTGAGAGAATAAAAATATATATTCAAAGTAATCATTAAGGGTAATTAACATATTTTCTAAATGAAAAAGATATGATAATAACCCTTACATGGATTGATGTGTTGTTTCAGTATTAAAATACTAATTGGAAAACTATGAGGTGATATCATCCTTGGCAGTGATAGTCCAATGGATGACTTCCACATTGTATGCCAAGAGGGCACATGAGTATTTTCATACCAATCTACCCGTTATCTAATAACCACACACATCATGAACTAAACATTGAGAAAAATCATCACACATTAGTTTGTGCACCAATCCTAGAGTTTTAGTATATTTCTTAAGACGAAGTATATCTATTCAACTAGCATAACCATTAGTTCATTATTGATCGATCAAACCATCAAATAATCCTTATGAGATATATATCTAGACTTACAACCACTTTATTACTTATATGACCCATATAATTATGGAGCTATATTGGCTAAGATATCCTCACTCAACTAGATTTTATGATAATATCGAATAACAAATGAGATTTGGCACCTTTATAAAGTTATAATAGTGATCTTGAAAAAAATGTATATATAGAGAAGCCACTCAAAAATCAAGAAATATAGTTAAACTCATTTTTTAGATTGTGAAAATTATTATATGAATAAAAAATTGTCCTCAATATCTCAATTTGAAAAGGTTTCAATGGCAATGACTTTTTTTGAATTATGCATGTATGTTACCACTTTCTATTTATTTTTTTTGGAAAAGTTCAGATAATATATTGATCTTGTTGATTGTGTTTATAAATGATATTCTTATATTGTAAAATAATGAGCTAGAAATCAGTCAACTCAAAGAGTGAATTAAGTCACAATTTCATGCAAAATAATTTTGAAAATCTTTGAAACTTTCTTGTAATAGAGATGACCTAATTCAAAAAAGGATTAATGTTATTATAGATAAGATATGCAGTTAATACTCTAACGTATGTTAGTCTTCTAAATTATGTTCTAGCAAATACTCTTATTGAGACATTTATAATTTCTTGATTGATGAGTCTATTATTTAACTCTATTACTTTCTAGAGAATCATAGTCAATATTATTTAGAAATCACCATATTATATATAGTCTACGTAGTATACATAGTTAATTATTTCCCATATTCTTAATGACAAGTTCACACTGATATTTTTTTTGTGATCATGGATACCTACAACTAATCAAGTATTCATATTAGAGTTATGAACTAACTTCCATAGATAAAAAGTTTACTATAGGTTTTTATAGTTTTCTTGCAGATTATTTTGTTTCTTAAAAAATAAAAGATAGATGATTATTTTGAGATACAATATAAAAACATAGTTCATGATTATGATGATCACAACATACTTTGAATCAGGTACCTTCTAGACAAAATCAAATATCATTTTGCTGTTCATATTGCTCTTTATTATGATAGTTATGCGGTAAGATATAGAATATTTAATCTAGTAATTCATGAGTAGATAAAGAATATATCATTGATTTAATTATTTCATAGGAAGAGGATCTAGAATAAGACTATTGCTATAGTCAATATTCTTATAATATATCAATTAGATAACATCTTCATGAAAATCTTGAAGAAACTCCAATAGTTCAGCTCATTTTTTTCATTCAAATATGATATTTTGGATATTTATGAATCATTTTGTGAGAGATGCTATAGTTTTATATTTTTTGTTTTTTTTTTGTTTCTTATTTTTTGTCCACTTACTTTTTGGATGGGTATTTCCAACATATGTATTGCCTCAATCCATGTTATAGATTTTTTAGAGGATCATGTATGAAGTTTAAGATAATAAATGTGTTTTCTTATTATTTGAGTTTCTTTTTTACATTTATCATATACTAAATACACGTGAACGATTCCATTCAAAAAATATGACCCCACAAACAAAAACATATCATAATGCTTGAATTGCACAAGCATAATCATCACCTTGTCCTTATTGCATCACAAGGACAACAACAACATGCATGTCAACTTCCATATGCCCAAGGAATAAACTATTCAAAGCATTACATGTGTCACACCAACAACAACAACAAAAATAAAGATGAAGTGCTATAGGCACATACAAGTAAATAAAATTTAAAAATCATTATGCATAGAATACATGTATAAGTCACACACTCAACTGAGTGTGCATAGTACATGTGTCATACTAACAACAACCTATGTGAAAATAATCTCACATGAGCATGCACTTGATTACATCTTCTCAATACCTTTAACTCCAACTTTTCTATATGGTTTCTAAATAATGGATGTACAAACTATTAGAACTGTATGTATACTGACAGTCATTTTAATGTGATGAATATTTATTTAAAGTAAAAATGTTATTTCATTTCTATGGGAATCTATTTGAGCTATGTTTGCATTTATATATAATGAAAGTATATATTTTATTCTATATAGTTATTTTGATTATTTGTACAAACTGTGTTGGGATGATTATTTTATACTAACACAAAATAACCAATACCTTATAAAAATTGTGAGTATTAATACTTTTAAAAATGATATAATTAACAAGTATGTGCATTTGTTGATATTTATTTTGATTTATATAGAGTAAGATCTATTAATAGATAAATAAGTTTAGTGAATTGAATAATTATATTAATTATATAATGAATATTAATTATTAATGAAATATATGTCTAATTAAAATGATTAATGATATCCCCTTAAGGATAATTATAAGTTTTGATTATGTCAAGCTTTATAGGTAAATTGTAATCTGGCATATTTGATAAGTTATATGAAAAGTTTTTAGAAAATTATTAGATATTAATTGAATAAAATTGTTAGTTATTTAATTTAATGAATGTGTATATGTAATCTTAACATGGGAAAATTAATAAGTATTAGATATTAATGGGCTCAAATTATATTTTGAATAAGTAAAAAAGTGTAATTATAATTTTTTAGTGAAATGATTTATAATTAATGTAAATAGTATCATTTATTTATATTGGGAGCTATGAGTGTCAAATAGGTTGGATGTCCGGGCATGACATGAGGCACGACATGATTCAATTATGCCTGCATGACACAAAATAACCGTGTCGGGCATGGAACAACCTAGTTCAAAATTATGCCTAGACATGCCACAAGCTGGTTCACAAAATGGCTCGGGCTATTCTGAGCCAAAATTTCTGACATGGGAGGTGCAATTAGATGTGTCAAATAGGTTGATATGTGCTAGCATGGCCCACTTTTCAAGGAATAATCCTGTCATCATGTCTTGCATGATAAGGTGGCATGGTCCACCACCCAGCATGGCTTGGTGGCACGATCAAATGCATGGCCATGACGGATCGTGCCCCATTACCCATTGTATGATGGGTGGCTAACTTACAGGCCGACTGATTACAATCGGCTATGTGATTGATTGTTTTAAAAAAATGGTACTGCCCTATTACAGGTGTCAAAGGGTTTCCTAGAGGGCGGTCCTGATATAAATGAGCATGATTTGTTTTTTTATCCTAATATATAGCTACATGATGATTTCAAAGAATTTACAACTTTATATTTTGTGGTTCAAATGATATATGTTAAAATATTGAATAATTAAAGCAATAAATCATTTGATGTGATTTTAAATAGGTGGTAAAAAGTAATAAAAAAGGTCGGGAAAGGTAATAAATAAATTGTACCTTATTAAACAACTCCTATATACCAAAAAAACATTCAAATAATAAACTCTTCTCAGGCAGCCACCACTTAAGGCCAACTGATGGAACTCACCCATCTTAACATTTCTATTTAGTTATCCCCAAGTAGACTAGATTATTGAAGTTGTTTCTAAGTAATTCAAAGCATTACTCATGAAAATTCCTTGCAAAGTAGATTCTTAATCATCAACAAATAGTATTTTCTTGAAGTCAATTATTCTTCAATTATACTAAAAAACAGATCTATGTGGGTTGTTTTCTAATAAAAAAGTAGTTAATCCCTACTTGCAAGTAGCTGAATCAAATAAAATTTATTTTGTGACCATTTACCTTTTAAGTGATAATAATTCTCCCCAATCTATAACATTGCTAGTGCCTAGCATTAAAAAAAAGGAAATAATATCACAAACATGTTCCCCCCTTCTTTCTTTTCTTTTTTTGTTATTCTTGTTTTTTTTTTTCTTTCTTTTTATTTTTTTAGACTTACTATATGAACACAATGAATAAAAATGAAGGTACATCATGTATATATATCTTATAATCATTTCTCCCCCCAAACAATTCAATATTATTCCAATGTTGCATAAACAAATACTAAGAGAAATCGAAATGACATGAAAAAAATATGCAACATATGCATGAGATGAATCTATAAACCTTGTGGAAGTTAAAAGCATGCTTTAAAGGTCCAACAAAAATAGTGTCGCTCAAAATAGACATCAAATCCATAGTCTTTCTAACTATGTCATTGAAGTTATCAATTCAACATCATTGGAAAGTTGTTAGACATTACATAATTCAAAAGGCATAGGACTATAAGCACATATACCAAATAGGCATGTAAAAAATAAGTTTCCATTGATCTTCAAGAAATATTTTGAAATGAATGTAACCTGAGTACCCATCTAAAAAATAATTACATTAATGGTCTCAATCCCTCTCAAGAATTTGATTGATGATCGGCAAAAAATTGGGATCTTTTTTGGTTACTACATTCATCTCATGATATTCAATGTCTATTCTCTACTTCATAATTAACTTCATTGAAATTGTCTCACCTTTCTCATTTAAGATTCCACTAGCATTAGACTACTTTGGAACCACTTGAGTGAGATAGAAAGGCTATCCAACTTAGAATACATTATTTTTAATTGTAATGGTTTGAAGCTTTTACCACTTCTTGCATGTGCTGATTGAATATTTCTTTGTGCATGTCAGATCAATTTAGCACATTCTTCCAAATAGATATGGAATGTACAGGTAGGTTAAGGGATTCATCCCTTAACATGTTATGGGATTCTTCGAAATTTTAGAGTACATTATTCTAAAATTGTAAATTTGACCAAGTCCTTCCAAAGAAAGCCCTAGCTCTCTTTTTATACTTATGGTATAATCAAACATGTTTATTAGCCATCGACTAAATAGAAAAAAAAAAGTCGGTACATGATAAGTAGGGAATTGATGATTCCTTAGCTGCTTAAACATTTCACAATTACTTGGTAACTAATGAAGCCTTCAACCTATAGACATGGTTTCTAAAATTTGGAAGCATTTGTGAATTAATGAAGCTTTTACCTAACTGACATAGCCTCTGGAATTTCACAAGTACTTGCGAATTGATTAAGCCATTTTCCCAACTGACAAAGTCTTTGAAGATTGCAAATACTTGCAAACTAATGAAGCCTTCCTCCCTACTGATGCAGTCTCTAGACTTTCTTAAGTTGTAGCAAACTATAAAACCTTCTATATAATTGATGCATCCTAAGGAATTTTGACAAAGCTTGGGAACTAATGATGTCTTATGTCCAATATTACAATCCCTTGGATATATCAAGTGCTTGAAAATTATTTAGAACTTTATTCTCAACGTATGCACTTTGTAGCTCGTGTTAATAGAACATTACAAATTCAAAAGAAATTTCTTAAGCAAAATCAAGAGAAAGAACACATTCAACCCTCATTTTCATGTTTTATAGTTCTACTAAATAGCATTGTACTTTCAAGATTTTTATGTCAAAATCAAGAGAAACAACATACTAAAATACTACAAACTAATTTAAAAAATATATTATAATTAATGGCTCCTAATATATAAATTGGAATAATTAGCAATTACTACTCATAAGTGGCTAGGTTTAAAAAAAATCATATCTTAAATGTTTGCTTTTAAGTATTAATCATTTAACTAATTTAATGTTAGAAAAATATTGAATTTCAATAATTAGTGTCATCTAAGTGAAAAGGTCTTTTATAATTTCATCTACATCCTCATCAATAGAATCATTATTATTCTCTTGGTTTCACAATAAATAAAAAATATCAAATGAATAGGTGAACAACATATTTAATGATAAATTTGAAAGTGGTGGTGAGAAATCCAAAAAGACAAGTGGAGCAAGCTTTACTAATGTAAGAGCTGCTCCATTTTAAAAAATACTTGATACATAAAAATAGGTGATTCCATTCACAATTAGAAACAAATTAAAATCATAATAACATCCAAGTTTCATGGCCTGATTAGCAATCATAAAATATATTTTTATATAATGATTTTCTTATGGTTCACACTGAAGTACTAATAACAAATAATTAACTTACTTGATATGATATATGCTTTAATTTGCAATAAAATTATTTTTTATGACTTTTTAATGAATTTTGTGTGACAAAGCCCCTGAATTTGTCTAGCAGAATTTTGAGCAATACATGTGGATGAAAGGAAAGAAGAAAAATCAAGGTCTAAAAGTTACAAAAAGTATTTATACAGATTTGTGAATGTTTGCAAATCCATCAAATGAAGATAACCAAAGAATGCATATAAATGTTGTGCAAAAGGTTAATTTCATTGTTTATGAATTTATACAAGTAAATATGAATAAAGATGTCATCACCTTTAATAATTCACATATGTTTATGAATTTCACAAACCACTGTGAAATATGCATAGGGCCTATAATTTTAGGTTTTCAAAAGTAGCCTTGTAATATTTATCGACTATGTACATTCCTTGAACCAGTGAGCTCCAAAAATATATGCCATTAAAATAATAAAGGGAATGAAAAAGAGAAGCGACAGAAACAAGTGAATATATATATTTTTTTATTACAAAATATAATTAAATTTTTTTTTATTCTCTCTGTTCTTGTCTTTTTTTAATTTCTCCATAAATTTGTATCTTCGCATGCAACATATACTCAAATTATATACATATAGCTAGAGGCTTTTTTTTTTTTTTTTGCTAATTTTCATCCTTCCAAAGGGAAGAAAAATGTTGGGATATGATAAGTGTGTGTTTTACCTATTAAATCTTGAATTGGAATGAAAACTATTTCACCTGATTAAGCCATCACAACTCCCAATTTCCCTCTTGAATCACTTCACATGATGATAATTTTACAAGGTCATAGGATTCAATGAATGGTTATTGCTAGTTCCATCCTATTTGATAAGTTATTAGGATTTGATGAATGATTATTTCTAGTCCCATCATCTTTTAAAAGTTATGATCTAAAATTCACTACAATAATGCATGAGATAAAATTGAGAGGAATTACGAGATTAATCTTTGAAATTTGCTTAATTTTCTAATGAATCCATGACATAAATGCAATTCATAGAATTCAAAACATAATTACCATGAAAATTTACTTTATAATGGATTTCAAATACAAGGGCTTTTCTTTTTTATCAATCACTTTGCCAATATAGTTACCATTTGAGGTATGGTAGTCAACATGATTTTAATCACTAATATAAAGAATACCCATCATGTGAATGATCCAATACTATTTTTTATGGTATCTATGTTGCCCTAAAATTATGCTTAGGTTATAATTTTTTTTATAATATCATTATGTTTGATGAAATGATATCATGTCCATGGATGACGCCAAAAGTATCTATGATTTTTTTTATTCACATTATATTATGTTATTACTTTGTTAAAAAGTTTCTCAAACTTGCAAATATTATTTAGTAATCTATCTTGTGGAAAATTTTGAAAATTGTCATGGAAATTTTTTTGGATGACACTTGCACAAGAAACATTTATGTGAGATTAGAAAAATTCAATCTGTCCACTCCTAAATTTTTTTCAGAAACTCAAATACATATTATAGAACACTAAGATGAAGAACTAATTATTCAACATGAATTTCTCCATTCCAAGCATCCTATATTCCAATCCATGAGAGATAATATATATTCAACAAGAAAGAGCAAACTCTTATGTATCATACCTCCATATGAACAAATTACTATTAGATCTCGTTTGTATCATTCCTTCCAAGATTCTATGGTTTAGGAATGAAAATTATTATTGCATAAATGACTTTTAAGAACTGTGCCACAAATTCAAAGTGGGAGAATCTTCTATTGACTTAATGCAACTAGAATTATTCTTCTTTATTTTGAAAGACAAAAACTTTGGTTGAATACTTTGATGCCACAATGTATACATACATGAGTAGATTTGTATCTGACATTTTAAAAGAAAGACTTTCTAGCACATCAAACAAGTGGCTTAAAAAAAGATCATTAATTTTACTACATTAGAGAATGAGAAATCTTATAAATGTCACAAGAGAGATATCAAGATATCTAGATGATGGAATGAACCAAACACCAAAGACATTCAGCAACCCAAACCATTATCGAATACCAAAGAAGACATTTATGCTTTGAAGGAAAAGCTGGATTTTTAAAACAAGGATGTCATGTTTGGCTAGATCCTAAGGGAGTAAGAGAATTGAAGATGAAAGGGTTGAATGACAAAAATATGGCAGATAAATTGTCGAGGCTGGTCAATCCTTGCTCAATTCATCACTTCATTTAATAAAAGTAGAGAAGCACCCTACACTTTTGACACTAACAGAGATGTTTGCTAACTAAGTGAATGTGGATTAGAGTTAAAAATCATCCAACAACCTCTCTTATGGAAACACTTACAATAGACTTTGGAGGAACTACTCAAACTTTCCATAGAGAAAAAGTCAAGCATAATCTCTCAACATTCTTCTCCAATGGAGAAAGCAATTACTACCTCAAGTAAGGTTATGATTAGATGTCGTGGGTCAAGTAGAAGCTATAAAAGTGAAAATCAAGTAAAGTATGGACACTTTTGAATTGAATCTTTACAATATTTAGTAGTCAACTTGTAATCTTAGCTAGTTCCAAATGGTGCAAGATAAAGTAAAATCCACTAACCAATAAAAGCCTAATCTTGAGGGTATTCATGAATAGTTAACCTATGCAAGATTTTTTTTACCTTGAGAAGTGGGGAGCAATTAGAGTAGTGGAGTCTTAAATCTCTAATTGAAATAATAAAAAAGTGAAGATTTAGCGATCGAGTAAGAAGTGGAATCATCCATGGATGATGAAAATGGTAGTTTGCAAAACTTTATAAATTATTAAAAAATTCTAGACAAATTAACACTAACATAGAATGTGCTTAGCACTCTACAGAAACTAAGAGAAAAAAAATTAGCTATCAAAAAACCATAAAAATTAACTATAGAGAATAAAAAAAAGCATCTCCAAAATTTCATAGTATCATAATTAATAAAAGATAAACCTAATATCTCCACTTTTTACTAAACTCTTTAAGGAAAGAAAATAGAGTCTAATATCCTCGTGTTTTGAAGTATTTAAACAAGTGATGGTGAACATCTCTTTGTTGGATATGATGAAGCAAGTTACAACATATGCAAAATTTCTTTTAGATATGCAAATGATGAATAAGGGATTAAGCATAAATAAGAAAGTAATTTCAACTACGAAAAATAATTACTATAATGGAGTTCATGACCTCTTTATGTATGCAAATCTAGGTTGTCCTATAATTTAAGAGAACATTGATTATATTTATGTTGAAATGTCTTATTGGACTTGAAAGTAAGTGTTAATCTTCTATCCTATTCATTGTATGAGTAACTAGAGTTGAGAGAGTTGAAGCTTGCTTCTATTACACTATCATTTGTTGATCATTCAATAAAGATTCTAAAAGAAATAATTTAGGATATATTGGTGCAAGTAAGTAAATCCTATTAACATGTGTACTTCATAGTTATAGATATAGATCCCATAGAAAAGTGTCAAATTATGTCTCAATTACTCTTGCTATGTCCAATTTAGAAAGATCAAAATGGATGATGTGAATCCCCTTCTAAAACATAACTCCATAACTCAGTAGTTTTCATATATGCAACAAACTTATTTAGCTTGGTAAAAAAGATTAAGAACAACTATGCCTACTTGAATCACATGTGGAGGAGTACTACAAAAAGATGATATATAAAAGTGACACCTAAATTTTGAAGATTTGGAGTCAATTATAGAAACTAAACTATAGATTTTGGTTCTCAAAACAATGTGAAATTTTATAGAGCATGGTGACATAGTTGCACAAAGAGAGAATTCTAGTCATATTAAGTTTTCACACATTAGCAAAATTTTAAAGTGTTTTATAAAGGATGTATGAGTAATAAACAAGCAACTATCTATCAAACCTGTTTAACAAACTTTACCGAGTACACTAAAATATGATTATTTAGAGTGGAATAAAAATTTTCAAGTAATGATTTCTTCAACTTTTATGACTGGATAAGAATATTCCTTGCTTAATAATTTAGCGAAGTATAACAAAGTAATTGAGTGGAGAATTTCCAATTTAAAGAAAATCAATCCTTTTATTTTGAGCACATCACATTATTGGAAGACAATGCAAAATATATTCAACATCTTAAAAAGTAGACTTAACTCATGTTTGCTAGATGTTGTAGGTAAGAAAATACTAAAATTATTGAAAGCAAAAATTATTACTCAATTTTGGACAACCTTTGGTAAGCCTTACTAAAGAAATGTCTAAAAGTATAAATTAACAATAACAAGAAATATCAAGGATAAAGCCATTCTTATAAAATTAACATCCACATGAAGAGGTTGTAATGGCTATAACATATGAAATGAGGTGACAAAGAAAAATTTATTTTCTCTTTATTTTATCAATCAAATACTTAAAAGGATGTTGGGAAACTCTTAGTTTAGTTTTCTTGATTGGTATTCACAATACTTCCTAATAAAAGTAGCCTTGGTAGATCAAAAAAACTCCACTTTTACATGTCCCTTTAACTTTTTTCTTATCGAAAAATGTCATTAAGTTTGTGTAATCCTCCTAAAATTTGAAAATGTGCAAGCTCAAAATCTTTAATGATATGGTGGAGTGAATAATAGAAACCATTCAAGATTATCTATATAAGTATGGTAACATATATGAAAATTTTTTACATAATTAACAATAAGTTTTGAAGAGGTATTTTAAGATTCATTTAGTACTAAATCAGAAGGAAATTTACTCTATGGTTTACAAGTGCATAGTTTATGTCCATGTAGTATCCATGAAGGGAATCAATGTTAACAAATTAAAAGTGAAACTCAATATTGAATTGTCACTACCTACCAACACAAGGGAAGCAAGATAATTTCTAATGGGTGTTGGATTTCATAGATGGTGCATCAATAACTTTCAAAGATGAAATAATTACTGTCTGAACTATTTGTTAAAATTATAAAATCTATATTATATTATATTTGACCAGAAAGTTTTTCGAAGAAATTAAGATTATTGATTATTGATGTCAATGCTAGATTACTACATTAGAATCTCCCATTTGATGTTATGAGCATGCAAGTGATATTGTGCGTGGGATAATTCTCACTCAAATGAATGAAGGGAATCATTTGTATACACTATGCAAGTCTAACTATAAATTAAGCTCAAAAAATATACAACCATGAAGAAATAACTTTTGCAGTGGTATTTTCTTTGGAAACATTTATGACATATCTTATGGAACACTTATCATTATATTCAAAGATCATTTGACTTTGAAAACTCTACTAAATAAACAAGATGACAAGATAAGGCTTGTGAATTTTTTATTTTTTCTTTCAGAGTTCAACTTGGAAACCAAAAAAAATGACGTTGAAAATGTAGTGGAGGATCACTATCAATGAAATCTACTTCAAATATTTCTCCAAGCTCTGTCATAGATGATTGTATTGAGTAGGTCATTTCTAGGTTTGGATAATTATCTATGTTTCAAATACATAAAAAACTATCTAATAATCAGAGAAATACATAAAGAATGAACCAAAAAAGTTAAAAATTCTTTTTATCTCAATTCCAAATTATTATTGAGATGAGCCATGTTTGTGCAAATACTATGTAGATAAAATAATTGAAATTTATTTTTCAAGAGAAGGATAAAAGGCATTTTGATTCATAACCATTACATTTATTCATCACCACTTTGCGACTCAAAAAACTAGGTTGAAAGTGCTAGAATTGGGGTTTTAGTGGCCAAGCATATTCAAAGATGAGCATAATTTTTGCAAGGCTTGTGACGATTACTAATGGATGAGTAAGGTGACAAAGAAGAATACAATACCACTAAATCCTATTTTGGAATAAAAGTTCTTAAATGTCTAGGGGATGGATTTATTGAGATCCTATACAAGTGGAAGTGGACTATATTTTGAAGTAGATTGTATCTATAACTTAAAACATGATGACATGATGTGGTTTTCAAATTATTCAAGAAATATATTTTATTTATGATTGAGATACCAAAAATAATTATAAGTGATGGAAGAATCCATTTTTATAAAAGGGATTTTAAATATTTGAAATGAAACACAATATAGCCGACCCTTACCATTGTTGCAGCTTTATTACTCGGCATAATTTAATTAGTTAGGTGATGTTCCAAAAGAGCCCATTAATGAGGTTATCCCATCAATTGAGATTTAACAAGTATATGGTTCATACAAGTAATATAATAGACTTAAGTCTAGATATTAATCCCAAAAGTATTGTATCAGCAATTTTGTTGTCCTACTAGAGCTAACTTCTTTTTAGTAGAAAAGATTATAAGATTATAATCAAACTTAGGTCTAGGGTTTAAGGTTGATTGAAATCTTATTATCTCTTCTACTAAAAATGAGTTGCCTCTAGTTGGACAATAGAACCATTGATACAGTTCTTGTGGTATCAATATTTAGAATTTGTCTATCATATAACTTGTATGACTCATATACTTAATTAATTTATGTGTTACTATTAATTTGTTTGATATAGTTTATGTTGAACATAGAATAAAGATTGGTTTGTTGTGCAAATGAACCCTTGCCTTGTCGGCATACAAAGTAGTTATCACCATTAAGCCCTTTGTAATGATGGTCACCTCAGAGTTTTCCCCTTGATATATCACTTCTAAAAAAACACTTCATCCATGTGTGCATATCATTTACAATCTGATACCTTTTAGGTAATTTCATCAAATGTCCTTGATGATTTCTTCCTATGCATGTTCTTATTCACTAGACTCCATTATCTTAAGACCAATGATTGAGATGGTTTGCAAACATTTACACTATTGACTTTGTAAGTACCATATTTACATAATTAACATATATTTCCTTCAATTTTCACCAATGAGAATCAAATGAATGAAAACAGCTCATGTAGGTTATCATCACCTTGAGAGTCATATATGCATGTCACAAAGATTACCTTTCATCATCTTCTTCTATGATGACGTGACTCTCACACTAAAGGTAAACTCCTTATTAGGAACATTCTATATAATCTTCGTCCTAATTAAGAACTAGCCCCTCTAAGATGGATATAATGGATTGATATGTTAAAATATTAATACTTTTGTCTTGGTAAGTATCATACTCAATGATTAATATACCAAATTCGAGTTTCAAAGTATAGATTCATCTCATGTATCATAATTGAAAGAAATGTAATCACCTTCCTATCAAATACATGATTGAGTTTCATGGCTAACCTAATACTATACACCATTATAACCTCACACAAACCCATAATTATTCAAAACCCTAACTTGAGTGTATTTAATCACAATATATCAACATCCATAAATATAAAATATAAACAAACTAATATTGTATCAATCATTCCAAATTATTACATCACATAATCCAAAGAACACAAACTCTAAAACAATATAAATTTAATACAAAATTTCAAATTTATCTTTAAAAAAATAGGGTTTGAGATCTATGCCCACCAACTCTAGGGATTGGCATTAGTGGTACATCCTTAGTTTGCTTATGGAGCTCATTGGGAGTGGAAAAATCACTCCTATGATTTGGACTTGCTATGGCTTTTGCTTGTTTCATGAGGAGGAAGGAGTAGGAGAGTTTTTTTTTTCAAAAATTATTTAATTTCTTCTTTTATTCATGAGTAGCCTTGCATTGCTTTAAGTAAGAAGTCATTACTTATTAATGAAAGTTGTGACTTAAACCTTCATCTCTTCAGTTTGATGTAGTGCATCTAGCACATAGTAGCGACTATGTTTTACATCTAAATTTTTATATAACACATAGTTGTAGTGCAGGTAATAACCATGACTTGAGACTATTCTACCAGTAATAAAAATTTACAATACTATAAAATGGCAGCATCCTCATGCCTTCATTATTTGTAGTTCATAGATGGTCATAACACTATGAAATGGTCATGAAGGGTGTGATGGCTTACAACATTATTTTATGTATGTGGTTCAATGTGGAGGCTATAGCATCAGTCATTCATCCTTCTTGGTAAGCATATGACCATCACTCTATTAAGTGGTAAAGGTGCTTGTATTTAGTTTGTATATATGTACAAGTTATGATTGTGCCTTTCTTTGAGAACAAAAGTCACAACCTTAGAAATAGTCATAATTGAGTAATATCATTTATAATATTTGATAACCCAATACTCATGGTATTAAATAATCACCATAGCTTTAGCTTGAGTAATTGTGACACTTTATTTTTCTATAACAAAAAAGCCACATCTTTATGATAAAACCACAACTCTAACTTGAGACTATCGAGCCATATAAAAATAAAGTTGTGACCTTATTAAATTAGATATGACCTTAAGTACCAGTGAGGTATTTGGTTACCGTGACAAAGAATTATTTTCATAGCCATTAAAAATTTACAAGCTAGATATGTTTACAGATCCATGATAATACCATAATCATTGAAAAAGTGTCATATAGTAGAAAGATTATTCTAACAAAAGGGTAGGGTCATGAAGTACAAAAATTTTCCATGATTTTTTAGATAAAATTTTGGCTAAGAATAAATACTGAAATTACAATAGACTTATAGACTCATATCTCCTACTAAAATACATCAAAAAACTTATTGATTTCACAACTATTCATCAAAATTCTTCAAAACTACAAAAATTGTGAAATCAACATAAATCAACCTTATTTTCATATATACACACTATTCTCAACTACTAAAATATATCAAAATCTTTAGTAAATTAAACATCAAACAACCATATACAACCTCATGAAAAAGTATTGTAACTAATGGAAAACCATCCTAATGAAGATAACACAAACCATTGAAGCGGCCATTATTCCTTAACTTTGATTGGTAATAAAAAAGTTAAAATTTACCTATGAAAAGTTGTATAGAATATGTTTTTAGACACTACTTTTTTAGAGAAAATAAGGGATGATGGCTACTTCAATGGAAAGAATGCTAAAACTATGTTTAAGTAGTGGAAGGATCAATCACTACTATCAATAGAATTTCAAGTAGGCTAGAAGGGTTGAAATTTTTGCATTATGATTCCAAGTTACAACTCTTACTAAGTAATCTAAAATCCAATGATTGCACCATATGAACTACATGAAGTGTATCCTAATGGAACTATGAAGATTATAATTCATCTGAAAACAACCAAACTTCTTAATGTTAATGGATATTGGCATAACACATATGGATTATCAAATCGGAAAAATAACAAAAGCCATTTTAATATTATTAATATGCACTATTTGTTCATTGCACATTCAATTATGTTTGTGTTATTTACTTTGAGAAGTAGATACATATTAATTAGTTACATAAAGTAACTAATTATGCATTTCCATTTCAATGGATACACTTTTATATCTTAAGAGTTCCATTCATTTCATTATGCATCTATCAAAGAGCAAAATGTCTACATCATGTTGACTTTTGGTCTCCCATGTTGGAAGAAATTTGGCCATGAGGACAAAGTGGCTCCTTGTTTGGGGTGAAACTCTCATATATTTGGTGACTCAACCTTATATTTTATAGTCATAAAAGATTATATTGTTGATGTTTTAAATACTATGTTGGCAACAATTGAAAATTTTCATAAACTATACTTGCTATCTTTTATCTTTTTTTGAGTTGTCTATTTGTGAATTTTTACAAAATATTTCTTTCTTTTTTATATAATTTATTTCAGGGTTGTTGGGTCTTTTTATCTTCCCAAATTTCTATTTCTTACAAAAAAAAATAGAAAGAAAGAAGTGTGCATTAGTTGTATTTTTCATTTTACTTTTTTTCATGTTTCATTTATATTATTATTTTGGAGACCAACAAGGTTTAGTCTGAAGGTGTGATCACAACTAAAAAGTGCATCTCATTCAATGATTTTCATAGGACTTAGTTTAATATGAGTCATATATTTTTATGAATAATCTAGTTTCCATGTTAGTCACTTTAAATTGTAGTCTTTCCATTTGAATGAGATTTTTGGTATGATTTGTGCATGGAAAACCTTAATTTCTAATATAAGGGTTTTGAAAAGCACAATTAAAACAAAGGAACCACAAAAAAAAAAAAAGTCAATTCAGACCTATATATGAGATTACAAGCCTTTTTATGAATTTTGGAAATCCCACAAAAAAATATAAGTTGAAAACTTTGGCAACTCTTAAAAAGTAATATTAATTTTTGAAATTTCATGTTTTATCATTTAGTGTCATTTAGTTATGTTTTTCTTATTTCTTTTAAGTCATTGGAATCTTGATACATGTTCATTTTTTCTAACAATGGATCTAGAGGTATCCCACAATTAGGGATATTTTCCCTTTTTGAAAACTTGTGCACATAATTTGCTATATTTCTCTTTCCCCTCTTTCCTATTCCTCGCGTCTTGCCTTCTACCTTGGAAAGAAACAACCATTAGTGTTGTGGATCTAATGGATGAGGATGAGGATGAGGATCAATAGATAAATCGGTGTGTTCCCAAGCAAAGGAAGTCATTTGAAATAAGGACTATAATTTGTAGGCATTGAATTCTAAAATTATAAAGTAAGTTATTTCAGTGAAGTAAACCATAACAATTTCCTCAATTTGCTTTTTTAGAATCACTTTTAATAGTGACTATATGGAAGCTAATATGTTTGCATTAATAAGTATCACTAGATCCATTGTATTGAAAGTAATTAGCTATAATCTATGACAAGGAGATAAAAGTTGAGATTGGTAGGAAGATGGTGTTAAATCTTAGAAATTGATCTACGCCATCAGTGCAATTTATAATCATCATGGTTCCTAATCGCCCATGTAGCTTGTACTTAGTGAATTTAAACTAAAAAACTTTTCTTCGTGTCATTTATCAGCTTAAGTTATTATACAAATCTCAATATTAGGTTTCTTTGGTCACTCACACATTGAAAATTCATTATATGAATGATCCTAGGCCATCATGCTATGGTCACCACAATTACCCTATTATGGTGTTTAGGCTTTAAATATTTTTACTTAAAAATTCATGATTGATTAGTTTCATAGCCAATATTCCAAGATATCTAATAGTGACAATTAGTGACCTTGTAGATTGAAATCATATGAAGGTCATGGTGATTGCAACAAGTATTGCTAGTTGGTATGCATTCATATGCAAAAGGCAAAAGTTCAAGAAAATATCTTTGAATTGGAAAATTTTAGACAATAGAACTGTTATTGAATTTTTAAAGTTTTGTGTATTTTTCACTTGTATCCCTTGATATAATAGTTTACCATGAAGGGTATTTCTCATAAATATATCATATTATATGGGGCACTACATTAAAGCTTAATGTATCTTTTTGAAAGAGTCTTGAAAATTGTTCAGCACTCAAACTACTGAGTTTTTATGGGTATTTTTAATTATTTTTATGATGTGGTTATACTAAAAATAAGCCTTAAATGTAAATATTTCACTATATTACATTTTTAATAGATTTAACTAAATAATATAAAATCAAATATGATTTGAGTATAAATGGCAGACTAGTTATAAAGTTAAAATGGAGGGCGGAAGAGTAAGGAATAAGTCATAAAATTTTTAATATCATAATATTTTGATAGTAGTACATGCTTTTTGAGAAGTCATGACAACTTTTCTTGGCCATGACTTTATAAACAAGTCATAGAATTCATTGCACATTGTGACTCTATCACTTAGTTTTCATAATCTTTTACTATACAATATATTCTTCGAGGAGGCCACATTAGTTCTAAAATAAATATTTAGTGATAACATTATTTTCACGTCATGTAAACAAAATACCTCACTGGTACAAGAAGTCATAATATTTTCTAATTCCATGACATATTAATTATATAACCAAAAATATATAACACCATGTAATTTTTAGTTATAACAAACCTTTTCCCCATGACATATTCTTTGCAAAACCAAAATCACATAATTCTAGGTAATTTTTAGTCATAGTTTTTTTGTCGCTATGTCTATGTGCTCCAAAGAAAAATTATCTCAATCATGTCATACTTGTTACCACAACTTTATGCTTCAAAGAAGAATTACCTTTGTTACAGTATTATTTGATGCAACAACATTTTGTTCCATGTAAGACTATTTTTATTCATGAATTTCTTTGTCGCCAAGATATTGTGGTCTAGAGAGGATTTTCCTTTATCATAACTTCTTTTGTTTCCATGACTTTATGCTCTAGAGAAGATTTAATGATCATCTAATGCCAAGATCTCAACCTAAAGTTATAACTTTCAACTTAATGATCTACTACAATAAATGATGAGACATCGATGATATAAAATATGGACTTAAAGATTTTTGAAAAGAGCTAGGAAATTTTATTTTTTAGGCAAAGAACACACCACCACCAAAAGGGCATGAACTCCACCCCCAATAGAGACAAATGTCAGCTGAATGCAAATAATAATAAATTGGGAACCAAACCTGAGACCTAGATCCTCATGCAAGCTATCCTTGGGGACCCTTGATTTGATGAGATGATGTTCGAATCCTCTAAAATGAAAACTTTTCCAATTTCAAGCTAATTAGAGATCTATGATTAATTTATATGTGTATGATGATTGTTGATTTACAATGATTAATTATGGAATTTTTATGCTTTGAATATTGATGGATATGAATGTGTAATAGAATATAGATTTAGAGTTTCACCACCAAATATGTTTATTCATGTTAGCCATGGTGAACATTGACATTTAAGTCATGAACATACTAACATTGGCATCAAAGGAAATGAGTCATTCTATTTCTACCTCATGAAATGAACTTGTGTGTAGAAACTTTAAATTTATGTAAGTTAAATTGATGTGAGTTTTATTCTCATGAAGCTGAAAATATAATAGAAATTATAATCTTTTAATGGTGCATATTCTAGAAGTACTGGCATTCAAATAATGTGGGGATTATATAAAATATTCAACCTAGGATTTCATCATGAGACACATGTAATGTTGGAGTCAAGTATTGGTTGTAGAGGTTTGTGATAGGTAAATCATGAGACATATGTAAGGTGTTATGTTTTACAAGGTAGTGATAACCTTGCAACCTTGTCTTTTTGTATGACTTCCATATGTAAAATCATTAAAGAGAAATATGTTAATTAATATGAGTATAATGCTTACAAAGCTGAAAGCTTAAATGCATAGGTGAAATAGTATATTCATCTTTCATGAATATTGAGGTAGATGTGTCAAATGGGTAATGTCATGCTAGCACAACCTATTTTTAGGTGTCCCAGTCAAGCCACCATGCCGTGCCAGGCACGACCTAGTAAGGTAGTTGTGTCATGCCCAGTAAGACATGACTTGTGTTTTTCTTGGCCTAATAGGCATGAGTCTGAGCAAAAATGGGTAGAGTCATGTCAGGCCATGTTGGGTCATGTCGGGTCGTTCCAGGAGCTGAGTCATGCTGGTTTTTGATTTTAAGTATGAAAATCATAAATTCACAATACAAAAATAAAAATATGAAAAAATACAATCATATATTACATGTGACATTAGTATGAAATAAAAAAATATCCATCATGACATCATAAAAAATGATAAATAAAAATAACAATAATATAAACAAAAACAACAACAATAAATCCATAATTAAAAAATAAAATAACAATCATCAATCTTAATGCCAATTAGTATTTGTATATAAATCATCATCATTATTATGTAAGCATCTAATAGTATCACTAGTAGTAGCCTCAGCATCCTCTAAGTCTCATGAGTCATCATATGCTAGCAACTCTTGTTCTCTCGTTCTAGCCTTATCCAAGATGCCCAACCTTGAATCCTCCTAATATTTTATGTATACAACTTCTTCAATGATATCTAGCTGCAGCCTCAATCTCTAATCTGAAATGACATTAACTGCAATAGAAAAAGTAAACTTTGATGATACTTCCAATACTAGAGATGTCAGTAGATCATATATAATCTTAGATAGTATGGAATAGGTGAACTCATATGATTTCTATCATTATAAAATATCAAGGTTCTTGTTATCATTATGTGATATGATTGGATATTAATCAGTATCTAAGTATCAAGATAGCTCTCTTTTATTTGATAGATAACCTCATTGTTTCCCCCTCGCTAATTGAATAGAGAAGTAATTATCTCTAAATATGGTATCTATATCTATACTCAAAGTATGGATATAACTACTACCATACCTAGTGTCATAGTATGTAAATAACTCAGTCAAGTGAATGAACCCTTCAGGTTGGTATTATTAATTCATGCACATGGATATGTATGTCAAAATGTTCTATATCCCTCCCACCTTATTCTTATGATCCATGCAGGTAGTTAGGTAATAAAGAGATAGAATGGTGGACTAATATTTTTAAGTACTTAGTTTTTATCTCAACAGACATGATACTAAATGTAGTGTCATTTCTAAACTTATTAAATATACTACTAATATTACAAATATGCTCAAGCCTGAGCCCGTAAGCTCAAACTGACCTTGAGTGCTGACTATTGACTACTGAGTCACTCAGTGTTTTGTTAGTTATCGCATTGCAGCATCAGCCAAGGCTGGCGCTAGTCAACCCAATGGTGACATGCAAGTACATGATGTACATGCAATAGCTAAAAAGGTTATTGCTTATTGGTGTATGACTTTACGTGTAGGGCTAAGGCCAAGCGGGCCTCGAACATGCCACACCTAGAAGCTGGCATGGAGCCTGCTAGAGCCAGCCATGTGGTGGGTTTCATTAATAAAACCCATCACGTGGTGGAAATAATTAATTTGTTATTGAACCGCACTCAGGCAGGCTAGGCATTGGCCAACTAGGCCATGCCCACTTCTCGATTACCAATAACTCATTATGCTTAAATAGTTTAAACCTTATGGGCTGGTGGACCATTCTAAAAGAGCATGCTCGTGGGTCATGCTTAGCTCGGCATGAGGCATGTCTACCTCTGGCCCAGCACGGCATGAGCCATGACTCAGGCTGGCCGACCCAAGTATAGGCATGATTCTAAACTGTAACATGCCAGACCAAATGGCTCAGTCGAGTCATGCCTCATGTCATGTCAGGTTGCCTGGACCACTTGACACCTCAATATTGAAGGCAAAAAATAGAATTGTGCACTTGAAGTAATCAATTGACATAAATACAATGGAATCATTCTTGGTAGTGATAGTCCATGATTAAAAACCCACCTTGTATGCCAAGGTGGAAAAGGGGATATCCACATCGCTACCATTCATCCAACAATCAAGTATAATATTATAAAATATTAAAGAAAAATTCATCATATATAAGGAAGTGAACTAATCCTAGAGTCTAAGAATCTATCAAAGACCCAAGTTTATTTTCTCAAATTGGGTAGTAGTTAATTTAATCTTGGTTGATCAACTAGCTCATATAATTCCTAAGGGATCAATATATAGACTTATGTCTACTATATTACTTGCATAACCTATATACTTATGGATTTCTATAAAATATATATAATTACCTAATAAACATTTGGTACTACAATAAATTCATAACAGTTTAATACCATTTCTAAAGATTATTTTAAGTTTGACTACTTAACCTTTAGTTGATTTAACTATCTTTGTGTTTGTGTGTTTGTTTATTTGTTTGTTTTTTAGAAAAAAAAATATATGCAAAAAAAATCTAAGACAGAACAAACTCCTCTAGATGAATAAATTAAGGGAACAAAAAGATAAATATTTAGATTGAGATCTAAGAGAGCATACATGAAAGATAATGATAGTAATGAGGATAACAAAGGAGATGAAGAATAAACTATTCAACAACTTATTCTTTATTGAACCTATGAGATTATCGAAGGCCAACTTTGATGGATAATTATTCTAGGATTCGGATGCAACCTATATATACAAATCATTTTTAGTTGAAGCATATCCTTGTAGCCATGGTACAATAACATCAAAATGGTAGGTAATTTTTAGAAGTCCTAAATAGTTGTGTCATAACTTTTTGAGAGTTAGTAGCTCGAATGCAAAAAAGTTGTGGCTATTCTCATTTTTTTGAGAGATAAGACAAAGAACTAGTTCCAATACTTATCTAGAAGATCCATTGAGAATTAAGATTAACTTGTTTAAGTTTATCTAAGTTCTTCCCACCTCAAATTATATTATAACTAAAAAAACTATGGTTGATAATCTATGGTTGCAATAAAGGAGCTAGTTCGAATGCAATAAAGGAGCATCTTTGGTAGTGATAATATATGGTTGATAATCACCTTATATGTCAAGAGGACAAATAGAAATTTTTCATTATTCTACCATTCAACCAATAATCAAGAATGATATTATATAATATTAAAGAAAAACTCATCATATACAAGGAAGTAAACCAACCATAGAGTTTAAGTATCTATCTGAGACTCAAGTTATCTTCTTAACTTATATAGTAGTTAATTCACTATTGATTGGTCGATCTACTCATATAATCTCTATATGATTGATATCTAGACTTACACTCATTGTATTACATGTATGATTTATATACTTATAGAGTTTCATTAGGCAAATAAATCACCCAATGAAGTTGTAATAATGTGCTACAAATAATAAAATTTTGACAATAATAACAAAGTCACAACAAGAACATTAATAAATATTTGGAAAATAGATATAACTTGAAAATTACAATCATGGTTTACTTTTTGAATGAATGTTGAGGACATTGACAAACTATTCAAAAAATAAAATGTACTAGAAAATTTCAAAGCAAATAGTTCCAAAGTAAATAGAATATTAGCTTTTTGTTCACATTTTTTTTCAAGATGGTGGAAAGTAATCACTTTTTAAACCATATAAAGTTATATTGGTAATATTAAAATTATGTATTTTTTTTATATTTTCCAAATTTTTGATCGGAGAAATTAGAGAGAAAACAAACTAAATTTTATCAACCCAAATTTTAGAAAAGGCTTGTAGTTTATTTGTATTATTGGGAAGCAATAAAGTCATGGATATTCAAAAGACTTTTTTACTTTGTTTAATTTTAAAAATAATCAATCTTAATATTTTAATATTGATTTTATTATGACTTTTAATTTAAAGTACATATAAGATTATACACAACATAAATTATAATAAATATTAATAATTGTAAATAGAACAAAAAATGAGGTTTTCAAATGATTTCATGAACAAGTATATATTTTTTCATGAATACTAAAATATATAATAAATGCTTTTACTTTTTTTTTCTTTTTATTAGTAGAAAATGATAATTGTTGTTTTCAAATAGGATAATTGTGTTTCTGTGTATCAAACATGAAATATTTGATTTTCGTGCACTATAAATTTCATAATTAAAAATTCTACCAAAATCTAAAATAATTTAGTTGGAGCACAATAATCATCAACCCAATTTTATCCTCCAAAATTAAAAAATAAAAATAAAACAAGATTTAAATTATTTTAGAAACTAAGTTGGAAATCTATAAAGATAATAATTTTGAAGAATGAACATGGGTGGTATTCAAACCAATGTGATCCACTTACAAAAATAGCAATGAACCACTAAGTCAGATGATTTTTATTAAAATAGCAAATTGAAATTTTTATATAAACATACAAAATAAATGTTACACACACACACAATCACACAATCACACAAACACACACACACTATATATATATATATATATGTACATACATATATGCAAGAATATAAACATATATATATATACACACGCACGCGCACACACACGCACGCGCACACACACACATATCAATATATGTGTGTGTGTGTGTTTATATGTGTATATATATATATATATATTTATTTATTTATGTATTTATGTATGTGTGTGTGTGTGTGTGTGTGTGTGTGTGTGTGTATGTATGTATGTATTTATGTATTTATGTATTTTTGCATTTATGTATTTGTGCATTTATGTATTTATGTATTTATGTATTATCCTATTTATGTATTTATGTATTTATGTATTTATACATTTATGTATTTACATATTTATGTATTTATACATTTATGTATTTACATATTTATGTATTTACATATTTATGTATTTACATATTTATGTATTTACATATTTATGTATTTATATATTTATGTATTTATATATTTATGTATTTATATATTTATGTATTTATATATTTATGTATTTATATATTTATGTATTTATATATTTATGTATTTATATATTTATGTATTTATATATTTATGTATTTATATATTTATGTATTTATATATTTATATATTTATACATATATATATTTATTTATTTATATATTTATATATTTATGTATTTATATATTGATATAATTTATATATTTATATATTTATATATCTATATATTTTATATATTTATGTATTGATATATTGATATATTTATATATTTATATATAATTATAATTATATAGTTATGTATAATTAAATATATGTAGACATAAATATATGTATAAAAGTACAAACACACACACACACACACATGTGTGTGTGTGATTGTCAATTTACACGTATGTATATATACATGTGTGTATAAATATATATATGTGTGTGTGTGTGTGTGTGTGTGTGTGTGTGTGTATGTATGTATGTATACATACTTACATATGTGTCATATTAATTTTATATGTATATATAAATATTTTGATATGTTGCTTTGATAATTAAAATTGTCTACTCCAGTTGTCTATTATGGTTTTTGTAGGTGGAGGACATGGGTTTGAATCCCACCCATATCCATTCTCCAATATTATTAGGTTTCGCACAACATTAGTTTCAGAATTTATTAAATATTATTTTATCTTTTTTTTTCAAATTTAAGAGGGCAAAATAAAATATTTAGTGCTCAAAACTTAATTATTTTAGAATTTAGTATACTTTTTTAATTATAAAAAGTTTATTGTATCAAATATCAATAATTTTGTTTTTGGTGCAACAAAACACAAATATCCCTTTCCAATTTGATGATGTAGCATTTTTATTAATTTTGTAATCACATGATTACAAGTAAATATTTTTAAATTGAAACAACTCAATTAACAAGAAATTAAGAATTATATAATAAAAAAAAGATACAAATCAATTACTATATGTTGGTATAGAAAGAATTATTGATTCATGAGAAATAAAAAAATTATTAAATTTTATTCAATTGATAAAATAACATTGTCAGAGATCATTAAAATAATAATTATTTTAATTTTTGTGGAAAAATATTAGATGAACTTTTTTATAGAATCACCAACACCACTCATTCATCATTAATTATTTTTCCAATTATAGATAGTTACATTCTCTAATGCTTTAATTTTGTAGCTATACAAATTCATTATATTGAATTATTGATGATTTGTTAGTCAATTTTTGATGATGTATAGTTATTGAATTAAAGATGTAAGAGATAAATCATTGAATATTTTTCCAATTATCAAAACTTTGTGCTCAAAAGTACTTTTGTGACCGATTACTTGTTTTGGCAAACATAAATGTTAGAAAACATCAACTTACAATAAAGTTATTGTTGGTAGTTATATGCTAATTTGGAATTATCTATGATATTCTAGAAGTTTCTATGATAATAATAGATGGTTCTGTGTTGTTCTAGAAGCTTCCAAATTTTTGTAGAATGAGCATATTAGCATTATGATGCACGTGACTAGAGGAAATATTTGTGGAAACACATGATAATGTCCAATAAGGTTCATATTTCCCTATAATATCACAAAAAAATATCACAAGTTAATGCATGAATTTCTCATGGATTGACTGCAACAAATGTAAAACACAAAAATCAACCAAACGACCATTTCAAAGACACACAAGCATTCAGTAGGGTTACTCGAAAATGATGGAAATGCAACCCTAGAATCTAAGAGATAGAGAACCGTCATGGATATGACATCAACAATCATCCATGGTTCCTTGAAATCGAGATCACATTAACATACAGTACTTAAGAGGTTCTCAAGTTGAACAAATCTTAGGAGACTTTTGTTTCATCAAGAAATGGTACTTCATGAGTTTTGCCTTTTGGTTGCCATCCCATAACATGAAGGGTAAGGCATTTGGTCTGCATGAATTCTAAGGATACTGATATGATAACTAGTAATAGACATTTATTTACCCTAAGTATGTGCTCTGTGATGGGACCAAAGAGATGATATATGTTTAGGAAGGTTATATCTTTAAGAAATGTGCATTCTCAAAGCTACCACTTTTGTAATATCATGCGTTAAATATATGAGTTTCATATATTTTTTTCCTGTGACATAATATGTATACTGATGAAAATAGTCATTGTCTAATAAAGTAAACAATATTCATTCCACGTTTCTAGTTAGGGTTCACGCTCATATTTATCAATGACTATCTAGTTTGCATTTTAAAATTTGAAATCGACATATGGTATTTCGACATTAACGAATAAGTTTCTAGGGGAATCACTTATTATTGGCTAATATTTAAGTCACATTCATCATGTAATTTTGTTTGTTGATTAACATATCTCAAACAAACTAAATTGCATCATAAATTAATATCTCTGTGTTTCCAAGTTGCACAATGCTGCATCGAAATTTGAAAGTGAGAGACTCTTTGAATTAATGTTGAGAGCTTATGATTTTAAAGGTAAGACCTACTTACAATAGTGATGACTATTAAGGGCTTTCTAGATAGGTGATTAGAGTATTTTAAACCAGAAAAGGAGAGTCGTCATGATTGGCATTGAATGATGAGCGTTGAATATAAATGATTGAAGAAATGAGATGATAACAAACGAAGATATGTATATTATCAAGTAAGAGACTTGGTATCAGTAAAACTTGACATGGTACAGTGGCACAAAGAGATACACAAAAGGACCTAATATGTGAAAGTATGAGGGGCCTTGTCATATTCTCAAAAGGGTGTTATTGTGTTCTCAAAAACTTGTTTATCATTTTGAACAGTGATATGAAACATAAAAACTCATGCAAGTGCATGTCATCTATAAGTAAAATAAAAGTGAGTTGAGTATTGTCTCCATAGAAATTGAATGTGTTAAAATAATGTAACAAGAACTACCTTTAGTCAAGTAATTAAAATGATGTAATTCAAGCAAAAAAAATTAAGTTATAAATAAAACAAAAAAATTAATAATCTAACAAAAAAAAACATTTAGGGATAATTATGTCTTGAAATCCAAAATAAAAATATTTATGTTTTGGTATATTTTTTAAAAATTAAATAAAAACCCAAAATATAAAATATTTATGATTTAGCACTCAAAATCAACAAAAAAAAACAATTTCAAAATTTAGAAACCATATTAAAATATTTACGACATTATGTAATGTAGTAGTTGTAGCCAAACTTTAAATAAAAACATGAATAGCATATTTAGAGATGATGATTTCTCTATTTAGTTTATGAAGGAAAAACAACAGGATAATCTATGAATAGAAATAAATTATCTGAATACTCAGATATCAATTACTACTCAATCTTATCACATAATATTAATAAAAAACTTGATATTTTACTATAATAAAATTTTATGAGTCTATCTCATATTGTCTAAGATAACATAAAAATTACAAACTTCTACAAAATCAAATGTAGTATTAGAGTATGCTCTTTTGATAACAATTAATATCATTTTAGACATTTTAGATATGTGATCAAAACTACCATCATATATCTTTGAAGTACTTGCATGTATGAAATATTAGGAATATTCGAAATTAGACATCCAAGATATAGCTGAATTGAGAATGCAATAAATTTTAATAGATGATAACTCATGAGATTTTAAAGATATTGAGTTCACCACTAGTAATATCACCAGACTCTCACACAATAATAATAATAATAATAATTTACATATAAATACTGATTTGCATTGACATTGATGATTATATTTTTTAATTGTAGACTTTTTATAAATGTTATATTATTTTTTATTTTTATTTCATATGATATGATTGTATTGTGATTTATGAATATATTTTTTTAATATTATTATTATTTTTGTTATTATTTATTTGTATCATAGATTTTTTTATGAATTTAAAAATAAAAATATTTATTTTATTTTTAAATTTCACTGCACTCCACTTATAAATTACAAGAATAAGTTAAAATATTTATTTAATTCATTATTGGAATGACTATTTTGATGGCTAGTGGTGGTGGACAATCCCTATGATAATGGTGCCACTGCCCAAAAAACTAGTACAACTTGGCACAACCCAAAATGACATAGCACAAAAGATACAATTCTACCAAGACTCATGTCGATATTGTCATGCCGGCCAGGGCAGACTACAAGTCATGCTTGGCACGACTTCCTTACTAGGCCATGTCCGGCATGACATGATGCATGGTTTTAAAAAGCGAAGAAGCACCAAAGCGCAAAGGTTTCTTGGAGCCTTAAGGCGTAAGGCACACCTAAGGCATGAGTTTTTGTGAAGTGAAATGTGATTTTAGATGCACATAAATTTTTATAAAATATGATTTTATTGATAAAAAAATAAATATTCCTAATATTTAAATAAATTTTGATAAAAAAAATAAATAAAATTATATAAATTTTAATATATAATTATAAATTTTGAGAATAAATATATTTTTTAAAAAAAAACCATAATATATAATGCGCACCTCTTCAATAAGGTGAGACGCTATAGCTAGGGAGTGGTTGTGCTTTGAGCCTAGGCGTGGCTTTCACAACTATGACATTGTGTCCAGTCTAAGCCACCCAAAAATAGGCAGTGCTAGCACAGTAGGACCTATTTGACAGCTCTATGTTTTGAGATATTCTCCATAAGCTTCTCCTTAGCAAGAAGCCATTTTAAGGTGAAAATCTCTTCCTTTGATGCTAAAGATTCACCAAGGCCTCTAAGCTTATCTTTCAAGTTCCAACAAATGCCATCCACCCAAAAGACCCTTCAGAAAATCATTGCTCACTAATCTCATCCAGACACTACGGGTAACATAGACAGTCAAAAACACACTATCTATGATAAATTTGAAATTTGTAAAATATTTCAAGAATATGCAAGTGAGAATACTAGAGAGATAGCATAATAAGTGTATCCAGGTTTTGACACTATCACAGTGCCAGCTAGTTCTAGCCGCATATAGTGGGTTGGAAGCCATGTTTATGCATCATTGAAGCAGAACCATTGTACTCACCAAACCCTCAATCTGAGAAAATCTAAATTATAGCATTCTTGAAAAAATTTTCAAACACATTTATAAACACACAAAATTAGTCACACACACACACACACATAGTAGTATATTACAATACTAGAGTTACGTGACAAAATTCTGCTGACCATCTATAAACCACAAGAGCTAGAAGTAAACAACGACACCTCTAAAATTAGAACAATATAACAAATTTATTCAAAAATCTGAATTGAAGATTCTGTTAACTTAGTTATGTTAGTGCCCTCATCTAACTTTTTAAATAACCTGTCCCTTCATTTAACGCGTAGATAATTTGTCGATATAATCAACTTCTAAAAGTAAACATGTTTAATCTCCTGACACATGGATAAACCATCTCTTCTTAATCCTGCATTTCAAGAGCACAACACAAATATAATCATGCACTTATCTCACACAAAAAATTGGCATACATAGAGAAGGACAAACACGATCATGGACACAAACACACACAAATAGACACACCCACTTGCAAGCATGTGATGGCCCAAATACCTCAAAAATATAAACCAAACTCAAACAAAGCATTGTTTTTATCATAATCAAATCCAACCCAGATGAATGTATATCAAATCCAAATAAAATAAACACAAATATAGGTAAAGCATTACAAATCATGAAAGAAGCAAGCACAACTTACCGCATGAATTCATTTTTATTTAGGAATACAGAGATTCAGAAGCAAAAACTGTTCGTGTGAACCAACACTTGAAAGAAGAACCATGATGAGCATTCCGCAACAAGGCAGAAGGCACAAGGATCATTCGTCATAATACTTGTGCTTGCCATAGTGATTGGCATGGTGTTCCTTGTAGCGACGCTCCTTTGAGTTATCATCACTATCAGAGTTGTCATTATCCTGCAATGTTTATAACTGTAAGATGAGATACAGACATTTGGATTATTAAGTTAAGAAATGACTCGCCAAAGAAGCCTTTAATGACAAAGGGAACATCATCTTGGATATGGGAAAAGGGCAACAATCTATTTTTTTTATTAGACCCACCCCACCAGCAGCCATACAACAAATATCCCACAACCAAACAAATATTGACGTGCTACAGAGAAACTAGAGGAAAAACATTTAAAGAAGCTCAAAATCTGAAAATGCATACGTGTTTCTTGCGGTGGCATCCATTCTCGGGTGCACGCTGGTGCGACAGCGACCCATCAACCTTGCCATAACCCCGACTTCCATACCCATCTTCCTGCTCAAAATCATCCACTTTATGCATCCAACTTCTTTCGCTATTCTTCGGATAGTTATAAGGCACCTCTTCTTTGAAACGGACGGCACTATTCTCATAATCCGAACCATCCCTCCTATTAGCATTTTCATTATTCTCTCCATTCCCACGTTGGTATATCCTAGCATCGGTCTTATCATCCCTCGATCTCTGATTCCTATTTTCCGTTTCGTATGCAGGCATCATTCCCTCCCTAAATACAGATTCACGATCCGTACTAGCACCAAACGCAGCGGTCCTATAGCCACGGCCCATCCGCGCATTGCCTTCTTCATAACCATCGCGGCCATTCTTTTCTCGCACGTCATCACCCTCTCCACGGCTCATCAGACCTTGATGCTTAACGTGGGGAAGAATCTCGTGGTGTGCAGACTCATCATACTCTACAGTCCTCTCATGATAGCTCGATTTCGGATATTCATCTTCATCGCCATGGGTAAATGGCTCGCTGGAGGAGTAGCGGTTATGGCGTTCAGAAGCTGATGCCGATCTTATGGGGTAGCACGTCTCGTCGGATGCTGGGAGCGGGCGCCCGTATGTGAGTGCGATGTCGTAGCCTCCTCCGTAGGGTGTCGGATCGTACTCGTCGAAGTCATCCACGGCATTATCGTTTCGAGAGTAGAACGCCATTGTGGAGGAGGAATTTGGGGTATGACTTCTAATTTGTATTGTATTCTTTGTTGGTCGACAAACACAAAATTTGACAGCTGCCCAAAATTGGGACACCGGCCAAAAAATTGGGACACCGGCCCAAAAATTGGGACACCGACAGAAAATTGGGACATCAACACAAAATTATGGCATCAATACAAAAATAGATATTAACACAAAATTAGAGATCAACACAAAATTAGACATCGACACAAAATTAGACACGACACAAATTAGAAACCGAAGAGGAGTAACTGCCAACTTGTTTCTATTAAGAGAAAATTTAGGAACTCGAACTCAAAATAATTAGAGAAAATTGAGCAACTCTAACTCAATATTTATAGAAAAGTGAGCAACTAAAACTCAAATTATTTAGAGAAAAATGAGTAATTCAAACTCAAAATATTTAGAGAAAATTAAGGTATAAATATGAAGCTTTTGTGCATCACGTAGATTTCAAACCATGTATTAAAAAAATGAAAATAATAGAGTTTTATAGCATGAATATCAAATTATACTTCTTGGAATAAAAACTAGGAATATTTGTGTTTTGTTGCACAATGCATAAAATAATTTAAAAATGAAAATTTATTTTTAAAAAATAAAATAAATATATCAAACTCAAATTATTAAATTCTATTGCACTAAAATGCATTAGTATTATTTTATCCATGAGTATTTTTTTAAAAATAAATCTTTATTTTCAAAATTCAAATACTAATTTTCCATTCTAAAACTACTCTTTCAAATTCAAAAATTAATTTTGGAGAGATGTGTCAACTATATTAGACAACCTAGGCATGGCCTACGACACTACATGGTTTAGTTGTGTCAGGCCTGACAATTTAAGGTCCAACACCATGCTCGGTCTTGGAGGCCGCAGCATGTCAACCTAATGCATGGTTCATGTTGTGCTTAGCCTGTGTGAGTCATGTCTCATGTCAAGCCAAGCATAACTCACATGCTTGGCCTAGTGGCATGGACCATCTGCTTGATGACTTGGGACTAGGCATGGGTGGCTCTTAGGTCATGGGTGCTGATGGAGCAGTTTTTTTTTTAATTTGATCACATAAGTTGGAAATCTACTTGTATATGATCGACATTGCACAGCTCATCCTGCCAAACTTTAAAAACAATTTTTAGTTTAATAATAGCCATTGGATAAAATCTAAAAGATTTAATCCAATGTTAGAGCCCATTTGATATAACTGAAAAAATTTAGTGCTGAAAACTAAATGCTGAAAAATTAAAACTGAATTTTATAAGTGTTGAATTTGTATTGAAAAACTATTTGATAAATTACTGTTAATTGAATATTGAATATAAATATATTGTTTGATAACTATAAATACTGAATACTGAAAATAATGTATTTTTACATATTTACCCTTATTATCATTGCATTACATATTATTCACCATAAATGAAATTTCTAATAATACTTTTTTTTCACTACATATCCATAAACAAATTATAAATCCATAAAAAAAATAAAAATATTTAAAAAATAACCAATAAAATCTAAACTCTTTAAAACTATCCAAATTTTTAATATAAAAATAAAAATTAATGAGCTACTAGTTGATTTACTATTTTATCTCTTAAATTAATTATGAAGGAGTGTTAGGGTTAGGGTCTGTGGTGGTAGAGAAAGGAGAAGAAAAAGACAGATTAACAAACTAAATTATAGTGTGAATGAAAAAACAAAAAAAGAATGAAAAAAAGGACAAAATGACACTTTTTTTAAAAAAAATTGTTGAAAATTTTCAGCCTTCAACATTAAGTAGGTCTCTACCTACTTAAAATTTTTAATGAGTTTTCACTAAAAATTTTAAATTTTCAGCTCTCAACATTTTTATCAAAACGCACTTAAAATTTCAAACCATTGAAAATTAAAATTTTCAATGGTTTGAAGATTTTAAGTGTGTTATCAAACCACCCCTTAACCTCCGATCTAAAATAATACTAACTATAATAGAAAAAGAAGACTTTGATGTTAACGCTATGCTCAATACTAGAGATATTAGTAGATTATGTGTTATCTTCAATAGTATGAGATTAGTAGATTCATATGATTTATACCAACTCAAAATATCTAAATTATTATTATTATTATTATTAAATAAAAGGATGAAATAGTAATCAATATCTAAGAATTGAGATAAATCACTCCTATTTGGTGGATCACTCCATCACTTGCCCCTAGCTAACTAAATGTTCTTGAGAATATATCATTTGCCCTTAGGGATATACAAAAATTCACTTTTATACTCAGGTAATTCTACATTACTCTAAGTAGAAAGTCATGACTTTTAAAAAAAATATCTATGATTGTGGAATGCATCCCAATTTTTATGTAATACAAAGTTGTGAGATTGGGCAATGACTATGACTTGAGGCCATTGTCTTTCGAACACAAAGTCATAGCACTTTGAATTAGCCATGGCATTGTATGCCCACCTTCTTTTTCATCATAAAGGGTCATGGCACTAGGAAAGGACATGATGACATTATGAATGACATTTCATATTGTTATATGGTTGTGGTACTATGAAATAGCCTCGATATTAGAATTTATCTTTCTTGATCATTATATAGCCATGGAGCTAGGAAATAGTTATGACACTAAGAAGGCATCTCATGTGTATCATATGGCCATGGTACTAAGAAATGGTCATGACACAAAAATTATCCTTCATATATCTTAAGTATCTTCAGCACTACGAATGGTGGTGACACTAGCCTTCACTTCTCTCATATATCATGCCACCGTGGTGTTACAAAAATATTACAATACTAGCAATTAGCCCATGCATAAAAGTCATGGTTTTTCCATCCTTTGAGAATAAGAGTTCTGGCCTTGGGGAATGACCATTACTCAAATAATGTCCTTTATAATTTTTTATGTCTCAAAAGTGGTGGTACTAAATAATCATCACAACTTTGATATGTCTGGCTCAATAATTTTCTATAGCTCAAAAGATAATTTTTTATAATTGTTACGACATAAAATTAATATTGTAGCTATTTAACTTTTATGAGATAAATATAACTACAATTCCATAATAATATTGTAGGCACAAAGAATATATATCATGAAAGGATTATGCTAAAGAGTTGGATTAATCATGACATAACAAATTTATCATGACTAATTAAATAGAGTTTTTACCAATAATGGATGCCAAAAGTATGCGAGACTCCATATTCAACTCCTCAACTAAATACCTCTAAAAATTTATTGATTTCATGACTATTCAATAAAAAATTCAAAACTCTAAAGTCATGAAATCAATACATAATTACTTTATTTCCGATGTCTATGCATTATCACAAATCACTAAAATACATAAAAATATCTACTAGTGAAATACCGAACATGATGTAACTTTAATACTAAAGGTTAAATCCTTAGGAGAAAATTCCATAAAATACCCATATCAATTGATGGTTAGTTCTTCTAAGACATATACAAATGATTGATATGTAAATGTATTTGTACTTCTACCTTGATGAGTCTCTTTTGTATTACACAACTTCGTATGATATAGCTATAATTCTACATTACTCTAAGTAAAAACTCATATATTCCATGATGTAACTTTCAAAATTCACAACTTTGTATTACACAAAGTCATGACTCTCTTTTGGCTGAGAAATTCAAGATATCTATAATTCTCTTCTTCTCTCTCCATGCAACGAGCAAAGCCATGATATAGCTATCAAATACTTGTGGTGAATTTTGTACTCCCTAGAAGCTCCACAAGCAAGCAAGTGATGAAAGAATTAATGCTAGTAACTAGAGTTGGAGGGTGAGGCTCTCATATATCATGTCCATAAAGTGAAGACAAGTGCCACCACCACTTATAGTGCCAACGATACTTAAATATATGACGAATAATTTTTGTGTCAAGGCTAATTCTTAGTACCATGGCCATAGGATACACATGAGAAACCTTCTCAGTGTCACAACTATTTCCTAGCTCCATGACTATATAATGATCAAGAAAGATAAATTCTAATATCAAGGCTATTTCATAGTACCACTACTATATATACATTATGAAAGGTCATTCATAATGTCAGCATGTCCTTTCCTAGTGTCATGATCCTTTATGATGAAAAAAAAGATAAACACACAAAGTCATGACTAATTCATAGTTCAATGATTTTATGTTCAAGAGATATCAGCCTCAAATCACAATCATTGCCCAACATCACAACTTTGAAGTACATAAAAATTGGGTGCATTCCACAATCATAGATATTTTCTAAATTGTTGACCTCAAACTTAAGAGATGAAAGAAAAATGTGTTACTTTCTTCTAAAAATCATGCATTTTTACTTAGAGTAATGTAGAATCACTTGAGTATAAAAGTAGAAGAAAAATAAATTCAAGATATCTATAATTTTTTTCTTCTCTCCATGCAATGAGCAAAGCCATGGTAAAACTATCAAACACTTATTGTAAATTTTGCACTCTCTAGGGGCACAATAAGTAAGCAATGATGAAAGAATTAATGCTAGTAACTAGAGTTGGGAGGGTGAGGCTCTCAACCATACACCCCCCCCCCCCAAAGGTAAATTCAAGAATTTTTATCCAAATAGTATTTTATTTTGTGTAATATGTTTTTATGTAATGATATTAGGCCATATATTAATGAATATGTTTGATTTATGTTATGATATAAATATTGGATGGGTTATTAAAATATATATTTTAATTAGAGTTTTAATCAATGGTAGTTTTGTGTGACATTATCATGATAGACAATGACGGACATATAAACCAAAAGTCTCACTAACACATATGGTAGGAAAGAAATGATAACACTTCTAACTATAATGTACAAGATTAATCTTTATGTTAAAACCTATAATTTAGGTTTGTTAAATATTGTAAGTATGATATTTTCGAAGCTGAAAGTGTAAATAATTGTACATGCCAATCTATTGTACATACTTTAGAAGAATCATTTTTCAATTGAGATGGATATTATATAGGATTTTCTATTAAGGGTTTTACTTTTAGTATAATTGAGATGGTTATAAGAAATCTTTAAGATGTGTACAAGTTTGCTATAACTTATAGGGTGGTGATAGCCTTTTTGAGTTTTTTTCACTCATATGATTCCCAATAGTGAAACTTGAAGTAAGTATATATTAATTATGTAAATATGGTGCTTATAAAACCAAAAGTATGAATGCTTGCAAACCATGCCAAGTATTGATATATATTACGTACATATGAGGTTAGAGAATAAGAGTGTGCATATGAATCAACTATTAAGCATAGTTGATGAAGTTTCCTAAAATATATGTAATTGTGAATGACTCGAATAAAAATAATTTGTTGTCTCGATAGTGACATACTAAGGAGATAACTATAAGGGGACAAATATTATGATGGGTTCAATGGTGACAACCACCTTGTATGTCTTTATAGCAAAAAGTAATTACATAATATCTCAATATTTGTTATATATCCAAAGATAATACAATTTGAGCTAATTTAAATAAACATCACATAAATTAAATGAATAAAAGCATAAATCTAAGATTGATTTTACAATTTTAACATTTATTATATTAAAATTAAGATGACTTACTATTGAATAATTAAACTACCGATATAATCTTTATGAGATCGATACCTAGTTGAAAGTCTTATTTATTACTTATATGATTCATACAATGGTGGATCTCTATTGATAAAATATTTTTATTAATGAGCTTTTGGGATATCACCTAATCAATAAATTTGATAGTGTAAAATATTTAAGGGCTTTTTTGATAAACCATTGAAAATATTAAAACCATTGAAATGAAAATTTTCAATGGTTTTAATTTTTCATTAAGTTTGATAAAAAAATTTAGGGAGCTCTTAATTTGAAAATTTTAAATGAAAAACCATTGAAAATAATAAGTAGGTAAATGCCTATTTATCATTGAATGTAGAAAATATTCAACAACATATTTTTTAAAGTGATCATTTTGTCTTTTGTTTTCCTTTCTTTTTTATTTTATCATTCATGTTATAGTTAAGTTTTTGAACCTGTCTTCTCATCCTCCTTTCTCCACCACCACAAACCCTAATCCTAACCCTCTTTCATGATTAATTCAATAGAGAAAATAGCAAATTAACTAGTTTCTCATTAATTTTTGTTTTCATATTATAAGTTTTGATAGTTTTAAAAAGTTTAGATTCTATTGGTTATTTTTTAAACATATTTATGTATTTTTTTTGGATATTATGATTTATTTATGGATATGTTTCTAGTGATTTTATTTTAAATAATAATTAATAATTATAGTGAAAAATAAAATATTATTAGAAATTCTATTTATTTTGGATAATTTGTAATACAATGATAAATAGTGTAAATATGAAAAATATATAATTTTTAGTATTTAGTATTTATAGTTATCAAACAATATATTTATCTTTAGCATTTAATCGCCAGTAACTTATCAAATACCTTTTACAATACAAATTCAATACTTATAAAATTCAGCACTTAATTTTTTAGTATTTATTTTTCAGCACTTAATTTTTTCAGTTTATCAAACAGACCCTAAGTTTTTTATACTATTCATAGGGATTGTTTAGTTTAGTTAGTCAATATGCAATTATCCTAATAAAAAAATAATTCCTTTTTAATAGTCTATATTTTATTGACTTTGATAAATTATTCTGAATCTAAATATTAACTCTTGTTAACTTGTTTGAAAAGTGGATAATTATATTTTGGATTTTGTATCTCTTTTTTTTATTTTTTTAGCCACCAATCTACAAAATCAAAAATGTGGCCAATAAATCCATGAAGACCTAATGAATTTCATTAAGAAACTATAAGAGAATAATGAAGTAGATGAAATTGATTATAGGAAAACATGAAAGAAAAGTGAACGAAAATATCTCAAACTATCAGTACAAAAAAACTTATTATAGCCAAAGTAGTGACTTTTATTATAAACATTATGAAAATTGGTCAATACTATTATTAGCCAAAAAAATAGTTAAAGTGATTGGAGATATGAAAGCCATGAAAAAATAATTTTTCATGATTATCACCCGTCTTCAAAATTTTTATCGAAGGCTAACCTTGAAGAAATGTTGAATGAATTGAGAAGTTCCAATTATGCTATTGAAAAGAAGGTGAGACAACTAAAGGAGAAATATAAAGTAATGAGTTTGGTTTAAGTCTAAAAAAATACTACATCAAAAATCCCTATAGCTTATATAGTGATTATTTTGGTTGAAAATTTAGAAAAGAAAAATAAAGATACATTTTTAATTAATCAAGAAAGAGAAAATCAAGTGAGTGATAAAATCTACATAGATAATATGGTGATATTTGTGGTAGAGAATCTAGAAAAAAATTTGAAGATAGCCTCAATTACTCAAGAATTAGAAGATGTAGTGAAAAACGAATTTTGTATGGTGGATATGAAAAAAGTTGTATAGGAGAAGTGTGAGCAAAATGATCTAAAAAGAAAAGATATTTTGCAATGTCAATGCTAAGAAAAAAAAAGAAGAGGAGCTCCAGCAAAACTATGGTTAGAAATGAGGGTATCAAGATAACCATTCATCTAACATTCATGACTGATATTGAAGTATAAGAAAGAAATAAAATTCTACAATTTTTAGAGCTGATAGCACGACGACTTTCCCAAAAGTCATAGATCTAATTGAAATCTTCCATTAAGCTATGACCTCTACTGAAGAAAGCTCACGAAATGAAGGATAAGCTGTCATAACACATAGCAAATTATGACTCAAGAGGAGGTGCAAACCCAAATCTCACCCAATGATGTGAAAGATGGAAATAGGGAAACATAGGAGCGAATGAAGGTTATCAAAGCCATGAAGATAAATAAATGAGTTAGAATAATGCTACGAGTAAGTTCCTAATGAATACCCATTTTTACAATGATTTATAAAGAAAAAATTGGATGAAAACTTTGAGAAGTTTTTCAATATATTCTGGAAGTTAAATGTGATCATTTAAAAAAACTTATAAGAAAATTAAAAGATCCTAGAAATTTTATTATACCTTGTACTATTAGAAATCATATCATATCTTTTGAAAAAAATTATGAGACTTGGGATCAAATATCAATTTGACGCCCATGTAAATTACGTGAAAATTAAATCTCAATAAAATTACTATGCATCTCACTTACATCAAATGATTGATTATATTATCAAGTGCCCGAATGGGATTATCGAATATGTATTATTCAATGTTGGTATTTTTATTTTTTCTAGCTGATTTCATTATTATGGATATGGAAGAAGATAATTATGGATTCTTCATGTTAGGATGACCTTTTCAACATCGAGAAAAAAGAGTTCACTCACCGTGTCGGAGAGTAGTAAGTAAAGTTTATTCTTTATAATATCTCGTGGGGTCTAGAAAATGATGAAATGAGGTTTTAGAGAATAGACAATCTCTTCCATATCATAATGCAATAAAAAATAGATATCTCATGGAAAGATTTTGTAGAAGAATACTAGCCAGATATAAACAAAAAAAGTGAAGTAAAAGAAATACTTTGGAGCTATGATAGTGATGATGAAAAATATGACCAGGAAGATTTATTTTAGAGTTATAAATATGAGAAAACAAAAAAAAGATGGTTGATATGAGGTCATTATTCAATTTGCAAATTACTTAACATTCTTGTGTATTTTAGTGATTTATAATAATCTATAGACATGAAAATTGAGATTATATGGGTTGATTTCATGACTTTGATATTTTGGAGAGTTTTGATGAATAGTCATGAAATCAATAGGTATTGGAGGTGTTTAGATGGGGGGTAGACCAGTGAGTCCCACATAGTCTAGCATCTATTTTTGGCTGAAACTCTATCTAATTATTCAAGATAATTCTTGTATGTCAATAATTTATCAACTCTTTAGCACAATCATTTCATTATGTGACACGTTCTTGGTGGCTGCAAAATTTATCATGGAATCATTGCCATACTTAGCTCAAAATTTTTAAATAGGTATGATATTAATTATGTCATAGCAACAAAGTAGCCCACTAGTACTAAAGGTGGTAACCAATTTAATAGTATTATAATATTATCTTTATTGTAGCTTGATAATCTCAAATCAGAGTCATTGCCATTTTATAATTCTATGACTTTTGAGCTTTAGAAAATCACAAAGCCACAAATAATCATGCCAAAGCCTCGGCAATTATTCAAAGCCATAACCTCTAAAACACTAAATAGTATAGAGGATATTACTTAAGCAAGGTCATTTACAATGCCATCACTCTTATCCTCATAGGAAGACTTAGTTGTGACTTATATGTTAAGGCTAAGTTTTAATGTCATAGTATCATAGTAACATGATATATAAGAAAAAAAAAATGGCAATGACGTGGCCACCAATAGTGCCACCAATACTTAAGAGAAATTAAGGAAAACTTTTGCTCTATGGGCACTTTTCAGTCCCGCAACCATGTCCAACATATGAAAGACTTCTAAGCACCATATCTATTTCTTAATGCCACAGCCATATAAATCCCAAAAAAGACCATTTTTAATTTCTTAACCTCTGCATAGCACCACATATATATGATAAAAGGAGAAGTCATCACTACTCCACGTTCACTTCCCAGAATCACATGCCTTTATGAACTAAAAAATGACAAAGGCATCCAGCCATGACATTTTTACAATGTCATGTCTTTGTGTTATAAAGTTTCAACCCAAAAACTTTTTTTTTTCATATGTGTGATGTAATAAACACTTATATTCACCAAATAAATGAACGTACACATATAATAACTCATGAGATATAGAATTTATATGCTTGATGTTATGGAGGAAGAAGTTATGCTTGATGGTCTATTTATAGACCTTATGACACTCAAACCCAATCAAAGAGTTTCTTAGAGATGTTGAATTTTTTTTTTGTTATGGAGGAAGAAGTTAATACTCGGGGATGAACAATTGTTTTAGTATGGAGTAATTATGGATCAATCTATGACTTTTAATTTTTAGAGGGTTTTGATGAATAGTCATGAGGTTGATAGGTGTTTAGAGATATTTGGATTAGGAATAAAGATTGGAGTCTTGTATAGCTTTAGCATTCATTCTTGGCTGAAACTCTACCTAATTAGTCCTAAAAATATTTGTATGTCATAACTATACTAACTCATTAGTATAATCCTTTCATTGTGCAACAAAATCTTTATAATTATGATATTATTATGTTGTCACAATTATACTTATCTTATAAAATTTAAATAATTATAAAAATAATTTTATGTTGAAATACCAAGTATTGTAATTGTGCTAAAAGTCATAGTCATGTCCTAGTAATGTGAATTTATCTTTAATATGGCTCATTATTAAGCCAGGCCCATGGCCTTTTTATAAAGGTACCACTACTTAGCATTGTGACTAAATCTACTTAGACTAAAGTCACGGTAACTATTTAGCACCATGACTTTTGGAACATAAAATATTACAGAGAATATTACTCAAGTTCGAGAATAACCAATATCCAAGATCATGGCTCTTATTCTTAAAAGAATGTAAAGAAAAACTTTTATATACAAGCAAATTGTTAGTTTTCCATCATTTTTGTAGCAACACAATGATACGATATATGAAAAAAATAAATGGTAGTATCATGGTCACTCACATCATCATGGCTATTTCATAGCCATGTGGCCATATAACAATATGGAATGTCTTTCACAATGTCCTAGCCTTTCATGGCACTATGGCAGTTTATGATGAACAAGAAGACAAACGTATTAAGTTGGGGCCATTTGACAACACCTTGACTTTGTGTTATAGAGATATTAGGCTTAAATTATGGTCATTGTCAAGCTTTTTAATTTTGGGTTGCATTCTAGAGTCATAAAAATTTTCTAGAGTCATGACCTTATGGTTGAGAGATGAATGCCAAAATTATGAATTTCTTTTAAAAATCATGACTTCCTACTTTGAGTAATACAAAATCACTTAAGTATAATAGTAAAAAAAAGAAATTCTATATATTGCTCATTTTCTTCTTCTCCCTCCATGTAAGAAACCATAATAGTGAATTTCACACTTCCTAGGATCTCCACAAGCAAGCAAAGGATATAAGACTTTATGTTAAACCATTGATTTAGGGGCATGGCTCTCAAACCCCTTCCTTCTATAGGGTAGATTCACAAATTTTGATTAGAGTAGCATATTTTCAAAGGTTTGTGTAATTTGTTTTAATTGATATGACATTATTTATTATATAAGTGAATATATTTGATTTATGTTATGTTATAGATATTGATGTATGAATGATTTAATATAACTAGAACTAGAATTTTGATTATTGGTAGGTTTTTGCAAGATTGTCATGGTGAATAATGATAGGTAAACCATGAGTCTCACTTGTGTATATGATAGAAAAGAAGTAATAGTCCTTCTAACTATGATGTGTAAGATAAACATATATAATAAAATCTAAAATTTAGATATGTTAATTATTATAAGCATGACACTTATAAATTTGAAAGAATGAATACTTTTATATGTCAATCTATTATATATATCTTAGAAGAACTAGTTCTTGATTAGGATGGACATTACATAGAATGTTCTTCTAAGAGTTTTACCTTTAGTGTATGAATCAAATTATCATTAATGAGAATGGTGATAGACAATCCTTGGGACATGTTTGAGTTCATTGTGACTTATAAAGTGGTGATAACCCTTGTAAGTTTCTTTCATTCATATGGTTCTCACTGGTAAACCTTGAGAGAAATATATGTTAATTGTGCAAGTATAGCACTTATAGAGTTGAAAGTGTAAAAGCTTATTAATCATATCAATTCTTAGTCTTTATGGCACCTAAAGCTGGAGAATAAGAGTGTGCACATGTAATAACTATCAATGGTAGTCAACAAAGTTTTTTAAAAGGCATGAGATTATGAATGAACTCTTGAGCAGAGATGAATTATTATCTTAATGCTAATGTACTGAGAAAATAGATATGAGGGTAACACCATTAGGATAGTCTCAATAGTGACAACTACCTTGTATGTCATTAGGAAAATGAGTTATTTCATAATGCCTCAACTTTAATTTTGTGTCCAAACTTAATATAATTCAAGTTAATTTGAATAAATTCACATAAATTAAATAAATAAGCTCATAGAACTAAGATTGATCTCAGAATCCAAATATCCATTTTATTAGAATTGAGTTGCCTCACTATTGAATAACTAAACTATATGTATAATTCCTATGAAATTGATATCTAGATGAAAGTCTTCTTTACTACATATATAACTCATATATTTTTAGATCTCTATCTATGAGATACTTTCATTAATGAGCTTTTTGGATATTACCTAACCAAGATATTAGCTAATATAACAAAGTTACAACAATCATTACTTTTGAGGATTGTGATAGTTTATCCATGGGATAACCCATTTGAGTTGTTATAACTCATATGATTCCCACTAGCGAGATATGAGGAAATGTGCATTTTAATTATGTGAGTATGGTACTTAGAAAGTTAAAAAGAACAAATTCTTTTAAGACCCAAAGTCATTAAGATACTTGAGGCTAGAGAATAAGAATGTATAGACAAAGTAACTATTAAATGTTGTTGATGAGTTGCATTCATGGTCATTAAGATATTTTTGAATAATACTCGAGTAGAAATAATTTATTATTTTGATGATAAAATATTTAGGAAATAGCTAAGAGGGGATCATCATTAAAACAAGTTCAATGATGATAACTACCTTGTATGTCATTAGGGAAAAGAAGTATTCTTACAATAATTCAACATTCATTTTGTATCAAACTTAACATGAACTAAACTATTTTAACATGCATCATATGCCCTTTGGCATAGCATAATTTAGTTGTGCCTGAACATGCAGTAGGCCAGCCCGCTCTATAGATCAGACCATGTCGAGCCAAACATTTTGGCATGGAGGTGTGGCATGGCATGACCCAACATAATGGCCCATGCAGGCTAGTTTTAGCCTGGCTGGCCAAACTAGGTACCCTAGTCTTGACAGGCTAGCCTATAACAAACTAGACTAGCTTGGCCTAACCTATGATAGCCTCAAATGAACTTGGTTAATTGTTAGCCTAGCTAGGCTTGACCTAGCTTGGCATGACCCGACATGATTGGACATGTCCTACCCAAAAGCCATGCAAATGAGTTGTGCTAGGGTGCCCCTTTTTAAAACAATGTCAACATGGTATGGCCAATGATATATACCATTGTCTACCTGGTATGGCATGATGGCCTAGATGGACCTAAAAAATGGTTGTGCTAGCATGCTATGACCCATTTGACACTTCTACATTTGATACTAGAAAAAGACCAAAGTCACAGCTTATTTCCAGTGTCATAATTTTTTATTTTAGATAAAAAATATATAACCATGTCTATTCCAATGCCATGAATTTAAAAACTAGAAAGATATCAAAGTTATGACTCATTCCTAAAGCTTCAACTTTGTGTTACAAAGATAAAAAGGCAAAGCCACTACATTAGTCATGACTTTTAACATAAATGTCACACCCAGTCATTCTAGTATAAAATGAGAAAATGTAAAATTTAAAAAAAATTTAGGGTATTAGAAAATCAATGCAAAGCTAAGGTTTGGGAGTACAATTTTACTTGACCTTAGAAGAGGTTCACAAGCAAAGAGGCAATATAAGGCACTAACATAAACCCTAGGGGAGGTGAATTTTGCCTCACCCTATGTGCAAATCTAACAACATACAATATAGTATTGTGGATTTAGGGTTTGATTTCTAGATTCACTTGAAAGACTATCTTTGGAAGCTCATAATTATATGAGTTGTAGCTCCAATTATTTCATGTTATTTCTTTCCCAACTTCAAGCTGAATTGAGGTTTAGGATAGGTATATTTGATTTCATGTGATGGATGTTTAATGAATAATTTTATATTTGGATTTTTGTTATTTAGTGAATATAGATGGAAGTAGTATTTATGTAGAACTAAAATAAAGATTTTACTATTGGTGGCTTTGTGCATGCTATTATAGTGGACGATAATAGGTAAGACATAAAGTATGCTCACACATAATGGGGGGATTGAGGTATGTTAAACATAAAAGTATGATACTTATGAAGTCAAAAGTATGAATCATTTTATAAATTAATTTATTGTCAATGTCTTAGAAGAACTTACCCTCAATTGATGTGGACATTTTATAGGGTGTTTTCCTAAAGGTTTCACCTTTAGTGTTTGACTCATGTGTCATCGTGATAGATGGTGACCAGTAAGCCACAATGTACATGAGATTGAAGGTGACTCATAAGGTAGTGATAGTCTTATGAGTTACTTTCTATTTTCTAGTGACTATTGATGAAATTTTAAAGAAAATATATGTTAATTATACAAGTATGGAACTTATGAAACCAAAAGTACAAATATTTTTACTACCACATTAGTTTATAATTATATAACATAGATTGGAGAATAAAAACACACATATAAAGTAATTGTTAAGGGTAGTTGAAGGGTTACCTAAAAGGTATGGACTTGTCAATAACCCTCGAGTAAAATAATTTATTATTTTGGAGATAAAGTATCAAGGGAACAACTATGAGGAGACTATTATTGGAAATAGTCTAATAGTTAATAACTACTTTGTATGCAAATAAGGTACTGGAGTAATTCTATGTAATCATACTTTTATTTTGAAATCAAACATAATATTATACAAACTATTTTGATATATCATCATGCATAATGAAATGCACTAACCCTATAATCTAAGAGTCTTACCAAAAATTTTATTTTTATCTATCAATTAGAGTAATAGTTGATTGATAGTTGGTTGATCGGACTATCTAAATAATTCATGTGGGATTGATATATTTATGAAAGACTATTTTGCTACTTATATGACTCATATACTTGTGGGATCAGTTAAATGAGAGATACTCACACATTAAGGTTTTGGAACTTTTCATAATACTAAAAATTAGGCATCATAATAAAGTCGTAATAGTATCCCACTAGTATAAATAGAAGCCATAATTTCTAGAGTTGTGACTTATTCAATATAAATCCAAAACACTAAGCATGTAAAGTCATTATATTATTTTATACCATAGCATTTTGTTTCAATGACTATTTACTCTTGTCATGGCCTTTCTAATTGATTGATATTGTACTCTAGTAAAAAATATACCAAAATCACAGTTATCACAAGTGTATGACATACATAGTAAATGTATTAATTGTTGCTATTCCTAGTGCCTTAAATTTTTGCTATAGAAAGAAATTATCAATCATGTCCAATTCTAGTGTCATGATACTTTGTTCCAAATAGAAGTCATCTCATCCACAACTTTCTCAATGTCATGATATTATGCACCAAAGTGGAATTTCAAGTAATGGAATTCATTGTAGTCACAATTGTAATACTCCATAAAAGATTTGACAAGACATGAAAGTAGCAACCTTAAGCCATCACCAAGACTTCTACCTTATAGCATCACATAGAATCCCCAAGGTGTATAAGAAATACTTAGAAGATTTTGTGAGAAGAGGAAAGGAAAATTGGATTTTTAGCCAAGAATACTTACAAACCCTAGATAGTGTGATTCCAAATCTCAATTTGTAGCAAATCCAAAATGAATGAAAGCAACATTTAATTGAGTTTATATTTTGGTAATTAGATTATTACTTGAGCTAATATTAAGAACCCTCAATACCACGAGATACCTCTTAAAACATATTTTGCAAAAAAAAAATTCTATGTTATGCTAAATTAAGATCTATAATTGGTAAATATGCTTGTATATGATAAATATATAATTTTATAAAATTTATATTTGTGTTAATATTGTGATTTGAATTTTTATGAATATAAATATTATATAAAACTAAAATTTAGGGTTTTCACTATTTTGTTGGTTTATCAATATTGACCAGGTGGACATTGATAGGTATATCATGAGACATACTCATATGGTATGGTAAGAAGAAATGGAAATCCTTCTAATTTTAATACATTATAAACCTGCGTGAAAACTTAAGATGGATGTAATTTTAATCATTGCAGGTATGTGCTTATGAATTCAAAAGCATAAATGTACTCATGAACAATCCATTATTTCTAGAAACTAACCTCAAATGATGTGGAGGTTAAGTAAAATATTAAATATCTAATATAGAACTTTCAAAATAATATATAAATTTTATATTTGTGTTAATATTGTGGTTTGAATTTTTATGGATATTTTATTATATAAAACTAAAATTTAGAATTTTTACTATTTTGTTAGTTTATGTATGCCGACCACAGATAGACATTGATAGGTATATCACGAGATACACTCATGCGGTATGGTAAGAAAAAAGTGGAAATTATTCTAATCTTAATGTGCAAGATAAAGATATGTGTGACAACTTAAGATTGATATAAGTTTAATCATTACAAGTATATGCTTATAAAGTCAAAAGTATATATGTATTTATGGCCAATCCATTGTATATTTCTAGAAGAACTAACCTTGATTGATGTGGAAGTTAAATAGAATATCTAACCTAGGAATTTCAAAATAGTAAAGAATTGGTGTATCCTTAATGTTGGACGGCGACACATAAATCACATGGTACATGCAAGAAGATGTTCTTCGTAATCTAGTGATAGTCTTGCAAGTCAATTTCTCTTATATGATTTCATAGGTTTGATTTATGGAAAATCATATATTAATTGTCGTCAGTATGATACTTATGAAACTAAAAATACAAATGTATTTATTATCATATCATTCACATCTTTTAGATATTAGGGATAAAAAAATAAAAGTATATATTCAAAATAATCATTTAGAGTTGTTGACATAGTACCTAAAAAGATTAGATATAAAAATAACCCATGAATAGAATACTATGTTGTTATGGTGATAAAATACAAATGAGACAACTATAAGTGGATCATCATTGGTAGTGATATTCCAAAAATGATAGTCACCATATATGCTAAGAGGGCACTAGAATTTTTTAATACTAATCTATCATTCATTTGATAATCAAAAATATTATTGACCAAATACTATGAAAGTATTATCATGCACAAAGAAGTGAACCAACTCTTAAGCCTAAGTATTCTCTCAAAAACCCAAGTCTATTTGCTTAACTCGAGCAGATATTATCTCGCTATTGGTCGATCAAATTAACTATACAATCTTTGTGTAATCAATATCTTGATTTGCATTCGTTGAACTACTCATATGACTAAATAAATTGCAGGAGTATGTTTGATGAAAGATAATCATTCAATAAGATTTTTGGATCGCATCAATTAACAAGAAGATTTAGTACCCTCACAAAGTTGTAACAAACACATAATCCTTGAGTTGTAATATGTAGTGGTAAACTAGGTGATGTAGCTAGTCTTAAGAGGTTCATTAGATCTTTTTTCCTTGATTACTCTAAAAAAAGATAGGTTGTTATCCCATCCATGATTGTATTTTCTGAAGTATGAGTTATTTCTTTTATTATTAATCCCCACATAGCATACAAAAGTTGGATTCAATAAACAATTGTCAAATAAATGCTTATCTCTTACAGTATACAATAGCTGAATTATTTATTTGTGTATAGGACTCATCTTCATTGACTTGAGCATATTAGAAATAGAAAAAACATTTCCTCTTTAGAGATGTTAGAGCATCAACTTTATACACTCAAACCACTCTTATTTCTATTGGTACCTTTGTAGTAGGATAATATTAGTTATTGGTTACTCTCTCCAAAATCTCATATGCTTCATTATAAGATTTGAAAAAGACCATTTATTGTAAAACATCTTCGTTTAGATCCAATGAGGAATACCATGATATTGATGCTTCCTTAGCAACTCCTTGAACCTCTTTGATGCTTCAAAGTAATTCTTCATTAAATTGTTGGATTGAAATAGTTAATCAAGAACTTTTCTATCATATCATTCCATGTATTGATAGATATTATTTATACAAATTCAGCTAAGTTGAATTATTTTCTTCTCCTCCTTCTAAAAGTGTGGTCAATTTTAGGATCTAAAGGGAGTACTTTAGATTCTTGCTGATCATTCATAAAAGAATTTTAATGTGTCAGCAATAAAATGTAGACAAATAAAGATGAAATAAAAACTAGTTTATATCATCATTTTTAATAATCTCAATCATTGGCAATGATATCAAAAATTTGTGGTTAAAATGTTAATGTGTAACTTAAAAGGCTCACGTAAGCACATGTGGTCGACAAGTAATATAATAATGAATAGAATTCTGTCTCCGTGAGAATAGAATGTGTGAAAAAAAAAATACGAAAAGAACAAACTCTAATTATGTAGTCAAGTATCCTCAAATCTAGCAGCTAAATGTGTAAAACCAAGTTAAATATATAAGCAAATTCTATAAATTAAAAAAAATAAGTAAAATGGAAACAAATAATCAAAGAAGTAGCCAAGTATGTTCATTGTTTGTTTGTTATAATGTTACATTAGCAAACTATTCTCTGTAAATTATAATTTGAATCTAATATGTAATTTTTCTAAATTTAATTTATTTTGTTCATGGTTCTTAGTCTAAAATAAATATATTAATATAATAATGCAAAAAAAAAATAAGATGAATTAGAGTTCTAATACTTTGAGTTTTTCAAGATAAATAATATATTCATATATTACTTACAAATCAATAATCATATAAATTATTGCAAGGTAAATAATATATTCATATATCTCTTCATTGTTCAATCTCAAGCAATGAAAAATAAATAACAATCCATGTGCAAGTAAAGATAATTAGTGTCAATTAGTAGCAGCAATATTAGATTTTAGCCCTAGGAGTTGCTTCCTTCCCTATCACATTAAAATTTTTGTTTACTACCAATTTATTTTCACCCTTTGCAATTGAATTACCCATTGAATAAAAATATGAATTAACACGTGTATTTTCATTATTCATGCATGCCTAAATGGTAAATAATATTTATTATATTCTATTTCAGGTAATGTTCTCATATATGTATTTATGCATTTTAAACACTTGGATGGTTAGTTATGTTAGTACAAATAAATTGGTTCGGGCATGGTTATGTGAAACATGACTCAATTCTGGGAGTACCAACTAACATAGCAGATGCAATTTTATCAAGAATAGATTGCAAAATCGAGCTTTTCAATATGTCACACTTTGAGTTATAGTGAGGCTACTACTTGAGATGCATTTCATTGTTGCATTCCAACTAGATGTGCCAAATGGGGCCGGGCCGGGCTGGCCGGGCCCATTTTTTTGGGCACGGGAGTGCCTTCGTGCCAGGCCAGGCACGGCCCGCAGGCACTGCGGGCCGTGCCGTGCCGAGCCCGCTCAGGCCTGCCCTGGCCGTACGGGCCAGTAAAAATTTTTTTTTAAAATTTTTTTTATTTTATTTATATAAATTATTAAATTATATATATATAATTTTAGATAATGTATAATATTATATATTTATAATATGAAAAATGTTAAAATATATAAAATTAACAAAGTTAAAAATTTTTTTTATAATGTAATATAAAATTAGTTTAAAATTTATTAGAATTATATAATATAGTTATTAATTTTTAAATGGAAAATTAAAACAAAAAAATAAATAAATCAATACATTTTGTTAAAAAAAATAAAAATTAAAAAAAACATAAGCAACTCAAATGAAAAATGACTAATCAGCCATTTGATACCGAAGATTCGAACCAAACAAATTACAGTTTCAACACAACGTATAAATAAAGCATATAATTAATAAAAAACAAAACATCGAAATCAAAAAATAGTAGATCATCATATATCGTCAAACGACATATCATGAGCATCATCAGCCGCAACATCAAGATTAGTATCATATAGATCATCATCATCAGCAATCAACTCCTCCGCTATAGTAGTGAATGTGGCTGAAGTCTCTGTCCCAGTCCTAGCTCCAGCATGATCATGGATGCTAAACCTCGAATCCTCACAATCCTTCAAACAAGCTAAGGCCTCAATAATATCTGGACGTAATCTCGATCTCCTATCCGAAATCACATTCACTGCAACAGAAAAAGCAGACTCTGATGCTATGCTCGACACCGGAGGAGTTAGTAGATCCCGTGTCATCCTCAATAGTACGAGAAAGGTGGACTCATATGATTTCCACCACTGTAATATATCAAGATTCTTAGTATCAGAATGTGATAGGATTGAGCAGTAATCGGTATCAAGTACCAAGAAAGCTCGCTCCTATGTAATGGTCCACCGCTACGTTTCCCCCTGGCTAGCTGAATGGAAAAATTGTCATCTCCGAACAAGGTATCAATGTCCGTAATCACAGTCTCACTACCACCACTAACATACCTAGTATCGTAGTATGTGAACATGCCAGTCAACTTCTCGTGAATGAACCCTTCAGGTGGCTCTTCCAGGTTCATGCACAAGGAAATGTAGGTCAGGGTGTTTTCTACCCCTTCCACCTTAAACCTAGGGTCCATGCATGCCGCGAGGCAATAAAGAGATGGAATGATTGACTAGTACTTCAAGTACTTGGTTTCCATCTCTGCAACCATATGGCTAAGTGTCGGGTCAGCTCGATACTTCCTAAATATGCTACTAATGTTACATATGCACTGGAGTGCAATGCAAGTCGTGGTCATATAAACCGACAAACATATGTTCGTCGTCTCATAAAAAATCTTCAGGAATTTCATAAATGAAATTCCTGAAGCCCAGTCAGTATCGTCAATAATAAGTTCGTCACTCTTACTATTGATGTAGTTGGATATCACGTGTTCATATCCAACACATGATTCTAACATCAAGTACGTGTAATTCCAATGATGTCTCACAGCCTATTGGAATTTCTTCTTCTTAAGATTCACAAACAAACAGAGACTACCAAACTTTTGTTGTTTGAGAGGAGTGCGAATATATTTTAGTACATTACGTATATTATCAAATGCGGGGGAACACACCTTTATATCCACTTGAAAAATCAGGTTAATTATGTGACACATGCATCTGGCATGAAAGATCTCTCCTAATGGTGCGTCTCTAATATTCCTAACAAACATGTTGATCGCTACTCCATTATTAAATGCGTTATCGAATGTGACACTAAAAATTCTATTTTGAATTTTATATTCCCTAAAGATTTTCATCATATACTCAAAAATGACAATGCCATCATGAGGATGAAGAATCTCAGAGAATCCTAAAATTCTTGTATTCATAGTCTAGTTAGAATCTACATAGTGGCTGGTGAGACATGCATAAGATGATTCATCGTGACTTGTCCAGATATCGGACATCACGGACACCACTCCACTATATGCCATAAATTCATTAATTATTTTTTGTTTTTCTAACTTATATATCTTTAGTATGTCATTCCTAGATGTGGACCTAAGAATCCTACGATAAGCAGGCTGAAAATATGTCTGCATGATGCGCACTACCATTGGATCTTCCGAAAATCTGATCGGAAGACCCATCAATGTGATAAGTCTGGTCATGCCGTCTCTACCCAACTCACTGGAGTATATGAAGGGAGTAAACTTTGAGATTGAACTCGATCTAGTCTCAAAAAATGTAGTGCCAAGTTGGGTTTTCCTAGGATCTAATGGACCATATTTTTTGGTGCATAATTCGGCAATACTCTTAAGGTGCCCAATCCCAAACGAACTCTTGCATGTTAAAAGTCTCATACAATATTTGCACTATGTCATTTCTTATTCCTCTTCCCTAACTTTTTTTTGTTTTATTATATTAAAATGAGTCCAAACTACAGAAGTCCTCCTAGTTTTTTGTTTTTTAGAAATATGAGTTGAGACGACTGGAGAAACCAAAGTTTCAGCAGCCTCAGACCTTTGTGTAATATTTTTATTTTCTAAATATAAATATATTTCAGTTATATTTGTCATTTTTTAGAATTTTTGTTATTCAGAATAGTTTTTTAGAGACTAGAAGACTGATTTTAATTTTTTCTATTTTTGGTATAGAGAGAGAAACTAGAGAGAGAGAAAGTTAAAAAAACGTAAAATAAATTACCTAGTAAAAACAGTGAGGTCGATCATGTGCATGGTGCACCAAAGTCAAGCTCTAAGTTCAAAACTCAAGTTGAGATTCCCGAAAATCCAAGCCGAATGCCGAAATCCCGAGTCCCGAGAGAGAGAAGCAAGATTTTTGAGAGAGAAATTGAACGATTTGAAAAAATTTATGTTTATGAAAAATATTAATGTTAAAGAGATAGGGGTGGAATTTATAAATTAAAGATAATAATTCTTTTTAAAAAAAAGTAATTTTTTTTAATTTTTTTTTAATTTTTTAGGGGGCAGAATCATGAGGGTTGTTGGATTCTGCCCCCTAGCTGTTGGAGGCGAGATCCAATGGCTGAAAATTAAATTTTTTATTAATTTTTTTTTCTCGTTAGGGGGGGGGGGGGATTGGGTTGGTTCGGGCCTCATGGGACCGTGGGTTGGATCCAATCAAACCCGACTCGCGGTCTTTTTTGTGGGAGGGGCATGGGGTGCTCGCGGGGTCGGGCTCGGGGGACACCCGACACTGGACGAACCCGTGCCGGTGTATCATGCCATGGGCCAAACCATGCCGGGTCAGGCACGTCATGGCACGGCACTGCTCATGCCTTACCCGGGCACGACATTTTTCCATGATGGGCTGGCCCAGGTACGACTGAACCATGCCGTGCTCGTGCCGGGCTGGCCCGGCCTAGTTGACACCTCTAATTCCAACCTCATGCTATAGTACAAAATGCCCAAATATGTCTAGATCAAGATGATAGTTAACAAAGACTAAAATACTTGGGAAAAAACTAGAGAGAAAATATATTTCTTTTACACCATATTAAATCAATGGTAGATTGGATAAGAGAACAAAAGTAAATAATGGAGAGGTTTAGTAAGTTTAGGATTTTGCATTTCATTAGTATACCAAAAATGAGAAGAAAGATAATACTTGATTTTGAACCAATATTGAAAGAAATTATTGTGTATAATATGAAAAGTTTGTTGTAATAGTAAAAGATAAGTAGAAAAATACTTCATAACATGCATTACCAACATACATCAACATTAATGATCATCATATTAAAAAATGGGTCGGGAAGCCCACAACCAAGTTCAACCTAAATAGAAAATGCTCGAGAATTTTATAAAGAAAGCATCAATTACTATCCTGGGTAAAAAATTTGAAAGGATCAATTCTTATTAACAAATATACCACCACTAATGATCTAGAGTAACAAAACTTGAAGCACCAAATCAAATATCTAGAATCATTATAACAAAAATTAAGAATGCCAAAGTATTCATCAACTAACAAAATATTCCACCAGAATTTATCATAAATCTAAACATATATTACATAAATTCAATAGATATTATAACATATTCATAAAAAATATGCCATATCATAGATTCGACACATACTAATATCAATAACTTCACACAAATATTAAAAATTAAACATGTCAAGAATAATAGATCAAATGTTGATAGTCATGTATGATCAATAATAAGTAACATAGATTATAGAAATTATCAAGCATATATATCATAGTTAATGGATATATTTATCCATTTAAAATAGTTCTATGTAGGCTTTAATTGATACAATTAATGCAACTTCTATGGTAGATAGACCAATATACATTTAAAGTTTTGATTACTAATAAACTCACCCATCAAAAGTAATAAGGCATGAGAGAGTAGATTCATGACTGTCCATTTTTCTGTCATATTAGAATTAGAGTAAGAGATACATTTAGTATTTTCTCATTAAAAAAAGTCTTAGTTTAGAAGTCTCGAGAAGATATCTTGGAAACAACTTCAAAACTTTCAAATGTTCTCTTCTATGACTGCTAGGGCAAGTAAGAGATACAATTAATGAAACATGACTCACTATACTGACTATACCTAGTGTCATAATATGTAAACGTGTGACTTAGTCTTTTGTGAATAAAATTTTCAGGTTCAACTATTTGGTTCATGCAAGTAGGTGTGTGTCTTAGTGTGTTTTCTACCCCTTACAACATAACCAAATGATCCATACAGGTAGCAAAGCAATATAGAGTTAGAATGAAGGACTAATATTTTAAATATTTCGTTTCCATCTCAATAACCATGACACTAAATACAAGTTGCCCTCCATGCTCGCTAAACTTGCTACTAACATCACGTTCTCATCCAAGTGCAATGCAAGTGGTGAGAGTATGCACAAATGAACACATGTTCGTCATGTCATAAAAAAATTTTCAAGAACTTTAAAAAAAAAATTTTGTATCCTACTCATAATTATCAATAATAAGCTTGTCGATCTTATCATTAACATTATTAGATATCACTTTTTGGTAGCCAACACGTGACTCTATTATAAGATAAGTATAATTTCAATGCAGTCTCACAACTATTTAAAATTTTTTTAAGCCCTATTGAAAAATACATACTGCTAAACTTTTATTGTCTACTAGGTATTATAGTAAATTTCATATTTTTTCTAGGTTAATTATGTCATACATATACATGTATGATTATAATAATTACATGACATATACATCTAATGTAAAAATATTCACCTAATGACCTATCACAAATATTTTTAACAAGCATACTAATAGCTACTCAATTAAAGAAGCATTATCATAAGTTATACTAAAAATTTATTCTGAATATCATATTGTCTAAAAATCTTCATCATACATTCATATATGGTAGGGTCATCATGAGGATAGAAGATCTTTGAAAATCCTAATTTTTTTTATTAAGTTTCCATTTTGAATCTATATAGTTGATGGTGAGACATATGAATGATATATCATCATGACTAATATAGATATTAGATGTTATGGACACACCACTCCACTATATTTCCTATCTTTGTTAATTACTAATTATTTTTCAAACTTATAATATCTTATTATATCATTTCCATTAGTGGATCTATGAATCCTATAATATGTAAGTTGGAAGTAAATTTACATAATACTAACTACCATATGATCCTCCAAAAATCTAATCGGAATATCTATTATCAAAATCAATTTGATCATGCCTTCTCTCCCAATATCATTGTGGTCTATGAATAAGGTCAATAAAGTTAAACTAGATCTAACTTTAAAAGCCCCATTGCTCAGTTAGATTTTCCTAGCATATAATATCCCATTCCCATGCTTTTGGCACATTAATTGATATGCTTCTTAAGGTGGCCAGTATAACAAGCACTCATACATGTATATATTTCATGACCCATGACTCGAACCTAGTTTAGAGTTAGGGGTCACTTGCCTTTGGACCATACCTGGCTTGAAATGAGGTTCTTGCTTGCCCTAGCAGGAGGCATGGATGTCCATGGAGCTACATGATATGAGCCATGCCTCAGGCCAGCATGACCCTAGTCTAGGCATGGTTCTAAACTATATCGTGCATGTCTAGGCATGACTAATTTGGGTCATGCCTCGGGTTATGCCCAAGCCACTCAACTTATTTGACACCTCTATTTTAGTTTATATATCAATCTCATAGGTATTAGTAATGATACTTTGATAAAGCAATAGTGAATTAACTAATTGTACTAGTTGAAGAAATAAAATTAAGTTTAAGATAACTGCTTAGATTTTAGGGTTAGTTTACTTTCTTGTGTATGATGATATTTTCTTTGGTATTTTAGCAATATTAATCTATTTGTTGGATAAAAAGTATGAGAATATAGGATCCCTCTTGCCCAAGGAAGAAAATATCCAAATATATATATGATATATCTAGGATATATCATATATCAATGATTATCAATACAAAAATATCCATTGATTGATAAATCTATAATTATCACAAAAATTCATGAAATATCATAGATATATTAATAATCTTGGATATATTTTTGTATTCAAAAAATAGTTTTAGGAATGAAAATATTTAAATATATTTGTGATATATTTGGATATAGTGCGATATATCTATGATATATCTAGATGTATTCATATATTTTCAACCTTATGATAATCTATATTTGAATCATATTAATTAATTATTTGTGATATATTATAAATATTCAAATTTACTTTTATTTTTATATTCAATAAAAATTATGCATACAATTCAATAATTTACTATATATCTAATAAATAAATATATGTAAATTTAATATAACTCATATATTGAAATATAAATAAAATTTATTTGGGAAAATATTCTTTAAATTTTAGCATAACATTAATATTACCTTAATGTAATAATAAAAGTAAATCATAGTTCTTTTTTCCTATTTTTTTTTATTTTGATGCATTAAAATAATTTTCATAAATTAAAATTTATTATATAATAAAACATAATTAAATTCAATATTAGATATATTTTCAATAAATTTGAATAAAATAGAGATATATATATTTAAATAAAGTTTTCAATATTTGCATAACAATTAAATAACATTTTTTTTAATTGTTTATATATTAAATATACTTATATATTATAATAACTTTATATTTAATATATCTAAATAGATACATATTTATATTTAGATACAAATTTTAATATATTTATAATAAGTAAATAATATTAAAAAATCAATATTTCTCATTAATCAACATGATATAATTTAATATATATCACAAATTATATATATTATCCCTTCAAAATATATATTATACTTTTATTTTATTTTTATTATAATATTATCTGACAATATTTTATGTCAAAATAACTATGGATATATCTTGATATATTTAGATATATCCTTAAATTGAGTTATTAATATATTCATAATTTTTGATATTTTTATTCTTGCTAATGTCTTCACTACTGAGTGGGCTTTTTTTTTGGTTCTCTTCCAAAAATTACTAATGATTGCATAAACCTGACAGTGAATTATACCTTAAGTTAAGGCCCAAACTATGCCAGTCTCATCAGAAAGATTTTTTCCGCAAAGCAAACCGAAGCCCACTCCTCTCATGAACCTTAAACCAGAGGTTCCTTTCTTTCTTTATTCCACCTTGGCAATAAACATATTTAATGAGGTAACCTTTGTTAATAAGGCTCTATCTCAGGTTATCAACTATAAAGTGTCACCATGATGGATGATCTTCTTGTGGTCATGCCTTTAGTATACATGTCACTATATTCCGAAGCTCCATATCTACAAGTTCATTAGGCGCCCTACAATAATAGTCATTTTAGGTAATATGTTATCTACACCTGATTATTATTTTAACTGTGCATATATATTCTCTAGCCTCAATTATCCGACATAAAATGATGTGGTCATAATAGAGTCCGTGCTTTTAGTTTCATTAGCATAATACTCAAATCAATTAAAAGCACATCACCTTGCAAATTTTATTAATGGAAGCCATGTGAGAAGAAGATTAACGCATGGATGTCACTTCCTGTTGATGCACATCATATTGCATGTGCTCCATTACTTATATATTCTTCAACACTCAAAGTATCATATTTTTATGATTATTATTGTCTTGTATCATGATGTATTTGTACTAAAAATATGCTTAAAGGATATGCATTTCATGAAATTATAATTTTGATGAATTTTAATGAAAAATATTGAAATCAACTATAAATTGTATACACAAGATATACTTGGTTGAAAGTAGAATTGAAGTGTAGAGGATCAAGATACTCATTTAAATTAAAGTTTTAATATTTTTAATGTCATGATATTTTTCATACTATCACATACCTATGAAGTAGTAATGATAACCTATCTTGGTCATGACTCTATCAATAAGTCATGACATTTATGATGACACAACATCATCATTCTAGTCAGCAATTTCTTTAGTCTTAATATCTTTTCAAGACTATGACATCATCCCCATGCATACACTTAGAAGTCATGATATTTTTCATGATAATTCACTACATGATGATCAAAAAGTATTTGAATCATTCCTTTGTCATGACTACAACCTAGAATCATGATATTGGATTCATTAAAATGTTGTTATCAATGGTGAGGCCCAAGGATATAAAAGTTAGAATTAATGAATTCCAATAAAATCAAGGAGGGGAAAGAAAGAATAATATAAAGAATCAGATAGAGTTCACAAAGGTGTGAACACTACCCCACAATTAAGAACAATAACAAGTCAAATACAAAAAAGGAAATTTGAAAAATGGATTTGAAACCTAGATCCTAATGCCAGATGTTTTTGGGGATACTTAATTCAATGAAATAATTCTCAAAACTCTTCATTCAAATTCTTTCCCAATATCAAGCTAGTTATGAACCTAGGATTGATTTATGTAATTTTGTATGATGAATACAATTTTGAATACTTGTGGTTTGTTATGCTTTGATTATTGATGAATATGGATGTTTATTAGAATGTTGATTTAGAATTTCATGATTCAGTGGATCCATGTATGTTGGCTATGGTAGTTGGTGATAGGCATTCCATGCAACATAATGCACGAGGTGAGCATCGATAAGAAGTGACAACCCTCTAGCTTTTATCCTCTTGCGATGGGTGCATGTGTGAAATCTATAGGTTGATATATGTTTAATTAATAGTAGTATGACACTAATGATACCCAAAGCACCAACATAAGTATGACTATATCATTCTGTATTTTCTATATGGATTGTCCCAATAATGATATATGAGTTTCATAGAACATCTAGCCAAGGGTTTCACCAAATATTGGGAGTTGTGTGTTAGTTGTGGTAGATAGTGATAGGTAAGTCACATGATACATATAAGAGATGTGCATCGATAGGAAGTGATAGCTATGTGATCATTTACCTCTTATATGGATTATATGGGTATAATTTCTAAGGTCACGTTGTTCATTAATCAAAATATCAAATTTTAATGGTTATTCATGGCCTATATCATGGTGTGTTTGTACCAATAATATCTTTAGATGACAAGAATTTCATAAAATTGTGATTTTAATGAGTTTTGATGAATTCATAAAATTTTGAATGTCATAATATTTTTTATAGTAACACATATTCTACTTATTAAATAGTTGTGATAGTATTTCTTGGACGTGACTCTACAATTAAGTCATGGAATTTATTATACATCATGGCCCTACCACTTAGTTACAATATCTTTCTATGCATGGTTGAACACATTTCTCATGGCCATGATATTATTTTGGTGTAATGGTTGTATTTGCTCTAAACACACTTTTGGCTATGACATTTTCATGTCATGGTAGCTAATGCTTCATTGATATGTGAAAGCATGACATATTGTTCATGCCATGACATAATCAGTACTGAACCAAAATCATATTTTTCTAAGTAATTTTTATGCTGTAACATTTTTTGATGTCATGTGTCACCTAAAACACATATCGAAGTCGTGACATTTTTAATGAAATTCCATGACAAGATGATCCATAAGTGATCTAAAAATATTATTTTCTGCAACTTCCAACCCAACATTTGGATTCATTAAATGCTATAGTAAATGATGAGACTTAAGGATATAAAAGTTATACTTAAATAAATTCAAAAAGATCAGTGTAGAGAAAAAAATGAAATAAAGATCACCAAGGTGCAATGCCACCCCCAATTAGGAGGAATCTCAAGTAGAATGCAAAACACGTAAGTTTGGGAACCAAATGTGAAACCTAGTTCATAATACCTTCTATCCTTGAGAATACCCGATTTGACAAGTTGATTATCCAATCTCCTCACTTGAATTCCTTACAAATTTTAGGTTAATTAGGAATCTATGGTTCATTTATGTAATTGTATATGATTAATGTTGTTTTATAGTAAATCTTTTGTGGTTTGATATGTATTAATGGTATATGGATATGGGTATTTATTAGAATATTAATTTTGGGGTTTACCATCTAATGGATCGATGCATGTTGGCTATGGTGGATGTTAAAAGATAAGCCTTAGGGACACATGCATGAGGTGGGCATTGACATGGAGTGACGTTCCTCCAACTCTTTTCCTTTTGTGATGGGTCTATGTGTGAAATTCCTAGGATGATGTAAGTTTAATTGAAAAATATACATATAGATATGACCACACTATTTTATATCTACTAGAAGGATTGCCCCTCAAATGATGTGATTTTTTTTACATCTGGCCTAGGATTTTATCTATTTTTGGGATGACTTAACTATAGTAGAAGCTAACATTTAAGCCTTGGGACGCATGCAAGGGGACATGAATCACTAGAAAATAATAGCCTTACACTCACCTTTTTATTATATGACTTTCATGTGAGTATGGTACTCATGAAGCCAAACATACAAATGCTATTATGAACATATCATTTAATGTCATTTAGGATAAATGATGCTACATAATAAAGTTGTGTTATTTTATTGGGGTTAGGTGAAAATCTATTCTAGCTCACATCGAAAATCTCTTTGAGGATTTCCAAATTTTTTTTTATAAAAGGAGTTTTTCCATTCCTTTAAGATTCATTCCCAAGTATTTCTAATTACTTATTTTTTTTGAATGTATTTTATTTCAGGATGTAATTTATTGCTTTAGCATTAAATATTATATCTTTCAAATTATCATGGGTTTAGTTTTATTTTATAATAGTGGTATCAGAAAGAGGTTAGTTAGTAATTTTTTAGTTAATACATTTTAGAAAAGTTCTATCAAAAAGGGGATATGAGCCTCAAGGTTTGTAGTTTTTAAGAGGGTAATTGTGTTCCTCTACTTACCTGGGAACTTTCTTAGTGTAATAACATAAATAGTTATTATTATTCTCGATTATTGTTCACTGTAAAAGTAAAACTTGGTAGCAAAATTTGAAATAGAAAAATTCAAAGGAAGTAATTTTTCATTGTGAAAAATGAAAATAAAGGTAATTTTGAGGAAGAATAATTGCTTATATATAATTGGGTAAAAGGCTCACCAAAATTCTTAAAGACAAGTAGAATGAGATTGATAGTAATGCAATAGTTGACCTACATTTGGCACTTGCTGATAAAGTATAGTCGAGTGTGGCAGAAAAGAATACAGCAAAAAAAATTTGGGATATTCTCACAAGTTTGTATGAGGCAAAGTCACTTCACAACAAGATCTTTTTAAAAAGAAGGCTTTACACTCTGTGAATGATGAAATTTATTATGGTAACTGATCATATCAACACTATGAATACTTTATGTTCGCAACTTACTATGCTAGGTCATAAAATAGAAAAGGTTGAATGTGCTGAGATTTTACTGCAGAGTTTACTTGATTCGTATGATCAACTCGTCATTAGTTTAACGAATGATGCATTAACTTATAGTTTAATTTTTAATAATATTGCCTCTGCCATCTTGAAGAAGAAAATAGACAAAAAGAAAATAAATAGGATAGATATGTAAATGCATAAAAAATATATGCTTTGACGATGATACGAGGTAGATCAATGGAGCGTGGTCTTAGTGGGAGTCATAATTATGGTAGATTAAAATCTAGAAGTAAGAAAAATATTAAATGTTATAACTATGATAAAAAATGGCACTTAAAAAGAGATTGTTAGTTTATGAAAAGAAATATGGATGATGAGTTATCTAATACTCAAGGGAATGTTTCAAGCATCAATGTTAAGGCAATATTTTATATAGTAAGGTAACAATAATGGTTAAAAGTAAAAAATAGTTTAGTGATGTATGGTTGCTAGACTCAGGAGCATCATGGCATATTACACCTCGGAGAGATTGGTTTCACAAATATGAACCAATTTTAGGTAAGTCTATGCACATGGGTGATGATCATGCTTTGAAAGTTATTGGTATGAGTACAATCAAAATTAAAATATTTGATAGTATGATTCGTACCATTCAAGATCTACAACATGTGATTGACTCGAAAAAAAATCTAGTCTTTGGGACAAATAGGTAGTCTTGGATGTAAAACTCTTATTGAAAATGAGATGATAAAGATTATGAGAGGTTCACTTGTGGTAATAAAGGGGGAAAAGATCATAACAAATATATTAATGCTAAGGGAGAAATAGTACATGAAGCAGATGCATGTGTTGTATCAATTACTAAAGAAGAATCAACAATGATATGACATCTCAAACTAGGCCACATGTCAGAACAAGGTTTGAAGATTCTCTCTAATAAAAAGTTACTTCTGAGGCTCAAACAGTAAATTTATCTTTTTATGAGCATTGTGTTACGAGTAATAAGAATAAATTGGCATTTAGAAGATCAAAGGTAAGAAGTAAAAATATTCTAGACTTGATATATTCTGATGTATGGGAATCACCTGAAATATCTCATAGAGGAGCAAAATATTTGATATCCTTCATTGATGATTATTCAAGAAGCTGTTGGGTGTATCCAATCAAGAAAAATTCAAATGTGTTTTTAACTTTTAAAGACTTCAAAGCATGAGTGGAACTTAAATCTGGGAAAATAATTAAGTGTTTGCAAACATATAATGGAAGGGAGTTTATAGTTGGTGAATTTCTTGTTATTTGTAAGCAAGAAGGTATCAAATGATAGTTCATAGTCACGTACATGCCACAACAAAATAGAGTAGTAGAACGATTAAAAAAAACTCTTGCAAAAAGAATGAGAAAAATATTAAGGATTGCAAGACTCCGATTTCTTTTGGGTGGAAGCAGCAAAAACTGCATGCTATGTGATAAATCAATCACCAGCAACATCAATTGATTTGAAGACACCGATGCAGATGTGGATGGGTAAGCCAATAGATTACTCTAATTTACATTATTTTGGATATCCTGCATATGTGATGTCCAACACCCAAGAAAGGACAAAGTTGGATCAGTAATCTAGAAAGTACATATTCTTAGGGATGATGGAGTGAAGAAGTATCACCAATGGAAGTCCACTGACCACAAGGTAATTATCAGTAGAAATGTAATTTTTAAAGAAAGAATTGAAGATTATACCACATTAAAAGAAGTTTCAAAAATTACCATTATGCATGAAGAAAATGACCTGATACAATATGTTCCAAAATTAATGGAGAAATAACTAGAACATGAATCACAAAAACAAGTCATGTCTGAGGATCAAAAAGTTAGTTGGCCAACTCGTAATAAAAGAATGCCAGCTTGGCACTCGGAGTATGTTACAAAGAGCAACATTGCATATTGTCTCCTAACAAAAGATGGAGAACCTTCAACATTTAAAGAAGCTTCAGATAGTTCAGATGCATCTCTGTGAATGACAGCAATGTTGTAAGAAATCGAAGCTCTACACAAGAACAAGATTTGGAAGCTAGTACCATTACCAATTGGAAGAAAAGCTATTAGCAATAAAGGGATAGCAATGATAAAGTAGAACAATATTGTACAAAATTGATGATAAAGGTATATGCTAAAAAAGAAGTTATTGATTTCAGTGAATTTTTTTTTCCAATGGTTTGTCTTACAACAATTAGAGTAGTACTGTCTCTATGTGCTACACTTGATTTATATTTGGAGTAGTTAGATGTTAAAACTACTTTTCTTCAAGAGAAATTGAAGAAGAAATTTATATGTTCCAGCCAGAAGGATTTGGTGAATTTGGTACAGAGAACTTGATTTGCAAGTTGAACACATCTCTATACAGTCTGAAACAAGCACCGAGGTGTTGGTATAAGAGATTTAATTCCTTCATCATGAGCCTTGGGCATAATTGACTCAGTTCAGACCAATGTACATACTAGAAAAGGTTTGAAGAAAATGATTTCATCATTTTATTATTATATTTGGATGACATATTGGTAGCATGCCCAAACAAATATCGAATCTAAATATGAAGGCACAGTTGGCTAGAGAATTTGATATGGACTTTGGGACTAGTAAACAAGATTTTAAAAATACAGATTTACCGAGATATAAATAATAAGAAGATTTGGCTTTCTCAACAAAATTATTTTAACAAGATCTTATGGCATTTCAACATGCAAGATAGTAAGCCAATTTCTACCTATCTTCATGTTAATTTCAAATTATCCTCAAGCATGTGTCCTAGCTTGGAAGAAGAGAGGAGAAAGATGTCTCAAGTACCGTATGTATTAGTAGTGGGAAGTTTAATATTTGTAATGATTTGTATAAAACCAGATATTGCACAAGCAGTGGGAGTGATTAGTCGATTCATGGCAAATCCTGGCTTAGAACATTGGAGTACTGTTAAGAGGATTTTTAGATATCTAAAAGGAACCTTAAATACATCAATATACTATGAAATTTCATACCTTATTGTCAGAGATTATGTTGATGTAGACTATGTTGGGAATATTGATAATAGTAAGTCTAGAACGAGTTATATTTTTACTCTTGATGCAAGAGCTGTAAGTTGGATTTCAAAATTATAGCCTATTGTATCTACTTCTATGACAGAAGTAGAATATGTTGCAGCTACACAAGCTAGTAAAGAGGCAATTTGGTTTCAAATACTATTAGAAGAGCTTGGATACAAACAAAATAAGATTACTCTATTTTGTGATAGTCAAAGTACTTTACACCTAGCAAGAAATCTAATATTTCACTCAAAGACAAAACACATCAGAGTACAATATCATTTTGTATGAGAGAAAGTATAAGAAGAAAGTGTGGATATGTAAAAAATTCATACCAAAGAAAACATAGCGGATATTTTGACCAAACTGATCAACATTGACAAGTTTGAATGGTGTAGAACTTCACATAGCTTAAAAAGAATGGAAGCAAGCATTGACAAGTAAAGAAAGTATTTTTCAAGTGGAAGAATGTTATTTTATTGAAGTTAAGTGAAAATCTATTCTAGCCCACATCAGAAATTGTTGGGCAATTGTGCTTCTACAGTTGTGATTTTAAGATATAGAAGAAGAAAGAACAACAAAACAACAAATGATATATATATCCAAGACACAATCCAACCACGGCAGAATCAAAGATCAAAAAGAAACTAGAAATAACATGTTTCACTAGTTGCTCAGTACGACTAGCCACATCCACTAGAAAATACTTATGCATTATCGATTAAATCAAATCAGAAGTCTTACAGTATGTGCAGTATAGAAATAGTCGTGATAAATCACACATAGAGGGAGAGAGAGAAGATGAATAGTTCCAGATCGCGAAAAATAGTAATCCAAAAAATAAAATACAAAACATTTTATATTAAAACTTTTTCAGATCAATTAACCGGAGTGGGTTGGATCATCAAATGGGACCTCCGTTATTGTGCTACTGCTGCGTTCCTAGCCTCTTATTATTTTCTTTCCTACACTTACATGAAAATATTAAAATAGAAACATTTGATTATACAAACAAATTATCAAAACAATTTATATATACAATAAAAATCTCTTTGGGAATTTTCATATTTTTTTTCTATAAAATGAGTTTTTTCATTCCTTTTAGATTCATTTCCATGTATTTCCAAATTTTCATTTTCTTTTGATTGTATTTTATTTCATCATGTAATTTAATACTTTAGCATTTTATTTTATATCTTTCAAATTATTGAAGGTTTAATTTTATTTTATAACAAGCTGTATAGTCAAAACAATCATCAATGGCCGTGAGTTTATTGCCTTAAAGGCATAAGAATTGGGATAATCAATGGACAAGTAGGTGGAGACCTTCAACATATGTGACAGGTATATTAGAGGCACAACCACTAGAGCACCATCCATAATGGTGATATCAAATGGCTACTCATCTCTTTGAATACTAACAAGACATGAGAGATCTCATAATATCCTACCATTCATCCAACAAATAGCTATGAGATTTTCATTATATCAGAGAAAATATTGTAAACCAACCTTACAATATATGAGATTGGTTAAATCTTCTCAACTAGAACAACTAGTTAACTCAATTTTATTTGATCAAATTATCATAAAAATTCTCGTGGGATTAAATATCTAAATTTATATTCATTTTATTATTTATATGACTCATATAGTTGTAGAATTCTAGTAGGTATTTACACACTCCCAACAAGCATTTAGTGTAGAGCATATAACCATTGGATTTTATATATCATAGCAAAGTCATAATAAGTTTTTGAAACTATTATTGAGAATTAAATTTAATTTTTTTGGATAATTTTGAGTTGACTAAACTACCTTAAAAAGTAGTTAAGTTTTTAATTTTTTTTATATCTATTATTCTTTTGTATTTATTTTCGTTTGTTAATTTTTGTTGTTATTTTGTAACCACTATTGTATGCATTGAAGATCTGTGACTAAGCCGATACCATTGAATTGAGAAAAAAAATTTTAAGAAGATAATTATTGAGATAAAGAGCTAAGAGAGTAATCTTAAAAGATAATGATAGTAATAAGAACAACAAAGGGAGTTCCAAACAAGCTAACTAATTGATTATTCCTCACCTGATCATTACAAATATTAGAGGGCAACTCTGATGGAAAACTACTATGAAATTTAGATGCATCTTGTACAAGAAAATCATTTCAAGTTGAAGCCAAGTCTCTCATAGATATGTTGCAACACCATCAGTATGATAGATATTTTTCAGCAAATCCAAACATCTATGTCATGATATTTTTGGAGTTCAACGATATTGTAAAGATGAATTAAGTTAGGTCAGATGTGATCAAGTTTAGACTATTTCAATTTTATTTAAGGAATAAGGTAATGAGCTAGTTTTAATTGAGTATTGAGATGTGCATGTGCAAGTTTTTCTAACCAAATTATTCATACATCAAATTACTTGACAACCATGGATGAAGATCAATCAATTTAGACAAGAGGGGTAGGAGACATTGTATAATGTTAAGGTCTAATTTATTTGAAGAGATGCCAACAAGATAGAATTGAGTTATGATTTAAAGACCATATATTCTACAATAGGCTAAATTATATGATGATATGTATGATAAATATTGTCTCATATAGTTTTTTAATGAACAAATCATTGAAGGAGGTTTATTACTTATTTGAAAAGGTTACCACAAATAACTATTTAATTACAAATAAAAGAACAAGAAGAAAGAAGCAAGCTAGAATTTTGGTTTGGATAGTTTGATGATCATGGAGGCAGAGATGAATGTGATTTTCAGCAAATTTATAGCCCACCATAATAAAAGACCAACTGGGGGAAAATGGCAACCATCCAATATCAAGATGCTACCAATTTCAATGCGGATTTATCAAGTTGAAGAAAAAAACATAAAACAAATTAGAGAGTATATTTTCAGATCTAATAATAACATCCCTATATATTATCATTTCAATGTGAGAAATAACCATAATCTAGCATTTGGGAACCAAGGAAATCTATAGCAAAATATGAGCCAATATTAGAAAAATTTTGTAAGTAACTTGAAGAAGTTCCAAATACAAGGAGCTTCAAGTTACAATTATAACTAACAAAGATTAGTAAAAAAGTTGTCATTTGTAGTTAGTATCCATGTGTTACCAATAGAGATAAATATGAGAAATGATGTATAAGATAATTGAATGGGATGGATAGAAATAAGACTAGATCAAATTGATGCAAAGATGAAAATGATTGAGAATCAAATTGGATAGCTTGTACTCATAATTAAAAAAGAAGAATTTCAATGGAATTCCTAGCAACGTCGAGCCAAATCCAAAGTGATGCATGTCCAACTTTTTGAAAAGCACTAAAGAAGTAGAAAAGTAGAAAAAATAAAATCAAAAGTAGAAGATCTTGCAAAAAAGATTTGTCATAGATAATGATGCAACATCCAATGTCATAATTTTCAATATCATAATACCTAAAGCCATGATATCCAATTATAAGTGTCAAGTGCACTAGGAAGCATATACATGACGTGAGGCATGACACATTTCAACCATTCTAGGCACCTTGGCATGAAACATGGCATGATCACATTTTAAAAAGTCATCATTTTAAAATGATTACTTTTCTCATTCACTAACATGATAGGATAATGCTCATCATTATCATGTCTGCCTTAGTTAAAAAATACTTTATATTTTTTATATTTGTAAGATTACATATGGTGGCTCATTATAAGAAATCTAATGGTAGTTTTTTGCATGAAAATAATAATAAAAAAAAATTTTAATAAAATATTTCTACAAATAAATTATTAATATATTTTATTTGGTCACATTTTAACTATAATCTTTTCTCCTCTCATAGCTCTCATATTGAGGAAGTGTTTTGGGCGTACCTACATTTTATATTTATATTTTAAATTTTTATTTAGTATAACAATATAATTATTTTGGAGATGGGTTACAACTTTTAGGCTTCATAATAAAAGATATAGGTAAAAAAGTGTTTATTGCATAGAAAATGTTAAATAACACATTACATTTAAAATATTTTTTTTATTTAATAATTTTTAGATAATAAATAAATTAATAATTACAAGTAAATAATTGGGGGGTGTTGCTCTCCTTCTCCTACTTCTAGTACAATCTTCTAGATTATAAAATTGATAAATAATGAATATTATAAAAATGAATTAGACATATACATAGCTAATAACAACACGACTAAATGGTATAAGGCTAAAAAATATGTTTTTTTTTAATCTCAATGTCTCCACCCATGTGCATAAAAAACTTAAAAATAAATAAACATCAATACTATAGACACACTTTAACATAATTAAAAATAAAAAACTAGTAGTTTTGAAGAAGATTCAATAATATATATATATATTATAAAAAATTATATATATTTTGGAGTACACTAAAAGAAAAATCTCATATAGCGAGGGATAATTTTCTAGCTAAATGGACATTTTTCGTCGCTAAACGGGATATAGCGATGGATTAACGACAGGTCAGTTCCCAATCTAAAGTTTTGGTCGCTAAAATTTAGCGAGAGAAAATATCCCTAGCTAAAAATTTAGAGACAGAAAATCCCTTGCTAAAAAAGATAGATTCCTTAGCTAAATTAGCAAGCTAAATGAGAGTTTCCATCGCTAAACGAAAAGAGCGATGAAAGATTCCCAAGCTAAAGTATTGGGTGCCAAATTTTAGCGATGAAAATGGTCCCTAGCTAAATAAATTTAGCGACAGAAAAATCCGTCGCTAAATTTAAGATTTCCCTTGCTAATTTAACAATGGATTTTTCCCTAGCTATTTTAATTTCAAAACTATTTTCAAAATTCAATTTATTTTAAAATTTTTTAATTAAATAATTTAATATTTCTATATCAAATTGAATAAAAAATGAAACTATAAATAATTTATAATAAACAAAAAAATAAAATTCGTTAATAACTTATTCTACTTCAATATTTTACATAATTGAAACAAAAAAATAATAAAATTTTATTACATCTTAATCATCAATGTATCTACTAATAGTGCATAAAGTATAATATATTCATTCATCGACATTGCTTTCTCTCCCTTTGCTCCTCCGATCACTATTTTTCTACTGTGACAAAATTATCCGAGTCACGACACGTAATATCTAGTGTAAAATCTCATCACTTATACAAGCTTTTTATGAGGAACAATGCGATATCATATCTGTAAAAAATTTAAACCACTCAGTCAAATTTATAAAAAAATCATTTTTAATTAATATTTAGCATACAAAAACATAAATTACCAAAATAGTATCTTCACACCCAGCCCAAATAATTAAAATGACTAGATTAGTAATAATGATCATAAATAGAATCACTGGGACTAATACATACATATACAGATGCCATAACATTTTAACACACACAGGAATTGATGTGTGCATAAGAAAAATACCAAGGAAGTATATTAAATAAACTGTTTCATTACATACATACAGATATCATATGTGCAGATGCATATACAATGTCTAGAGTATGCATAGGCACGATAGGAGCCAGCCTAGAGCCTTTGGTTTCAATGGAAGAAGGTTCTGGTTTTGATTAGGTTGAGAAGATCATGGTTAGGCCACAAACAAGCACATACTAGAAACCTTTAGAATAAATTAATTCTAACCCAACAAGATCAAAAGCCTAGAATAATAAAAAAAACTACATCTTTGGCGTGTTCTTGATCAGGTGTTGATGGACGGTGCAAGTAGAGAATGATAGATATCAGCTATCGTGGGGCGGTCAGCAGGATTATCTTCTGTGCATCAGTAAAACAGGTCCACCAAAACTCTCAAGGTTTCTGCACCACCTTCAGGACCATTTGTTGTGGTGTTGGTGCTGGTGCACGTCCTGCTGGACCCATTGGTTGATGCCAACATTTCCAGTTCTTCTGTCAGTTTGGGTCATATGCCACTCTGCTTATTTTCATGTTCAAAAAAGAGAGAAAAAGAAAATGACTCTATCAAAAAATCATAGTAATACATACATATAAAATTATACACAAAAGTTACCTTAAGAAGCTTGATAATTTGAAGCTCTAGTACACCATAATATGGCACTTGTAAAGTCAACAATTTCACGAGAAGGCATCCATATGACCACACATCTACTTCCTACAATCACCGATGTAGGTTACACACCCAAGTTATATTGCTAGGAAAAGATCATCTCATAAAATTAAATTAAGAATATGAATATAGGGGATCACACACACACACACATTTAACATGTGTGTGTGTGTGTGTGTGTGTGTTAAATGTGTATACATACAAAACATACAAGTCAGGACTTTGATGATAATGAAACCAAAGAAATAATTTGATGATAATAATTATAAATGTTAACATTTCATTGAAAACCCAAATTACTTTAAAGAATATGAATAAAGAGGATTACACACACAAACACACACACACATATATGATAAATATGTGTGTGTGTGCGCGTGTGTGTATAAATGTTTATGTATATGTATATATAAAGGCACATTTAATATATATGTGTGTGTGTGTTAATTGCATATAATTACAAAACTTTCAAATCATGACTTAGATGATTGATGATACCAAAAATATAATATGATAATAATTATAAATTCTAATATTTCAAAAACCTAAATTACATTAAAGAATATGAATAAAAAAGATTACATTATATATATATATATATATATATATATATTAAATGTATGTGTCTCTATGTGTGTGTGTGTGTGTACACATCGATTTCAAAGCAAAATAAAAGAAAAGTGTGACGTGAGATTGAAAAACAATCATGATATATGTATCACCAATTTAATATGAATCATAACTTATTTTTAATGCCAAGGCTATTAAATTGCCCATTTTAGGGAACAAGCCACTGAGAGAAAGAAATATCAATGAAACTAAGATTAAACATTATTTGTGACAGATAAATATACAAAAATTAAAAAAAATCACATAAAATAATTACATGATCATTCATATATTATGAAACTAAGTGTCATATAACCAAAAAATAATATGTACAAGAAATGAATGTGACAAAAAAATTGCGAGATGAATTAATAATAAGACTAAGAAAAAAAAATTAAAAATATACTTATTAAAAATAACATAAGAATAGCTCATATAAATAATAAAATACGAGAACTATTAAAAAATAAAATATTCAGACAATGGAAAAAAAATAGAAATAGACCAAAAAGTAATTAGATTAAAATTATAAATAATAATTTATCAATTCAAAAATTAAGAGTTACATAAATTTTAATAGATTAAACTTTAAGGGCATAATTTAAATAGTCATCCCCGAGGGATTAGAAAAAAACTTGTTTGATTTTAATTTTGATTTGAATAATGCCCCAAATACAATTTCATCAAGAAACCATATTTTATTAAAAACTAAAAGTCATATGAACGGAATCATCGTAAAGTATAGATTAGTAAAACTAACAGGGCATTAATGAGTAATAATTATGAGGGATTAAAAATTATAGTTATGTAATATAGTTTGATAATATAGTTTGTTGTGCAATTGTGCTTCTACGGTAATGCTAATGATATTAAGATACAGAACACAATAGGAACAATAGAAAAACAAACAATATATATCCAATCCACAATTCAACCACGAAAGAATGAAAAATGAGAAATAGAACATCAGAAATAATGTGGTTCGCTAGTCGCTCAATACGACTAGCTACATCCACCAGAAATTCTTATGCGTTACAGATTAAACCAACAAAAAACATCTTACAGTATGTGCAGCACAGAGCAGTCATGATAAATCATAGAGAGAGAGAGAAGACGATGAACAGTTCCCATGTCCAAAAACATCAACCCGAAATTAAAAATTACAAAATATTTTATAATAAAAATTCTCTCGCTTCATTTAACCGGAGTGGGTTGGATCATGGGATGGGTCAAGCTCTACTCCAAAAATTTCGGCCCGCTGACTGGATAGTGGGACATCTGTTATTGTGCTACTACTGCATCCCCAGCCTCTTAATATTTACTTTTCTGCACTTACATGAAAATATTAAAACAGAAATATTTGGTTATACAAATAGATTATCAAAAAACAAATTATATATACAACAATCTCTACCTTAATTTGTTTTGCATACAGATAGAGATATTCTCTATAAACAATTAGTCCAAAAAAGACTACATCTGATTTGATATGTTTAGTAAGTCAAGACAGTGTCTTAACTTATTCAGAGTAATAGGTTTGTTAAACATGTCAGCTGGATTATCAAAAGTTGCAATCTTCTTTACTTGTACCCTCTTCTCAGATCGAAGGAAATGATATCGCAGATCAATGTGGTTTGTCCTCTCATGGTCCACTTGGTCTTTTGCTAAACAGATAGCACTGAGGTTGTCACAGAAAACTGTTGCAACCTCTTCATAAAGACCAAGGTCCTTGAGAAAACATTTCAGCCATATCCCTTCCTTCATACCTTTAGTCAGAGCCATATACTCTACTTTAGTAGAAAATAAAGTAATAGAAGATTGCAGTGTGTTGCTTTCCAGCTAACTATAGAACCACATACAGTGAATACATAACTAGTCATACACCATCTACTATCAACATCTCATGCATAGTCAGAATTAGAATATCCTGCCAACATGAGTTCAGATTTATTACCAAATATCAGACCAACATTAGAAGTCCCCTTGAGATACCTAAGTATCCTCTTAATAACTTTCCAGTGCTCTTGACTAGGGTTTATTATTAACCTACTCACTGCACTTACTGCATGAGCAATATTAGGTTGGGTGCACACTATAAGATACATGAGGCTCCCGACAACACTAGAATAAGGAACCTTAGATATTTGTTCCTTGTCAGATTCAGATTGAGGACAACATTCTAATATTAGATGGAGATTAGAAGCAAATGGTGTGGACAGAAGCTTACAAGAAGTCATTCTAAATCTAGATAGAAGTTTATGAATATATTATTTCTGTGAAAGAAACAACTTTCTTTTAATTCTATCTCTTAATATTTTCATACCTAAAATTTTCTTTGCTCCTCCAAGATCTTTCATTTCAAATTCAGAAATGAGGAGATCTTTCGGTTCCCGAATATCAAATTTATTTCTGGTAGTAATAAGCATATCATCTTTCATGGTCACACCTACTGTATACATGACTAGTCATGAAATAGTCAAATCTTTTGTACAATTAACGGGGAGACTGCTTAAGTCCATAAAGGGACTTTAGAAACTTGCACACATGTGTTTCCTTACCTGATACCTCAAAACCCTCAGGCTGGCTCATGTAAATTTCTTCATCCAGTTCTCCATGAAGAAATGCAGTTTTAACATCTAGTTGCTCAAGTTCAAGGTTCTGATATATCACTAATGCTAGAAGCACCCTGATTGAGGTATGTCTATCTACAGGAGAAAATATCTCATTATAATCGATACCCTCTTTTTGACTGAATCCTTTTACAACTAAACATGCCTTAAACATTACACAACCAGCTATAGAGGCATCATTTTTTTTCTTGAAAATCTATTTGCAAGAAACTATCTTTCTCCATTTTGGTTTAGGTACAATAAGCCAAGTACCATTCTTATGAAGAGATTTAATCTTTTCATTCATGGAAACTAACCATGACTTAAATTCAGGACATCTAACAGCATTCCTAAAAGAGGATGGTTCAGGAATATCAATCTCTTTGACAACTTGTAGGGCAAACCCTACAAATTTATCAAAGCCAAATCTCAGAGGAGGACATGCATTCATCCTCATTTGTCTATCCCTTGCAATGCAATAAAAAATAGAATCTTCATGTGCAGGTTCAGGATTAGGTTCAGTAATGGGCTTAACATCATTTTCATGAATAGCTATTGTTATTCTAGAGACAACATGCATCCTTCCTGGAGCTACAGATTCAGATTTTAGCTCCACCTTAAGTTCAGCTTGAGGAACATCAGGTAACTGGATAGGACAATATACTTGTCTTAAGATGACACTTTCATCAAAGGTGACACTCCTAGATGAGTATAACTTTTTTTTAGATGGTGACCAGATATGAAATCCCTTTACTCCATCATCATATCCTACAAATATTCCTTATCTTGCTTTTATTTCAAGCTTACCATCATTTACATGATAGTAGGCAACACACTCGAACACTTTCAGATTAGAATAATCTGCAGGTTTACCATTCCACACCTCAAATAGAATTTTAAAATTAATTCCACTATGTGGCGATCTGTTTATCAGATGACATGCTGTATTAACAGCTTTAGCCCTAAACTTCTTGCCTATGCCTGATTGAGAGAGCATACATCTAGTTCTCAATAGAAGAGTTTGATTTATTCTTTCAGCAATTTCATTCTACTGAGGAGTGTCCCTAACAGTTTTGTGTCTCGCTATATTTTTGTCCTTACAGAATTCTTCAAACTCAACTGAACAAAATTCTAGACCATTATCTGTTCATAACAGTTTAACTTTCTTTTGTGTTTGGTTTTCCAATAAGCTAACCCACTGCTTAAACTTTATAAAAGTCTCAGATTTATGTTTCATCATGAATACCCCGGACATCCTGGAGTAATCATCAACTAAGCATAAATAAAATCGAGCACCTCAAAAAGATGCGACTCTAAAAGAGCCCCAACAGTCAGCATGGATATAATCCAAAATACTATTTGTACAATGTATGGCCTTACCGAACTTAGTTCTATGTTTCTTACCAAAAACATAATGATCACAGAAATTTAATTTACTGACTCTATGACTAACAAGAAGATTAAGATCAGAAAGAATTTTCATACATTTCTTTCCCAAATGTGCGAGCCACATTTGCCATAGTCTGGTAAGTTCAGTTTTGTCTTCGGATGTTGGTTCTCCAGATGTGACAGCAATAGCCCTTGTCACTATGGAACCTATCAGCATGTATAGCATTCCAGTCTTCTACCCCTTCAATACAATATCATCTCCACTGTGAATATTCAGTGTTCCATCTCTACCACTAAATGAATATCCCTGATCATCCAGAACACTAAGAGAAATGAGATTCATTGTCATCTCAAGGACATAGCTCACATTTGAAAGTGAGACTATTCGGTCATCCCAAGTTCTCAGTCTGACTGTGCTAATTCCAACCACCTTACATGGTTGGCTATTCCCCAACACAGCATGGCCAGCTTCCTTCATGTCATATTTACTGAAGCACTCCAAGTGAGTGCTTATATGGAAGGAAGCCCCAGTATCCAAGATCCAAGAATCTGATCTTGCACTTGTTGTGGAGTTTACCAATACAAGGTTTTCTCCACCATCCAGATCATTTAAGGTCACAGCAAAAGCAGGAGGGGGATTAGGCTGACCTTGCTATTCCAGCCTTGCTCTCTTCTTCGGGCATTTAGTTTTCTAGTGCCCTTTATGTTTACAGTAGTGACAAGTGTCACCCTTTTTTGACCTCTTCTGAAGCTTATTTCCTTTCTTCTTGAATGGAACATGTTGTGACCTCCTGTTTGTCACTACCAATCCAGCAGGATGTTGTTCAAGTTGTTCAACTGTAGCCTTCTGCCGCATCTCTCTAGAGTGTAGGGCAGCTCAAACATCCTCTAGTATAATCTCTTCATTTCCCACAATGAGAGATTCGACAAAATTCTCATAGGAATGAGGAAGAGAAACTAAGAGTAGAAATTCAACATCCTCATCTTCCAACTTAGCATCCACACATTTAAGGTCCATGAGAATGATATTTAAGTCATTCAGATGCTTCTTCAAAGAGGTTCCCTCTTGCATCCTCGGTGTGAACAGTCTTCTCTTCAACAGAAGATTGTTTGTCAATAATTTAGTCATATGCAGTGACTCAAGCTTGAGCCACAGTCCTATAGAAGATTCCTCATCTGCTACCTCAGCAATGACTTCATCTGACAAGCTTAACAGAATGGTGGAGTGTGCTTTCTCTTCACGTCTCCAAGCCACAACCTCAAATATTCCAAGAGCAGCAGCTGGTGAGGACTAAAGCCTTGAACTAGAGGACTCCAACTATCAAAATTTTTCAAATGCGCTCGCATTTTAATCTGCCACATACTAAACCCATTTCTGCTATTGAATTTCTTGATCATGGTGTTTAGGGTTCTAGTCATTTCAACAGTAATATCGCTCTACAGAAAAATCACAAACTCTAATAGCATAATTTCTCGAAAAATTTCTCAAACCAGCTCTGATACTAATTGTTGGTCAATTGTGCTTTCACGATAATGATATTAAGATACAGAAGATAACAGGAACAATAGAAAAACAAATAATATATATCCAACCCAAAATCCAACCATGGCAGAATCAAAAATGAGAAATAGAATACTAGAAATAATGTGGTTCGCTAGTTGCTCAGTACGACTAGCTACATCCACTAGAAAATATGTGTTACAGATTAAACCAACAAAAAACACCTTATAGTATGTGCAAAGCAGAGTAGGCATGCTAAATCGCACAGTGAAAGAGAGAGAAGACGATCAATAGTTCACAGGTCCAAAAATAGCAACCCGAAATTAAAAATTACAAAATATTTTATAATAAAAATTCTTTTGGTTCATTTAACCGGAGCAGGTCGGATCATGGGACGGGTCAAGCTCTGCTCCAAAATTTTCGGCCCGTTGACCGGATAGTGGGACATCTGTTATTGTGCTACTACTACATCCCTAGCCTCTTAATATTTCATTTCCTTCACTTACATGAAAATATTAAAACATAAATATTTGGTTATACAAACAGATTATCAAAAAATAAATTACATATACAGCATAGTTTGTTAATAATTATGATAAATTTTAACTTTAAATTCATAGATATGTAATTTATAAATATAGCCACATAATTATGATTGAGAGTTTAAATCATGAGCACATAAAGTATATATTGGTAAAAATTAAAATGAAGAGAAATGATAAACATGTATTAAACAAAAGTGTTAAAATTTATCAAAAAAAATTATACTTAAAAAATTAAACTAAAATGATAATATTAAGAATTCACTTACATCAATTTAAGTTTTCCGAGAAAACCCAAAATGAGATATAATATATGCACACACGCACAAACACACACACACAAATTTATAAATCAAAATGGAAAAAAAATGAAATCATACTAAGCCATAGAGATTATGTTGGTGCATGGCCAAAAGAACCTCAGGAGCCATCCACCGAGGTGTTCCAACACATGAATCGAGAGGCTTTATTCTGCTATGAGCAATGCAACACGTATGGAGTGGTGAACGAAGGGGAACTGTTCGATCAAAATCACACAACTTCACAATTGACTTCCCATCCTTTTTCTCACTATCTAAATTGATCAACACATTTTCGCAATTTTTGTCCCTGTGTATTATGTGCTTTGAATGTAACTCTACCAATGCACTTGCAACGTCTCGGGCAATGCTTAAAGCCAATTCCACATGCATGTGCTTTTCTCCATCATTTGTTATTTTTTCCATATAACTACAACAAAAAGGCAAGCACACACATATTACATGGCCTTCCGAAGACACCCACATCAAGATATATATATATATATATATATATATATATATATATGGGAGAGAGAGAGAGAGAGAGATGGGAGAGGGAGAGAGAGAAAGATGGGGATGAGAAAAAGAGATGGGAAGAGGGAAAGAGAAATAGGAGAGAGAGAGAGAGAGAAATGTGGGGGGAGAGAGAGAAATGGAGGAGAGAGAAAGAGAGATGGGAGAGAAAGAAAAGAGGGGAGAGAAAGAGAGAGAGCAAAAAATGCCTTGAGATATCCTCCTCTAACATATTCCATATAGATTACAGACTGAAATGAGTGCCCAATGGGGTTTTCATCAGCAGAAAGAATCCATTTAGATGATATCTGGTGCCCATAGAATTCAACAATGCAATAGTGCTTCAAGATACCCAGAATTCGCACTTCCCCTATACAACTACACTCAAACAATCTACCATCATCGCTGGATGCACCACAAACCTCCAGACTATCCACCTAGAACATGAAGCTTCATGAAGTAACACTACAAGCACTACCAATAGAGTCCATTTGACCCACAAAGAACAAGAGACCCAAGAACATGATAGTCCAGTTGACCCTCCTATTTCTGCATGCTATTAGTGTGTTTTCCACTAATATGCCATTTTTAGCATTTAGATGAGAAAATGCCTTATAGGTAGTACTGTTTTCTTCCTTGTTATCTATAATTTTATTTTTTATTTCTTTGAATTTTGCAACTCTCTTCCCCTTATTCTTATTGCTGTATAACACCACTGCCCACTCTAGACCTTGCTCTTTTCCCCCCTTTCACCCTCATTAAACGTGTATTCTTTGCCCATATTCCCCTCCTGTTTTTTATTATTATCCAGCAGGGTGTTATTCTCCTCCTCCCCTTCACTGCCCACATTCATTTTCCCTTATAAGAGTGTATATTCTGACGTAGCATTAGTTCTTTGTTTATATTTTTTTAACCCATGTAGTTTTACCCTTGTCTCTACCATAATATTATTCCAATGTATCCTTTCTGCCCATCCCCTTCATACATTCCTCCTCCCCACGGCTCATTCTATTGCATTTTAAACAATATTTGGGGATATGTTCAGGCACAATTAACTACCAGAACCCCTATTCATTATTGTTGCCTATCCATAGTTTCTGTGGAGGCTGTGAGAGAATATTAAACTCCACACAAATCCTTGGATTATTTGGTCTAGTCATTGAGGCAGTGGCCTCATCAATCATTATTGGTTTGCCCATACATTTTGCCAAGATGAAGAGAGGTTGCTTACTATATAGATGGAGAGGTAAATTAGGAAAAATAAACCATACCGAGGCTATCGAGGCCTCCGCTTTCAGGTTGAAATCCATCATCCATTTTAGAATTCTCATTGAAAAGTCCTTAATTATCCATTGACACCTCATCCATAGCCTTTGAAAATCTCCCTCTTCGAGGCATTGAAGAACCATATGCTTAGCATCATAATCCACACTTTTTATAGAACCCTTAAGCTTCAAGGTTTCTATAAACTCATGAAATTCCTTCACGAGAGGTTTACTATGTAAAAATTTTCTTATTAGGGTGTAATTGAAAGACTCGGCAAGTTTATCGAGATCTGCCGAGAAAATGTATATTGGTGCCATGCTATTTTTTATTTCGAACCTCGGATGCAATATCACGGGTTCCTTAAATAAGCTCGTAAAAGACTTCTTATTGAATAAGAAGTCATTTTGCCCCATTTTAGCTAAGTATTTGTCTTCTTCTTGCACAACTTGAAGCTTTCTTTCTCTAAAAAATCCAACTTTTTCTCTCTAGTTTTTAGAGCTGTGGGTTTTTCAATCTTATTAATTTTTTTATTATTCTTAATCTTTTTATTCATCTTATTCATCTTATTATTATTATTATTTTTATTAATTATGACTAGATGTTGGCATGAGATTTTGTATCTGTGGAGATAACAGGTTCAAAGCCTCATTTCTTAATTTGGAAAATGAGATTTTATTTTTTTTATTTTAGAGTGTAAAATTAGGTTGATGAATTTTAGAGCTAAATCTATCACTAGGTAAGTTCCGTCACTAAATTAATCATTATATTCCAAATTTAATTATCTATGGAAGTTCTGCCACTAAATCCGTCACTAAATATATCGCTATATTACAGATTTAATTATTTAGGGAATTTCTGTCGCTATATTTAGGATGCAATTGGCTAGGGAAGTTATGTCGCTAAAATCTGTCATTATATTTAGTATGTAATTAGCTAGGTAAAACCTGTCGCTAAATTACGGATTTTATTAGCTAGGGAAATTTCGTCGCTAAATCCATAGCTAAATTACAGATTTTATTAGCTAGGAAAAATCAGTCGCTAAATCCGTCGATAAATTATGAATTTTATTAGCAATGGAAAATATACACATAAATCTATCACTAAATTATGGATTTTATTAGCTATGGAAAATCCTTTGCTAAATCCGTTGATAAATTACAGATTTTATTAGCTAGGAAAAATACATCGCTAAATCCGTCGCTAAATTAAGGATTTTACTAGCTAGGGAAAATCCGTCGCTAAATTATAGATTTTATTAGCTAGTGAAAATCTATCCCTAAATCCATCGCTAAATTACGGATTTTATTAGCTAGTAAAATCTGTCGCTAAATTATGAATTTTATTAGCTAAAGAAAATCCGTTGCTAAATTCGTCGCTAAATTAAGGATTTTACTAGCTAGGGAAAATTTGTCGCTAAATCCGTCGCTAAATTATGGATTTTATTAGCTAGGGAAAATCCTTTGCTAAACCTATCATTATATTACTAATTTTTAAAGCTAAAAAAAAGTATCGCTAAATTCATAGCTAAATTATGGATTTTATTAGTTAGGAAAAATCCGTCGCTAAATCCGTTGATAAATTATAGACTTTATTAGTTAGGAAAAATTAGTCATTAAATCCGTCAATAAATTAGGGATTTATTAGCTAGGGAAAATCTGTCCCTAAATCCATTGCTAAATTACTGGTTTTATTAGCTAGAAAAAATTTGTCACTAAATCCTTTGATAAAAATTACTCATCAATAGTTATAGTAATTGATGGGATATGAAGTCCAACTATCCAAAAATAGGAGAAAATGTAGATCCAACATTTTTTATAACTTTGGTTAGAAGTCTACTCTACCTAACCTACATGAGATCTGACCCCCTTCACATAGTCTGATTGATTAGTTGCTACATATAAACTTTAGCAATCATTCATTCAAAGTTACAAAGATAATTCTTTGTTATCTAAAAGATACCATTACCTTTGACATGTTCGATTCAATGTATGATGATTATATATCAAAAAAACAACTAATAGTCATATTATCCACTTGTGAAGCAAAATATGTTATTGTAACTTCATTTATTTATCATGCAATTTGGCTTGGAATTCTACTAAAGTAGATAGACTTGACCCAAGGAGAGCTAACTAAGGTTTGTGTCGACAATAAGTCAATAATTTACTTAGAAAATAATCAATATACTATAATTAAAGCAAAAGAAGTAATAATGATTGTTTTGGCCAACATTGAACTTGCAATTGCAAATCATTTTTGGTTATTCAAAGTTAACTTTTTTTTTGTTAACTATATTTTCAAACAAAAAATCATAGTTAACAGTTTCAAATATGAGACAAAATTATGATTTACTTAGAAAATGCACTCTTAAAAATGACCGTTGGTCCTTATAAAATAGTTATGTTTAAAAGTGATTCGTGATATTTTTATTTAACACATCAAAAGTTTATAGTTGATATAATATGCAAATTTATGAAAGATACTAAGTAAAAATATCTCTTATGATGAAATATGTGCTTGATTCACTATTGGATTGATATGTAGTGAGTTGCTTTGATCATTGTCCCACACAAAGTGAAAGTCAATGATCACATGCTTCATTTTTCGAATGAAAAATTGAACTTGAGAAATTAATAGTGCACCAACGTTATCACAATATATGATTGGGAAGGATGAAATATATCCAATTCATGAAAGAATGAAAAATCTTTCATAAGAGATTCATGAAAAATATATGATTCGGAAGAATGAAAAATATATGATTGGGAAGAATGAAAAATCATTCATGAAAGAATATATCCAATTGAAATCAATAGTAGTGAATGAGACAAAATGATATACACCATCTATGAAGGAATGGGTGATAGCGCATTTTTTCGTAACTCCAAGAAACTGGATTGCAATGGATTTAGACTAAGTGTGCACTTGTAGAGGTAAAGTCATCTTAGTTTTTTGCCTAGTTAGAATTCTAGAATGCATGCATGGACATAAGAGATTCATGATAAAGAAGTAGTCCATAATCTATTGTAATAAATAGATATCAAAGTAAATGTTTAGTAACTGTCAAATGATCAATTATTAGATGATGTATGAATTAAGATAATTTTAAGATCTATGAGTCTCAATTGATGGTTTTGATACCAAATGTTGAATTCATGAGGTACTATTTGGTACTTAAACTACCAAATAATCGTATGTATTTTTGTATTTTATAATATTGTATAGGTATGGATTGATTTCATGATTATTAAGTTTTAGTTAATTTTGATGAATAGTTGTGAAATCAATAGGTCTTAGAGGTATTTAATAGAGGTAATAGAATATAGAGTCTTACATAGTTTTGGAATCCATTCTTGGTTAAAAATCTACCTGAAAGGTCATGAAAATCTTTTTATAAAATGATCCTACTAACTCCTTCTACTATTTAACATATTGTTAGTAGATATGATATTATCATGGAATTGCATAAAAACATAACTCATAAAATTTAAATGATTATGTGATTAATTTCATGTCATAACAACCAAGTATTATAATAGTATCAAAAGTCATGTCCATGCTCTAGCCCTACAAATTTATTTAAGGGTCAGTAGTCTCAAGTTAGTTAGAGTCATGACCTTTTTATAAAGTTATGACTTTTAGCAACACAAAATTATGTAGCCAAAACTACCCAAGCTAGTCACTACAATTATTCAGTATTATGATTTTTGGGATATTAAAAGTTATAGAGGATATTATTCGGGTATGGTTGTTCCCAAGGACATTTATACTTGAGCTAACTATTAGTGTCATGACATCCTTATAGTATCATGCCAACATAATATATGAGAGGTGATAGTCAATGTCGTAACCAATCACAATGCAATAAACATTTGTAGGCATGTGAAAGATAAATTTTGTGACATATCTATTTTCCAATATCGTAGCTACATAAAACACATTAGTGACATTCCTAGTGTTGTAACTATTTTTTAGTGTCATGTCCATATAATAATCAAGAAGGACCAATTTCAACTCCATGACTTTATTATAACACCACATCCATATATCAATATGAGAAGCCTTTCATCATGTTATTACTATTTCTAGTGTCATGATCCATTATTAAAGACAAGAAGACAAATAGATGAAGTCGTGACTACTTCATAATCCTACACCTTTATATTATAAAGATATTAGATCTAAGTCAGTCATTGTCAGTACTATGACTTTGTGTTATAGGAAGATTGAGATGTCGTCTAGGGTCATAGTCACTTTCTTGAGTCACGACCTCGAGCTTAAAAGATGAAAGTCAAAGTTATAACTTTCTTTTGAAAGTAACAAATTCCTACTTAGAGTAGTGTAGAGTCAGCCGATCATAAAAGTAGAAGATAGAAAAATTTATAAAGACTTTTCAATCTTCTTCCTCACCTTCCAATTCCATGCATGATGCAACAAGCCAAGTTAGGTGCAAGAAAGGGATACGAGACTTAATACAATCCCTATAGTTGGGGGCATGCCTCTCAACACCCCCCCCAATTAGATTCATAAATTTTACCAAAATACAATGAGTCTTGGATTTGTATAAATTGATATATGTGTTGTGACATTGGTTTTTATTTATGAATGAGCATGTTTGATTTATTTTACTGATAGATAAGTGATTAAATAAAACTTGAATTAGGATTTTGATTATTAATAGATTTGTATGAGATTGTGATGGTGAATGGAAATAGGTAAGCCATGAGGCTCAATCACATATATGATATGAAGGAAGTGATAACCCTTTAAACTATGATGCACTAGGTAAATATATAGGTTGAAATTTGGATAAGTTAATCATTGCAGATATACTGCTTGTGAAGCTAAAAGTGGAAAAACTTTTACATACAAATCTATTTTACACATATTAAAAGAACTAATTCTTAATTAAGATGGATCTTAAATAAAATATTCTCCAAAAGAACTACCTTTAGTATGGTAGTTGCATTATCATCAAGAAGGATGATGACATACAATTTTCATGATAAGTATGAATATGTTGTGACTTAAAAGATGATGATAGTCCGTGTGAATTTCTTTTACTCATATGGTTCTCACTAGTAAAACTTAAGAAAAACAAATATTAATTATGCGAGTATGGTTTTTACAAAGCATAGACTATAAATATTTACAAAACATATCAATCTTTAGTATGCATGATACATAATGCTAGAGAATAAAGGTGTACATACCAAATAACCATAAAGGGTAATTGATAAAGTTTCTAAAATATATGAGATTATGAATAACTTTCAAGTAGAGTTGAAAAATTATATTTGTAGTGACATATCAAGCGGACAATAATGAGGGGCCCACCATTGGGATGAGCTCAATGATAACATCTACCTTTCCATGTCATGTTTCTCAACAAATCTATCTAAATACATGCTAATCCATGTCACAACATGCTAATCAATTGGGATGAGCCCAATAGCACCGGTCTAGGCATGGAATAACATGCAAAGAGTGATGCATGGAAGTTGAATGTGCTAATCCATGGCACAGCACATGCTGTGGCTGGCCTGGAAATTAGGATTGTGTGTTGAAATTGATTCGACACAGCATGACTTAGCATGATGGCCTGTGCAACATGGACCTAACTCATTGACAATTTAGTGCTTGCTAGTCATGCATCTCAAAAATAAAATCTCCACATTAGGAGTGTCTCTCAAGCACTCCTAATTTTAATTAAAATTGAAATTTTTGTTGAGTTTAGACAAACACCAAATTGATCCGATTAAAATAATTTTTTTAAATGATATTTTCTAAAACACATACAAAGGTGCAATGATTATTGAGAAATTATGACTTATACATCTCCATGTGACATGGTCATGCGTTCTACCTGTCACATGCATGTATGCATGAGATAGTTCAAAGAAATATTATTTTATATTGTTTAGGTATAAATGTGCCTAATCATTGAATTTTAACTCTAACTATTCTGAATAGAATTCAAAAAACAAAATAATTCTATCGAGTTATAATAAGAATAAAATTTTAACTCTAACTAATCATTGAATTATTAAAAAGTTTGTAAATTGGTATTTGATATATTCCATTTTCCATCTCAACTAAAACTTCCCTTTTCCTTGTCTATATTATTGTACATGACTCTCTCTAAAAAAATATACATTTTCTACTATTATTGCATATAGAATATATTATTTAGAATATTTTATTGATTAATATTTATAATTTATAATTGATGATGGAGGGTGTTTGATTTGGCGAATCATAGTCAACGTCCACAAAATTTTGGTAGCTGATAGTGTGTCTATAAATTTATAAGGTACACATCCATTATTCAATTTTTTATTTTAAGTACTACATAATTAAAAAATTATCTTATGCTAATATCTTTTTAAAAATATCAACTAATGATTATAATAAAAAATTGATATTATAGATGAATTTGATATAAATTAATGATAATCTGACCAAATTATCATAGACTGATTTGACTCTTGATCATATGTCAGCCTAAGCACCTAAAAAATATCAATTACATAAACAAATATCTTACATTTAGAATCATTTTAGCATAGTAAAAAAAATTAGAGGAATTGAAAAAAAATTAGAGGAATTGAAAAAAAATTAGGCCTATATAAGTATTACTGCAAAAAACAAATATAAAATAAAATTATATAGTGTAGTGTTTATATGAACCATGGGAGAAGGTTCACTAGTTGAGTTTTTCCATATTATATATGTGTGTCATATAATGAATCAAGTAGTACAAGTAGGTTTAAAAATAATTTTATCATTGTTAAAATAAATTAGAAATATATTAAAATATATTATAATATCTAATAAACTATATCAATTTATAGTATGAATAAGCTAGTAACCTTAACAAAGAAAAACTTTATATTAAATGTAAGTTACTATTGGAATTCAACATACACTATTAGAAAAACAATATTCTATGACATTTTATTTAATGGTGTTTCATAAAAGTGACATTATTGACTATTATACAATGATGCTTAGAAAAAAACATTTTTGTTTGTCATTTTTTTGCTATGTATATCTCACACTTACTATAAGCATCATTATATTATGTGCTTATGATGCCATTTTAAAAAATTTATTAATTCACATAAATTTGCAAAATAAAACACATGATGCTCCCAAGATAATTTGAAACTCTCTCAATTTTTTAAAGCACCATCGAAGACCCTTGATGCTCTCAAAGTCAAATAAGCTAATGTGCCTTAAAGAAATTTGAAGAAATTTTCTCCGAGCAAAGTTCTTCCCCCTTTTATATAATTTCTTGATGTTTTTATTTGTCTCCACTTATCTTGTTATTCAAAATCATTTTTACTTGGTTTGTATGTATGTAAATCATTGTCATTTGATTCATGTGTTCAAAACTAACCATGACACGATCTTGCACAATGTTAAATATTTTCATTTATTGTAATACTAAAGCTCGGAGATAGGAAAATTAAATGGTAAGGTTGTTTCAGGTGGGCCTATGTATATGCACAAGATAGTTATTCGCTCATAAAAAAATGAAGTTGCTTCAAAGAATTCATTTGATTGTCTCTTTATATATATATATATATAATTTAAATGGGACAACAAATGTATTTCGAAAATAAGACATCTAGCAACAACAAGAACCATCAAAAAATTTTTTAAACCTAAAACAGCAAAATTATCAAGTTTCATAATAATATATGTTTAATAAAAACAAATTATAATAAACAATTGAGTTTAATAATGGTTTTGAAAATATTGAAGCATGTAAAATGAATATATGTGTGTTCTTAAGTGCTCTAAATTTGTGTAATCAAAATATTTTGTAAGGTTACTTTTTATGTTTATATGTATGCATATATATATTTATTTATTTAAAATTTGTGTATGCATGTATGTATGATGATCTGCACAAAACATGTGTATAAATTTGTGGCATTGAATCGAGCTTATGCATATGTTTTTGGATAATGAACTATTGTGAGCGACACTGTCTACATATACTTGTTCACATATGTCTTGATTTCTTGAAATTTTGATATTTGGTTTCTCAACTTGATAAGGTATATATCTATTTTAAATAAGTAAAAAAATAATAAGTCAAAAAGTTATCAATATTTTAGTCCATTTTCCTGGCATATTTTCATATTTAGGAGATGGATTTCATGGCTGAAGGATAGAAAGTCACTCTTCTCATGGTTTTATAAGTTTTTAGTTAGAAGAAGGAACAAGGCAGCAAACATCTAGAAAATTAGTTTTGTCAATCGAATCTCGACAAAATCAACTCTATTGCAACAAAAATCTAAAGCATAACTAAAATCAAGTCACAACCAATATATAATGTCACAACCAACAATAAGAAGTAAAGATGGGGCCAACTGCGATGTGTTTTTCTACACCAAGAAATAATGATCCAGGCAAGGTTGAGACAAGAATACTATTGTCACAACAAAAAAGTCTTTTAGCAAAAAATCTCAAGATGGAAAATTGGTCATGACTATAGACTTGGTCGTGATATCAGAATTGGTTGTGATAGCAGAATTAATCATAATATCAAAACTTGTTTGTGACTTTAGAATTGGTCGTGATAATAGAATTATTCATAATATTAGAATTGGTCGTGACATTAAAATTGGTCATGACATCACAATTGGTCATGACATCACAATTGGTCATGACATCACAATTGGTCATGACATTAGAGTTGGTCGTGACATCAAAACATGGTCATGACATTAGCATTTGGTCGTGATAGAGAAATGAGGAGAAAAAGAAAATTGGAGGTCATTACACATAATTTGAAGTTGGACCAATGATTCTTGATTTTATAAAAATAACCCTAGAAGCTAGAACTAGCATAGACCATGTAAAAAAGAATTCTTCTTCATGAAAAATGGTTCAGGAGGCGACCTAGGCAATTGGTAGTTGATGGCACCGCTTGAATGTTTTTTTCTTCTTTTAGTGTAGATATAGAAGAGTTTAGCATTTATTTGAGTTATTTTATTTTGGATCTAGAACTTTTTCTTGTCATAAGAATGACTCCTAACAAGTATTGCTAAAGTACTAGTTGTATTATTTTAGAATAGGAACAAATCATATGAAATCTAACAATTCAGCCAATTGCAATCACCAAGTTCTTCACTATATGTCATCCATAGTTGATTACAATCTATTAATATCTAAGTGAAATCTTTGCTGAATCAATTTAGCTATTGAGCATGTTTTTTTCTGTATGAATCAGTGAGAGTTCCTTGGAAGCAAAAAGTTAAATCTAATGGATTGATGTGTATTTCAAATGCTTGTTTTCCATGTTAATACCGAACACCCTTAATTTTTTATACCTGCTCTTATTTTAGGGAGGCCCTCTGAGTGACATAGAGAAGATGGATTTTTGAGGGTAAGTGAACAATCTATTATGGGGATATGTTAGGCTAATAGTAGTGAACAAGGGAACTCTGCTAGTTTATGTAGAGAAGACATCATTTTACCCAAAGATGAGAAGTTGGAGTGATTCTCATGATAAATCACCAGAGTTATCACCTTAATCTTTCAAGTGATCGATATCCTCATGTTGGCTTAGATCCAATCAATGGAAGAAAAAACTTTCTAAGATTTAAAGGAAAATGGTACCAACCATTTGCAGAGACTTGCAACACATATGTCTTGGGAAGCAAGAAACCTACAGTCATTATAAATTGGTATGAAGTTTTGAGAAAGAAATATAATCAATTCTCATAAGATAGCTCAAACTACCAATAACCACTTAGATCTTAGACTTCTAGGAAAGCAAGCTAATCTAAGTGGTGAAAGGTGTAGCTACAAGGAGAGATCCAGGGCTACATAACAATGAAACTTGATTTATTTCAACTTTTCTATAGAAATAAGCCAAGATAGATAAGTTTGCAGGAATTGGTCATACCACAACACCTTGTATAAGTGCCAGGTCTTGTAAGAAAATCAATCCAGTCAAATTTATTTTTATGGATTTCATTAGACTTATTGTTTAGAGTTTTAGATTTTTCATTTTCATTATCTTTTAGTTAGCATCTAAAAATATCATTTTTAATGGTCTGAATAGTGTGAATCTTTAGTAGTCCGGGTAATTGGTAATTCAATTCTTGTCTATATCTATGGGAATAATATGTGGACTTACATCCAATTTTTACTACTTGAATGACTTGTGCACTCATAGTGTCATAGATGAAATCCAATTATAATCTCTATGAGACGATGTCAAAGAAGAGTGATTTAGTCTATACAGAAAAAGATAATAAAATTGTATGGTGTCATTGTTGGGGATTGAAAGAAATGGTAAAGTCAATATTCAGATAAAAGAGAAATATGCTATTTTGGACATATTTTGAAAAAAAAAATAAACAAAAACACAAAAATGTGAATTAATAGACTATAAACATTTGAGCTTCATGGATATGTGTGCATGCGTGCATGCGCGTGTGGAGAATTTTACTTGATTCCAATGATCTCTTTTTTGATCTTAGTGTGTTTTAATTTCAAGAAGTAATTCATGCACATGAAGCAAGAAGAAGGTATGTTTCCTCTAGACATCGAGATTGAAAGAACACTAAGAAACCACACAAGAGTTATAATTCTAGAAACAATGAAAATGGAAGATAAAAGAATGACCTAAATAGTAGACCAAGAACATGTAGCAAGACCTCCAAGGAAAGACACCCTGAAAGATTTCTAGAGACTAATCATCTGGGGAAAATATTCAACAATGAGACTACCAGCTATCGTGGTAATCAATTTTGAGCTTAAATCAACTCTGATTACAATAGTTCAGTAGAATCAAATTATAGGTCATCCATCAAAGGATACTAATGAAAATTTTGGGTAGATTTTTAAGAATAGCCCAAACTGTAAAGCTAAATGGAGTAAGACTAGAAGTAATTAAATTGTAGTTATTCCCATTTTCCCTGAAAGATATAGCAGCAACATGATTTGAATATTTACCATATGGCTCAGTTAACACTTGGGAAGAGTTGATGGAAGCATATCTAAGATGATTCTTTTCCCCATCCCTCACATTTGAGAGAAGAAAAGAGATCACAACCTTAAGACAAGGGGATGAGAAGAGCCTATATACAGCTTGGGAACAATATAAGAGGTTGTTGAAAAGGTGTCTAATGCATGGAATATATCTAAATATGCAAATGGACATATTTTACCACTTGATGAATTATACCTATAAAAGAATAATTGGTGCTGTCTACTGTGGAGCTTTTAAAAGAAGTCCAAAAGAAGTAAGGTAGCTGATCGAAGACCTTGCTAGATGCAATATGAGGACTCCATATAAATCAAAAGGGAGTAGTAGTAGAGCAAGAGAAAGTGGAGTGATAAATCTAAAGATAATGGTTGTTATTGAAGACAAGCTTGATGAACTTATGAATAGGCTAGTCAAACAAATGAGAAGAATACACTCTACTCATGAGATTGGAGCTGTGGAAAGAGATGAAAATAGAAGCAATGCTGAGGAACAATAAGAATAAGATCTGTATGCAGTTGAGCAACCAAACTACCGGAATGAACATAAAAATTATTATTTCAAGCCTAACCCCAATCTACCAACACATTACACACTAGCATTGAGGAACCATGAAAACCCCCCTTATGGTGGAGGAGGAAAATAAGGCCCAAGGCATGGGTAAGTCTATTAACAAGGGTATACTCTACCAAGGTTCTAATAGCAATAAGGAGGAAAGAATAGGGTGGTCATCATGGTTAAAAGAAAACCCAATCATTTAAGGAACAAATGATATAGTTCATAGGGGACAACAAGAGGATGTTGAGCCTCCATGAACATAATTTAGCATAATTAGAAGCTTTCAAGTCCAACACACAATTATTTCAAGCAAACACAAGTACTTCCCTCAAAAATCTCAAGACTCAAGTTGGGCAGCAAGCCCCAAATTTTCAAGGTTAGGATAGAGATACTTTTTCTAATAACACAAAGAAGAATCCTAGAGACTGCATGATTGTGTAGCTCATAAGTGGGAAGGAATTGGAAAACAATAAGTCAGAAGAAAATGGAAATATGAAGTATAATTCAAAGAATACTACATAAGAAGCAAAAAAATTAGTGCAGCAGTAGCATGATAAAGAAGGAGCCAGGGAGCCAAAAGAAAGAACTCAAATATCCATGAATGAAGTTCTCTTCGCATAGACTAAAAAGGGCTAATGTAGAGGAGTAGTTCTCCAACTTTCTAAAGATCTTCAAGAAAGTGGAAATTAGCCTACCTTTTCTAGAGGTAGTAGCTCAAATGTCACTCTATGCTAAGTTTCTGAAAGATATCCTAAGTAAAAAAAGAAAAATTATTGAAGATGGAGATGCGAACTTGGCAGCCACATGTCGTGCAGTCATCCAAAGAAGACAACTAGAGAAAATGAAGGATCTAGGAAACTTCATCATTTCATGCACCATTGGGGTAGTTGAATTCAAAAAAGCTCTTTGTGACTTAGGTGCTAGAATTAATATGATGTCTTTGTATGTGGTTAACAAGTTAAGTTTGGGGGAGCTATCTCCCACTTCAATCACCATACAAATGGCAGAAATAACAATATATGGCTAAACTTGAAGGGATATTGGAAGATGTGATTGTCAAAATGAGAAAGTTTGTTTTCATGATATATTTTATTATACTAAACATGGAGGAAGACTCACAAGTTCCATTATTACTGGGAAGACTATCCTTTGAAACTAAAGCTACCTTGATAGATGTGTAGAAAGGAGTGTTTACTCTCGGGGTTGGAAATGAGGTTGTCCATTTAAACCTTAAGAAGAGGATTGATCAAATCAATATTGATTTTCACGAGGACATGTAAGTATAAAATATTAGCTCCAATAGTTATGAATTGAAAAATAATTGTAAAATTATATTTTCAAACAATAAAAATGATATGAAATTCTAATATCCCAAGATTGTTAATTCATATTTTGAGCCTTTCAGTTTCAAGTATAAAGAAACTATTTTGAATCTGAATGAACACAGAATAAAAATTTATGTAGTTGTGAAGAGAAGGCAAATGAACAAAGGATGAGTACAGAAATGTTACATTTAAAAGAATTGTAAAACCATCTAAAGTATGCTTTTCTAAAATCATAAAGAGCTAAAACTATGATTATTTCTACTGCATTGACTGATATTGGAAAACAAAATCTACTAAAGGTTTAAAGAAATTATAAGAAAAATATTGCTTGGTTTATAGAAAATTTGAAGGGTATCAGTCCATCAATCTGTATGCATAAAATCTTATTGGAGGATAATAAAAATACTTCAATAGTGCATCAAAGAAGATTGAACCCTGTAATTAAGGAAGTTATCAGAAAAGAAGTTTTGAAGTGGTTGAATACTAGATTTATATATGCAATATTAGATAGCCCTTGGATGAACCTAGTTCATGTGTTTTCTAAGAAGGGTGGATTCACAATGATTAGAAATAAAAAAATGAGCTAATCCCTACAAGAATTGTAGCAAGAGGGAGGGTGAGCTTGGATTATAAAAAATTAAATACTACAATCATGAAGGATCATTTTCCATTGCCCTTCATTGATTAGATATTGGATAGGCTTGCAATACATCCTCACTTCTATTTTCTTGATTAATATTCAGGATATAATCAGATTGTCATTACACCTAAGGATCATGAGAAAACTATATTTATATGTCCTTATGGTACATTTGCTTTTAGAAGAATGTCATTCAGGTTATGTAATACTATTGCTATATTTCAATGATGCATGATGTCAATATTCTCAAATCTAATGGAGAAAGTTATGGAAATATTCATGGTGCAGATTTCATAGTGTATTGATCCAATTTTGATCATTGCCTACAAATTTTGGAAATAGTACTTTAGAGATATAAAGACAAGAATTTAGCATTGAATTGGGAAATATATAATTTTATGATAACAAAAGGTATTGTCATAGGGAGGAGAATTTCTGTAGCTAGTTTAGAAGTAAACTAATCAAAGGTTTCCATAATCAGGACTCTTTTACCTCCAATAATAGTCAAGAAAATTAGGAGTTTTCTAGGGTATGCTGGATTTTATAGAAGATTTATCAGGGACTTCTCAAAAATATCAAGATCCTTATGCAGATTGCTGGAAAAGGACATAAGGTTTAATTTTGATTAATCCTACCAGACTAGATTTGAAGAGATGATAATCAAACTAGTGGAAGCCTCAATCATGGCTACACTAGACTAGAATGATGTATTTGAAATTATGTGTGATGCTAGTGATTTTGATATGGGAGCCATACTGGGACAAAGAAGAAACAAAATATTTAGGGTCATTTACTAATACTATGCTAGCAAAACTTTTGATTAAACTCGAAAAAATTATTCTATTACTAAAAAGAAGATATTGTCCATAGTATTTGCATGTGAAAATATAAACCTTACATTTTGGGCTTCCATGTTATCATCCATATTGATCATGCAGTAATTAAATAGTTAATAACAAAGAAGGAAGCTAGGCCAAGATTGATTAGATGGATGCTTTTACTACAAAAATTGAATCTTGAAATAAAGAATAAAAAGAGTTGTGATAATATGATAGCTGATCACTTGCTAAGAATGAAAAAAACTATTGGAACTGAAGAAAATATGAAGGCATTGAAAATCTTCTGGATGAGAAGTTATTTCAGTAATCATTATAGATTCTCTAGTACATCGATATTAGTAAATTAATTAGTATAACTACTAGTAAAAGAAAATGCTACAAATTGATAGCAAATACTAGATGTGGGAAGACCCATTTTTACTTAAAAAAGGAAATAAAATGATTAACAAAATTTTTGTGCCAGAAAAAGAATAAGGCATCATATTGAAAGAATGTCATGCATCACCATATGGAGGCATTTTTCAGGAGACAAAATAACTCATAAAATTCTCCAATTAGGTTTCTATTAATTTACTATCTTTAAGGATTACGTTGAATGTGTCAAGTTGTGTGATTAAGGCCAAATAATGAAAAATTTCAGCAAGAAGAATGAAATGTTCCTACAAAGAATATTGTAGATGCAAATTTTTGATGTATGGGGGATAGATTTCATGAGACCTTTCATACCTTCCTATAAAAATATATACATACTCCTAGCTATTGATTATATATTAAAATGGGCAGAGGTGGATACTATTCCAATGAATGATGCTAATATAGTGGTGCGATTCATGCAAAATAATATTTTGAGCATGTTTGGACACCTAGAACTATCATAAATGATGGAGGAGATCAATTACCAATAAGATTTTTGAAAAACTATTGAGCATATATGAGATTAAACACATATTAAGTTTGACATATCATCCATGGACTAATGGTCAAGTAGAAATTTCTTATAGGAAATTAAGAGGATTTTAGAAAAAACTATCAGCTCAGGCAAAAAAGTTTAGTCTTTACGTCTAGATGATGCATTATGTGCTTTCTAGACGACATTTAAAGCTCCCATTAGAATGTCCTCATACAAAATTATCTTTGGAAAATTTTGTGTCGCCTACCTTTAGAATTGGAATACAAAGTAATGTGATCCATCAAATAATTTAATTTTGACTTCAAGGCTACTAAAGAAAAAAAAAATTACTCCATATAAATGAGCTGGATGAATTGAGAAATGAAACCTATAAGACTGCTCAAATCTATAAGGCTAAAACAAAGATATGGCATGATCAAAGGATCTTGAAGAGAGAATTTAAGGCATGAGACTAAGTTCTACTTTTTTTAACTCTAAACTAAATCTATTTACAGAAAAACTGAAGTCAAATGGATTGGTCCATATACAGTTATAACAATTATAACATTTGTGATTGTAATAGTGAAGTCAAATGGATTGCAAAAAAATTTAAGGTGAATGGTCAAAGTCTTAAGCATTACCTTAGTAGAAAATGAGTTTAGATGAGAGGAAATATCTATAGAGAAAATTTATACCTAGCTAGGAGTAGTAACCAGCATAGTCTAGTTAGGGACTAAAATCAGAAGAGCTTATGGGAAGCAACCCATATAAGAGTTTGATTTGATTATCTAAATTTATTCCTTCTTCTTACTTATTTTTTTGTAGATTTAGAATTTATCATAAATATTTTTATTGATGATTGTTTGTAGAATTTTATAGGACTAAGGACAAGTTAGCACATAATTAAAAGTTGACCAACAAATATTTATCTAGCCGCAAGGGAAGATTAGATTGAAAAGGTAGTATTATTTTTCTATTAGAAGTTATTTTTAAAAAAAGATACTAGATTTTGAGTTTTGGATAGGGGAGAAAATTTAAGAATCAAGAAGAAAAATAATCTTTACTCAAGTGTTTAACTAGATATTGTGTTGTTTATTCAATCAGCCAAAAAGAGAGATACTTTTTTTTTATTAGTCACAACAAATTGGCATAGGTAATGACAATAAACTGAGAAAAGACACATAACTTTGGTTGTAACATAGTTTCTGAGGTCATAATAATATTTAAAAATTATAGATAAGACAAACTCATGTCACAACATATTTCAATCACGATACCATTTTTAGATGTCAAAATAATTCAATGTCGTGACAAAAATTTATATTCTTTTGACAGAGTAGATGCAATATTTTAAATATAAAATTATGGAAACTTATGTTGTAACCAAAAGAAGGAATTTCATGACCTGTCCAATATTTTATAATACCAAAAAAGGAAATAAAGCAAGATGCGACAAACAAAAATTATGTCTCGAAGATTACTTTAAGTCGTGACAAACTTAGGTGTGCCACGACATAAAATAATTGATTGAACGACATTATTTTAAATAAAAGGCTCATTATATATATATTTATATATATATTTATATATTAAAATTAAGTCGCGACATGCGCACTTGAATTTCGAGCACATAGAAATAAAAGTCACGACACGTGTACATTAATTTTATTATCCTACCAAGACCCCCCCCCCCCCCCCAATAATTCTACTTCTACTTCTTCTATTTCCAACCAAACAAATTTATTGATCTTTGAAAGTCATTTAAATTAAAAATTTTAGCATCATCTCTATTTTCATCATGATAGTCTTGATAAGCCCTATTACAAATCCAAATGGCTAAGAACCAGAGATTTGTCCCCAAACTTAGAACGAGCAACAAATGGAGAAGGTTCAGTTGAAACCTCAAATGGAGACAAACTTGTGGGGAGAACTAACAGCTGCAGATGAATTAAGGCTGCTAGTAGAAGGAAGTGGGAAGAGAAGAAGGGTTGAGACACATGAGGAGTCATAAAAGAAAGGTGAAGCATTCATCTCTGATGAAGCACACTCGACCTGGCAAAAACATTACTCTTAAAAAAATTTTATTGGAGAGTGAAGGTTTGAGAGTTGGAGAATCTCAAACCCTTTTTTTTCCCATTCTTTTAAAATAAAATATTACAACTAGATTAGAAAGTTTTCTATGAACACCAATGGTTGGGATAATCTCTTATGGTAAAAAATTTCTACTCAAATTTGGTGGTAATTAAGAAGAAATGTCAGAGGGGCAAGGATTCCATTTGGGGAATAAATCATAAATGAGTTATACTAACTCGAGCATCATAAATATGGATTAAAGTTTGAAAAGATGACAAACAGCCTAAATCATGACAAAATTATGAAAATACTGACAAATGGAAAAGGAAAGTGGTAGAGAAGCAAGTGAAAAGTACATGAGGCCATAAACCAAAGAAATCTTATAGAAGAAGCAAAGTTTTGGTTCTATTTCATTTTATCAGTTATAGCTCCAACTAAACATGTGTGCTCCATTAAATAACTAGAAGCATTGCTACTATGTGCCATCTTAGAGGGGTACAAAATAAATATTAGGGTGATCCTAGAGACCTCAATATTGGAATACTATTAGGGCAACAGAAAATGATTGATTCCTTACCGAGCATTAATCATCAAACTGTGTCTGGTAGCTGGGGTGAAAGAGAGAAGGATAAAAGAATTATGCCCAAGAGTTCCTTCTTTGACCTTAACAAGGGTAATCAAGGGGGCAAGAAATATAAAGCAAAAAGAAGTAGTCGAGGTAGAAGAAGACTTTGAAGAAGAAAATGCCCATGCCCCCATTAAAATAGGGTCTGCACTAGAAGAAGAAAGAAGTTTTCTTGTATACTCATCACCCTCATTTAGAACTGAGAACAAGGAAGCAAATGAAAGCCAAAGAGTGAAAGAAACGACCTTAGAAATGAGGGAGATGCTGATCTCTATGGACAAGAATATGAAAGAAGAACAAAAGAAGTGAAAAATCAATGAGAAACTCAAGAAAGATAGTTTGAAGGCAGAAATCAAAAGAAGAGAGCAACAATGGAAGAAAAATTTAAATTAACAAGAGCAAGAGTAGAAGGATCATCACCATTCCACCTTGAACTATGAACCTCTTGACATTATATCAAAAATACATTTCAATAAAAAGAAAATTTACTTTCAAAAACCTTTCAAAATTTTCTTTTTCTTCTAAACATACCCAAACTATAATAAAATTCAACAAGTCTAACTAATAAAATAATGTGATGATTTGTTCAAAAATTGCACGTCGTGTTTTATTTTCATATTGTAGATTCTATTTAAAACTAATTCCTGATATCAATTTATTTTTTTTCTCTTTGCTTATGGACAAATAAAACGTCAAGTTTGGGAAAAATTGATAAGCCAAAAAATCATCGATGATTTAGTCTATTGTTTGATAAATTTCATGTTTAGGAGATAGATTTCATGGTTGAAGGATATAATGGCACTCGTCTCATGGTTTTGCAAGTTTTCAATTAGAAGAAGAAAAATAGTAGCAGGAATCTAGGAAATTGATTGTGTCAATTGTGTCTCAACAAAATTAACTCTATTGTAATAAAAATCTAAAGAAGAACTAAAAATCAAGTCGTAACCAATAAATGATGTCGCAACAAACAACAAGAAGAAGGAAAGATGGGGTTGGTAATGAATTATTTTTTAATGGCAAGAAAGAATGATTTAGGCAAAGTCAAGACAAGAAAATTATTATCACAATAAAGAAGTCTTTTAGTAAATAATTCCAAGATAAAAAAATGACCGTGATATTAAACTTGGTCGTGGTATCAAAATTGGTCATGAAAGTGGAATTGGTCGGGACATCAGAACTTGATGGTCGTGACAAAAGAAGTAGTCATGACATTAGAATTATCATGACATCAGAATTGGTCGTGATAGCATAATTAGTCATAACATTAAAATTAGTTGTGACATTAAAACTTAATCATAACATCAATATTTGGTCGTGATAAAGAAATGAAGAAAAGGAGATTTGGAGGTCCCTACAAAGAATTCGAAGTTGAGCCAATCATTTTGAATTTTATAAAAATAACCCTAGAAGATAAGGCTAGCACAAACTGTATACAAATGAATTCTTCTTCATGAAAAAAGGTTTGGGATGAGACTCAAGCAACTAGTAGCTGATGGCACCAATTGAATTTTTCTTTTCTTCTTTTAGTATAGATCTAGAGTAGTTTAGCATTTATTTGAGTTGTTTTGTTTTGGATTTGGAACTTTTCTTGTTAGATTCATGAATCCGAACAAGTGTTGCTTAATTTTTATGATGTACTAGTTGTATTATTTTTGAATATGAATAAATTGCATGAAATCTAATTATTCAAGCAATTGCAATCTTTTTGTTCTTCACTATATGTAGTCCATAGGTGATTGCAATCTATTAATATTTAAGTGAAATCTTTACTGAATCAATTTAGCTATTAAGCATGTTCTCTTCTACATGAATTAGTGAGAGATCCTGTAGAAAGTTAAATCTAATGGATTGGTGTGCACTTCAAATACTTGTTCCCCATGTTAGTATAGTACACCCATAATTCATTATATCCTACCCTTATTTCTGGGAGGCCTTCTGAGTGGCATATAGATGACAAATTCTCGAGGGTCAATGAATAATCTTTTAAGGTGATATGTTTGGTTAATAGTGGTGAATAAGATAACTCTGCTTGGGGTACTAATGAGACGAGAGAACTCGCGAGCTACTTGGACTCAACTCGGTAAAACTCAACTCGTGTGAGCTCGACTTGAGATTGAGCTCGACTCGAATATTAACTAGTCGAGCCGAGCAACTCGTTACTTGACTCAAAAAGCTCTTGAGAAACTTGAATATTTTTTTTTAATATAAATTTAAAAGTTTTTTAAAAATTTTATCTCTACTTTAGGGGATGGCATAAATAATATATTTCTATTTTTTTATTCTTAAATAATCATACAATTTTTTTATTTATTTAAATATAAATATATGTATTTTAAAATAATTAATTTTCTTTAAAGAAGAAATGTAACAGAATAAAATATTATTCTATAAATTATATTAATAAATAAGTATTATAAACATGATATATATATATATATACATACATACCATACATTGATTCTCCTAAAGTTAAATATATAATAATTAGGGATGCTAATGAAATGAAATAACTCACGAGCTACTCAGATTCGACTTAATCATAACTTGGTCAAAACTTGACTCTAGTAAGCTCGACTCAAAATTTTAACGACTCAGCTCACATCATTAGCACCCTTAAACTTTACCAGTTTGTGTAGAAAAGTCTCCATTTTACTCAAAGATGAGAATGTGGAGTGATTCTCTAGATAATTTATCAGAGATATCACCTTAATATTTTTAGTGATGATGTCCTTATGTTAGCTTAGATACAATCAATGGAAGAAAAAACTCTAAATTATATCAAAGACTGACAACACTCATGTCTTGAAAAGTAAGAGACTTTCATTCATCAGAAATGAGTATGTATTGAGAAAAAAACATACCCAATTATCATAAGACAGCTCAAACTACTAGTAACCACTTAGATCTTTGACTTATAGGAAGCAATGTAATCTAATTGATGAAAGGTATAGCTACAAGGAAAGATCCAAGGCTACATGTTAATGGTGCTTGATAGATTTCAAATTTTCTTTAGAAATCAACCAATATAGATAAGATAAGTCTATTAGAATTGGAGAAACCACAACACCTTGTATAAGTGTCAACTTTTACAAGAGAACTGTGTTAGTAATAGTGCTCTAGGCCTATCACATGGACATGATATTCTAACTATTTGTAAGAATAAATTATTATGATGATTTATATGTTTATTATATATAATATCCTCGAATAATATTATGGATTATTCTAAATATCCCTAATTGCTTATTATTATGAGAATAACATTGAATTAAGATTAATATAAAGTTTGATTAATATTCATGAGATGAATATGTGTATAAGATACAAATCAAATTTATATCTATTTATTGAGAATAAATATTAGACAAACCCATCTTGAGATTAATACATGGATCAAAGTCATAAGTTAATCTCTAATAGTTTTGTTTTTAAATCCTTTAACCTGAGATCATTATAGTTCTTGACATAAAGAATATTATGTTTTGATATAATCAAATATTATCTTTAATCAGATGATTATAAATGTTATACTTGAACATAATAAGAATTATGTAGTGAGATATGAGTGATGAAGATGGAATTTGTCCCACCTATTAAAAGAGAGATATCTCTGGGTCCCCTCGACAACTGAGACTGAGAAATGCATGGTTGTGCTCAAATGAATTGATGGAGATAAATATCATTTGTTTTTCAGTCTAATTGAGTTTTGAGTAATCAAAGATAGAATGATATAAGGTTGACTTTGTTCATGTCTTATATTCTATCAAAATGTCATGAGTCAAAAGAATTATATCATTAGCTATTTTAAGGTTGTCTCGAATCATAAGTTTTTCATTTAACTTGGATAGTCATAATGTCTTGCTAAAGGCCACTTAAGACATATAGGATAAAATGTGATTTAGGCATACTACCAATGTTAATTGAATCTATAGAGTTGCACATTAAAAATGAATAATAATGGTTATGATTTTTCACTATCTGTAGTAATTTAAAATTATGAGATTATTTTTATTCATAAATAACAATTAGTTATTATTTAAATTCGGATTCAATTTTGAGAAAGTTTAAATTCCTAATTTAAATAAATAATTAATTTATCTTATTGAACTTACATTTTAATGAATAAATTCATTTAAAATGGGGGTTTAAGGATTTGAATTTAAGTTGTTATTATTTAAAAGAGCTTAAAATATATAATTAAATTCATTTATGACTAAAACACTAGCAGACTTATTTTCGTTTATGTGAGACATATTTGATGCAAGTAGTCATCTTTTATAAAACATAGAGAAACTCTTTTATTTTGAGAAGATAAATCTGAACTATCAGTCAACAAGATCGTTTATTATTTGTTCATGTGTGATACTTATAGAGGGTGGTCATTTTTCAGAAAGGCAGCACCTTTGAAGATTCAAATAAACCAGGACATACAATTTGAAGGCCTGAGGAATTGATCTATAAGAGGTAAGTTTTGTTTACCCTTCCTTCATGTTTTTATGAAATGCATGTGATCCTTGGTGGGTTAATGGATAAAAAAATTATAAATTCCACTATTTTTCTGTTCCAATTAGATTGGATATTGTGCCCAAAACTCCAATAAACTGATCTAGTCTAATTTATCTTTGTGGATTTCATTCGACTTTTTGTTTAGAGTTTTAGATTTTTGATTTTTGTTATCTTTTAGTTAGCATATGAAAACAACATTTTTAATGGCTCAAATAGTGTGAATCTTGTGTTTTTTGAGTAGTTGACAATTCAATTATTGTCAATCTTCATGAGAATAATATATGGACTTACATCCAATTTTTTCTAGTTGAATGACTTGTACACTTGTTGTGTCATAGACTAAATTCAATTATAATCTCCATGAGACAGTGTAAAAGGAGAGTGATTTTATATATGATTTTATATATATGATTGGCAAAAATATATGATTTTATATATATGATTGGCAAAAATATATGATTTTATATATAAATAAATTAAAATAACCATTCAGAATTGTTTCTATTGTGTTTGCTCCATATCACATATAACATATATGTTATGTATCATTTTTGAAACATGTTAGATAAGTGATAGTTTTATATGATTTTATTTTTTTAAACATGTTATTAAATATAAACTTATATATTTTAACATTTTCTTAAAATATTTATCATATATGTTATATCATATAGCATATGGGAATACTAAAAAAAATTTAACATATTCTTAATAATATGTTCTCTTTGATTTCATATTTTTACTTATTTTATTTTTTTAATTTACATTAAAATTAAAATAATGAAAAATATTTTACAAGTGGCAAATGTGAAAATTTTAATAAATTAAATGTTTAATTATTAAAAAATATATTGAGAATAAAAAGATTTTATTATACAATGATGTGTGTGTGTGTGTGTGTGTGTGTGTGTGTGGAATGTAGATGGCCATGTACATATGTGTTTAAGCGTGAGTATAATTGTCATGTTAGGGAGAGTGATTTTATATTTGATGTTACAACTATTTTATGTTGAGCATTACACATGCATGTATATTTCTTGTTTTTTTTTGTTATGAAATAGTGGATACATGCCTATATATTTAGAGTTAATTTCTTGTTTTTTGTGAAATATTTGGACACATATGCTTAGCATTAATTATGTTGATTTATTTTGGAGTGTAGGTGAATACAGGTAAGTAATATTTAATTGTGGTATTTAAGATATAGGCATGCAAATTTAATATTTGAGAAATGTGCTTATAATTTTTCACTAAAATGCACTTTTATCTGTTATGTATAGATTTCAACACTATACGTGCATGTATATTTTATGTTTGATTATGTAATGAAGTATAGATAATGTGCCTATATATTTAGTTTTTGTTATGTGTTGTTTAGAATAATATTTGTGCACATATTATTAGTATTTATATTGTTTTTTTGGAGTGTATGAGAATATGTGTAAATCATATTTCATAAATATTTGTGATATTTATGAAATATGAATGCGAGTGTGATATTTGAAAAATGTGCTAATGATTTGTTGCCAATGTGCACTTTTATCTGTTATGAATTTTTATATGATTAATATTTTATCATTTCATAAAATATCCTTGTTTTTTTTTTGTAATTTGGGATGTTTGAGGCACAAGTTTTTATAGTCTTCACTTCAAAAAGCTTTCATAGATTAAAATCTACAATGATATTATTTTCAAAAAATTTAGTTCATAAATTTTTTGTTCTTATTTTGATTGTTTTTTATAAACATTTTTTCAAAGCTTTAATTCTCATTGTGCACATATATTTGCTATATAGGATTTGAGTTCACCTTTTTGTACAAAAATGAATCATTGATGGATGTCAAAATTTGCAAATTCAAAGAAATGTGAGATTGGTGTTGAAAATTTATTACACTTGCACTTCAAAATTATGCATATCAAAACACTGTCAAATGCCCATGTAAACAATGTGAAATATGATGTTCCACACACCTCAATAGGTTAGAGATCATCTATTTTTCTAAGGAAGTGATAAAAGTTATCATACTTGGTATTGGCATAAGAAGGTAGCTCCAAGTAGTGGACCACCAACAACTAACAAAAAATGGTTTTATACATTTAAAATTAATAGTGTTGATTATATTGTATAAATGGGTGAAACATCTTAACATGAGAAAAACTTCAATAAGTTATCTACATTAATCAACCTTTTAATTCTATAGCAAGATATAAATAGTCTAACAAAGTATTCTATGAGCTATTAATTTCACTCGAGGATATGTTGCCCATTAGTAATGAATTATTATTTTCTATGCATGAAGCAAAGAAAATAGTGAATGCATAAAGAATGAAATATGAAAAAAATACATGCATGTCCAAATGATTGCTACTTTATATGAATGAGTTCAAAGATATATTTTCATACCCCACATGTGGAGTGTCAAGGTGGAAGGTAAATAGAAATAGAACAAATAAAAGTAAGAAAATATTTATTAATGTAATGTAGTATTTCCCACCAATTCCATGGTTTAAATGAATATTTCAATCTTTGACAATTGCCAAAGACCTCATTTTGCATGCAAATGGTCAGTATTTTGCATGCAAAAGGTCGACATGTTGATGGAAAAATGTATCATTCATCTGACTCCATATCATGTAAGTAATGATTTGATTTTCCAGTAGAATCCTAAAATCTTAGACTTCCCATTTTAGTAGATGGTATACATCTCATTGTTCCTTGAGTAGCAGACATATTTATCGATTAATTGTTATTACTTATATGTATTACTTTCCATAATCGGTGTACATGAAGAGAAAAATTATGATGTTGTCTTTGTTAATATCGGGTCCATGATAACCTAGTAATGACATTTATATCTATTTGGCACCATTAATCAAATACCTCAAAGCATTGTGGGATATAAGGATAGAAGCATATGATAGCATATAAAAAAGAGATATGCATATCAATGGTTATTTTATTATGGACAATTATTAATTTTCCTCCATATAGAAATTTGTCTAATTATGGAGCATACAATATTTTGCTTGCCCAATATGTTGGGAGAGGATGTATTCACAAATGTTGAAGCTTGCGAGAAAAAACTCATTTACAAGGCACGTGCATTTTTTTATATGCAATCATCCTTTTAAGAAATAAAAAAAGTTATTTGATGGGGAGAAAGAGTTAAGATCATATCCACAATCATTATATGGAGAAGAAATATAATTGAAATTAAATATGAATTTGACAATTAGAAATATCCATATGGTTGTCATAATTTGAATATAATATCCATTGAGAAAAATATATGTTAAAGTGTCTTTGGTACAATACTCAACATCTCAAAAAATATTAAATATGACTTAATTCTCGTCTACTCGTCATGGATATGGGCTTAAGTGTGAATCGACACCAAATCAACCTTACCTTCCACGTGTATGCTATACATTATTAGAATGGAGAAAAAAAGTTGTTTACCAAACTTTAGTTGACTTAAAGGTTTGTGAAGGTTATTCTTAAAACTTTAGAAATCTTGTGTTAATGGAATATTTGAAGCTATATGGCCTAAAATATTTGGATTATCATACACTTATAAAAAAAAGTATTATTGGTATTATTATGATCACTTTTTTCAAAATATGTATGACATGTTATTAATAGAATTTTTTTTATTGATTTATGTAAGAAGGTGATTGATGGATCTTCTTTGAATAAGTTATAAAATGAGTTAGTTGGCATTATTCTTACTTGAGAAATATTTCTCATGTTTTTTCTTTGATATAATGGTTCATTTGGCAATCCATCTTGTTAGTGATAAGAGATTTTGTGGACTAGTCTACTTTAGATGGATGTGCTCATTTGAAAGCTTCATGAAAGTATTAAAAGGATATGTGACAAATCATGATCACATAGAAGGTTCTATTGTCAAATGCTATATGGTAGACAAAGATATTGAATTTTGTATATAGTACTTATCAAATGTGAATGTAATTAAGATTCCTAATAGTATGAATATTGACTAGAAAACGGGGTCTCCTATGTATGGAGGTCATGTTAACAAAGTGGACCCCATATATTTGTCTGTCATTTGTGAAGAAGAGTATATATAAAATTTTACTCATTGGTTGTGAAAAAAGTGTATATTTGTTTGTCAAACTTGCATCATGTGTAGCATTTATCATACAAATTATAATAACTATGTCTTACATCTAAATAGGTTGCAGTTTCAATTGAAGGCAAAGAACCTATATGTGGTATGCTAAGGTGGATCGAACATGGTCCTACCCACAATGTGTCCAAATATGATGGCTATATTATACACAAAAGATTATAATGAATCATGAGTTACACAGAATAGTGTAGCTAACATTGTAGCATCAACAATGATTAATGCAATGCCATAGATAAGAATCTAGTATTTGGTGGCTATGTTTATATGAGAAGATCTCTAAAATATATGAATTTGATTATATCATGTTCACCATTCTTGTTTCTTAAGTACAATTGGGTTAAAAAAATAACAATGTAAAAGTTGATGAGTTTGGTTGACATCAATTGATTTTTCTAGGAGGACTCATAATTTAAACCATTCATTTTAGCATCCCAAGCTAAGAAAGTCTTTTATGTACAAGACAAACTTGTTCCAATATGGTCAGTTGTTTTGTCAACTTCTCAAAAAGACTTCTTAAATAAAGATACTTCAAATAAGTTCATGAATAATACTGCTACATATTAACCTCTCATTGATACCTTTGAAAAGGTTGAATCCTTTGATACACTAGATGAATCTAATATCATCTATATTCGAGAAGACTGAGAAATTTTTGATTGATAATACATCTTCTATTGAACTAAATTTTGGATTTTATATTTTGGATTTATTATATTGGATGACTCAGATGTTATGTTATTAATTTCTAGATAAAGAACTCTAACTAGTTTACTTTTTTTATCTGAGTTTATTTGTGTAATTGTTGAAAGTGATTATTCTAATTAATTCATTTAGTAGGTATAATTTATATTAAAAATCATTATTTAAGAATTTAATTTTTCCAAAGTATTGTATAGAATATCATAATGATATTAATTTGTTGTGTTTCCAAAATAATATCATAATGATATTATTTTGAGCATATTTTGGTTAGTTCATTATTCTATTAAATTTTAATGAAATATTAGTGTTGTTATGATGTGACTTATTTCTTGGATGTTTATTATTTGTTCTTTATCATTGATTATGTATTATCATAGGTATTGATTCAAAATGAGAGAAACCCCCTCCCCCCCCCCACAAAAGAAATATAAAGGATCAATAAAGATAGCGATAATTATATGGAATAAAAATAATAGAATGCTTATAAAGTATAATGTTGTTAGTATCTACATAAGATAATTTTGTGTTCACTTAGGTGTATTTACACATACTCAAGTGCCAATTAGATATAATACATGGTGTGATGTCCCTGCAAAATTAAAAATAATATGTAGGACTCAATTGAGGTAATATAATTTTTGTAATACATACTTTAATTTTAGGCAATTTATACATTTCTTTAAATTTTGAAAATACTAATGGGGTTATGTTGTTATTTACACGTTGCTTTCATGGTAGAATAGAATAGTAGAAGAGGTTGTAATCTTATATTGGGAAGATATTTTCAAACTTTAAAAATATGTTGATTTTAAAATATATTATTCCTTTCAAAAATCTACTATACCATATTAAGAAACTACCAATTGAATATAATTTTATTAATGATGAAGATTGGAAGAATTTTGTGAAAAATAGATTATCTTAAAAATTCTAGGTATATATATAATTAACATCATTGTTTTATAAACCTAGTTACATATGTAAATCATATGTTTTCATTTGTAAGAATATAAAGAAGTCAAAAAAAAAGAGAAGGATGAATCATATATATAATCATTATCTGAGTAGAAAACAATATGCTAGACTTCATCAACATATATTAAGTTTATGTTAGTTCTTCTAATAGTTTAATTTTATATAATTATATCGGTGATGAATGATTAGTTTATATATGTTTTTAAATTTTAATGGACTTAAATGTTTCATTTCTATAGGTGATTGAAATTGGTTCCACAAATATCATTGACATGAGTTTACTTTTGAAGAGAGCAACAAATAAAATGGATGAAAACTATGATAATGTAGTCATACCAATAATGAAGAAGATAGTAAGCCACAATTTTGTCTCATAAATCATATTCTTAAATACTTTATTTGATTTCACCTATTTAAAAATTAATTTAAAATATTTATCTAGTTCAGGATGGAATCATAAAGGAGTCTTAAAAGAGTAGCAGAAGCTATATTGGGAGCAATGACATACTTTTTCAAGCATTAGATATTATTGAATGTCATGGTATGTCCAAGCAAAAAAAAAAGTACCACACACCTCATCAACTCTTCAATAGTGTGTCAGATCATATAAGGGTGTAATAAAAGTAATTGAAGAGTGACAAGTAAATTTGGCGCATATGTGTTGTCAATTATATCTTAGATAGAAGTTCCTACACCAAAATCTAATATGAGTAGTTCAAATAATAAATAGAAAGAGCTTTTTATTATTAGAACAACTATTGGACTAACAAATTAATAAACAATCTAATATGCCAATGCTAATTTCATCCAAGTATGAAATTTTTATTTTTGATATTTTCAAAAAGGCATATAAGGTTTGTAACATGATTTTTTATTTGATGGGGATTTAAGAAATGAAAAAGATAACAAATAAAAGAGACTAGGCTCCAGGATACAAACTCTCAGAAATTATGAATTTTGTTGCATTAGTTTCTCTAATGCTAAAAGGGAGAAAGTATATCTCAAGGAGGTTCCAAATGATTTATTTGGTGGCATTTTAAAACATTCCTTATGAAAGAGGACATGAATATAAAAATTAATATCAAGGAAGTATTAGCCAATTTTGTCATATATTATATAAGATAATGAATTCTATAAATTACTAGTAATTGGTTAGTTAATTTTATTTTTGATACGGTAGTAAATATTTATTTCTAAAAAAGGTATGTTCAATTTGAACTGGTGCATATAAAAATGCTAAACTTGCTAAATGCTTTATTTTTGTTAATCAAGTTTGGTTTCCAAATTAGAATGAGTAAAACAATAAGGAAAATAGGTTACTATTGATTGCATACCATTTTGTGGGTGAACGATGATGACAATATTTTCATTCCATATAATTGTAGGTAATTTCTAAAAAATATTGTTTTCTTTTAAGTTAGAAAAAATAATATTTACTAATTAATAAGTAATATATACTTTACTATTGTGGTCTTCACCTAGTTTTGGTTTCACTAAAAGGATAATGACTACATAGAGATGTCAAGTGGGTTGGGTGGTCAAGCATACCACAAGGCATTTCCCAAAAATGTCATGTCTAGCCCAGCATGACATGGTCTAGAACTATGTCTGGATCAGGGTCATGTCGGCCAAGGCATGACTCATGTCGTGCTGGGTCAATGCCAATATTGGCTTATGTCAGACCATAATTGAAACATACGTGTCTAGCCCATTGACATGGTCCACAAACATGGTGACACATATTTGGCTATGGATCATATGTCATGGGTCACGTACTCATGGGACTAGTTTTTTTTTTTAAATCCAGCCCCCACCAATTGCCATTGCATTTTCACTTAATAGGTGCCAACGTGGAAAGTGATAGGTCATGTCAGTTGCTTTTCATGTCACAAAAAAAGTTAAAGTTTATTAATTTGTAGTCATTAGATTTCATTCTAATGACTATAGGCAAATATCTGATGGTTGTCAAATTGTCAAGTTTCTATCCATTTATAATTATAACAAAATAAAAATATATAAAAAATAAAAAATATATATATTTCTTTAATACTAAAATTTTTTATAAATAGATAATACAAATTTCTTAAATTTTATTCTTGTTTTTATCCTCCACTGCGGCACTGCTTTTATTCTTTGCCTTTCCTTTCTCTCATCTTTTCTTTTGAGTTCTGTGATGTGACACTTTGTGTAATATTTAATTTTATTATTTTTTATTGGTGATGACATAGCAAGTTTAGTAAAAGAGAAAAGGTAGAAAGTGGACTATGATTGTGGGTTGCTACTCAAATAAATATACATAGCTATGATATATAATTTTTTTTTATTTAATAGTTTGTGATATTTATTAGATTTTTTATAATTTGAAATATTAAAAAATATGACAAATAATGGCTTTAATGATAATACAATTGACATAAATATAAATAATAATGACAATCCAATCAAAATATTATGGGTTGAAACTATGTTCTCTCTAATGGATTATTTTTTATATATTATGTATGATATCATGAATTATTTTTTTCATTAAATATTTTCATTTTTGTGTTAAGCTAATCGAATGTCAATCAATTTTTTAAATTAATGATTATATTTTAATTTATTTCAATATCTAATACAATGTAAATATGTAATGTAGTTTTTAATTATACTATTTTGATAGATAATATAAATATAATATTCTAATAAATCAAAAATTAAAATATCAAAAAATTTTAATTGGGCACATTCATGCTGCCCCATAAGCCTTAACCACCTTAACCATACATGACCCAGCATGACTTGTTATGATCGAGCACGGTAGTGCCCAACTGTTGGCTAATCATGACATGTTAGGCCAACTAATTTGGATTTTGTGTCATGGCAGTACAACATGAGATCTATCTCGTGACATGTCTGGCACAACATGGTAGCTCGACTGAGTCACAACAAAATAAGTCGTACTAGCATGGAATTTAAGGTGTCAAATGGGCCATGTCATGTCGACACAGCCCATTTTTTTCAAGGCACAATTATGCCACCATGTAGCGCTCTCGTACCATGCCAAGCACGACACGGTGGCATGGTCCACAAGCCTAGTATGGCACGGTAGGCATGGCCTAGTGCATTATAATGCCCATCTATCCCAAAATGGTGAAATTCTAAGATGCATGGGTCATGCATCTTCGCCATTACCAAAAGGTAGCACAACTGAGTCCATGACCATGATGGCTGATGGGTGGCTGACTTATGGGTTGGTCAATTACAATCAGCCATGTGGCTAATTGTTTTTAGAAAATGGACCACATGATTATGGGGCAGTTGAATTTTTTTTAAAAAAATATGATCACCCAGGTGAATACCAGACGGGGACCTAGTCGGGTGGTCATATTTATTTTTTTAAAAAAATAAGACTGCCTGGGTGACAACCTAGTTCGGCTTGTACCACAAGAATAAAAGGCTCGTACTTATGATAATATTTTTTATGGTACACATCAACATGGTTGTATTGATAATGAATTTTAGAACTCGTATTAGGAATAAGAGCAAACCATTCATACTTAAATAGAATTGTCCTATTAATTGGTAAAGCATGTTACTCAACTTATAGAATTTCAATTAGTCAACCATGGAAATCAATAATATATGTAGTATAGTTATACCATTTACCACTCTTCATTATCGCTCTATTTGAACTTTATTTCAAATTATAAATTTGAATCCATTTACATAATATATGAGATACGTCTATAAACTTCATAATGACATTTTGCAAGATCCTTCATTTGCCTATTACATATATTTAATGACAAAAAATTATGCCTACAAAATGATATAAAATAAATTCATACTTATATAATGTTACACGTAAATATTTAGAACCAATAATGATAAGTTATATACTAACAAATTTATCAAACTAATTTGTGAAATCCTTTTCAAGCTTTACAATAATTGAAGCATGATTAATATGAGGTTCTCTTTGTCTTAATTCCTTTGCATAAATTCTTCAAAAGCAACATTGAAAATATTTTGAATTATTAAAAAACTATATCACATACAATGAAAAAGAAATAAGAAAATGAAATTATTAAAAACAACAAATTATATGTATGCGTAGCATGATATTCCTGGTCACAAAAATTATTTTGATATTTCTCTACCATATGATCAACTTGCATGTTTAAAAATAGAAAGCATATCATTTACTTCCTAATTTATCTACCATGCCATATACATTATTTGATAATATTTATTTTTCGGATTAAACAATTGTGGCTGAAAGTAGTGTACCCAAAATGTCGAAGTCTCTTTAACCAACTAGGTATTGCTTATTGATTCTTCTACTTTGGTTTTATTTTAAATATTATTTTTCAATTTTTTAAGTTATATGAAATAGATATATATTAGAAAAAAATATATTCATCAAATACATTTAAAATTATATATTAACAAATAAAAAATATATAACCTCTCAAATGGATATATCCATCTATTTTGCATGGTGCCTACTATCATGGATTCATAAGGCAAGTGGATAGAGAAAATGTTCCACGGAGTCGAACTTCAAAGAAGCTATGAGAAAAAATATACTCAAATCTACATAAAATAATGGGGATGTCAATTTGTAATTGCTCTATTTCATCATTTATTATGACATTACAAGTGAGATTCTTAAAAAAATGCTTATTTTAGTCAAAGTTTCCCAAATATTTTGTGAAAGTAATTCATGAAATGCTATGGGTATATAAATATTATGTACTTTCTATCTATCATGGAATGCTTCTTCTTATCAACACATCTTTCCATGTTAGATGCATATTCATCAGGGAACCTAAGCTTCATCAGCCATTTACACAAAGCTTCATTTGTATCTTTGTCAAAATTATAACAAGCCTTAGAAAATTTATTCACTGATTCATCCCTATTTAACTTTGGATGAAAACCTCTCTTAATTTGGCATTATCTTTTGTTTTTACTTTCACATTCATGATAGTATTAAAAATATTATCAAAAAAGTTCTTCTCAATGTGCATCACATCTAAGTTATGCCTAATTAGGTTGGTTTTCCAATAAGACAAATCTCAAAAGATACTTCTTTTCTTCCAACCACAATAATAATTTTTTATATTTTGTGCATTAATATAATCTGCATCAATACTAGTAATATTTTTGAACTCATATCTTTCAATTACATCTACTATTTGTTTACTTGACTGAAAATGTGGTGAACCTTTTACAACTTTATGGCCTTTTCAAAATGCATCAATATTCATCCAAAATGGATGCTTCACATGTAAGAACTTACAATGGTTATCAAACTAACGAGTCTTTCCTCCTTTACTCAAATAAAATACATATGAGTTCTCCATGCATTAAAGGACAAACTAATTTCCCTATAGTACCCCATCTTGTCAACATTGAATATGCAGGAAAGCCACTAATACTCCACATAAGTGATACTCGCATTTTAAGAATCTACTTTCAAGATATATTATATGTTTCGACATTATCCTTTCATAAAATTTTGAGCTCTACTATGAGGAGCTACAAGAAAACATCCAATTTATCTTTTGGATTTATCGGACCGAGCACAATAACGATCAAAAATATATACTCATTTTTATACACATCTATGGTTGTAAATTATATGGTATAATAATAACTAGCCATGAAGAGTATTGTTATCTTGTTTGTCCAAATAGCTGAAATCCATCTATGCACATTCCTAATTTTAATATTTTGACTTTCATCTGCAAAAGATGGCTGATAATCATTAAAATATTTCCAAGAAAGAGAATCTGAGCAATGATGTATCATTCCATCTTCAATAATATGCTCTTTGTACCAACTCATGTCATTAGTAGTAATTTCATATACAAATATTCTTTACAAATGAGTCGTCAACAGAAAATAAGACATCTTATGAGAAATATTTATTTTCTAATAACTATTACATGTTATATTTCTTTTGTATCGGGGATAGATATAGATTTTACATGCAATTATTTCACTATCTATGCCTCAATATATCATGTAGCCATTAATGTAGTAAAGTATTTTTTCCACATGCAAACCCAAACCTCACATTTACTTATTTGTGCTGTAAAAACTATCTATCATGATATTATTCTTTGATAACAATTCAGATGACAACTGACATATTTCATCAAAACACTTTTCTGAAAAATGATGTTTTACATTTAAATTCAAGAGTCTGACCACCGTAGATAACTTTGAGTGGCCATATGGATTATTTGGCCAAACCTCTTATTTTGAAGTGTTCAGGATTTCATAAAATTATTTGTTGATAATTTTGAGATAATTTCAGTGACATCTGAAGTCAATGAATGACCAATAACATTATTCAACATTGCTTCACATGCATCATTAGGATTAGCATATTCTATTACAACATTTGAATCAATACTTTAATGTACATATTGCTTAGTTATTTATGGTATAACTAATTCTTCATATTTGTACCAAATATAATAGTCTCTAACAAATCTATTTTTTACAAAATGATTTCGTAATGTGTCCACATCTTAGAAACTTTGATTTTGACATTTATAGTCATTATATAGGCATCTTATGTTCGTTTCATCAATAAATTCAAGTTATTTTTTCAGAAAAGTCAATAAACTATTCAATCTTCTTTATAAACTCATTAGTCAAAAATTCATCTTTCAATCTTATATTCATCTATTGATGATCTAGTAGTATAATATTTTCCATTCATTTAACACATAACACAAACATTTTATGAATTATAATAATCTAGATAGAGATTTTTTTGTAATAAAGATATAGTAACATATTTAAAATGTTACATTAATCTAATAAAAATTTCATAGTAACATCATTAATAAATAATTTTGGATTAAAATTAGATAAGGCAGGTTGCTTCAATTTCTTAGATTTTTTTCAAAAGACATGAATTATAATTTTATCATTTACATAGAACTAAATATTTGATATTTATTTATATTGGATGAAATTGTATTAATAAAGAAAAAGAGAAAAATTACAATGTCATAATTTTTGATTTCTAAATTAATAACCAGTAAATACTAATTAGACAAATGTATTTTATAAAATAGAAATAATAAAAAAAATTCAATGTCAATGCATTTAAATTTGTCAATAAAAAAATAACAAAAATAAATTAACTATCGACGGAGAATATTAATAAAGTAATAGAAATCTTTACTAATCTATATGAAGCATGTAGTATAAATAGTTATATACCATATGTGACATGTAATATGATTTTTTTTTATATTAAATAAGGGGAGATTTAATTTATTTTATTGCACCTTTGGTGAAATGTAGATCAAACAACTATATAAAATTTGAAATAAGCTTATAATTTTTTTAGATTTACAATTGTTTTTTATGTTTCATCCTTCCAATTAGATACCGTCAAAATTTTTTTATGGTTTTTATTATTATTACAAATAAACTTTTAGTATTTATTTTAATATTTATAAATTGTTCATTGTTAAAGTTACACCATTAATATGAGTTGTTTTTATAAAAAGTATTATATTTCATCTAATCCTAGTAAGAAAAAAAATTCCAAATTAATTAGAATGATCAAAACTATAGGTCAATAACAAAATGTACAAAAAATCTTATCTCAATTAGGTAAAACAAAAATTTAACTAATCCAAGTATGCAAAAAAATATACAAAATATAAAATTTATCAATTAGAATTATAATCATTCAACAAAACAATAAAAGAACCCCCCAATGAGAATGTTAAAAATGAAAACAAACTATATGTAACATTAAAACACATAAATATAGTTATTCTCGAATACAATACATATGGGATAAAATGGAAATCATAATTTCATACATTAATTATATATGAAATACATGTCGATCAATATATGGAGGAAAGTAAATCCACAAACAATTTAAACAAACTTGGAATCTAAATGAAAAATCACTCAAACCCTAACTTTGTTCAAAGTTTCGAAGTGTTCATTAATAATTTAATTAGCATAATTTAGGAATATAAATTTTTTTGTTTCTAATTTAGCGACATGATAACATCATGTCGCTAAATTTTTTTTAACAATATAGCAAAGGATATGTATGACGTTTCTCATTTAGTGATAAAAATTATTACCATTGCTAAATGTAGAAACAGACAAGTATTTCATTTCTAAAAATACATTGATACATACATTTTCATTGCTAAATACCACGCAAGCATATCCACACCCCATTTCACATCATAATTGGTGATGAAATTAAAAAAATATATAGCAATTAGTTGCTATTTAGCGATGAATTTTTTTTCATTTATAATTATTTCATATTTTGTCATTTTCATTTTCTAATCCTTTTCAATTCAATTGCTAATTTTAGAAATAAAATTGAGCATTTGTAATGTTTATTTATAATTACTTCTTTTCTTATAGTGCATGTAGCCAACTACTAGTGGTCAACCCTAGCCATGTCAACTAGGATGCAATAGGTCCTTTCCTAAGCTAGGCTATGGGCCTAATTGTAGTTAGTCGGGCTCTAAAACTATGTTAATTTGACACACACACACACACATATATATCAAATTATTTTTAAATATGAAACTAAAAATGTAATATTTATGAACATCAATGAAAATAAATACAATAAAAAATGCATTCAAGTCTAAATTGAAAATATAAATCAATATGCATAAAAAATGCAAAAAAATAAAATAAAATGTATGCTAGTTTAGTACTAATAGTAGCAACATAACATAATCACTTTGTATGATTCAAATAATTATAGCTCTAAGTCTTGATATCATCATTTTTGTATATATCATTATCTACTTGTAGCTTTTTGACTTTATCTTGAAGACTCATTCATGTATTTTCTCAATCTTGTAGCATGTCAAAACTTCAATAATATCTAGATGTAATTTCTTTCTTCTACCTAAAATCATATTTCCAACCATAGAATAAGGAAACTCTGATATTATGCTAAATACTAGAAGAATTAATAGATCGCATACTATTTTAAATTGTATGGAAAGGTGATTTTATATGATTCCTACAAACTTACAATGCAATGTGACTAGTATATTTAACTAATATAGAGAACACTCATATTTTGGTGGTATAGCTATTGAAAACGAAAAAAAATATATTTTAAATATTAGGATATTATTGCATCACTTTATTGCTTAATTAGCTATATATATCATAGGATTGAGATCGAAAGAATAGAAAATATAATGAAATATATGTGTGTGTGTGTGTGATTGTATTGATTGATCACAAGAAGCTGAGAATAAATTTTCGAACAATTAGAAAATTTATTTTAATATTACAAAAATAAGTATGATAATTTTATCAAGTCTACAAGTTTGAGTATGGAGAATTATATCTTATTTGGAAATGATGGCTTTTCAATTTAGTTAGCTTAGGGGTAAACAATGGATTAATCCATCAAATATGTTTAAGCTATCAAATTATTTAGATACTAAATTCTTTATTAACTTGTCATAAATTAATATGAAGAAATTAGAAATATTGAATTTGTGGAAATCATACAAATTCATATTTTTCATTCTATCTAAAATAATATGTGATCTACTAACCCATATGATCTCTAGTATGGCATCATAATTTATTTATTTTTTGTGGTTGTGAATATTATTTTGAATGTGAGAACTAGACTGCACTCAAATCCAATTGAAGATTTATCATACTTAAAGAATTGAGAAGATACACATATAATGAAATATATGTGTGTGTGTGATTGTATTGACTGATCACAAGAAGCAGAGAATAAATTTTCGAACAATTAGAAAATTTATTTTAATATTACAAAAATAAGTATGATAATTTTATCAAGTCTGCAAGTTTGAGTATGGAGAATTATATCTTATTTGGAAATGATGGCTTTTCAATTTAGTTAGCTTAGGGGTAAACAATGGATTAATCCATCAAATATGTTTAAGCTATCAAATTACTTAGATACTAATTTCTATATTAACTTGTCATAAATTAATATGAAGAAATTAGAAATATTGAATTTGTGGAAATCATACAAATTCATATTTTTCATTCTATCTAAAATAATATGTGATCTACTAACCCATATGATCTCTAGTATAGCATCATAATTTATTTATTTTTTGTGGTTGTTAATATTATTTTGAATGTGAGAACTAGACTACACTCAAATCCAATTGAAGATTTATCATACTTAAAGAATTGAGAAGATACACAAATAAGTCTATATGATAATGTCCAGGCTCCAAGCATTACAACTATATGTAGTTGATGATGTATATGATGAAACTTAGAACTGTAAAGATTAAAACTAGTCGGAATGATAAATGATGATCCTATAGATTTTACAGCTTTTCCATTTGCTATATTTTTTATTATTTTTAAAATTTGAAAGATTATATTGTTAACTTTTATTTTGCAAGTATCAAAACATGTATGTTGATCATATATATAAATTATATAATAATTTTGTCAACATATTTTAATTTATATTACAATTTTATATTAAATAATTTTTTAATGTCATCATTTAATCTTATTTTAATTCAAAATTTTATATTTCATATTTTATAATTAATTATATTTGTGTGTGTGTGTGTGTGCAAAGTATAATGCACTAACACACTGCCTTTGGGCACTATAGTGAAGATTAGTCTATAGTACAACCATAAGTCAACAACATTAAGTGTAGATACATAGTTTGTAAACTACACCTGCCCACACATCTGATAGGAGTCTAGGGCTTAAGCATTAGGAATGTGAAAGATAGGTCATGCAATGTATTCAAAATTAACCTCATAAAATATAATAGGATATGATTTAGGATTATCTATTGAAATGATATTCTTGGTGTAAATAAAAAAAATGAAAAGATGCAAAATTTGTTTAATGGAAAGAGTGTATAACATTTTTTTATAAAATCTGGTTAAACTTTTTTAAGATCTTGTGAAACATAAAGTGACAGGTAAGTTACACAATATTGTGTGAAACTTTCTTAATAACATTCTTATTGAACTACTTACTATATAACAGAAAATGTAAGGAGATAATAAATAAATAAATAAATAAGAATTCCTAGGAGTAAGATTTTGTTAGACATGATTTTAACAATCAATTTGATAGCAAATTTTTATTCATTGAATTTAGGATAGATGATAACTTTTGAGAATCAATAAATCTAGCAATAAAAATCTATTAAACATTAACAACTTGATAAATACCACAAATCAATGATAATTCTATGGTTATTGGATAAGCAATTTTTATGGGTTAATTTCTCAACCTAGAAATTCATATCTTGATTGACTTAACCATAGATAATTGATGACATTCTTTGGAAGATGGAATATATAATAATAAGCATCTTTGACATCATGGTAGCATATGAAATAGTATTTAAATGATGTGTAGCTACAATAAGACTCGTAAACGAGAGAGAGAGAGATGGGTGATTTGCAAAGAATAATCTCAAATTTTAAAAAATTAGAAAAATCTTTTTATCTTTTATTTTATATGATAATATTATTTTTCAAGCATTTACCACTCGTACACTTTAAAAAAAGTGAAAAAAAAAATAAAATGGTTTGAAAATCGCATATCCCAATAGTTTAGAATTGCATGCGAACTTATAAAGCTTTATGCTCAATAAGTGCAGTCTAGAAATGTTTATAATTACGAACAAGTTGCTAAAACTTTTCTACCTAAACTTTGACAATTTCTTGTGAAATTTTTTGAGCGTCATAAAATTTTTCTCCAACTTTAGTTTTCATACTTTTTTGGTTCTTTCTATTGTAATTATACTTCCAGAACCTTTTGAACATAATATAAGAACTAAAGGGATAATTATGTTTTGTGGTGTTTCCCTAGAAATTTTTAAAATTTAGAAACTAAAATTTTGATATTTTTAAAAAAGTCACAAAACTAAAAATAATTTAAAAATAAGTAAACCCAAATTCATAAGTACTAAACTAGCCTCGCCCTCGCCCTCGCCCACGCCCTTGCTCACTCCCACGCCCTCGCCCTCGCATGTTTGCCCTCATCTCTCGCCCCTCTCTCCCCACCCCTCTCCCCTCGCCCATCTCCACGAGCTCCTTCGTGTAGTTATCGTCAAGCTCTCGGTCGAGCTCCTAGAGCTCGAAGGAACTTGATGCAAAGCTCCTGGAGCTTGAAGGAGCTCGATGCTGAGCTCCAAGAGCTCGACTGAGAACAACGCCGAGCTCTTGGAGCTTGGTGACGAGCTCGATGGAGCTCTCGATTAAGCTCCAGGAGCTCGGCATAGAGCTCCTTCGAGCTCTAGGAGCTCGACCGAGAGCAACATCGAGCTCCATGAGCTCGATCGAGAGTGACGTCAAGCTCTAGAAGCTCAACCGAGATCAATGTCAAGCTTCTAGAGCTTGAAGACGAGCTTAATGGTGCTCTCGGTTGAGTTCCTCCGAGCTCCAGGAGCTCGACTAAGAGCTCGAAGACTCCACGAAGGAGCTCGTGGAGACAGGCGGGGGAAGAGGGATAGAGAGAAAGGGGTGAGAGGTGAGGGGAGACGGGCGAGGGGCGAGGGCAAGGGCGAGGAGAGGATGTGGGAGAGGAGAGGGTGTGGGGGGAGAAGAGAGCGTGAGCGAGGAGAGGACTTGGGCGAGAAGAGGGCGTGGGCTAAGAGAGGGTGTGGGCATGGGCGTAGGTGAGAGCAGTTTAGGACTTACGAATTTGAGTGTACTTATTTTTAATTTATTTGTAGTTTTGTGATTTTTAAAAAATATCAAAATTTTAGTTTCTAACTCTTAAAATTTTCCGGGGAAACACCCCAAAACATAATTCTCCCAGAACTAAAACACTTTAAAACTCTAAAATTTAATATTAAAATAGAAAAATTATAATTTAGGACTTTTAACTTACTGGTTAGGTTAATTTTAAATAATGTTTGCTCAAACATAACTTAAGTACATGAAATTTACCTCAAAATGTGTATTTTTTTTAGTGGTAATCAAATGCATTACTATATGGATAATCAACTAATCATCATTTCAGACTTTTTTAGATTTCCAATGTGCTTCCCCCAAGAAATTGGCAAGAAATTGTCCTTTAAAAGCTAGGAGACTTGTATTAGAGTCTAAATTTTCAAACATTGATATTAATATTATCATTTTTTTTGTCATTGATTTAGTTTGTACAACATTTCACTAGTGATTGGTTAATTAGCATCACCATAGGATGAACCTAAAAATAATTACATGGCTTTTTGGATGTGACACAAGGGGTGACCACTTTTTCTAGCCATGAATATCAAGTTTTTGCACCTATAAATCTTGTTTGCATAGTAAATAGAATTGTATTAATAATGATTTTTAATATTACTAGATAAAAAAACAATGCATCCCATTCAAATGAGTTACTGACCATGGGTAGTCTTTGTTATCGGGGTTTGATTTAAGACCATGATATGTTGAACATTAAATAAATATGCTAAGAGTGGATTGCTGACTAGTATGCTACTAAATCATTTTTTAAGATGAATAAGTATAGAAATCAATTATATTTTGATATGAGTATTCTATTTGGAGTTTAGAAACTTTTGCTTCAATTATTATTGCTTCAATAGTGAAAATACTTCACTATTTTGACATAAATATTATATTTGCTCTTTGTTGCTTGCAAGCTTATTTTTTATATACACTTATGTGGTTTTGTCTAAAGTAGTAGGAAGATTTTAATCATCAACCATTGATAGGTGATACCAATATTCTTTAATCAAAATAATATTTTGATGTAGCAGATTAACTACTTTCATTAAAGTTATCTATTTATGCATCATGAGGATATATTAGGATTTTTTGGTGGTAAGAGAAAGTCTCGAGTAAGATAATATAACATGATTGATAGTAGCATGAAAGATCTAGCATATATGGGGCATCATAAAGCAATATTTTAGATATAGTTCATGAAATTTAGTAGTTTATGTATACCTTTCATTTCATCTTTTCTTTGGCACCACTAAGATATTTTCCAGTCAATCTAAGAATTTTATTTCTTGGATGAATTGTTGTTGATTTTGTTGAGATGTGAGCTTTTTGTCATGTATAATTTGACTCAGGAGAATGATTTGTTGTTAGTTGGCCAATAATTTGTGAAATCTTCATTTGACAAGAATGAACATAGAAATCAAGCATGTCATTGAGATGAGTCAAGCGGGCTATTGTGCCTCATTGGTGACCATGCACTTAAGAAAATTTTCTAGATTAGCTCTTAAAGTACATTCTAGAAGGTTTAGCTTGTAAGCATATTATTGATATGACATCATAAATTTTTCTAAATTAACTTATATTACTTCATTAGTGATAATATTTCAAAGATATGACATAACTATTCAAAGATATTACATTCTCTTTGTTCTTTGTTAGCATATTATTTATATACACTTTGATGATTCTATCAAATGTCATAGTATGATTTTAGTTATCAACATTTGATAGGTGTTACTTATATTTTTTAATCTAAATGTCATTATGATGTAATATAACAATCTGACATTTGATGAAAAATATTTTTTTTATTGTGGGTACATCAAGATATAATGATTGCCAGAGAAAGCTTCGTGAAAGAAATAATATACCATGGATGGCATTAGCATCCAAGATCTAGTCTATCTAGTATAGCAGAAAGCTATGTTTTGGATATACTTCATTATAATTTGTGTAGTTTAAGCAAACCCTCCATTTTCACATTTGCTTGAAATTATTATGACATTTTGAAGTAAATCTCATATTTTTACTTCTCAAATGAGTTGTTGATGATTTGTTGATAGATTTACTACTAGATAGATGAATAATACTTCCTATTCAAATGAGTTCATCATAATGAGAAAGTTTTTGCTAGGTAGAATTTGATTTAAGAGTGTGATATGATAACCTTGAAAAAATTTTCCTAGAAGTGGGCAATTGAGTAGTACAATAGTGAATCATCCTTTGAGAAGAATGAGCGAAAAAAGCAAACATGTCATGGAGATGCATGAAGTGGGCCATTATGCCTAACTCGGTAACAAGTACCTTGGGAAAATTTTATAAATTATCTTTAAGGGTATACAATAGGTGGTTCAACTTTGATTCAATGTTTCTTTTTTGAATATATTACTCATGTGACATAAGTATTATATTTTCTCTTTGCTCTTTAGAAAGATAATATTCATATATTCTTATAATGTTCTATCAAAAGTGATAGGAAGATTTTATTCATCAACCCTTCAGAGGTGATACTAATATTCTTTGACCCAGATGATATTATGGTTTAGCATAATAATTTGATTGGTTTGATGAAAATATCTTTTATACATCGATAGAATACTCTAAGATATGTTGATAGTTAGATAAGACTTTAAGAAAAAATAGCATATAATGACTGGTAGTAGCAACCACGATCTTCTCTATGTGGAGCCATGCAAAACTATGCTTTGGATACACTTCTTAAACATTTATATAGTATGCAAACATTTTATTCTCATCCTTTGTTTAGCATAATTATGACATTTTACATCTAATCTATGATTTTTACTTTGGATGAACCCTACTTCTATAAGTCTATCTATATTTTAGATTACTTACCAATTATGTGAGGGAAATCTAGTCATATATATATATATATATATATTTCTACATAGGTCTTGCTTCTGGGAGGAAAATGTGCTTGTAATGTGATATTAGGGAATTGATATCCCAACATGTTAATTTGTCACCAAGTGAATATATCATTGTTTTCAATAAGGATTTACCTAAAATATTTCTTTTCTTCTTTGATAATGGATATTCATAAATATATATTCGTTCAACATATCTCGAAACTTCCCCATGAGCAGACCTATAAAAAGGTATTCCTCTTCTCTTACTTGTAGCCAAGTAGGAGACAATAATTACTAATTGGATCTCAACCTGTATGACTCTTTCATATTTATGGGTGATACTTCTAGAATATAACACTAGCCAATAACACTGTGATGTTGCTTATAGACTACTATGGAGGTCTACATGGCCCTTAATAGTTTGGTAAATTGATCTTTAATGATAAGTGTGGGAAATCTTTCATGACAAGCAACTAAACTCGTCTGATTATGATGTTACATAAGCCAAGATTTTCAACCACTAACTTCATTAATTAGGTAACTAAGCCAACTATCAATAGAAGTAAGATGTGGCCCAATGTTATATTTCTCGCTGTATTGAACTCGAAATGATTTCTTCCAAAGAGCTTAATGTTTTGATAGGATGCTTCATTTGCTTGAAGGCTAGATTTTGGAAATAAATCTGTTATGCTACCTGAATCTATTAATATTCATTCAACATCAAATATATTGATATAAAGATGAAAACTAGTTGATTTAACATAAATAGAAGTACTATGCCATTTTGATGCAGAGTTTCTATCTAATAAGTCTAATAGTGCAACAATGAGGCCATTTATTATTGTAGTTTCATCTAACATCTCATCATTCTAGATTATGTAGGCATGAGCATTAAGATTTTGGTGTAATTACTCTTTATAATCAAGTTCACTATTTAGGTTGATAATAATTTTTGGCAAACACAACATATACAAAATTAATTACTTGGAAAGATTCCTTCATCTTTATTCCACTTGATTTGCTTCTATTCTTTAGTTATTCATGTAAGGATATGATGCTTATGCAATTTTATGTATCATTTCCATGATCCATATGGTAAAATAGTGATATATTTTATTACATTTTGAGGTATCTAAGCATATATGGTATAACCTATTGAACCCTAAAATGTGTTGGATCATCGACATGATTTGTGTATAAGTAATGATGAGAGGGGTGACTTGCTAATACTCACCCCTTAGTTGTGGTCATCAATTGAGACGTATTTATTCACCAACCTGATTAGTTTCTCATTTATAATAATTTTAATTTTTCTTTTCATTAGCCAAAGATTCATTATCATCGCCACATGGATGATTGCTTGTCAAATGTCTTTAAAGATAAAATATTTGCTTGAATGCCAAACTAATTTGTTAATAGTATCTATTGGATTTAATGAGAAAGATTTGAAGAAATCAGTTCTTGATCTAATTTTTTTAAGTTCTAGATTATGACATTCATGATGTACAATTCTATATGTTGCATTATTTGCCAAGTCTTCATATAAATCTCTTTATTGACTCTGCTTCTTGAATTTTGATATCCAAGAATGAGGTGATATTTTACTTCTACCATGTTGAGCATAGGTGATATAAATCCACACAATATTTTATGAAGTTAGGCTAAGATTATCTACACAGGCTAGTCGAGATCATATTGTATAATAATTGGTTATCTACCATATTTAGGATTATTATCCAATTAAATAAATAGTATATGGTTATAGATATCAAATATCTTATTAAGCATGGTAAATGTGGAGAGAGTGAATCAAAACAAAGACTAGTAGTTTAGAATTAATGATTAAGTGATAATGAGAAGATGATGTATGTGCCTATGATAGGTATTTGAGATGTCATGTAGGTTTTCTTCTCAACAAGGGGTCAGTTGCTATTTTTATGGTCTATTAGTTGTGATAATTAAAAGTGTTCTTGGTGCTTGAGTAGCTTCTATCATTATTTATTTTTTATATTTGGTCTTTTCTTCTATTGATCTACTTTCATGGACCATTAGTTTCATTGCTCTTGCGATGCTACTGATGGATATAACATTACATATATTGTAGATCAATATGTAATATTGCCATTCATGAATTATTTGTAGTAATTGTCTTGTTATTGGTCAAGTTACTAGTTTGTTGATTTAGAGTCAATGGCCAGAGCAATGACCTAAATTTTATTTTGTGACCTTTCTGGGTGAATGATCCATTCTAATAAGTTATATACTTTTATTTGATAATTGAATTTTATTGGATTTTATTGGATTTTATTGAATTTTATTAAAAATATTATTAAATATCCTTCAAGATCATTACATATTCTTAAAAATTTTAGAGAAACATCATTACATATTCTTGAAAATGTATATTCAAATAGAATCAAATATTATTTACTCGTATTAAATATCATTTCATGGAATGCTTTCGGTATATATAATAAAATATCATTGAATAATTAATAAAGTTTCACCTTATATTGAACATATATGAAATTTTAATTATATATTATCTAATATTATTAAATAATATCAAAAGTACACAATTGAATTTCATCATATATAATTCACTTTCAATAAATAAATAAATATTACATATTTTCATCAATTTGTAGAGAATATTATTGAACTGAGCATCTCCAACAGTGCAATTTAAAATAACTACGTAAAATATATTAAAATATTATATTATCTATTTTAACTAACCAATTTTTCAAAGTAACTCCGACAATACTATCTATTTTAATTATTTACTTCAACTAATTTTAATAACTTTCAATAATAAAATCTAAAATAATATATAGTATACTATGTCAACACCATATTGATGACATCACATGTTGATATGCTAAGCCACGTCATCAAAATTTTAATTTTTTATTTTTTTTAATAAAGATCTTATTTACAACAATCATGAAATAAAAAATTTTAAAATTTGAACCAAGAGTAGCAATATATTTTGTTTTTTGTGCTATACACAGTTATTCAAAAAAAAAATATTTTTTAGGTTATTTAATGTTTAGTGTACATGGTTAGGATAAATTTGAGAAAATATTTTTAAAATAACTGAATTGAAAATAGCTAACATCTTTTTGTCCTAGCCAAAAATAACTAGCCAAAAATAACTAGCCAAATGATGCTAATGGGAAATAGCTAGCGTGATAACAAATCTCTTGGGGACAAAATTTAAGGGTCAGCTATGTAAAATAGCTAAAAGGAAAGGTTTAGCTAGCCTTTTGGAGATGCTACTCAAAATAGCTACTCCAACAGTGATATCTAAAATAGTTACTCAAAATATATTTAAATATTATATTATCTATTTTAACTAATCACTTTTTCAAAATAACTCCAACAACATTATATATTTTAGCTATTCACTTCAACTAAGTTTAATAACTTTTAATAATAAAATCTAAAATAATATATAGTATATTATGTCTTCACCATATTGATATCACATGTTGATATGTTAAGCCACATCATCAAATTTTTAATTTTTTTTGTTTTTTTATAATGATCTTATTTACAACAATCATGAAATAAAAAATTTTATAATTTGAACCAAGAATAGCAACAATATGTTTTGTTTGTTGTGCTATACACATTTATATAAAAAAAAATATTTTTTAGGTTATTTAATGTTTAATGTACATGGGTAGGATAAATTTGAAAAAAATATTTTTAAAATTAATTAAAGTAGAAATAGCTAGCGTCTTTGCTCTAGCCAGAAATAGCTAGCCAAATGATACTAATGGGAAATAGCTAGCGTGATAACTAGCCTCTTGGGGACAAAATTTAAGGGTCGGCTATGTAAAATAGTTAAAATAAAAGATTTAGCTATCCTCTTGGAGATGCTCTAATGGTAATCAATGGGAAGGGCACATTCATTAACAATGTAATTTTTAATTACAACAATAATAATAATAACAATAATCTATCTCTTATAATGGTAACTATCATTTTTTTATATTATTGAATAATAACAAATAATTTATATTATTCAATAAAAATTTATATCATCTGATGTTCATTGATATACAATATTATTCAATTATATGTTTTTTGAAGATATTTGATGATATTAAGATGAAATTTAATTTTATTTGATGATGATATTGAGTAACATGTACATGAAATTCTATATAATTAGCTTATAATTTAACTAAATTAATCTTTTCTAAAGTTCGCGGTTCGCCAGAAACACGAACTCATGCCAGTAAAAAACCATGTTTAAACCCCTCGGCAGAACGACGAGCAATGGGCAGGTTCTTTTGAAGTTGGGTACCGTTTGCCCAGCATTGCTTAACGTTGATTTTACGGTCATGCAACACCCGTCTCAAACATCGCTGTGTAAATCACGAGCTCACAGTAGATTCTTGTCCGGCTATGCAAAGCAACTCATATCCACATCTCTTAATATTCAGGATAGATGCATTCTGGAAATACGGGAGCGTGTGATTCATAGATATAGGGAATCTTGCTGCGCGAAGGATGCGGAAGAGTTTCACTTGGAAGTTTTAAAAATGGGATTTGGGAATGATTTGTTTTTGTGCAATACGCTTATGAATGTTTATTCAAGAATTGGCGAGCGGATTGCTGCCCGCAAGGTGTTTGATGAAATGACTGATAGAAACTCTGTTTCCTGGGCATGCTTGATGTCGGGACAAGCGCGGAATGGGAAATTGGATGAGGCATGCCTTACATTTAAAAGGATGATTGGCGAAGGGGTTTTTCCTAATCATTTTGCTTTTGGCACTGCTCTTAGAGCATGTTTAGGATCTTCTCTTGCCGGGGTTAGGCTTGCAATGCAAATTCATAGCTTAATTTTGAAGTCTCCTTATGCGGGGGACATGGTTTTGTCTAATGTCCTGACATTTGTGTATGGGAGTTGTTCGCTGCATAACGATTATGCTCTTCATGTTTTCGATGAGATAAAGATTAAGAGTTCGATATCATGGAATTGTATTTTATCCGCTTATACCAAAAAAGGGGACGCGAAAACTGTATTTGAACTGTTCTCTAGAATGCAAATAGGGGATTTGAGGTTTAATTCTAAACCCAATGAATACACTTTTGGAAGTTTAATATCTTCTGCCTGTTCTGTTGAATCTGATTTGTTTTTGCTGCAACAGATGCTTACGATGGTTAACAAATCAGGTTTTCTCTCAGATTTGTATGTGGGCAGCGCACTTGTTGGTGGATTTGCAAAGATTGGTCTGTTTGATTATGCTTTTCAGATTTTTGACCAGCTGGGTAGAAAAAATGCTGTGTCTGTGAATGGGTTGATGATTGGATTGGTGAAGCAGAAATGCGGAGAACAAGCAGACGAGCTCTTTGGCGAGATGCGAAAGTTGGGTAATATAAATACCAATTCATACGTGATTCTTTTAAGTGCTCTAGCAGAATTCTCTGTGTTGGAGAAAGGGAGAAGGAGGGGAAGAGAGGTTCATGGTTACATAATTCGAAATCGATTAATTGATGTTAACGTTTCAATTGCAAATAGTCTTATCTGTATGTATTCTAAATGTGGCGCAATAGACGATTCGAAATCCGTGTTTAAGCGGCAAATGGTTGAAAAGGATTCAGTTTCATGGAATTCCATGATTTCTGCCCTCGACCAGAACGAGTGTTTCACAGATGCATTGGAGACCTACCATGCAATGAGGAGAACTGGGTTGATCCCTTCAAGCTTTACGTTGATAAGTACTCTGAGTTCGGCTGCAAGCCTAGGTTGGATCAAGTTAGGGCAACAAATCCACTGCGAAGCCCATAAATTGACCCTTCACTTAGACGTTTCTGTTTCAAATGCTCTTCTTGCACTATATTCCGAAACTGGATCTCTTCCTGAATCATATAAACTGTTTAACTCGATGCCAGCACATGATCGCGTATCTTGGAATACCATGATCGGGGCTTTGTCTAATTCAGAAGACAGTGTCACAGTTTCCGATGCAACAAAATTGTTCTTACGAATGATGCGAGTTGGATGGAATCCTAATAAAATCACTTTTTTACACATTCTTACAGCCGTATCATCTCTTTCAGTGATCGATCTGGGCCAACAGATACATGGGCTGGCTCTTAAGTTTCACGTTGAAGATGAGCGTTCAATAGAGAATACAATTCTCGCGTGCTACGGAAAGTGCGGAGACATAAATGACTGCGAGAAAATCTTTTCGAGAATGGCTACGAGAAGAGACGAAGTTAGTTGGAACTCCATGATTTCTGCATACCTGCACAATGGATTAATACCCAACGCGATGGATTTGGTCTTTATCATGATGCAGAACGGTCAAGGACTAGATCGCTTCGCCTTGGCGACCGTTCTTAGTGCTTGTGCTTCTGTCGCGACACTCGAACATGGCATGGAGGTTCACGGCCGTGCTATAAGAGCTTTCTTAGAATTCGACGTCGTAATCGGAAGTGCAATCGTTGATATGTATTCAAAATGTGGCAGACTAACTTATGCATCAAGATTTTTTGATTTGATGCCAACGAAAAACTTGTACTCATGGAACTCCATGATATCTGGGTTTGCACGCCACGGAGATGGACACAACGCGTTGGAGGTTTTCGAAAGACTGAAACAGGCTGGTCAGCGGCCAGATCATGTCACATTCGTTGGAATCTTATCTGCTTGCAGTCACGTGGGCTTGATCGACGAAGCGTTCCAGCAGTTCAGATCGATGAATGCTGTCTACGAATTGGTCCCTAAAATTGAACATTATTCATGCATGGTGGATCTTCTTGGACGGGCAGGTGAATTGGAGAAGATGGAGAATTTCATTAACGATATGCCAATGAACCCTAATGTTCTTATCTGGAGAACAGTGTTAGGGTCGTGTTCTCGATCGAATGGTCTGAACTCGCAGCTGGGCAGGAAGGCCAGTGAAATGCTTTTCCAGATGGAACCTCAGAATGGCGCAAACTATGTTCTTCTCTCCAACATGCATGCTTCTGGTGCAAAATGGGAGGATGTGGCTGAGGCTCGGTCGGCCATGAGAGAAGCAGCTGCGAGAAAAGAAGCTGGGTGCAGTTGGGTTACGATGATGGACGGAGTTCATGTTTTTGTCGCAGGCGACATGGCTCACCCAGAAAAGGACATAATTTATGAGAAACTCCAAGAACTAATTAGGAAAATGAAAGATGCTGGGTATGTTCCCGAAACAAGATTTGCCCTCTTCGATCTTGAACCAGAAAATAAGGAGGAGCTGCTCTGGTATCACAGCGAGAAACTTGCTGTTGCTTTTGTTCTTTCCCGTGGCTCATCGCGATTGCCTATTAGAATAATGAAGAATCTTCGTATATGTGGCGACTGCCATTCTGCCTTCAGTTACATTTCAAAGATTGTTGACCGTGAAATAGTGCTGCGAGATTCCAGCAGGTTTCATCATTTTGTGGATGGTGAATGTTCCTGCAGAGATTATTGGTGAATGTTCCTGCAGAGATTATTGGTGAATGTTCCTGCAGAGATTATTGGTGAATGTTCCTGCAGAGATTATTGGTGAATGTTCCTGCAGAGATCATTGGTGAATGTTCCTGCAGAGATTATTGGTGAATGTTCCTGCAGAGATCATTGGTGAATGTTCTTGCAGAGATCATTGGTGAATGTTCTTGCAGAGATCATTGGTGAATGTTCTTGCAGAGATCATTGGTGAATGTTCTTGCAGAGATCATTGGTGACTGTTTTTGCAGAGGTCATTGGTGGCTGTTCTAGATCAGGGGCTGTATCGGATGTTTGTTTTCTGGCCTGTGCTACAGTCGACCTGAATCTAAGAAGTCATTGCAGCCTGGCTCAGTTATTTGACATGTTTTTTATGGCTCTAAGCCTCGAGCTCCATTGATATAACTGCAAGTAGGGCTGGCGTTGTTCGGATTTGCCCAATTTTGGCTGCTTATGCCTTCTTGAGGCTAGAATTTGCACTGCCATGGTACCCTTTCGACATAAAATAGGGGAACTGAAAAAAAAAGGAGAACATTAAAGTTCTTGGGTTTTTGTACATACAATTTATATACACAAACAAAAAAAATAAAGTGTTTTTAGTTGAAAAATGATCCACCATATTATAGAAAAAACTCAGTCTGGATAAAACAAAATATAATTTTTTTTTGCTTTTCTTCACATACAATTTGAGTAATATTGTCTAAGCTCTGATTCAGAATTTCGGACTATTCATTTCTTTGTGAGTGAGTAGTGTTCTTGAAATATAATGTTGGATTTTATATCCTCCAAAGAGAGATTAAAAAAGATTAAGAAAATGGGTACCTATATATGAAGTGGTTGTTTTTGGGGCTGCATGTAAATGTATAATCTTTTTTAAAAATAGTCTAGTCATATTAGAATCATTTGTAATCTTCTTCAATGAAAAAAATGGGGTTTTTTTTTTTAATGATCCACCATATTGTAAATTGAGTTCGTACCCATTTAGTTTGCAAAAAACCATGCATAAAATTGAAAATCCATTATCAAGTCTTCCCAAATATGTTTAGGGATGGGCACATAAGTATATGGATCTTTATTATGAGTTTGACTTTCATAGTTTATATTTTAATCAATTTACATTGAAAGTGAAATTTTAATTTTTCTTTTCCTATTGGTTGTTGTTGTTTTGATTCATTTTGAGTTTTTTTTTTAAAATTTTAATGAGCTGAGATTATGTTTAAAATAAAAAATATATCAGTCATTTATTTTATATAGTAGATGATTTTATCAATTGTATGGTAGATTTTCATTATTGATAGAAACCATATCATGTAAAATGAATAGATGATATCTTCTGGTGGAAGCTTATAAGTTTTCATATTATCAAATCCTACAGATAGATTTAGATTTGGCATATCGAATAAGTTAAGTACAAGGTTTCAAGATAATAAGTAAGAGATTAGTTAAAATTTAAGTATTAGTAATTTAATTCAATTGATGAGTACTTATAATCTTAATATGATGAGTTGAATAAGTGTTGAATAAGTATTAAATAACTAAGGGACATGAGTTATTTAGAATAAGTAAGGAAGTATAATTGTAATTATATAGTTATATGAATTATAACTAATATGAATTATGATAGATATAATGCACAATAGAAGCTCAAGATCTTATTTGTACCAAAGTTCCTTCCATAGCCTGATGGTTGATCTAGTACCATAAGAAATATAAGAGTATGGTCGAAGATTCATTTTATTTATTTATAGTATGTGTGCATATAAAATTAGGATAATTAATTTGGTTAAATAATATTAATTAATTTTATTAATTGATATAAATTAAGATCAAATTTAATTGAGAGAGAGAGAGAGAGAGAGTGTGTGTGTGTATAAAATATGTTAAATTGAATATTTAATATAATTTAAATAAAAAATATAAAGAGAATTATCACATCACTTTTGTAAAGTGGTGTAACATATGTTTTTATTTTATAATTTTGTATTTATTATGTTATATAAAAGTATGGCAAAAAGGATGCATAACCCATAACAGTGCATTTTTCTTCTTCCTCGCGATGAATAGCGGATCTGGAACATGGGAGAAGCCTTTATTCCACTGTAATTCCATAAACAACAAAGATATGTCTTTATTAATCTATTCCAATCCTCATTTAAGAAGATAAAAATCTAAAATATTTCTTTATTTTATAAGTGATATCACTGAATTTCTCAAGCTCCAATAGTTTCACATGTATAGCATGATTGCACTAGTCTAACAATATCTTGCTTCAGTTGTGATTTAATATCTCTTTTAAACTATAGTAATAGTCTGGTTCTTGCAAAGATATACATCTACTCCTCCAAGTAAATATTTAAGGATTCTCTCAAATAAATAGGGACGTGAAGGGCATAATTTATTTTCTATCATAAGGAAATCCATAAATATAAAATTTTCAATTATTCTCTTTCAGTTGCAATTCTTTCAAATTCATCCAAGATATAGATCACCTTCATGATTATCTTTCAAACAATTAAAGCCAATGATCTCATATCTAATTGTCTTCATTAATGCCACTGATTGGCTCAAGACATCAACTACTTTGTTCTTTAACCCTAACTTATGTTGAAGTGAAAAAGAAAATTTTTCTACAAATATGATCCAAGTAGCATATATATCTTGGTTTATTCTTTTTTTGGCTTTCATGGTGCCTCAAGGTCTAGTGATCAATATAGATGATAAACTTTTTTTTTTTGATTGGGTATTTCTCCAAATAATTTGAGGCTTGAATTACTACATAAAACACTTTATCTTAAGTAATTTATATGATAGATTTCTCAACTTCTCGCTAAAGATCATTAGTTGCTTATCTTGTGAAAAAATGACTCCAACTACTCCGTTACATGACACTTTGATACAAAAACCTTGTCAAAACTTGGTAAGGCTAGTACTAGTACACTTGTCTTTTTTTTTTTTTGAAGTGAAACCTTTCTTTGCATTTTCATTCTATAGAAATCTACCTTTCTTTAGAAGGTTGGCAATGAGATCCATAATCTTACTAAAGCGATGAATAACCCATCAATAAAGAGTTACTGAATTATGAAACTATTCATTTCACTTTTGATCATAGGTACTAGTCACTTTAATTAAAGCACACATCTTCTCCTCGTCAACTTGAATACCATCAACACTAAATATGAACCACAAGAACAATAACTTATAATCCATAAAACTACACTTCTTGAGTTTTATGTAAAGCTTGTTCTATTGTGACATCATTAATACAATCAATAGATATAAGATATTATCTTATCGAATATGACTATGAATTAGGATATCATCAAAGTAAATTACAATATACTTTTCAATGAATGAGCTTAAGATTTGATTCATGAGCGACATAAAAGCACTACTTGCATTGATTAAACCAAACAACACAACTAACAACTCTTACAATTATCTCAAGTTTTGAAATTTATTTTATATTCATCTCTTGATTAAATTCTAGTCTCATGGTACCCAATCCAATGGTTAAATTTTCAAAAGAATATAGATCTATCAAACTAGTCAAGCATATTATCCAATTGTGGTATTAATAACATTTACCCCATTGTGATCTATTTGATTTGCTCAATATTCTGCACACATTCACCAATTATCTTCTTCCTTTTCCATAAATAAGATTGATAATGTATATGGGTTCATGCTCTCTTGGACGTACTTTTTCTATAACAACTCTTAAACTTTTTATCATAAAATTTATTTTTTAATTATACTCATCCAGAAATGAAATATGATCAAAAAGCTAGTTATGGGGATGAAGAATGAGAAGGATGCGGTATTAAATATCTTTCATTCATAGTAATTTTATAGTTAACCTTCCTGTATAATGTTCTTGAAATCTTCAAATAGTAATCATATGACATTAGAAAATTGGTTTTCCATGTAGTCATTTGTAGTAATTAAAACATTTTAAAAAATAATAATAGATTGTGTATATATACAAACATCATCAAACTTTTATTCTGAGTGGGTAAGTGTTAGGAAGGACTTACCCATCATAATAGAAGTTTTGATTGTAAAAGTTTCGTTTGGTACCAATATAATGCTTATAAACATTGTAACTTTTTTATGCCACCTAATTTGTTTGTCATGTGATATTTTAAAAACTTATTAATGAAAGTATCTCATCAATAGAGATTTGCAAGTGTACACATCAGACATGTTGTAAAGAAGACTTTTATTCAAATATCGATCCTACTAGAATTGTATCAGTAGTTAATTTATTCATTAGTGAGATAACTCAATTCTATTAAATAAATATTAATATTATGGGTTTATTTTAGATCTATGGACTTTACTTTATGGTATACATATTAGTTGTCACCATTGAGCTCATCTCAATGGTTGTTACCTCTTAGTTGTCCTCTAGATACATCACCACCAAGATGAAAAATCATCTCTACTCAAGAATAATTCACAATCTCATATCTTTTAGGTAACTTATCGATTAGCTTTGATGGTTGCTCCACATGCACACTCTTATTTTCTAGAATTAGGTACCATAAAAACCAAGAATTTGTATTTTTACTTTTAACTTCTTAAATGTCATACTCATATAATTAAGATATATTTCTCTCAAGCTTCACTAGTGAAAGCCATACACGTAAAAATAACTCAAAAGTACTATCATCACCTTGTGAGTTACAACAAACTCATGCATGTCTGAAGAATTGTTTATCATCATCATTGTAGATAATGATATGATTCTCATACTAAAGATGAAATCTTTAGAAGAATATTTTATATAACAAGCACCCCAATTGAGAACTTGTTCTTCTATGACATATATAATGGATGAGATATAAAAGCTTTCATGCTTTTAGTTTCATATCATATATTTATCTTGCATATCATAGTTAAAAGGGATGTCACTTCCTTCTTACCATATGCGTTAGTAAGCCTCATAGTTTACCTATCACTATCCACTAGAAAAATCTCAAATAAACCTACCAATTGTTAAAATCCTAGTTCAAATTCTATTTAATCACTCGTTCATTAATATTCATAATACAACATAAATTAATCACATTCATTAATGTAAAACCAAATGTCATTTCACTCAAAATAAATTATACAAATCTTAAATCACCCACTATTTTAATAAAAATTTTTATATCTACCAGATAGAGTGAGAGTTTGAGAGTCATTCCCACCAACTCTAGGGATTATTATTAAGTCTTATGTCTCTTACTTGTAGAGCCCTTATGGGGTATGAAAATTTCTCTTGAGATTTGGTAGCTATACCATGAATTTTCTTGTTGCATGGAGAGAGAAGAAAAAAAATGAGAAATATCTTGAAATTTTCTTTCTTCCACTTTTACACTCAGATGATTTTGTATTATTCTAAATAGAAAGTCACAATTTTTAAAAAAAGTCACAACTTTTACTTTCATCTCTTAAGTTTGAAGTTATGACTTTAAAAAATGGTTGTGACTCTAGGATGCATCTCAATCTTTATGTAATATAAAGTCATAGTATTGGAAAATTGCTATGACTTGGGCCTAACATCTCAATAACACAAAGCCATTATATTATGAAGTAATTATGACTTAGTGCATTTGTCTTCGTGTTCTTCATAAAAGGCCAAAGACTATAAAAGGCTAATACATAGTGAATTGCCTCTCATATTATTATATGGTAGTGGCACTATGAAATAATCATGACATTGGCATTAGTTTTTCTTGATCATTATATGGTTACGGTATTGAGAAATAGTAATGGTACTAAAAAAGTTTATCATGTGTATCATGTAACCATAGTACTGGAAAATGATTATGACACAAGAATTAACCTTCATATCTCTCAAGTATCAATAACATTGTGAGAGATCATGACACCAGCCTTCACTTCTCTCCTATATTATGTTGTCGTAGTGCTACAAAAATACCAAAACACTTGTAATTAGTTTGTACATTAAAGTCTGTACTTTCTCTTTCTTTAAGCATAATAGTCATAGCACTGGGGAATGATCATACTTAGATAGAGTCCTCAATAATATTTTATATCTCAAAAGTCATGACACTAAATAATTGTTATGGTTTTAACATGAGTAATTTTAGCTATGTAATTTTATTTAGATTAAAAAGTTATGACATTGTAAAGAGGTCACGGTTTTTACTTAGACTACCGATTTATATTAAAGATAAATTAGTAGTGTTAGGGCATGATCATGATTTTTACTATTAGTGGGATACTTAGTTATTATGATATAAAATTAGTTTCATGATCATTTAAATTTTATGAGATATATATAACTACAACTCTATTATAATATCTGATATCATAGCCACAAGAAATGTGTTGTATGAAATAAGAATAATGCTAATGAGTTGGTAGAGTCGTTGCATACAAATATTTTCATGACTAATTAGATAGAGTTTTGGCCAAGAATAAATGTCAAAATTATGCAAGACTACATACTCTAACCCTCAGTCAAACACATCCAAAAAACCTATCGATTTCATGACTATTCATCAAAACCTGCTAAAACTATAAAGTTATGAAATCAATCAATAATTACTTCATTTTCATGTATATATATCATCACAAATCACTAAAATACAAAAGAATATTTGATAGTTTAAACATCAGATAACCTTACACACTAAAATAATTACTTGTCCCTAAGTAATAACTTATCTTTTCATAATAACAAATTCTTCAACATCTCCAAAAAATTCCACAAAAAGATTTGAGTGTCTCAGGTTCTAAAAATAGTACAGTAACTTCAAGCATACATGTTAATAGTCATGGTGGGATTTGAGTTCCACAACTATACTCATAGGTCATTGGATATGTATTTCATTTATGTGGAAGATATATGTGTTTAATATATCATACATGCATAAAAAAAACTTTTTCCTCCCAAATAGCATTATGTTTAATATCTATAGCTAGACCATCAAATTATTTTTTTTTCTATAGGAGATCTCTAAAGTTCATGCTAGATTCTTAATATATTCTTAGTATATTATTTCTTCATTTGATATTACTTCAATTACACTTATCCCTTAGGCCTTATCTTCATTGGATGCCATGATTTTAGTGAATGTCATGGCTCCTTTTATGTTGGCTTATTTCTTTTCTTATGGATCCCCAAAGTCATGGTGATGAGTATAACCACAACTTTATTTTTAAGCTTTTCCTTGTCATTTTCTTCTTGGATTCCCAAGGTCATGGTAATAAGTAAAGTCTTGGATTTGTCTTGAAGCTTTTCATTGTGTTTTTCATTCTATAACTCAAAAGTCATGATATTGTGTACAATTATGATTTTGCCTTTAATCTTTTAATGGAAATATTCATTGTGTATCACCAAATTCATGATGATGTGCATAGTCTCGGCTTTGTCTTTATACTTTTTTTGATCATTTTCATTATCTAATGCCAAATTTAAAGCTCTACCGATAGTCATTGCTTTGTCTTCAAGTGTTTCTTGGCCATTTTCATACTATACTTCCAAAGTTGTGGCATTATGTACAACCAAAGCCTTGTCTTTAGTTTCTTTAGGATATCTATCTCATCATTGTCTTTGGTTAGTTCCTCCACAATTTCTATCTCATCTTTATCTTTTATTAGTTCCTCCATGATTTCTATCTCATCCTTGTCTATCTTAATTATTCCTTCATCATCTTTAGAGTTGTCAACATAATATTCTTCTAAGGTCATGCCTTTAAAGATTCTTACAATCTCATAATAGTCATCTTTCCATGTTTCCTCTTTTTTGTAATTCAAAAATAGTTATTCTTCATTGTATTTCTATCTTCATCACTATCACAGCTTCAAAGTTATTATTCTATTTCATCTCCTTCATATTTATCTATCTTGTAGTCTTCTATAAAATCTCTCTATTGAAAACCCACTTTTGGTGCATTATGATATGAAAGAGATTGTCTATTCTTCAATACCATGTTTTATCATCATCTAGACCCAAAAAAACTATTGTACTTATTAAACTTTACTTTCTCCTCGCCGACATGGAGAGTAAACTCTACTTTCTTAACATCGATAAGGGTTTATCTCATCCCTAAAAATGGTCATCCTTATATTAACAGTAGATAATTGCCCTCATTCATATCCAATACATTATCCTTAATTTAAAAAAAGATTTCCACTTTAACCAATACATATTTGATAATTTTATTAGGATACTTGATAGTCTGATCTTTTATTTGGAATGGGAGAGATATTAGAGTAATTTTACTGAGATTCAATATTTGCACAATTGCTAGGGGCATCAAATTTATATTTGATCTCAAGTTGCACAATATTTTTCTAAATGTATGATTTCTAATAGTATAAGGTACAGTAAAACATTTGGGATTCTTTAATTTTTTAGGAAGTTTTCTTTGAATGATTGCACTATCCTTTTTTAAATATTCATAGTCTTTTAGATCTTCAACTTCTTCTTACTACTTATTATATCTTTAATAAATTGCACATAATTAGGTATTTGGATTAGAGCTCCAACAAATGATATATTCCCTTCTAACTTCCAGAATATATTGAGAAACTTATCAAAGTGTTCATATAATTTCTCCTTTCTAAACTAGTGAAAATAGAAGAATTTTCGAAAACTTACTCTTAGCTTTATTCTGAGTCATTTCTTTATCTCTATGGCTTGGGTAACCTTCATTTGCTCCTATATTTTATAATTTCCCTCATTTGTATATTTGGGTGAGATTTAGGCTTGCACTTCCTTTGATGTCATGGCTTTGTTAGGTATCATGATATCATTATCTTAATTATTTGAGCTCTCTTCAATAGGGGTCATAGTTTCTTTAAATATTTTAGTTGGAGCTCTAACTTTTATGAAATTCATAGCACTATCAACCCCAAAAATTCTAGAATCCTTTTGTTTAAAGTAGTACCTTTATAGTTTTTTTCTGCTTCTAAGTAACATAAAGACAAAATTATTTGGATTTGCTTCAGTATCACTTCATGGTATTCATTTTTCCTTTATTAAGTATATTCTTCATCCCTGAACTCATTTAATCTATTAGCACCTCAAGCACCCTAATTCAATTTTTTTGGGTATCATTCTTTTTTTTTCAATTCAAATAATATAATATGCATACCTTCTTCCAAGGTTGTCATCAATTATCTTTGTGATGGTTGATAATTAAAACTTGAACTTCCTTGATTATTATAGTTCACTATATTGTTCCCAAATTTCCTTGATTATTGTAGTTTATTGTTTCCAAAAATCTTTAAAGATTGCCCAATATTTTGTAGCTCACTCTCATATCTTCTATATAAAAAATTATTATAATTTCTCATGTTTGGATGGTAATATATTAGGACATTATTGTTGGGTCTAAATATGTATTTTTTTTTTTTGCATTTAGTTGGATTCTTCCATTTGATAAATAAGATCCTGGCCCACCAATTCATTTTGGATGTAAAATGAAGATTTTCTCCAACCCGATACTTTTCTCTTTTCCTTTTAGGTGTCATGCATCCTAAAAAGAGCTTTCATCTTCACTTTAATTATGGTCAACTGATTTAACTCTAATATTCTAGCTTCTCTTGGCTAGAATGGATAATCTATTTGAGTTTGATAGTTATTTTTTGACTTGCTTCTCAAACAAATAAGAATACTCCTCTGACAATTTATTCATATTTGACCTTATAACAACCTCATCAACCATGTATCTCATCATATAGTTCAGCCTTTTGTAAAAGGTTTGTATATGACACCATAACTTGAATCCATGTTGAGGAAAGAGGACATCTCCTCAATTATTTCTTAAAATAGTCCCAAATATCATATAGAGTCTCAAGCTCATCTTGCTAGAATTGGATTATCTCATTCCATAATTGAGATATAATTAGAGTCTGAAAGAATGTAATGAGAAAGACACTCACTAGTTTTTCCTAACTCTAAATGTAGCCCTGAGATAAATATTAGAACATACTTTGTGTCTTATCCCTTATTGAATACAAAAATAAATGTAACCTTATTGTGTTGGGGCTAACTTTATTTATTTTTAGCATGTTGCATAAATCCAAAAATATTGGGACAAGTCCATTAATATTATTTGATTCCCTTCCATTGTATTGGGAACATTGAAACATAGCTATAAGACTTGTCTTTAACTTAAATCAGTTGGCTTCCACTTGTTGTAATTGAATACCTGAATAGTTGATCACCATTATGAGCTTCTAATAATCTCTTAAGGTAAGATATTAGATGCCCAGTTGGATAGCTAATCTATTATCACTTTGGAGCTCTCTATTATTGACAATGCCCTCAATATGCTATTTATTAGCTCTCCGTACGGTAATTACTATTCTAGTTCTTTTGATTTTGAGGTCTAAAATAATTAGCTCAGTCCTAAAGCTTCAACTCATGAAAAGGTGCTTAAAAGAAGAAAATGAAAAGGATTTAAGCAAAAACTAAAATACAACTATCTACTTTCCATACGAATAACAAGACTTAGTATTTAGATTGGGAAGATTTATCATACTTAATATTATTTAAACTATTAAAAATAAATTATCTTTTACAAGGATAATTATGTTAACTCAGATTGATTAATCAAACTTAATAATTCACAATAATAGTACCAAAAACTTATTGTGATTTTATTATGCCACTTAATTTATTAATTAAGAAATATCCTAAAAGAGTATTAATGAGAGTATCTTTTTAATAAATATCTACAAGTGTATGGGTCTCACAAGTAGTAAAGAGGTGAGTGGTCATAACATAGAATAAAGGTTGGAGTGTTATGCAATGACTTCTTTCCCTAACAACATACAAGGTGTTGTCATGATTGAGCCAATCCCAATGGTAATTTTCTTATAGTTGTCTCCTCGTTACATACCCACCAAGTATTCATGGTGCTATGAGTGGTCACAACACTAGTATTTACTTCTCTTGTATATCATGTCATTACGGCACTACAAAGATGTTACAACATTGGTAATTAGCACATACATAAAAGGCATAATTTTGCCTTCTTTTAAGAAAAAAGGTCATGGCTTTTGGGAATAGTCGTACTTGAGTAATGTATTCTATAATATTATATGTCCCAAAAGTCATGGTGCTATTGTTGTGATTTTGTCCTGAGTAGTTTTGTCACTGTAATTTACTATAGCTCAAAGTTATGGTTTTGCAAAAAAGTCATGACTCTGACTTGAAACTACCGATTCATATTAAAGAAAATATTATGACAATAGAATAATGTTGTGACTTTTAGCATCAATAGAGTATTGAGTTGTTGCAGCATAAAATTAATATCATAGTCATTTAAATTATATGAGATAAGTATGATTGCAACTCTAAGATTATATTCAATATGAGAACAACAATGAATATGTTACACAATAAAAAGATTATGCTAACAAGTTGATCGAGTCATGACATATAAATATTTTTTATTATTATTTTAGATCACTTACAAATCGTAAAGAAAGAAATGATGAAGATTTTTTTGTTTAAAAAAACCACAAACTAAAATATTTTATAATTTTAGATTGATTACAAAGCTAATAGAGAGTGTATATTTATAGGCCTCACTTTATCGCTAAGCTCATCTTTAAGCAAAATTTGAAATTCAAACAAATAGCTAATCATGATATACAAATTGCACAGATAGCTAAAAAAAAGGGTTGCACATGACAACCTAAAGAGAGAAATAGTGACAATTTCATATGAAAATAGACTACTAAAAAATTTTATTCAATTTTAAAATGATTATAAAACTAGTAAGAGGGTCGATTTATAGGCCTCACTCTATTGCTATATTTCTCTTTAAGGAAAATTTGAAATTCAAAGAAATAGCTAGACAAGGGAGACTATTGCTCAAATAGATAAAAAAAAAAGAGGGTTGCACATGATAAACCTTAAAGAAAGAAATAGTGAATTATTTTTGTGGAAATAAACCAATAAACAAAAAAATTATTCAATTTTATAATAATTACAAAGCTAACTAAGGGGGTCTATTTATAGGCCTAGCTCTATCACTAAATTCCTTTTTAAGGGAAATTTGAAATTCAAACAAATAGCTAGCCAAAGTAGACCATTGCACAAATAGCTTAAAAATGGGATGCACATGACAATTCATAAATAAAGAAATGATGAAAATATCTTGTGGAAGTAAACCACTAAAATTCTAATAAATAGCTAGCCAAGGCTATCTAAAGAAAGAAATAGTAAACATTTATTGTGGAAATAAACCAATGAACTAAAATTTTATTTAATTTGAGATATATTAAAAAGCTTAAATAAAGAAATGATGAAATTTTCTTGTGGAAATAGACCAATAAACTATTTTTTTTCCTGATTTTAAATTGATTACAAAGTTAGCAGTTAGAGTCTATTTATAGGTCTCACTCTATCCCAAGATTCAACTTTAAGGGAAATTTCAAATTCAAAAAAAAAAAATAAAAGATAGCCTAGATATACCATTGGATGAATAGTTAAAAAAAGGGTGGCGCATGAGAAACTTAAAAAAAAAAGAAATGGTCACATTTTCTTGTAGAAATAAAATAATAAACAAAAACTATATTCTATTTGAGATCAAGTACAAAACTAGCTAAAAGATTCTGTATATAGGCTTGACTCAATTTCTAAATTCCTCTTTAAGAGTAATTTAAAATAGCTAGCTGAGAGAGACTATTGTACAAACTAAAAAAAGAGGGACACACAATGCAAATCTTAAAGAAAGAATTGATAAAAAAAATTTTTGGAAATAATCTACTAAACTTAAACTTTTTTTTTTATTTTAGATGGATTACAAAGTTAGCCGAGGAGTCTATTTATATGTCTCACTATATCACTAAATTCTGGGCATTTTGAAAAAAATTAAACATATCAAAAGAAAGAAAATGTGAATTTCTTATCAAAATAAACAAATGAACTAAAACGTTTTTTGATTTTAGATTGATTACAAATCTAGTCTAGGGGGTCTATTTATATGTCTTACTTTATTTTTAAACTCCTCTTTATAGAAAATTTGAAATTCAAACAAATAGCTAGCTGAGGATGACTAATGCATGAATAACTAAAAAAAATAGGATTCCACATGAGAAATCTTAAATAAAGAAATGATGAAAATTTATTGTGGAAATAAAGAAATGGTTACAAATCTAGTGAGAGAGTCCATTTACAGGCCTCACTCTATTGCCAAATTGCACTTTGAGGGCCATTTGTAATTTAAACAAATAGCTGACCGAGGGTAGTTATTGCACAAATAGCTAAAAAAAAGAGGAATGCACATGATAAATCTTAAAGAAAGAAATTGTGACAATGTCTTGTGTAAATTGAAAACTAAACTAAAACTTTTTGGATTTTAGATCGATTACAAAGCTAGTCAAGTAGAAATATTTATAAGTCTAAATGGATCGCCAAATTCCTCCACGAGGACAATTTGAAATTCAAACAACTAAATAGCCAAGAAAGACTAATGCATGTATTGTTAAAATAGAGTGTTGCACATGAAAATTCTTTAAGAAAGAAATGGTGAAAATTTCTTGTGGGACTGGACCACTAAACGAAACCTTTATTCGATTTTAACTAATTACAAAGCTAACTGAGAGAGTATATTTATAGGCCTCACTCTAGTGCTAAAATTTAAACAAATAGCTTTCCAAGAAAGACTATTGCACAAATAGCTTAAAAAATAGGGCTGCACATGACAAATTTTAATGAAACAAATGATGAAATTTTCTTTTGGAAATAAACCACTAAACTAAAGCTTTTTTTTTAGATGGATTAAAAAGATAGTTAAGAAGATCTATTTATAGGCCTCACTCTATCGCTAATTCCTCTTTAAAAGAAATTTAGAATTTAAATAAATAGATAACTGAAGCTATCCAAAGAAAGAAATGATGAAATTTTTTTTATGGAATAAAACCAATGAACTAAACTTTATTCAAGTTTAGATTGATTACAAAGGTAGTCAAGAGAGTCTATTTATAGGTCTCAGTCTATCATTAAATTCCACTTTAAGTGAAATTTCAAATTCAAATAAATAGCTAGTGACTATGTCTACCAAGTTTTGGGAAAACTAAAATATTATAGTTTGTTTGTTTTTTGTTTTTTATTTGTTTTAATTTTTTAAATTAAGAGTGAGTACTCATTTATAATTCATTTGTTTTAATCAAAAGAAAAAAAAATAATTGGTTTTTGTGTTTATTAAAATGTGTGTGCATAAAGAAATAGTCACGGGGTGCAAAACTTATGCTAAAACAAAATTGGGAGTGTTAGGAACACACTAGGAACACGTGGTCAAGTTTTATATTTTCACAGATAGAGATTTTATTCCATGCTTGTGTGTGCGTAAACTTTGTGAAGCATGCGATAATTTCTCATGTTTGCATAAAAATGTGAAGTGCACATGAAGTGAATGGTGTGTGCATATTCTATGAAAAATGGGCATGTGTTTTTTCATGTGAGTTGCATTGTATGTATTTTGTGCATGAACAGTGAATGATGTGTGCTTATGTGCATGAATAGTAAATAGTGTGTGCATTTTAGAAGATTGTGTGTGTGAAAATAAAATAAGAATATTTAGATTCCCCATTTTATGTATACTTGTGTTAATAAAAATGAGAATTCTTCCTTTTTTTATTTAACATAGAATTCTAATTCCACATTATTCTTCTGGAAAATTTATTAAATATTATAAAAAAATTTCTAAATATCTATAATATTTAAGAAATGCAGTTTACCCTCACTTTTCTATTTATATTTACAAGGATACTAAATTCGTGTGAAGTTTGTGCTTAGTCCTTGTGGAGACTGGAGTTCATACGGTGTTTTGAAAAAATTGTGATCATGTTATGCTCATGTTGTATTCGTGTTGTCCTCATATTGTGCTTGTGTTTTGATTTTATTACTCAAATTTCTTCTAAAATATTAGGTACGTAATTGAAAATACTAATTAAGAAGTATTTTTAATTATTTTATATTTCTTCTAATCTATAATAATATAGATATTTGGACTGTGTGTACGTGTGTATAAATAATCTACTAAATTTGGAAGGAAATATAAATATTGTGATTGTGTATTATTTGTTTCATTTATTTTTTATAATTTCAAGCATAAATAGACAAGCAATAATAAATATATTTCTGACAGTTTGAAATATATTTATTCATGCAGCTTGATAGAAAATTTGATAACCTAAAAAATTATTTTTTCACTATTTTTTGGGTAAAATTTTCTAACAGTTTTAAAAAGATCAAATTTATCAAATCAACCTAAAAGTTAAATTGAGAATTTATTCCGGAACTAATTTTAGTTTTCAAATAATATCTCAGTCGATGCCCAACACAATGGTAGAAATAACTAAAAATGGAGGGATGCACATGACAAATCTTAATAAAAGAAATGATGAAAATTGATTGTGGAAATAAACCACTAAGCTAAAGCTTTATTTTAATTTAGATTAATTACAAAGTTAGCACTTAGCCGAGGGGGTCATAGGCCTCATTTTATTGCTAAATTCTTCATTGAGGTCTATTTGAATTTTAAACAAATAGTTAGTCGAGAAAAATTACTGCATGAATAGCTAAGAAAATTTGATTGCACATGACAAATCTTAAACAAGAAATGGTAATTTTTTTTTTTTGTGGAACTATGACACTAAACAGAAACTTTTTTGACTTATTTTTGATAACAAAGCTAGCCAAGTGGGTCTATTTATATGCCTCAATTTATTGCTAAATTCTTCTTTAAAGGAAACTTAAATTTTAAACAAATAAATAGCCAAAGCTATCTAAAGAAATAAATGGTAAGCTTTCTTGTGAAAATTAAACCAATGAACTAAAACTTTACTTGATTTGAGATTAAATGCAAAGAAATAAGCTTTAAAGAAAATTTTAAACAAATAGGTAGCCAAAGTTATCTAAAGAAATAAGTGGGTCTATTTATAGATTTCACTTTTTTGCTAAATTCCCCTTTAAAGGAAATTTGAAATTCAAACAAATAGCTTGTAGAGTGTGACTATGGTATGGATAGCTAAGAAAAAGAGGAATGCATAAGAAAATCTGAAAGAAATAAATGATGAAATTTTTTTGTGGAAATAAACCTCATATATTGGCATATTCCTCTGTGAGAGCAATTTACAATTCTAATAAATAGATAGTCGAGAGTGACTATTGCATGAATAGCTAAAAAAGGGATGCACGTGACAAACCTTAAAGAAAGAAATGGTGAAAATATGTTGTGGAAAACACTACTAAAATAAAACTTTATTCAATTTTAGATTGATTGCAAAGCTAGCTAAGTATGTCCATTTATAGGCCTCTCTCTATCACTGAATTTTTGTAAGGCTAATTTGAAATTCAAACAAATAGCTAGATGAGGGTGATTATTGCATGAATAGCTAAAAAGAATGGCTCCATATGACAAATCTTGAACTCAAAACTTTTTTTGATTTTAGATTTATTACAAAGATAGCTGAGAGCTTCTATTAATAGGCATCACTCTTTTGCTAAATTCGCCTTTAAGAGAAATTTGAAATTCAAACAAAATTGATAGCCAATGATGACTATTTTATGAATAATTAAAAAAGAAGGTTGCACATGACAAATAACATTTTATCATATTTTCATAATTAAAAATCAAATCTTTTTAAATTTTAATCTTGAAAATATCTTTGACTTGTTCATTTGAATCAAATCATAAAGGATGATTTTATGATAATTAGAATAATAAAATTAGCAACATATAAATACACAATTAAAATTTTCTCAACACCAAGTTTAGTGTAAATTATGTGTTCATACAAATATTTTCTTAAATCCCTCTTTAGTAAAATCAGAAAATATATGACTACATTGGGTTGCACATGACAAATCTTAAGAAAAGAACTAGTGAAAATTATTGATAGAAATAAACTACTAAATTGGAACTTTATTTGATTTTAGATCAATTAGAAAGCTAGTCGAGGAAGTCTATTTAATGTGTTAGAAATTGGGCTTGGGCCAAATCATCCCATTCAATTGACTCTCAGGAAGAGGGAACCTAGATCAAATATAAACATCATCATTACTCAAACATTTCTGATGTAGGACATTTTAGCACACTCTTCTCATGCTCATGGCTAGATATCTAGTGCATGATGTTCCTTCAAGATTGGAAATCTATGAGTTGTTCATATTTACTTTGATATCATTTTAGAAATTGAGCATGGTTTTAATATGTTGGTGGAACGAGGGTTTAAAAATCCTTATCAGGATAACATGTGTAGGATGGATTATTTTCTTTCATTTAGAATTCTTGTTATTTTAACAAGAACATACCTCAAGCGAGCAAATGTCAAAGACTACATCATCTTCCGTAAGCCTATGTTCTAACCTCTATGTGAAGAAGATGATGATGCAGTGGAGTAGCATCATCCATGCCATTTTATTTAAAAAAAAAAGAACCACTACATCAGCTCTTAAATAAAATTTAATTAATGTGACATTTTGATTTCTTTTAGTTTTAATTTTAAAAATTAATATTAAAGATTATATTTTATTATATATATATAATTTAATACAAATCAATTAATTTTATTTTATAATTAAATTATAATCTAACTAATTATCCTGATTATATACACACATATAATCTAAACAAATAAACAAAAACTTTAAAATATTTCTTATGGTATTAAAGTCTAAATAAGGTTACGAAAGGGACAATAGCCTAAATAAAATCGCAGGCTCACAATATAAATTAATTTGCACCATAATTTATATTAATTATAATTCATACCACTATAGAATTATAATTTCACTCCCTTACTTATTTAAAATTATTTGTGGCTTTTATTATTTAACACTTATTAAAATCCTCATATTAAGATTACGGATACTCATTGATTGAATTAAATTACTAAAAAATTAATTCAATCAATTTCTAAATATTTTCTCAAGACTTTCCACTTAAATTATTTGAAATATCAAATTAAAATCCACCAATAGGATTTAATAATATCTAAACTTATAAGTTATACCTCAAGGGGACATCATCAATCATTATAATAGGACATATATTCTATCATCAATCAATATTCACTATATACTTGATAAAGTTCTCTAATTCATAAAGTTAATAAATTTATTTTTAGAGCTCAGTCCTTACAAATCAAAATAACTATAATAAGTATATGTGAATACTAATTACTTCAAAAATAAGAATAATAGTATTTATAATAATAATTGTGTATTTTAATTTTAATGATAATACATAATAATCATATCAGAGTGATCCTATTGAATATACATAATTGTACTAGCACTAAAAGATAAAACTTCACCATTATCCATAGTCAAGATAGACCTATTGAAACAATGTACTATAATCATACTAAAATATTATTCATTTATATCTAGATTGTGAATAATAAACTTATATTCCATAAAAACTAATGAATTGATCTTTCATGGGTAAGTTGAACTCTATGCACTAAATTATCTACTATGAAGAATAATGGACACACATATTTTCATAGATTCAACTCATTGTAAATTCATTTTTTAAAATAAAAAAAATGATGCAAACCAATTAAAAAGAAAGAATTACCTATGGGTGGCTTTTAGTTTAAAAGAGTTCAAATTGATTCATCTATAAAAGCTTGCTCTTAGGGAGAAGGAACCCATGCCATATATAAACATCACCATTAGTATGAATTTTTTGATGTGTAAATTTTTACATAAAGACCTCACACTTTAGCTAAATTCTTCGTTAAGGGCCATTTGAAATTCAAACAAATAACATTTTTGTACATTTATTGTTTTCATAATTATTACATGAATACCTAAAAAAAAGAGTTGCACACAACAAATCTTATACAAAGAAACAATGAATTTTTTTGTTGTGGAAATAAACCATAGAACATGAACTTAATTTCATATTACATTGATTGCCAAGCTAGGGCAAGTTGTATCAGCACATAGATATTGATTATTACTATATTTTTTTATATGATAATAAAAATTTTGATATTTTGAGTTAGTGGAAATTATATAAATCTACTTATCATGTGCTATCTAAGATGACATATGATCTATTGACTCCTCTAATATTTAGCATAATATCAAAGTTTACTTTTCTATTACAACCAATGTTATTTCAGATAGAAGATCAAAATTACAATCATATATCATAGAGGTAGTTAAATACATGAAAGACTAGAAAGATTCAAGGCTGGACATTTAAGATAAAAAAAAGAGTTACTGGGGGATGATGACTCATAGAACATGACGGCATGACATTTAAGATAAAAGTAATGCCATGCCAGCATGACATTACTTTTTTGACACCTCAACTTTATATGATAGAAACATTAAAGCTATATCATGGCCATTACATGACACCATGACTTTATGCTATAGAAAGATTGAGTTGCATTCTAAAGTTATAGCTATTTTTTAGAGCTATGACCTCGAGCTTAAGAGATAAAAGCCGAAGTTTTAGCTTTCTTTTGAAAGTCATGACTTCCTACTTAACGTAATGTAGAATCACCCAAATTTAAAAGAGGAGAGGAATAGTGGAAAATTCCCAAGAAGCTCTCTATTTCTTTTTTTTCCTCCATGCAACAAGTAGAGTCACAATGCATTTACCGAACTTTAGAAGTAAATTTCATGCTTCCTAGAGGCTTTAAAAGAAAGTAAGAGATGCATGATATAATTCTAATCCCTAGGAAAGATAAAGGAAGTTTTATCAAAATAGTATGTGTTATAAGGTTTGTGTAACTTGGTTTATGTGATGTAATAATGGTTTTACATTAATAGATCTATTTTGATATATATTATGTTATAGATCTTGATGAATAAGTGATTAAATAGAACTTGAATTATAGTTTTGATTATTAGTAGGTTTATGCGAGATTTTCATTATGGATGGTGACAGGTATATCATGAGACTCACTCATACAAATAATAGGAAGGAAGTGACATCCCTTTAGACTATGATGCTTGAGATAAACTTATATGTTAAAACCCAAAATTTTGAGTATGTTAATCTTTGCGAGTATGGTACTTATAAAGCTGAAAGTGTGAATGCTTTTTAATGTCAATCTATTATACACTTCTAAGAAGAACTAGTTCTTGATTAAATATAAATATTATATAGAATATTCTCTTAAGAGTTTCACCTTTAGTGTGAAAGTTATATTATCATTGAGGAGGATGATGACAGATAATCCTGGAGAAATACATGAGTATGTTGTGACTTATATAAGGTAGTGATAGTCCTTGTGAGTTACTTTTACTTTTATGATTCCTACTAGTTAAACTTGAGTGAAATATATATTAATTGTACGAATATGATACTTAGTAAGCTAAAAGTACAAATATTAACAAATTATATCAATTCTTTTCTCGTTATGATACCTAAAGTTAAAGAATAAAAATGTACATATAAAGTACATATCAAGGATAATTAATGAGTCAACTAAAAGGCATGAGATTGTAAATTACTCTTAAGTAGAAATAATTTGTGGTCTCAATTTTGATGTACCAAGGGGATAGCTATGACAAAAGCATCATTAGAATGAGCTAAATACTAATAATCATCTTATATATTATTAAAGAAATAATTCATTATTTAACAACCTAACCTTAATTATGTATCCAAATATAATTTAATTTGAACTAATTTAAACATATTTCACCTAAATTAAATGAACAAATGATGGAACTAAGATTGATTCCATAATTTTAATATCTAATTTGCTATAATTGAGTTGCTAGGCTGTTAAATAACTAAACTATCAATACAATCAATATGAGATCAATATCTTGACAAAAATCTTCTTTACAACTTATATGACTATTGCACTGGTGAATCTCAGTTGATAAGATACTATTGCCAATAATCTTTTGGGATATGATCTAACTAATAAAATTAAGTAGCATAACAAAGTCAAAACATGCATCATGATCAAAAAGGTTGTTACTTTCTTCCTAGTATATGCATCGTGCCTAGCACAGCATGACTCAATAATGGTTGGCCAGACATGGCCCGTCAGTCCAAGTCTAGCTAGATCCATGATAGGGTGAGAGCATGTTGTGCTTGGCCATTTTAAGTCAAGCCAGTTTGAGCCCAAATATTTCAACCTAGCTAGAAATCCAAGACTGAATCACACTCGACTCACCCCCACCTCGACTAGTTGTGGAATTACAAATTAGTGATTTAAAATTTTTTTTACAAATTTCAAATTTTAAGTTACCCTTTATGAGTCATGATATTATATTATTTGTTTATTTCACAAATAATCAAAAGATAAATTCATTAACACAAATGATAAATTTTAATAATCAAAAATATTAAAAAAATATATTCATCAATCATCATTCAATCCAACAATAAATAACACAATGTCACAACAACAACATAAAATAAAAATCATCAATCATAATCATGGAAGCTCAATCTCAATGCCAATCAGCATAAGTATGCAAGTGCAACTAATCATCATCGCACAAACATCTGATGGTATCACTAGCAGTGAGCTCAACCTCCTCAAAGTCCCATAAGTCATCATCTACTAGCAACTCCTTCACTTTTATTAGAGCATGATCCTAGATACTCAACCTTGAATCCTTTAAATCCTTCATGCATGCTAGTGCCTCAATGATATTTGGTAGTAGTCTCGATCTCATATCCAAAATGACATTGCTTGTAACAAAAAAATAGACTTTGATGTTATGCTCGATACTGGAAGAGTTAGTAAATCTCATGTCATCTTAGATAGCATAAGATAGGGGGACTCATATGATTTTCATCATAGTAAAATATCAAGGTTCTTGTTATTATTATAAGATAGGATTGAGAAATTATCATTATATGATAGGATTGAGTAATAATTAGTATCTAAGTATCGATGTAGCTTTCTCCTATTTGACAGTCCACTCCATCATCTTCCTCTTGTAAATTGAATGGAGAAGTTATCATCTCTGTATATAGTATTTATGTCCATACTCGAAGTCTGGTATTCCTAGTTCATGCATAGTATCATAGTATGTACATAACTCAGTCAACTTATCATGAATGAACCTTTCAGGCTAGTATTCCTAGTTCATGCATGATGATATATATGTCAAAATATTCTCTGCCCCTTTTACCTTAACCCTATGGTCCATGTAGGCAGCCAGACAATAAAGAGATGGAATGGTAGACTATTACTTTAAGTACTTAGTTTCCATCTGAAAATTCATGTCACTAAATGTCAGGTCATCTTTAAACTTTCTAAACATGTCACTAAATATCATGTCATATCTAAACTTCCTAAACATATTACTAATATTGCATATGTACCTAAGTGCAATGTAAGTGGTGGAAGTATAAACTAATGAACATATATTTATCGTGTTATAAAAAATCTTCAGCCTATGTCATCAATAATATGTTCATCACTTTTACTATTTATGCAGTCGGATATCACGTATTTGTATCTAACACATGACTCCAACATCCAGTATGTGTAATTCTAATGATGTCTCATATATATTTGGAATTTCTTCTTTTTTAGACCCACAGACAAATAGATACTACCAAATTTTTATTGTTTGTTAAGCATCCGAAGATATTTTAGTGAGTTAAGTATTTTTTTAAAGCAAAGTAAACAACCTTCATCCCCATTTATACTATCAAGTTAATGATGTGACATGTGTATCTGACATTAAAAATCTTTTATAAAGACTAGTCTTTAATGGTCCTAACAAACATATTAATGGCTACTCCATTATTAGATATGTTATCAAATATGATACTATATATATATATATATATATATATATATATATATATATATATATTATTTTGAATATTATATTTTTTAAAAATTCTCATCTTGTACTCATATATGGCCAGACCATCATGAAGATGAAGAATCTCTAAAAATCCTAATATCTTTTTATTTGGTATCCATTTAGAATCTACATAGTAGGTGGTGAGACATGCAAAAGATGAATTATCATGACTAGTCCAGATATATGATATCACATACATCACACCACTATATTCCCTAAATTCATTAGTTATTATTTCTTTTTCTAATTTATAATATTTTAGTATGTTATTCCTACATGTGACCTAGGAGATCTATGATATCTATGCTGAAAATAAGTTTACATAATATTGACTACCATTGGATCCTCCAAAAATCTAATCGAAAGACCCATTATGGTTATCAGTTTATTCATGCCTTCTCTTCCTAACTTGTTGTGATATATGAAGGGATTCAACATTGAGATTGAATTAGATCCGACCTCAAAAAACCCATCATTGAGTTGGGTTTGTCAAGGATCTAATACACCATGTTTTTTGGTGTATTGTTCGGCATGTCTCTTAAGGTGTCTAGTCCCACATGCACTCCTACAAGTATATATTTTCTTACAATACTTGCATTGTGCCACTTTTTCATCAACACTCCTAGTATTTTTATTTTATATTATGTTAAAGTGAATCCAAACTACATATGTTCTTCTAGTTTTTTTAGATGTTTGAGTTTGGGTCTAGGCCATGAGAGAAAATATAGTTTCAGTAACCTCAGACATTTTCGTAGGGTCATCATTATTAATATTATCTATCTAGGTTAATATTAATCCTATTATCATTAAATTCACTATTTGTCATTTTTAAATTTTTTAGTTTATTATTCATATTCTAGATTCTAATTTTTAAATTAAAAATAATTTGATATTAATAGAAATAAAAAACTAAATAAAATTTAAAAAATAATATCCATTTATAGAATATGGATAGGATAGAAAAACTAAAGCCCGGATCACACCCAATTTTTTTGCCAAAGCCACACCACACCATAGTTAACACCCGAGAGTGAAGCCAAAAGCAAAAGCAAAACTAAGAGAAGAGAAGAGACGAGATGAGAGAGAGAGAGAGAGAGAGTTCAGATAGAGAAGAGAGTGTGAGTGTGAGAGTGAGATTGAGAGAGAGAAGGGAAACATAATATATATAAAATAAAAAGAATTTTGAAATAAATATTTTTAAGTTTTTTGAATTTTTTTTTATAATTAAATAGGGTAGAAACCTGATAGTTGTCAGATCTTCTTTTCTAACCATTGGAAGTGCATCCAATGCCCTAGATGCACTATTTTTTTTAATATTTTAGACAATTAGGTTAACCATTAGTTGAAGCCAAACACGAGATCTAGAAGCTTTAGCTCGGGTCAGATGTTCAGCTCGGCATTAATTCGGGCGTGTGGCCTTTAAGAAGGAGGCACATGTCATGCGTAACACGTGCATGTGGGCCAGGACTATGCCATCTGGACTTTCTTAGACAACCATGAGGTGGGTTTATTAAAAAAACCTACCACATGTACAATGTGGGGTGGGTTTTTTTAATAAAATATTATTTTAAAAAAATATATGCATGGCAGGCATGGTCTAATTGGACTAGAGGTGTCAAACGTGCCGGGCCGGCCCGGCATGTTCTTAAACCGTGCCGTGCCCGGGTTAAGTTCATCACGTGCCGTGCCGTGCCTTGGCACTGCACGCCGGCACGGGTCCATCCCGTGCCGGTTCACGCAGGCACGCGTGGCACTAGCGGCGTGCCACGTGTGGCGTGGGCCGCGTGGTGTGAGTCGTGACCCGTCCGGCCGTCCCCTGCCCCCCCCCCCCCCCCCCCCCCCCGGTAAAAAGACCGCGGGTCGGGTCCAATCAGACCCGACCCGTGGTCTTTTCTGCCGAAACCCGAGTCCCGATCCGAGCAATTCCAACGGCAAAAAAAAAAATTCAAACTTCACCGATTTTCAGCCCTTGGATTCACCTCCAACGGCTAGGGGGGCAGAATCCAACGGTCCTCGTGATTCTGCCCCTTAAAAATCTTAAAAAAATTTAAAAAAAATAATAAAAAAATATCTTTTTTTATTAAAAAAACATTCTTTAGCCTATAAATTCTACCCCCCTCCCTATAACATTTATGTTTTTCAAAAACATAAAACCTCTCAATACTTTCTCTCTCTTACATAAACCGTGCATCTCTCTCTCGGGCATCGTGATTTTGATTTCGGCTTGGATTTTCGTGAAACTCATCTTGAGTTTTGAACATCATAGCTTCCTGCGGTGCACCTTGCACGTGACTGACCTCATTACTTTTACCGGGTAATATATTTTACGTTTTTTTGTACTTTCTCTCTCTAAAGTTCTCTCTCTAGAAAAACTTACGAAAATTAAAAAATGACAAATATACCTGACACGTATTTAAATTTGGAAAATGAAAATGTTAGTGTTACACAGATGTCTGTGGCTCCTGAAACTTTGGGTTCTCCTGTCGTCTCAACCCAAAGTTCTAAAAAACAAAAAACTAGGAGGACTTCTGTAGTTTGGAGACATTTTAAAATAATAACACAAGTAAATGTTAGGGGTGAGGAACTTGAAATGGCACAGTGCAAATATTGTATGAGACTTTTAACATGCAAGAGTACATGTGAGACTGGGCACCTCAAGAGGCATGCTGAAATATGCTCCAAAAAACATGGACCCTTAGATCCTAGGCAAACCCAACTTGGCACTACATTTTTTGAGACTGGATCGAGTTCAGTCTCAAAGTTTACTCCCTTCGTATACTCTAGCGAGTTGGGTAGGGACGGCATGGCCAGGCTCATCACATTGATGGGTCTTCCGATCAGATTTTCGGAAGATCCGAGGGTAGTGCGCATCATGCAGACTTATTTTCAGCCATCCTATCGTAGGATTCCTAGGTCCACATCTAGGAGTGACATACTAAAGATATATAAGTTAGAAAAACAAAAAATAATTAAGGAATTTTTGGCATTTAGTGGAGTGGTGTCCGTGACATCCGATATATGGACATGTCACGATGATTCTTCTTATGTATGTCTCACGAGTCATTATGTAGATTCTAACTAGACAATCAATAAAAAAATATTAGGATTCACTGAGATTCTTCATCCTCATGATGGCCCGGCCATTTTTGAGTGTATGATGAAAATATTTAGGGAATATAAAATTCAAAATAAAATTTATAGTGTCACTTTCGATAATGCTGCGAATAATGGAGTAGCGATCAATATGTTTGTTAGGAATATTAGAGACGCACCATTAGGAGAGATCTTTCATGTCAGATGCATGTGTCATGTTATTAACCTGATAGTTCAAGCGGGTATGAAGGTCTGTTCCCCCGCATTGGAAAATATACGCAATGCACTCAAGTATATTCGCACTCCTCGCAGACTACAAGAGTTTGGTAATCTCTGTTTGTCTGCGAATCTTAAGAAGAAGAAATTCCAATCAGATGTGAGACATCGTTGGAATTACACGTACCTGATGTTGGAATCATGTGTTGGATACGAACACGTGATATCCGACTACGTCAATAGTAAGAGTGGCGAACTTATTATTAACGACACTGACTGTGCTTCAGGAATTTCATTTATGAAATTCCTGAAGATATTTTATGACACGACGAACATGTGTTCATCGGTTTATACGCCCACCACTTGCATTGCACTCCGTTGCATATGCAACATTAGTAGCATGTTTAGGAAGTATCGAGCGGACCCGACGCTTAGCCATATGGTTGCAGAGATGGAGACCAAGTACCTGAAGTACTGGTCCACCATTCCATCTCTTTATTGCCTCGCATCATGCATGGACCCTAGGGCTAAGGTGGAAGGGGTTGAAAACACCCTAACTTTCATTTCCTCGTGCATGAACCTGGAAGAGCCACCTGAAGGGTTCATTTACGAGAAGTTGACAGACCTGTTCACATACTACGATACTAGGTATGGTGGTGGTGGTGGTGAGACTGTGATTACGGACACTGATACCTTGTTCGGAGATGACGATTATTCCATTAACCTAGCGAGGGGGAAACGTAGGGGTGGACCATCACATAGGAGCGAGCTGTCTCGGTACTTAGATACCGATTACTGCTCAATCCTATCGCCTTCTGATAATAAGAATCTTGATTTATTACAGTGGTGGAAATCATATGAGCCCACCTATCCCGTGCTATCTAGGATGACACGGGATCTACTGACTCCTCCGGTGTCGAACGTAGCATCGGAGTCTGCTTTTTCTGTTGCAGTGAACGTGATTTCGGATAGGAGATCGAGATTACGTCCAGATATGGTTGAGGCCTTGGCATGTTTGAAGGATTGGGAGGAATCGAGATTTAGCATCAGTGATCGTGCTGAAGCTGGGACTGTGACAGACACTGCAGTCGCATCCACATCCACTACGATGGCGGAGGAGCTGATTGCCGATGATGATGATCCATATGATACTGATCTTGATGTTGCGGCTGATGATTCTCATTATATGCCGCTTGACGATTGATGCTCATGAGCTCATCTGCTCTTTTTTTCGATGTTTTTTTATTTATTTTATTTATACACTTTGTTTGTACTTTGTACCATACGTTGTGTTAAAACTTATACTTGTTTTGTTCGGATTATTGGTTTCAAAAGCATGATTGGTAATTTTTCATTTGTGTAGTTTAATTTTTTTTTAATTTTAATTTTTTACTAACTTAATGTATTTATTTATTATTTACGATTTAAATTTTATTTTAAAAATTAATAACTTTAAATTTTAATATATAATTAATAAATTATAATAATAAAAAAAGCTAAACTTAATTGAATTTGATAAAATTTTTTTTTCTAATATTTGTTTGTTTTATTTAATTTTAAATTTTATAATTTTTTCAAAAAATTATATTTTTTAATTATTACTAATACTCTATACGGTTACTTAATCAAAAAATTTTCAAAAAAAAAAAATTCTAATCTGCCATTAGCCCGTGAGGCCGTGACCGTGAGGCCTCACGGACATGGACCCCGGTTGACCCGGTCCCGCGTTGCGGCTCCCGTCCCGACTGCCCTGCCGTGCCGCCTGGCCTGTATGGCAAAGGCATGCCCGAGCGGGCCCAGCACAGCACAGCACGGCCTTGCCGTGCCTACGGGCCGTGCCGTGCCCGCCTGCCCGGCACGGCACGGTAGCACGATCGTGCTCGTGAAAAACAGGCCATGCCGTGCTGGGCCGGCCCGTTTGACACCTCTAAATTGGACCATAAATGAAACCCAATCTGAGTTCTAGTCCATGATTGCCTACCTGCCATTGAAAGTTGATGGGCAAGGCAATTGGGTTATGCCTGGCCCAACATGAGGCCCGACACCCCCTAGCCTAACACAACACGAGTCTTGATTTGAGCCGGCATGGCCTATGTCTAGGCACAGTTCTGCACCATGTCATGCCCAGCCAAACATGACTTAAATCAGGTTGTACCTCGGGTTGTGCCCGAGCTGCCCAGCCAAACATGACTTAATCAGGTCGTACCTCGGGTTGTGCCCGAGCTACCCATCTCACTTGCCACCTATATGATTTATCTATCACTATCAACCATAATTATTCACATAAACCTACTAAAAGTTAAATCTAGAGGTGTCAACTAGACTGAATGGCTCGGGCATATCATGAGTAATGGTATTACTTGGCCATGCTAGGAACGACATGGACCAGTTTATAGTCATGCCTAGCCTAGCCATGTCAGGCCTAAAATCCTAGCATAGGAGGCTTGGCATGGTATGATCCAACATGACAATCAATGCAGGCCAAGTTCAACCTGACTAGCCAAACAAGCTAGCATTTTCCTAATCTAGGCTAACCTAGAATTACCTAGGCTAACCTAGAATTACCTAAGCTAACTTGGAATGAACCCAAGTTATCCTAAAATGAACTGGATTAGCTTGGCCAAGCATGACCCAACATTGCTCAGCCAAAAAGTATGCCAATAGACTATGTCAAGATGCTCCAAATTTTGAACACTACCAACATGGCATGGCCCATGATAAATAATGTGACATGCCCACCATCACATGGTATCTTGGATAAGCCTAAAAAATGGGCTATGTCAGCATGATACAGCATGTTTGATACTTCTTGTCAAATCCATAATCACCACATTCATCAATTTTCATAACATAACATAAATCAAACCTAAGAATAGTCATGCCATTGAGAATGGCCTCTCAAGTGCATCATATGGTCATGGAACTTAGAGTGGCAGTGACACTGGCATTGGATATTACCTCTCATGTGCATCATATGGGTATGACGTTGGGTATAATAACAGCATAAAGAATAATCTTTCTTGGGTCTCAAATGGTTATGGCATAGGGACTATTTGTAGAGCTTGCTTTGACTTCTCTAATATATCATATGGTCATGATGTTCCAAAAAATACCATAGTATTGGCAATTAGCCCGAACATAAAGTAATGACTTTGTTTTCTCTTGAGGACAAGAGTCATGGCCTTGAGGAATGGCTATATTGGAGTAAATATCTTTTTTAATATTTTATATCCTAAAGTTATGACTATAAATCCTTTTAAAAATACCACCAATCTATCTTAAGACTATAAATCCTTTTTAAAAATTAAGTTGCAATACTATAAAGTGGTCATGAATTTTATTACTGGTAGGGTACTTGGTTATTATGACATAAAATTAATATTGTAGTCATTTAATTATTTTGAGATAAGATTGTTGGGTTTTTGATAATATCAATGTTACAAAGATTATGTTGAATAGTTGAAAAATTATACTAATGAGATGGTATAGTCAAGGCATATAAAGATTCCTATGATCAATTATATAAATTTAGGACCAAGAATAGACCCTGAAACCATGTGATGCCTTATTCACATGCTTACACATCATCTAAAAATATTATAATTCTCAAGAATGTTTGGTAATTGAATATCAAACAAAATTTCATAAAGTTGTGACTTTATCTTTATATGGCTTGGTAGTCTCAAGATAGAGTTGTAACAAATTTATAAAATCTTAACTTTTGAGCTATAAAAAATTATAAAGCCATGTGTACTCCTACCAAATCCATGATAATTATTCAAAATCACAACCATTGAGAAACTAAATATTATAGAGAACAATACTTGATATGACCATTTTCAAAATTATGACTCTTGTCCTAAAAAGAATGCATAGAAACAACTTGTATGTGCAAGCCAAGGGTGAATGCCATGACATCATAAAAGTATTGTAGAATATATATTATATATGAGATGAAGGTAAAAAAGTCTCTTCCATTCATATTATTGCATATACTTAGGGATATGAAGTGTTACTTTTATGTCATGGCTAGTTCTTAGCACTATGGCTATATATATATATATATCAAGAAAGAGCAATTACTAATATTGCGGCCTCCACTTAATGTCGTAGCTATATAATAATATAAAAAGTCATATTTACTTTGGTGGCCACTTCACAAAACCATAGCCCTTTATAGACAACAAATGGATGAAGGTGTGAAGTTGAGACCATTTCACAATATCACAACTTTTTGTTATGGAGAGATTAAGCCCAAGTCATGGTCATTGCCATTACAAAAACTTTGCATTATAGAAAATTCAAGATTTTTAATATAACCATGCCTATTTTTAAGAGATACAACCTCAAACTATAGAGATGAAAGCTGAAGTTATAACTTTCTTCTAAAAGTCATGACTTCCTACTTATAGTAATGCAAAGCTACCCAAGTATAAAAGTAGAAGATAAAAATTTTGAAAGATTCCTTATTTCTTCTTTTTCCCCCTCATGCAACAAGAAAATCCACAGCAACTAAAAACCCTAGAAGTGAATTTTGAACTATCTAGAAAGTCCACAAGGAAGCAAGGGATGCACAACATATTCCAATCCCTAGAGTTGGGGGGCATAGCTTTCAAGCCCCTCTGCTCTAGTGAAAGATTCATGAATTTATATGAAATTAGTATGGTCTAGGTTTGTGTAATTTGAATTATGTGATGTAATTGGTTTGAATATAAATGTATTAATGGTTTAGTTTATTTTATATTTTAAATACTGATGGATAGTGACTAAATAGAATTTGAATTAATGTTCAACTAATGGTGGATTTGTGCTAGGTTATCATGGTGGAAGGTGATAGGTAACTCATGAGGCTCACTCATGCATGCGATAAGAAAGAGGTGAAGGACATTTCAATTGTGATGGATGAAATAAACTTATATGTTAAACCTAAATTTTGATATATTAATCATCATAAGGATGGTACTTACCAAGCTGAAAGTGAGAATATATTTACATGCCAATTTAATATACACATCTTAAAAGGATTAGTTCTCGATTGAAATTGACATTATATAGAATATTCTCTCAAAGGGTTTACTAGGCTTCATTGTTACCAAGAAGAATGATGACATATAATTCTCATGACATATGTGAGTGTGTTGTGACTCACAATGTGGTGACAACTTATATAAGCTACTTATGCTTATATGGTTCCTATCAATAAAACTTGAGGAAAGAATATGTTAATTACATGAGTATGGTGCTTACAACATCAAAAGTATAATTACTTAAAAACCATATCAATCATTAGCCTTTATAAAATAAAGGCTAGAGAATAAATGAATGCATACAAAATAGTTATCAAAGGTAATTGACAAAGTTTCCTAAAATGTATGAAATTGTGAATGACTCTCGTATAAGAAAGAATTTTTGTCACAATGATAATGTAACGCGGGGAAAACTATGAGGAGACTACTATTAGGATGACTAAATGGAGACAAACATATTGTGTGTTGTTAGGGCAAGATATGATTGCACAAAACCCCAACCTTTATTTTGTGTCTAATATAATATATGTCGAATAACTTATGGTATCGCATAGATTAATTGAATGAATATTAGACTTAAAATTGCTTAACAATCTGAAAATTTATTTTTCTAAAAATATGTTTTTTTATTATTGAATAACTAAATTATAGATATAATCTTTATTAGATTGATATTTGAATAAAAGTATGTTATACTACTTATTTGACCTATGCACTTGCGATCTTAATTAATGAGATGATAACATTAATGATCTTTTGGGATATTATCTAACTGATTAAATTAGGTAGAGTGATAAATCACATTATGTTTTTGGCACCGTTGCTAGAAATTATTTAGGTTGGTTAGTCATATGAGTTGATATAATTATTCTTGTAAACAAATAATTCCATTTTTATAGTTTAGATAGCATTGTGTTTAATAAATATTCGCATATCCAAAGACTAAGTCTTGTTAACTTGTTTGAATATTGATGGTTGTATTTGATTATGTTTGTTTTCTTGTATTTTCTTTTCTTTTTCTTTTTTTTAGCAACCTTTAATGAACCATACTTTGTGACTGGTCTAAACCCTATGGATCTTGAAATCAAAAGAACTAGAAGAATCTTTTCCAAATAAAAGCTCATAAGGTTATTATGAAGGCACAGAAAGTAAAAGAGAAACATAAAAAGGTGAATAGTTATGGTTCATAGTGATGGAGCTCAACAGCCCATCCACTACCATACTTTGGGAGTTATTAGAGGCTCATAGTGATGAATAGTTATTCTAGGATTCACTTGTAACTAGGTAAAGCCAATTATTTTAAGTCGGAGTTGAGTCTAATTGTTATGATTTAACAGCACCAATGTAGGAAAAAAGGTAATGTAGGACCCTAATAGATATGTTACATTATTTTTGGAGTTATGTGACACTTTAAAAATGAATATAGTTGACTCAAACATAATAACTTCATGATTATTTTTATTTTCATTAAGTGGTAAAGCACGTAGTTGGTTCTAATGCTTACCAAGGACTCCATTGAGAGTTATGATGAATTAGCCTTTCTCACCATATTTTCCCACCTCAAATTACTTCTCAAATTTGAGGCAAGATAAATCAATCCTAATAAGAGGAGCATGAGAACTTATACATATGGAATTGTTTTAAGGAGTTATTGAAAAGATATTCTCAACATGGATTTGAGTTGTTGTTCCAGCAAGAGAGCCATGACTACAGAGCCACAAGAGATTTTGAACAAAAAATTATAAAGTTTTTAGGGGTAACAAGTCAGTAACTTCTACAAATTTGCGGCCTCAAATAAAAAGATATTAGTAATGATAACTACAAAGCTATAACATGTAATAAAGTTGCAACTCAAAAAGAATTGAAAAACCAAGTTTTATCAAAAGATGAGAAAGGGAGAGATGAAGAATCCATGAGTGGATGGAGCTTACCTGAGGTCATGAAAAGAAAGAAATGGATTAGAATGAAGCCAAAGTTAAGTTTTCAATGAATTTTCCATTTTCATAATGATTTAGGAAGGAGAAAGTGGATAAATACTTCGAAAATATTTTTAATATATTCTAGAAATTAGAAGTGAATATATCATTTGCCAAAGCTATATCTCAAATACTAAATTAATATATATATTAAATTTATAAAAGATATAATAAGTAGTAAGAAAAAGTTAGAGACAAACATGATTATGAATATTAATGAGAAGTATAGTATTTTATTCAAAAAAAACTTCAAATAAAATTGAAATTAACTATAATTTTTACTATACCTTGCACTATTAGAGATCACATATTTTAGAAAGGGTTGTGACTTGGGATCAAGTGTCAACTTGATGCCCCTGTCCAAGGTTAGTATTTTGGTGATATAGGATTACTACAACATCTCTCTTACTACAATTGATGGTTCAAACAATAAAAGCACCTATATGGAATCATTGAAAATTTTATTCAAGGTTAGTATATTTATTTTTCTAGTAGATTTCATTAATTTTGACATGGAGGAAGATCAATATCCACCATTAATTTTGGAATGATCAATTTTGGCCAATAAAGACTTATGGGGTATAGATGGTGATAACATAGAGTATTGGAGAATTGATAATCTACTATGTATTTCATTGCAACAAAAAGTAGATTTTTGATAAAAGATTTTGTAGAAGAGTACTATTAAAAAAGACAAAATATATGAACTAAAATAAAAAATTTGGATTTGTGAGAGTGACCCAGTGTATGAAATAGAAGAACAACTCTAGAATTATGATAGTGATTTAGTGTAAGAAATAGATAAACAACTTTGGCGGTAGGATAATGATGAAAATAAAAAATATGAAGAATTATATTAGATTTGAAAAATAATGAAATAGAGGAAGATGACTGCTTTGAAGTTACAAAAAAATGGTAAGGAAAATGTGCAAGAAAAAGCCATGACTATGCACAGTGGCATGACTTTGGAGCCATGGAAAGAAAAAGGAATATAAGAGCTGAAAGGAAAAACCATGATGGTACTCAACATCATGGTTTTGGGGATCTAGAATGAAAAGAAATACTAGAGCAAATAAGAAGGAGTTGTGAGATTCACTAAAGTCATGGCATCAAATAACATCTTAAAAGATAAGTGTAACTAAAGATAGGCTATATGGATAGATCTACAAAAAGGAAGTGAAATAGTATACTAAAAAGTTCGAGTGGACATTAGAGATCTCTGATAGAGTGAAAAAGTTTTTGATTGTCTGACTATAGATGTTAAATGTAATATTGCTTGGTAGGTAATTAATAATTTTTTTTTTGCATGTGTATAATAAATACTTGTATCACATAAATAAATACACATACCTAATGAACCCACAAATATAGTTGTGGAACTCATACACCCCACTATAACTTTCAATATGTCCATTTAAAGTTTCTTCACTATTTATATACCTTATGATACTCAAACCTAGTTGTAGTAATTTATAATTCATTGTAATGATGAATATTTATTAATTTTTTAAAGGGTAAGTTATTTCTCGAGGATGAGCAATTATTTTAGTTTGTGAGTTTGTTTAGTATTCAATTAATTGAATATTCTTATATATTTTTGTAGTTGATAATGATATGTAGACATATATAGAGCTAATATTTATTAATTTCATGATTTTTAGTATTTTAGAAAACATTAATAAATAATCATGAAATTAATGAGTTGTTAGAGGTATTTAGCAGGAGAAGTAAATCAATAAGTCTCATATAATTTTAGTATCCATTATTTGCCAAAACTAAATTTAAATGGTTATTGGAAATTCATGTATGCCATGAAACTACCCACTTATTAGAATAATCTTTATACTATGCGACATATTTTTAATAGTTACGATTTATTATGGGTCACAAATATACTTAGCTCAAAAATTTTTAATTAGAAGGAAATTAATTTTACATTGCAGCAACCAAGTATCTCACTAGAGCTAAAGGTCATGACCAATTTCACCAAGCCATGATTTTATCTTAATATGACTTGGTAGTCTCGAGTCAAGGCCATGGTGGTTTTACAAAGCTATGACTTTTACAAAGCCACAAATACTTATGCCAAAATCATGAAAATTATTCAATGTCATAATTTTTGGGATACTAAATTTTATAGTGAACACTACTCAAGTAAGGTCATTTCAAAGGCCACAACTCTTGTGAATTCTTTTCCTCAAAAGAATATATAGTCATGATTTGTATGTGCAAGCTAAGTGCAAATTCAATGGCATCTTAATAGTGTCACGGCCATATGTTATATCAAATAAGAGAATGCTAGTGTCACATCCAATCACGGTGTCATTGTCATTCATAGTGTCGCAACTATTTATAGTGTCGTGGGCACTTAAGATATATGAATCATTACTTTTTCACCATGCCAGTTCTCATAGTCACGACCACATACATATCAAGAAAAACTAATTGCTAACATTATGGCCTTATAATAATAAAAAATTATCTCCACTTCGCATCCACTTCACATCACTATGACTCTTTATGGACTACAAATGTATGAAGGCATGAAGTTGTTCTTATAGAAATTTCATAATACTTCAACTTTGTGTTACAGAAAGATTAGGCCCAAGTTTTGGTCATTGCCAGCATTATGACTTTGCATTAAAGGAAGATCAAGATGTTGAACAGAGTTACGACTATTCTTTAAAGTCACAGCCTCAAACTGAAGAGATGAAAGCTGACATTGCAACTTTTTACTAAAAGTCATGGCCTTCTACTTAGATTAATGAAATGCTACTCGAGTATAAAAGTTGAAGATGAAGAATTTTCGAAAGATCTCTCATTTCTTTACCTTCTCCCTCATGAAACAAGAAAAGCCATGATGATTATGAACCCTAAAAAAGATTTTCATACTCTCTAGGCATTCCACAAGTAAACAATGGATGCATGACTTATGACCATTTTTAGAGTTGAAGGGGAGCAGCTCTCAAATCTCTCTTATTTATGAATTGATTTAAAAATTTGTATAAAATTAGTATGGTGTAGTATTTATGTAATTTCAATTATGTAATGTGAATGGTTTAATTATGTAAAATTAGATCTTGATTAATGATGATTAAATAAAACTTAAATTAGGATTTTGACTAGATGTGGCAAGTGAACTGGGCATCTCGAGCATGGAACAAGGTATGACCCAACTATGTCATGCCTAGCCCAGCATGGCACTGTCTAGAACAATGTTCAAACTTGGGTCATGCCAGCCCAAGGCATAGCTCATGCAATGCTGGGCTAGGGGGTGGCATGCCTCATGCCATGCAGACATGACCCGGGTGTCTGGCCCATTGGCATGGTTCACCAGCATGGGTACAGTAACCTAAGACCTCAGACCAGAAAATGGGCTCAATGCAATTGGCACGTGCTCACCTTGCCCAGTCAGTGAAAAAGAATATTAAAGAAAAAAACATGCCCCAATCTACTTGGTATATGTAGTAGGTATTTTTAATTAGCCTGCCACATAGTTGGCTAAGCGTGTCCATGTGGCATGGCCCAGGTGCACGTTAACAGACCCCCCCCCTAGCCTGAGCTCCTGCCCCTTGAGCCCGAACCTAAACTTGAAGCTTCTGGATTCCTAATAGTTAACCAACAAAATAATAATATTTTAAGAATATCTAGGCCTTTGGATTAATTTCTTATGGCTATGGCAAAAAATTTGATGGCTATCGAATTTCTACCCATGTAAATTTAAAAAAAAGTAAAAAAATATTTTTTAATAAAAAAATTCTATATAAATCAATTATTAGATGAGTATTTCACAACTCTCACTCTTTCACTCTTTGTTCTCTCTCTCTCTCTTATTTCTCTCTATCTATCTATCTATCTATCTTTCTCTCTATCTATCTATCTCTCTCTCTCCTCTTCTCAGTCTCGGTTCTCTCTCTCTCTAAACTAAAACTAAAGTTGTTATTTTTAGATTAGAATATTTTTAAAATCTTAAAGAATGTGGATGTGAAGTAAAGATTTGGTTGCTATTTGTATTTCAATTTTATTACCTAACCGATAAGGTGCGTGCTATTTTTTTTCTCTCTCTCTCCTCTCTATAAATTTGGTATTATTTTTTTATTTAGTTTTTTATAATTTAAGTGTTACCTTAGAACATAAACTAAAAAAAATAAATAGCTAAATGTGAATTTAATGTTACTAAATTAATATTGATGCACACGTAGATAATATTAATAATGATAATCCTACGAAAAGGTCTGAGGCTAAAATCATATTTTCTCTCATTGTCTCAACTCAAACTTAAACATCTAAACAACAAAAAACTAGAAGAATACATGTAGTTTAAACTCACTTTAACATAATAAAAATAAAAATGCTAGGAGTGTCAATGAAGAATCATTATAATGTAAGTATTGTGTGTGTGTGTGTGTGTGTGGGTAGAAGTGCGTGGGAAACTAGGCATATAAAAAGGTATACCAATCATTACACCAAAAACATATGGTTCATTAGATCCTAGACAAACTCAACTAAGTGGTGAAGTCTTTGAGGCTGGATATAGTATAGCTTCTTTATTGACCCTCTTCACATACCACAATGAGTTGGGGAGGAATGGACAAACTGATTATCACGTTAAATCTTTCGATTATATTTTTAGAGGATCCTAAGGTAGTTAGAATAATGCAGACTTATTTTCATTTTGCATATCATAGGATTCCTAATTCCACATATTGGAACGACATTCTAAAATATTATAAGTTAGAAAAATAAATAAAATATTATAAGTAATAACCCTTCTGACTACAATACTCAAAATAAATCTATAAGTTAAAACTTAAAATTTAGATATGTTAAACATTGTAAATATTGCACTTACAAAACTGAGAGCATGAATAATTTTACATGTAAAGCAATTGTACATTTCTTAGAAAAATTAGTTTTGATTGATATGGATATTTTATATAATATTCTGCTAAGGAATCCACCTTTAGTGTGAGAGTTGCATCATTACCGAGAAGAATTATGATAAGTCGTCCAAAGAACATGCAAGAGTATATTGTGACTCACAAGATTGTCATAATCCTTTAGTTTCTTTAATTTATATACTTTTTGTTAGTGAAATTAAAGAGAAAGAAATTTTGATTATATGAGCATGATACTTATGAAACTGAAAGTATACATTTTTATAAATCATATTAGTTATTGGTCTGAGACCATAAAATAAGAGTAGAGATGTCAAATAGCCCAGCCTGATTTTTTGGGCCCGATCGGGTTGGCATGTCGTGCCTGGCACAACATAGTTAATAAGAGGTCATGCCCAACACCATGCCCACGACCCAAAATCCACCTGGTTTTAGGTCAGTTCCGGTTGGACCGAAACCCTAATTTATTAAAAAATTAGGATTTCGGTGCCACACTGTCATTAGAGGTGTCAAACAGGCCGGGCTGGCACGGCCCGACCCATTTTTTTAGGGCACGTTCGTGTTACCGTGCCCGGCCCACGGTTTTAAAAATTACCGAGCCCGGGACGGCACATAGGCACGGCGGGTCGTGCCGTGCCTTGCCTAGCCCGCTAGGGCTTGCCTGTCCGAGCGGTTCGGGATACGGGAAGACCGCGGGTCGGGTCGAATCAGACCCGACCCATGGCCTTTTTTTGCGGGATGGCTTTCCTGGAGTCGGGCTCACGGGACACCCGGCACTGGACTGACCCGTGCCGGGGTGCCGTGCCGCGTGCCGAACCTTGTCGGATCAGGCACGGCACGGCTTAGGCCGGGCACGGCACGGCACACGCCTAACCCAGGCACGGCACGGGCCCGAGCACGAAATTTTTTCGTGTCGGCCCGGCCCTTGACACATGTAGCTGTCGTTGCCCTGTAGGGGCTCGCCGAGCCTCGCCCTTTGGGCATTGGCTCATCATCCTTCTGTCGTGATGACATGACCATGCTCGGTGCGTGGTCACCCGTGCCAGGCATTCATGTCATGCCTGTCACGACACGCGAGCTGAAATCCCTCGGCCCAACATGGCACCAATGGTGCTAAGGGTGCATGTTAGGCAATTCCACTTTCATGATTGTAATTTTAGAGATTTAGAAGAAGAGAACAAAAAAAATGACAGCAAATGATATGTATATCCACAATCACAATCCAACAAAACCACGACAGAATCAACACCACAGCAGAAAATAAACCACAATAGAACATATAAAATAACGTGGTTTGCTAGTAGTACAACATGACTAGCTACATCCACCAGAAAAAATGCATATGCGTTTACAGATTATAACCAAACAGAATATTCTTACAGTATGTGCGTAGAAGTAGTTGCGATGAAAATCACACAGAGATGAGAAAACCAGAGATGAATAGTTCCACACCAAAATTACAGAAGTCGAAAAAATAGAAATAAAAATAATTTATATTAATACAGTTTCTTGATTTAATTAACCAAAGTGGGTCAAATCACTTGAACGGACAGAGTTCTACTCTAAAAATTCTTCGGCCTGCTAACTCGACAGCAAAACTTCCATTATTGTGTTATTGCTGCATTCCAAACCCCTTAATATTTTCTTTCCTGCACTTACATGAAAAATATTAAAAAATAAAATATTTTGGTTATAGAAACCATTTATCAAAATAAATTATATACAACAGTGTAACCGACATGGACCCGAGCCAGCCCCAGCCTGTTTGACACATTTAAATAAGAGTATACATATGAAGTAATTATAAAATATAGTTAATGAGTTGGCTAAAAGGCATGAGCTTGTGAATAACATTTTAGTAGATATTAGTTATTATCTATGTGGTAAAGTATCGATGAGATAATTACTAGGGACCTGCAATAGGACAGGTTCAATGATGATTAATCTTGTATGTAGTTAGAGGCAAAAAGTTATTATACAACAACTTAACCCTTGTTTTATATCCAAACCTAATATAATTCAAATTATTTTAATATATATTATTTATATTGAATAACAAATCCTGGATCTAAGATTTATACCAAAATTAGAAATTTTTATTTTAGTAGATTTTAGTTGTCTCATTATTGATTGACCAAACTACTGATATAATCATTATATGATTGATATTTAGATAAAAGTTCTCTTTACTACTTGTAAACTTATATTCATGTACATTTTTATTGATGAGATATCTTTTTCAATGAGTTTTTGAGATATCATTTAACCAATAAAATTAGGCTGTATAACAAATTCATAATAGTAGTATACTTTTATGTGCATATATATACAAGATAACATATATGCCTATATATCCTTAAATAATATTGTATATATTGACACAGACAATATATATATATATAAAATATTGAATATAAATATGCACACGTATAGATTATTACATATTATGTACATTAATATATATTGTATTAACAATGATAAATATGTATAAATATATAGATACTTATATGTTGTTGTATTGTGCAATATTGTTGAGTGTCTATGAAAATTTAGAAATTTTCTTATAGGATAGTCTAATATTGTTTGGGTGCATATTTAATTATAATTTTCTCATTTCTTCTTTGGATGATATTGCCTTTTTAGAGCTTATTGTTCGATATAATAGGTTCGACATTCTCATTAAAATTTTAATCTAAGGAACGTTCATGAGTATATTGTTACTCACAAGACTGTCACAACCCTTTTAGTTGCTTTAATTCATATAGTTTCTATTAATGAAACTTGAGAGAAACACGTGTTAATTATGTGAGTGTGATGCTTATAAACCTGAAAGTGTGAATACTTATAAACCACATTAGTTCTTAGTCTTTGTGACGGCGGAGACTATAGAATAAGAATACACATATGAAGTAGGAATCATATGTAAAGCAATTAGGAATCCTATGATACGGTGTCACTGATACCATGCCACCATATTGCCTAAATTCATTAGTTATTATTTATTTTTCTAACTTATAATATTTTTGAATGTCGTTCCTATATGTGGAATTAGGAATCCTATGATATGCAAATGAAAAAGGTTTGCATGATTCTAACTACCTTAGGATCCTTCAAAAATCTAATCGAAAGATTTAACGTGATGATCAGTTTGTCCATTCCCTCCCCAACTCATTGTGGTATGTGAAGTGGGTCAATAAAGAAGCTATACTAGATCCAACCTCAAAGACTTCACCACTTAGTTGAGTTTGTCTAGGATCTAATGAACCATATGTTTTTGGTGCAATGATTGACATGCCTCTTTATGTGCCTAGTTTCACACGCACTTCTACACACACACACACACAATACTTACATTATAATGATTCTTTATCAACACTCCTAGTATTTTTATTTTATTATGTTAAAGTGAGTTTAAACTACATGTATTCTTCAAGTTTTTTGTCGTTTAGATGTTTAAGTTTGAGTTGAGGCAATGAAAGAAAATATCATTTTAGCCTCAGGCCTTTTCGTAGGATTATCATTAATATTATCTACATGTATTCTTCTAGACTAGTCTTAATGGTGCATCTTTTGCATACCTCACCACCTACTATATAAATTCTAGAAGGACACTTAATAAAAATATTTTAGGATTTTCAGAGATTTATCATCCTCGTGATGACCCTACCATATATGAATGTATGATGAGATTCTTTAGAGATTATGATACTCACAATAAAATATTTAGTATCATATTTGATAATATATCTAATAATGAAGTGATCATTAATATGTTTGTTACAATTAGAGATTAAGCATTAGGAAAGATTTTTCATGTTAGATGCATGTGTCACCTTATTAACCTGATAGTACAAGTACGGAATTTTGACTAATGGTGGGTTTGTAAGAGATATCATGGAAGATGATGATAGGTAACCCATGAGAATTAGTATTCCATTATAGGAAGAAAGTAAAAATTATTCTGATTATGATGCATGAGATAAATTTATGTTAAACCTCACATTTTGGGTATGTTAATTTTATGAGTATGATACTTACAAAACCAATATTGTGAATACTTTTTCATGTTGATCCATTATACACATCTTAAAGGAATTGATTCTTGATTTTGATGTATATTATATAGAATATTTTCTCAAGGAATTTACCTTTAGTGTGAGAGTCATATCATTACCAATGAGAAAGGTAATAGGCATTCCTCAACACATAAACAAGTGTGTTATGACTCATAAGGTGGTGAATGTCTTTGTGAGCTTCTTATATATGTATGGTTCCCACCAATGAAACTCGAAGGAAGCATACAATAATTATGTGAGTATAGCACTTACAAAACTAAAGTACAAATACTTATAAATCATGCCAATTATTAGTCTTTATGATAATGGAGATTGAAGCATAAGAGTGTGTATACAAAGTAACTATCAAGAAAATTTGATGTAGTTACCTAAAAGATATAAGATTATAAATTATCTCATGTAGAGATGAACTATTATCTTTAGTAGTGACATACTAAGGAGATAGCTTTGAGGGGACCATCATTGGAAAGGACTTAATTGTGACAATCACCTTGTATACTATTAGGGCAAGGGGTCTTTGCACATAATCCTAATATTCATTTTGTATCCAACATAATATGTTAAATGACTTAATGGAATCATGTTAAATGACTTAATGGAATCATGTTAAATGACTTAATGAACCTTAGACCTAAGATTGTTTATAATGTGAATATCTAATTTAATAAAAATAGGTTGTCTCATTGTTAAATAATTGAACTATTGATACAATCCATATGAAATCAATATCTGAATGAAAATCTATTATGCTACTTGTATGACTCATGTACTTATGGATATCAGTTAACGAGATACTCTCATCAATGATCTTTTAAAATATTGCCTAACCAATTAAATTAGGTAGAGTAACAAAGTTGCAATAGTGGTTTTCGAAACTAGCCTATACATCTAAGTTGTGGATTTGTATTTTTTGAGGGCATGAGTCATGATCTTTGAAAGTGGTTACACTTAAGTAATACCCTCTATAATATTATTTGTCCAAAAGTCATTGCACTAAATAATTACTACTGCTTTAGCCTAAGTAGTTTTGGTTTTATCTTTTTTTGTTGCCCAAACATCTTTGCTTTGGGAAAAAGTAATGACTCAAACTTGAGAATACTAAGTCTTGGTAACGATAAAATTATGGTGCTGGAAAGTGACTTTGATTATCTCTAGTGTGGTACTTAGTTACTACAACTTAAAATTAAATATCATGGCTATTTAATTGATATGAAATAAATGTAATTATGACTCTAAGATAATATCATAGCCAAAAAGGATGTGTTACATAGTAAAATGATTATTATAATGAGGTTAGAGACATAATATATAAAGATTAGTTACGATAACTAGATACATAGAGTTTTGACCAAGAATGGAAGCCAAATTGCTCAATGAACCACACATCACCAAATCACCAATTACCTCTAAAAATATGATAAACTAATGATTATTATTTATTCATCAAAATCTACCAAAAACATTAAAGTCATAAAATTGATCCAATCATGGGCCATTTATGTACTTACTTATTATTTAATATCACTCCAAATATATATAGTTTTAAGTGTGGTAGTGTCTCAACATAGTAGAGCAACTTCTCATGGACATATTGAAAGTTTTTGTAGAAATTCAGTATCATGATTATACCTATAGGCAAGTTAAGTAGTTGTAATGATTCATATGATGGGTATATAGTATTTATTACATCACATATGAGAAAAAAATCTTTGGGTTTCCTCACAAGTAGCACTAAATTTAATATCCATAGCTAGTTCAACAATACCTTCTCACCTTTTTTGGTTATCTCTTCCATCCATGATAGCTTTTTAATATATCTTTTTATTTCCTTTTTTGTTTCTTCCTTCCATTTTTCATCAGTGGCACTTCCTTCTTTGGCACTTCCTTTCTTGATTGTCATGGCTTTGAAGAATATTGTGGCTTCTTCTTTGGTTCGAAATTGGACACTCTCTTAATGTATTCCCAAAGTCATGATTTAGAGCAAGGCCACAACTTTGTCTTTAGCTTCACTTAGCTCATTGATTTTTTAACCCAAAGTCACGGTGTTGAGCATGACTACTACTTTATCATTGAATTTGTTTTAGCTCATTTTTTTTATAATATCAAAGTCATGGAATTAAGTATGACTATGATTTTGTTATTGAGCTTCTCTTAGTCCATATTTCTATAACCTAGAAGTCACAGTGCTATGTTTGGCTGTGGCTTTGTCATTAATCTTTTGATGTATAATTTTATTATGTAATACCAAAGTCATGTTATTGTGCTTGGTTGTGACTTTATCATTATTCAAATCCTTCAAAATTTGTTTCAATCATATTTTCTTCACATGTTTCCTCAGCTTCCTTGAAGTTGTCTAAATTTTTCAAAATCATGGTTTTGAAGAATATCTCAATCTCATAGCAGTCATCTTTCTCATCTTTATTACTTTTACAACTCAAAAGTAGTTATTCTACATCATCTTTATCACTTTCATAGCTTTAAAGTTGTTGTACCATGTCATCTCTCACATCTACATGTAGTTAGTAGTCCTCTACAAAAATTTCATCAAAATCAACTTTTTATTGCATTATCATATAAAAAAGATTTTCTACTCTCGAACACCTCATCTCATCATCATCTAGATCCCATTAGTCTGGTAAAGATTAACTTTACTTTCTTTTCACC